>CM053168.1:45159491-45183384 GCA_012977825.3 Pteromalus puparum
AGGAGGACACACTACGGTTCATTGGACAGAGGGAATACGGAGGAGGGGCATAAACCCACCACTAATTTATTTTTAGGGTGCGGAGAAGGGAAGAATTGGGACTTATACACACTACGGTTACTGGCTCACTCTGAGAGTGGGGAAAATTCTCAATCGCTTGGAGAGGGAAGGGAGGGATCTAAAAATCCCTCTATCTAAAATACATGCCACGGATTCTAGCTCACCTTGAGAGAGGGGAGAATTCTCGATCGCTAGGCGTGGGAAGGGAGGGATCGACAATCCCTCCATCTAAAATACACAGCACGGGTTTTGGCTCACTTGGAGAGAAGAGGGGGTGAGCTAGAACCCGTGTGAGCCAGTATGCCTATAGCCTATCTACTTGGTATGTATCTGAAACGAGGACCAGGCTTGAGGAAAAAAAAACTTCAAATTGCCGCAACGTGCATTAACGGACGTCGATCTTCTCAAATATGCCTGCATCCTAAAAATTCCATATTTTCGGGGCGTTTACATGCGAAATGCATTACCAGCGAGTGGATCGCACTACCGCGAATCGGCAATCGTCAATCTCGATAATAAAAACGGACCTGGAACACATTGGGTCGCCTATCGAAAACGAGGCAACGATGTAGTGTATTTTGACAGTTTTGGAGATTTACAGCCACCTCAAGATCTTATGAAATATTGGAACGTGAGCAGAGTTAAGTACAATCAGGAACAATGGCAAGATTATAACAGCTACAACTGTGGCCATCTTTGCCTAAAGTTTCTTCTGAATGATATATAAGTAGTGGTAGTGTATCAGCAATAGTCAGTTTGGATCGAGTAGTCATGGAAGATTCACTGACACTGAGTCTGTCTGGAACTTCATCTGTACTGGAAGCTAAATATTTTCCACCGCTTGAACTTTCACCGAACAAAAACTACGTTCTCGGACTTGTGGAGTTGTTGACATTCAATTCGATACCCAATATCGATACTGGCAATAACAAGTTTTACGTGGGAGGAGAAGTGATAATTTTGCCAACAGGCAGCTACGAAATCGAAGACATCGAGTTGAGTCTGAAAGAGGCTCTAACACCCAAAGGCATAACCCTCAAACTCAAGCCGAATAACAACACCCTTCGTTGCATGATCAAGTGTAATCGATCGATTGATTTCCAGCCAGAAGATTCTATTGGCAAATTGTTGGGTTTCACGAGTCGCGATCACGAATCCGACTTGCCAGTAGCCATTCTCAAAGTTAACGCTTTACGCGTCGAGTGTAATATTACTTCTGGGGCATACATAAATGAGCATAAAGTGCACACCATACACGAATTCTTTCCAGCTGTCTCGCCAGGCTACAAGATTATCGAAGTTCCATCGCCAATTATTTACCTACCAGTCACTGTCAAGACTATAAATAACTTGCAGTTGCACCTCGTCGATCAAGATTTAGTTAATTTTTCGTGGCGAAGTGATGACAGTTACATTACACATCAAATCAGTCTGAGAATCATGGGCATAGTGTACAGTACTAAAGTAGGCTATAATGGTAACTTGCCATGCCGTCGAGGAGCCAGTCGTCGACGAGTGCTCAAAGCGCAAACACGTCAAAACATACAGTTCCTAAGACGTCCAGGTCTAAAAGTTGTCCTTGGAAAAAAATAAGTTGCGTAATATTTTGCTGCTTTCAGCGAAATGGAAGAGGTGCTAAGCATACAGTCACCTGTCGTATTTGACGAATCTGTTGCGCATTACGAGATTCATGCGCATCAGCCCTATACTTTATCGAATTTCAACAACAGCGATGAAATTCGCATTGGTATACAACATCAAGATATATGTGTGCTGCCTTCGCGCAGTTCACTACATATATGCGGAAAATTGCAAAAACCAGATGGCACTGCTGTCGAGGGTACGAGATTTGTAAACAACGCCATATGTCATCTATTTGAGAAAATTCGTTACGAGCTCAACGCCATAGAGATTGATCGATGCAAGAATGTGGGCTTGACAAGGCTCATGAAAGGGTTCGCATCATTCAGCCCTAGCTCAGCAATTGAAAATGCTGGCTGATTCGACATCGCAGAGACTCAACGGCTAGACAATAATGGCTACTTTGACGTATCATTTCCACTTAGTACGATCCTGGGTTTTGCTGAAAATAATCGCAAAATCGTTGTAAATACCAAACATGAGCTCATCCTCACAAGATCAAATTCTGACGTGAATTCTGTTGTGCAGATTCCAGTAGTCGTAGCTGGTGCAAACGTTTACGAAGATTATCAAGTTGAGATAACCAAAATTGAATGGCTAATGCCATATGTGGCGCTCTCGGATAAATATAAAATTAAATTGCTTAATCATCTGGAAAAAGATAGACCTGTCACCATGAGTTTTCGTAGCTGGGAACTATATGAGTACCCATTGTTGCCCACTACATCAAAACACGTATGGACTATCAAAACTGCTAATCAGCTGGAGAAACCTCGCTTCATTATTCTTGGCTTCTAGACAAATCGCAAGGGACGAAAAACAGCCAATGCTAGTCGCTTTGATCATTGTAACATAAGCAACGTTACACTGTTTCTCAACTCACAACACTATCCCTATGGAAATCTCAATCTCAATATTACTAATAATCAGTATGCTCTACTCTACGATATGTATGTTAACTTTCAAAATGCTTACTACAACAAAGAGGTAGAACCAATGCTGAAAAAAGCTGACTATCTGTCATATGCCCCTCTCGTTGTCATTGACTGCTCAAAACAAAATGAGTCACTGAAGCAAGCATCAGTTGACGTGCGTCTCGAATTTGAGGCCAGAGCAAATATTCCAGTTGGCACCTCCACATACTGCCTCATCCTACACGATCGTATTGTTGAATACAGCCCTATGAGTGGGGATGTGAAAAAAATCGTTTAAAGGGTGGTGGGAGAAGATGGTATAAATTGAGCAGCAGCTTGTGGTCATCAGTCAGTCAAAATGGAATACGTGCTCGATGTGCAAGGATTNGAGCAACAGCTTGTGGCCATCAGTCAGTCAAAATGGAGTACGTGCTCGATGTGCAAGGTTTTAGAAAGCCTGTAAACGAATTTGTTGTGAAGGAACTCGCTATAGTTCCACTCCACGCTAATCTCAAGACATTGGTGTTTTTTTTCAAGCCGCCCACACCGTGGCGCAGACTCACAGCCAAGTATAAGTCTGAAAATCTCTGGCTGGAACGCAACTATCACGGACTATCTTGGAGTTCAGGAGATCTACCGTATGAAGAGTTGAAAACGTGCTGAAAACTGTTCTACATGACGTGAGTGTTGTGTATGTGAAAGGAGCCGAGAAGAAGCAATGGCTTGAGAAGTTCAATTTTCACGTAGTCGATATGGGTGAAATGGGCTTTCCCTCACTACAAAGGCTGAAATATGATATCTTGGAGCCACTCTGCCCACACCATAAATTAGCAATCAAAGCAAACTGCGCACACAGGAATGTATTGTTATTGAAAAAATGTTATCACGACAATATGCCCTCTTTTGAGAGATCTCTGAGAGAATTTTATCGCACAGAGCACCTGTCATTTATGACTCCGAGAGATATTGCATATTTACCACGAGAATTTCTCATAACATTTGCCGCCAATAGCATCGAGCGTGCTTGGGATAAGCTGCCAGAGCACCTAAAGCAAGACTCCGAGATTTTGGAGTGTCTACGCTGTCGAGAGCACAATTCCATTGAGAGTGGAGTTCCACCTTTAAAAAGAGATTGTGTGCAGTTTAAACTGAATGCTAACATCAAATAACAATAAATAACAACATGGAGAAGCGGGTGCGTTTTCAAGAAAATCCAACAGTTCATTTAATGTGTACATGGGTATATGCATATAAAAAGGCACGTCGTGGAGAGTGAGAGCAAGCAGCCCGAGATCAAGAGCGTTTTAAATTAAGGATTGAAAGAACGGGAAAAATTATTGTGTCAGTACTTATGAAAAAACTTGAGATTTTGTCTATAAAATAAATGTATTTATTTTTAATTGTGACTATTTTTTTTATAAACCTTTACCTAATCCCTCTACATGCTATAAAATAAGCCAAAAAATATACAAATATAGAGAGCGCGTTATACTACATCATTTACGTTTTAGATACAAAAGGTTTTTAAACGATTAAAAAACCAAAATTTAAGTTTGAAATCAAAATTAAGATAGAAAATCATAATTTAAATTTAAATAGCATGAAATAATTAAGAATAATAATTTTAATTAAAAATTAAAAATTTTATATAAAATTTTTTAAAAAATTTTAAATAATTGAATAATCAATAAATAAAAATAAGTGCATTCGGAGAAGGACATATTTGAATATATTTAATTTAGAACTGATTCGGTAAACTTGACACTTTTTGGAAGCTAAAAATGTTCAATACTTTCATCAGACGCGTTGGTATGGCTCTCATGACCATGAAAATTTCAAACTCATCATCGTCATACTGGTCTATAGCCAAATTAATAGAGCGCAGTTCGGCAGGAGTAGGGTTGATCCATTCTGCAGGTGCTCGAACTCTTGGAAGTATAAAAATATACTCCCCGTGGGATGAGTCACTGCTGCCTCCGCTAACATTGCTGTTACTTCCATAGCCACTGCTGCTACTAATTTTTCTAATTCCTGTAGAAAAAATATTATTTATAAGTATTAATTAAGTTAAATTTAAGTTCATCCTCGTCGCTTAGACCCTGAAGTGCTTCTCATTTGTATATACGACATATATTAACTAAAAATGACAGCTAAGAAAGATACCCGCTTTGTACGATTTGAAATGAAATATGGATGCATGCAGCCGAGTCACATAATAAAATCTATGTACAATAATTTTTCAGAGTATTCATTACGTTTAAGTTTCTTCGGTTGTTGCGGGACGCGTTAATTCTTTTATACCAATTTCAACATTAGGTGCACAGTCCTTTTGATTTAAGTTGACTGTTGTCTCATAGAGGATGAACTCACTCCCTGAGTCTCCGTGATCGGGCGAGCGTTCGAAGCGGCAGCCTCTCCGCCCGCGCGAGGATTGCGGCGACCGTTTCCCGACGGCAAGTTTCCTTCTTGCATGCCTTGAACGGTCACGACTTTTCTTGATCCTGGGTGCTTTTAGATAATAAATAATTATTGATTTTAATTTAGAAAAGTAGTGAACATTTACTGCTCTGCGTCGTGATTCTGACGACAGGCCAAATATAATGAGTTTATATTGTTTTTAAATATTTTTAATATTTATATAAGTATACTTAGTAATAATAATAAGATAGATCCGGGATACCAGGTAGTGGAATTTTAACACAATTGTCACGGATTCAAGTTATTGAAAGCCGAGGACACTTCGCGCCGCTGACGACACGTTCCTCAGAACGGTCGGCGAGCGCGGGAGCCGAAAGGCTCTCACGCGCAAAAGTGCAGTGTATGCACTTTTGGGCGTGAGACCGCTCCTCGTCGTGCATCTTCACGACGCAGGAGCGGGCAGTTAATCCGCAGAGCGGGAGTGCGATTAGGTCAGTCGCACCGAGACCGCGACGAGGGAAGGAGCTCCCTACCCAACGCAATAAAGCATCATAAAAAGAAGTAGCCTCTACCTCCAGATCAATTCACACCTTCCACCGTTACATCTGGCATCACTCGGGGAGTCTGGACGCGACGCGAGGTGCAATAAATAACATCTTGGAAAGCCGCTGCAATTTTCTGCCAAAATTTTTTTTTTTCCGTAACATCAGATTTTAAATTTACTGCCGATCATCAAACCAACATCAATAAATTCAAGAACCGAAAAACAGCAGTTTCTCGATCAAACCAACATAAAAAAAATTCAAGAACAGACGAGCAGCAGTTTCTCGACCAACCAAAAAACAGAAGCAGTAAGGGTGTATCTCGACTCTACCACCAACGCCCGCCTGGGTGCAACGACGCCGATCTCGGCCAACTAAGCCCGCCTGCAACCGAGCAGCAGTGCAGTCAGCACGCACAGTGCAGACACCGACGCGGACCAGCCGTCGGTGCGTGCGAGCAGTAGCCTGTAGTCCATATTCAACAGCACCGGGTCTTCAGAAGCTCATCATGCGGGCGGTCGGTCTGCTCGTCATAATGTAAGTCCCCTCATATTTTTCTTCTTGGCTTGGCTTTCCAGCGGTGTGCGAACCGCATCACACTGCGCCAAATTTTAGTGGAAATTGGCGTTAATGCGATTAAAATCAGTGCACGTGGCGTAGCAAGAAAAAATGTTCCCGGCAAGCATATTAGAGACCGCGAAAAACGTGTTAAAACCAACCGGAACAGTGCCGAAGGAAAAATCACTTTGCCCCCGCTCTGACATAGAAAAGGAGCGAGGAGGTACCGCAAAAGCGAGGAGAAAAGCGCGAGGAGTATTTAAAATTATCAGAAAAGTGATACCACAGTCGCGCAGAGCGATAGGTCGCACCTTTGGTGAATCAAAATTAATTTCTAGTAGTTCAAGTGAAGGTCAAAAGTGCACTTCTCGGATAGCAGTTGATTGGAAGCAATATCAAAAGAAATTACTACCGCTCTACGGCAAAACGCCCACGCGCGCCGATGGCTAAAAAACATCAATCGACGAGTCTCGCGAGCTGAGCGGCACCGCGATGCCGCCGGCCGTCGAACCGGTAAAAGAAGGACAAATAATAGTGCACAAGTCGGCCGAACAGCGCGATAGAGCGGTTGATACGTTTAGTATGACGAGTCTAGAGCAAAGACTGTTAGGCCTAGAAATGGGAACGGACAACGCGCCGAAAAATCTATGCGGTTCCGCCGGAGAACCGCTAAATATTCCAGAGCGCATGGAAATCGATGCGAGGTGCCAAGCAGGTGTGTCGAACCTGTTAAATATCGCGCGAAAGACTCTGGGCGCCGCTGGTGCGAGCGGCGAAGCACCTCCGATACGCGCGGGTAATACTTCTAGCTTCGACTTATTGCAAAATGCTGCCCCTGCAGTCGCAGAACGAAGTGCCCCTCTCGTTGACGATTTACCGCATATCGAGGGCTACATTAGCAAAGCTAGGGCCAGAGCCTGGATTCGCGAAGAAATCGCGGTGCAAAGCAAAGCGGGTAGCAGGAGGCAATCAATTAGCAGCGCGAGATCCAGCGCTACGCGCGCCTCTAGCCACCGCTTTGAGTTGCCCGACAAAATCATGCCCGCGAACACTTTAAATGAACGCACCGGTCACGAGGCAGCTATAACTAACAAAAACGAATCATTCGCGATTTTGGGGGTAAGTTCATTCAGCGCAAACATTTCACCTACTGAACAGGCCAAGCTACTCGGCAGCATGAAACAAAAGCTTGATCCGCAACGTAGCGCAAACCGAAACGCTATCGCACTCTTTGACGGTGATCCACAGAATTTAGGACTATTTTTATCGCAGATGTCCTCACATCAATCGCATGCAACTGTTCGTAGCTTAAAACGAACTTTTCTTAGCTGCTCTCGTTGCACGTACCGTGGACATCTAATCGAAAATTGTCGCGCGACTCTAGTAAAGACGGCCTGAATAAATTGACTTAAAAAAACAAACAAACAAACAAACAAACATAATTTTAATAATTATAACATAAGAGCAGACAGTAGGCCTTCATAATTTTTAAATAATTTGAACCCATGTTAAAGCAGTTGCATTCTTAGAAATCGCGATCACATTATTTTTAAGTAATGTTTATTATATTTTCTTTAAGAAATATTTGAAATAAAGGCAAATAAGTACTTTTCTTGAGGAAGATCGAGAAGAAAATTAATGAATATTAAAAAAATAAATAAATAAATGAATTCTAAACGCTTTAACCTATTACCGATGCTTGATAAAATCATTGACGCGTACACGCGCTGTTTAAACATTTAAAAGTGTAATTAAATAAAAAACCGCACACGAAAAGATAAATAAATAAAAATAATGAATATTCGGAATTTAAAAAAATCGAATACAATGCTGCTACATTTTTATTAATCTGATTCAGTGATCTGGGATCGTAAGCTTATGCGACGTTTAATAACCCTTGATGTCCAAACGTATCAGCACAAATTTCGTGAAGCTATTAAAGCACGTAGTTTGTTTTGTAAATGACACCTAGGTAGAATGGAGAGGTTGGAATAAAATTCAATCTTACAAGCTGAGCCGTGTGTTGATCAAGAAATCCACACGGCAATATCGCAGAATAGTGTAGTTGATGGTAAGCAAAAAAGTGCTACTCAACTATATCCTAAACTATTATTGAACCCAAACGAGGGTCAAACATAGCTCGCCTCAGGTCATCGTATTATTGCTTCAATCAGAGTAGAGTTAACCCTGTCTCTATTGGTTGCTTGCCCACAGTATCAAGGGTTTGCAAGCATCAGCATAATTTCTAGCACCTATTTAAAATATAGGTCGCATAGTCCCATTAGGCCAGAGTTAACCGAGTCTCTCTGTGCATCTGATAATAGAATTTTACGAGCATAGAAGTGAAAAGCAAAAATCGTAAAATTACAGTTGTGGAGCAGCAGAAATAAAGATATTCATCGTTCAAAAATAAATACGTCAGTTGAAGCCTCCAGAGTTAACCTCGCCTCTGCGCCACTGACGATCGGTATAAACAAGTAATAATTTTAAATTCACAATGCAGGCTCGAAAATAAAATAAATCAAATTTGAAAAAACGAAGTTATAGTAAGTATCGTTATAGTGACCTCCAAGAAAAAGCCCGGGAAATATTCGTTTTTTCTACTGTTTTTTTTTGCACGGCACTGGACGTGCCGTGCAAGGGAACAAACACAAAACGAATAAATAACAAAACAGCATATAACAAACAATTGGAGACGGAAATGTAGTCGAATAAGAAGTATCTATTTGTATCTATTTCTTTTTTTTTCTTTTTTCATAAATAATAAAGCGTAATGTTAAGCGGATATCGATCGCGGAAATAATAGGTAACCGCGTTCGGGTGTGTAATTGTACATCATCTTGTCGCGATATCGCTACTCGCACGCCAGTGGCCACCGTTCTCGCACCGATAATAGCCACTAAGAATACACATAAGATCAAAAGCAAAAGAAAACAAAAATGGAAAGCCAAGCTGGGAAATGAGGGGCACAAGGTCATGCGAGACCTCGCAATCTTAATCCTAAGTTAGTTTTAAGATCAACAGTCGCGCAAGATAAACGGTGGACTGATAAACAAACAATATGTTCTTTTATACTATAACTATATATTATAATCATAATTCTAATTGTAGCTCCTGGCAAAACCAACAGATAAGTAACAATTCTTTTGTATTTTGTAACTGTTAAACCATAATCCCCATATATAACATCTTATTGAATAGAGCCATGAAGCTATTATTTTGTACTATTATTCGTATAATTTTGAAAAACAAGTGTCATACTATTTTGTATTTTTTTATTGTATAAGGTATAGAGATAAAGATTCGAAGAATTATGCCATAATTTACTAAACTTTGGTAAAAAGCATAGTATATCATAGTTAAAGTTTTATAGTCTATTATATTCCTAATTTTGGCAAAGATAAAAACTAAGTATTTTGTTTTTTTAACCAAATAATTTACATGTTTATCCCATTTCATGTTATAATCAAAAATTAGACCTAGATATTTATAACTTTCTACTCTTTTTATTGTATTATTGCCTATCTCAATATTAAGTGAGACAGGAACACTATGGCAGTAGCTACCATAAGCAATATATACAGTTTTATTAACATTTAAAGATAATTTATTTACAGTAAGCTCTGTTAGCGACTCCCTAGATATTTGTTCATTTTCTCTGAGCTACTCCCACGTGTTATCATAGCAATGATAACGGTGTCGTCAGCATAAGAAACGCAGTATCATCTTGCATACCTCTCAGTAGTCATTAGCGTAAAATAAAAAATAACGGTCCTAGTATGGTCCGTTGGGGAATCCGATGGTATATTTTGTATTCACTTTCAATTCTTTATTTTAACGCATGTTTCTACCAGAGAGGTAGCTTTTATTAAATTTAAGCACTGCCTCTTATTCCATAAACTCTCTAGTTTATCAATAGTGTTGTGATCTACCGTATCAAAGACTTAGCTAAGTCTAGAAAGATAGTTATAATTGGTTTCGATTTGTCGATTTTTTTATATATTATGTCTGAGATATAATTAACGCATCGTTGCCTCTATTTTTAAAAAACTAAATGTTTGCTCTCTCAAGAGGAAGCTTTGTAATAGTAAAATTTTCAGGTTTGCTAATACTTCGTGGAAACGCATTTGGAGGTGTTTGGAGTACGAATCATACGTTTTTAGAAAATGTCCGTGCGGATGGCTGTGTGTGAGGTGTGTGATGTGGGTGTGTGTGTGTTGTGTGTGTGTGTGGTGTGTGTGTGTGTGTTGTGTGTGTGTGTGTGTGTGTGTGTGTGTGTGTGTGATGACGTACGCGCCATAATTTGGCACCATGCGACGGATCGTAATAAAATTTAGCATGCATATATTTTTTCTAATTCTGAATTTAGGTCATTTTTTTTATGATTCTGACCATTTATGGCCATATTTATAGCGATTTCTATTTTTTGAAAAAAATATTTTTGCTTTTATAAGATATGATTTATACAATAATAGTCAGCAATAGTGTATCTAAAAGAACATAAAATTTGCCTTACTCCGCCGCAAGATTTCTAGATTGACTGATCTGTTCATTTTTAATGAATAAAAGGTAATTTTTCGATAAAATATAAAAAAAAAAAAAAAATGGGTGGCTTTTTCGAACTCGAAAGTTCATGGCCTCACAACGTATCGTTTGTTTCTAATTGAATTTAGGCGTCGAAAGTTTCCAGGGTAGCTCACACACCTACGCTTTCTCAAACCCGGTGTCGTGAGTAAGATTTCCATCGGATCTGAAAAAAACAGATCGCCCTGATGAGGCTCGACCCACGGCCCTTGACCGGGAGGCAGGTGTTTACTACGGAGCCATCGCCAGTCTTCGATAAACATATATAACTCAAAAAATAAGTTAATGTTTGAAAAATTCATGACAATAAAAACAACGATATCTACTAGTTGTAAAAATTTAAGCAATTTGGCGACTAGTTTTTGAGATAAAAAGCAAAAACTAAAAAAATGGTTTTTTTATGTCGTACGATTACGGGAGTAAAAAGGTTAATTTGAGTTGAAATTTTAGGAAAGATTAATCTTTGATCACTTCGGCTAGGTTCTTTTTGAGCTTATGAAACCTTTTAGTTTAAAAGATATTAAGATTCAAATTCTTCAACTCTCACCCTGTATACTCGTGTGACTGAACATTATTATTTTTGTTAAACCATATAATTTGATAATTAAAGCTTAGTATATTTGAGAGTTTTCATGGTTTTATAAAATGTCCGTGCAGATGGTTTTGTCTTGTGTGTGTGTGGCGTGGCGTGCGTGCGTGCTATGCGTGCGTACGTATACTGTTATAATTCTGGAACTACGTGATCGATCGTAATAAGATTGGACGCGCATATATGTTTTCTGATCGAATTCGAGTAAATTTTCTAAAGTTAGACTATTTTATGACTATTTCATGGCCATTTTTCGATTTTGAAAAAATATTTTGCTTTTTATTATGGATATGATTTATACATATATTCAACATAGTTGACCTAAAAGACTGCTACCACAAGGTTGGAATATATACTGATACCATAAGTTGGAATCCACCTTAACCCCCATCCCTGATGACCCCTCCCCTACAAGTGTCTTCCTACCCTATCCTTTTAGTATCGAATAGTAGCGAATATTTAAATCAAGGATGAGTTGATTGTCCCATGTGATTATCTCCACTAGCAGAATAGGAGGAAGCTAAGTGCCAATACTTGGCACCCTTTTTCGATATGAAATTGCATTCCATTAGAAATAATAACATACCTAGTTGATAGCAAGATTTTCTCAAATATCTTTGCTAAGTTCGATATTAGTGATATCGGCCTATAGTTAGTCATACATGACCTGTCACCAGCTTTGTAAATAGGACCTATGTCAGCTTGTTTTAGAGCAGATGGCCAGGAGGCTTGTTGTATAAACGTATTAAAAATATGTTCTAATGGTTTATCTATATAGTTAACTAGAAATTTGATCGTTTTTGCATTGATATTATCAAGACCTCCAGTCTTGTTTTTCAATGTATCTATAGTTTTTCGAATCTCAACACAATTGGTAGGATATATAAAGATTGACTTGCTATTTTTATCTGGTAATTTAGGTTGATCTGTATCTGTATTAGGGATTTGTTTACTCAAGTCTAATCCTATTTTGCAAAAATTAGGATCATCTCATCCGTTGTTACCTAAATTAATTCGTCTCAATTTTTGTCTGTTTATGACTAAGTAATCAGGTACTTGTTTGTTGCATATTTATAAGTTAGTATTAATAGTATTCCATAGCTGTCTTGATTTGTACTAATTTTTTTATTTCATTATTCTTCAAATTTGTATTTCGCATCTTTAATGACTCTATTTAAATTTTTCGTAATTTTTATATTCATTTTGCTTCCTCCTCAAGAGAACTTTGGATAGTAAAATTTAGTTTTGCTAATACTTCGAAAACGCATTTGGAGGTTTTGAAGTACAATCATACTTTTTAGAAAATGTCCGTGCGGATGCTGTTGTGTTGTGTGTGTGTGTGTGTGTGTGTGACTGTATACCGCCATAAAATTGGAACCATGCGACGGATCGTAATAAAATTTGACATGCATATATTTTTCTAATCTGAATTTAGGTCATTTTTGTTTAGAATTCTGGACCATTTCCATGCATATTATAGCCATTTTTCTTTTGAAAAAATATTCCGCTTTTTATAATGAAATTGATATCAATTTATTCAACAATAGTTATCTAAAAAAACATAAATTTTTACTTTTTCCCGCAAGATTTTCTAGATTGACTGATCTGTTCATTTTTTATGATATAAAAGGTAATTTTCGATAAACATATAAACCAAAAATAAATATCAAATGTTTGAAAAAATTCATGACATAAAAACAAACGATATTACTAGTTGTAAAATTTTAACAATTTTGGCGACTAGTTTTTGAGATAAAAACAAACTAAAAAAAAAGGTTTTTTTATTCGTACGATTAGGAGTAAAAGGTTTAAATTGAAGTTGAAATTTAGAAAAGATTGATCTTTTGATCACTTCGGCTAGTTCTTTTTGTAGCTTATAACCTTTTAGTTATAAGATATAACGATTCAAATCTTCAACTCCACCCTGTATACTCTGTGTGACTGAACATTATTATTTTTGTTAAACCATATAATTTGATAATTAAAGCTTAGTATATTTTGAGAGTTTTCATGGTTTTATAAAATGTCCGTGCAGATGCTTTTGTCAGTGTGTGTGTGTGTGCGTGCGTGCGTGCATGCGTGCGTACGTATACTGTTATAATTCTGGAACTACGTGATCGATCGTAATAAGATTGGACGCGCATATATGTTTTCTGATTTTGAATTCGAGTAAACCTATCCTTTTAGTATCGAATAGTAGTGAATATTTAAATCAAAGAATGAGTTGGTTTTCCCATGTAATTATCTTCCACTAGCAGAATAGGAGGAAGCTAAGTGCCAATGACTTGGCAGCGGTTTTAATTCCAAATTAGTTGGGTTCAATTTCCACAATTTATATAAATTGTCTTTAGTTTGACACAAGACTTGGATTGCTTTAGTTATCCACTTTTTTCTTGGCAGTGCTTCTTTATTTTTTTCTTTAATTTTTTGGAATATGTAGCTAAAATAAATAAATTTTATACAGATAAGCTTAAATTGCGTTATCTGATCGGATACACAAATTATACAATTTTTTGTCACGATTCGCAATAATCCTAAGTTTTTTAGAGAATGATTGTAAGTCTTTATAATTCTTAGACGGACACGCTTAATTTGCGTTATCCTGTCTGACTAGAAATTTTTATAAGTATAATATTATTCGAAAATTTCTCTAAGTCTTTTGAAAGGAACTGAACTTTTTCTAAGTCTAGGACTGATACGCTTGAAGTTGCGATATCGTGCCGAACTTGAAAATTGTATAAGTCCAAAAGTGTTTTATCTACCAAGGCGTAATGGTTGCTCTTGGTAGATACTAGTCCTCGCTTAAATTGCGCTGGAGCTAGTGGCTAGCCATAGGCCGCGCAGGTCCTTATAAAGGCTACGGAGAGAGCGGGACTCGAGCCGCCGAAAAAACTCTCACATTCACACATCACACTTACATTCACACTTATATACAAATATCAATCATACAAGCATACGGATATGCGCGCGTCGCACCGCTGCCGCGTCATTATCTCACTCTTACGCTGTGCGTGCCGCACCGCTCGCTGCTGCATCTACATAGATATATACGCGTATACGCGCGCTCGCGTCGTCTGCTGCTGCTGCTTAGTATATATGTATATAGACGCGCGCTCGCGTCGCTTGCCGCTGCGACTCTCGCTGCCGCCACTACTGGTTACTGGCGCTGCTGGCGTGATGTTGGGGCCGGCTGCTCAGCTGTAACCCGTAGCGTCGGTGGAAAGAGTGGGAAAACTCGTGTTGTTGCGTGTACTTTCGCTAAAAAATGAATCGTAAGACTTTAGTTTTTAGCACTTTTTAATTTATTTTTTAGTACCCTGCGGAGCTGTGTGGGGTGTTACAGCCTCTCGTTAATGTATAACAATTACGCTTATAATGTCCCGGTTTTATATAGTAATGACAGATGAAGTTCGTTAGTAAATTTAAAATAAAATTATTCAGATTTTGGTTATCGTTATTTCTTACATCATTGTTCAACATCGCTCCGTTATTTGAATTATAAGAATTATTGAAATTATTTTGACGATTATTATAACGGGAATTTCTTTCAAATCCATTCGAATTATTATTATAATTATATGATTGTTGGTTGTTATCTAGATTATTATTCTCCTTGAATGATGAAAAGCGATTATTATTTGGATTCCAATTCGACTGAAGTGGGCGATTATTACTTAACTCTAAACAGAATTTTAAGCAATTCATCGCGGCGTGTCCAACTTCGTTACAAAAATTATATGTTATTTCCGGAGTGGCTTCTACGACATTCACTCTACGAGTCTCTTTTAATTTTAATCGCGCTTCTTCGTGCTTTTATACGTGCAACCTCCAGCGTTTTCATATCGCCCATTCTCGTTTGTATTTCGTATGTATCCCATCTAACAATAAGTCCTCGAATGAAAAATCTAATAAAATCCTTCTCTAATGTAGTGTTGAAAGTCTCATCTTTGTCCGTTGCTCTTCTCTCGTGAACCGCAGCTTTCTTAATTTCTTTTTCGATCTCGCGAAGATGATTCGAATATACTACTACGCTTTCCGTCGAGCGCTGTTTAATCTTAGCTAATTCACCCGAAACCTCATGGTAACTTTTCAATGATCCGAAATTGCTTTCAAAAAATTGTATTATTTCATCAATAGTTTCAAACTTGTGTCCCCTCGCGCAAGCTAATGCATCGCCGAAAAGTCGCATCCGAATAAGGCGCGAACAGTCTTCTTCGTTTTCTTCTGGAAGGATATCTCGGGCCTCCGTACAGCCATCAATAAACTGTGTCAATGAAATATTCGATCCATTGTATCGAGGAATCAATTCAAGAGTGTCTTTAAGAGCAATGCCTTTTATTTGCGGAGCCATGTCGTCTTCGTTTTCGCTATCGTTATTTTCGTTATCAAAATTCAATCGCGTTTTTGGAGCGACACTAGGAACGATATTTAATATATTTTCCGTCGGTGTGGAAAACTGCTCGTTGTTGTCGTTATCGCGATTTTCGCTCGGACTGGTTTTGAATGCGTCAACTCCCCAAAAATTAGAAATACGTTTGTAGATAAAGTCGTAGACGTGAGCGAATTTTTCCCCTTTCCTTAGGTTTTCGCTTAACTCGTCAGTGTGTTCGGGACTTTGAAAATAATCGCCAAGCACTTCCTGCTTGATACAAGGGCTCAATTTGTTCGTCAATTGATTAATGAATTTATTGCGCAATTCTTCGGTTTCTCGTGCTACTTCGGTTGCCAAGGGCTCTAACGATTGTGTAAATACTGATGCTAATCGTTCAATAGCCAATTCCTTTCCCGTAGTTACGTTATTTTCGTTCTCCCCTTGAGACGTGAAATCGGCAGTCCCTGTGTCAGCAACGGTTGCAACTTCAGTTCTCGAATTTTCGCTAACGACGGCGACTTCCGACTCCGAATTTACTATGGGATTAGACGTATCTTGCACACTTTGTGTAAATCGTCAGACAAATTTAAAATAACAATCGTTTCATTTATTGCATTTTCTTCTCCCAGTTCTTGGGGGTCGTTATTTGGAAAGGTAATGAGATTCTCTGGTAAAATGGAATTTGCAAATTGGTTAGAATCAGTAGGTGGCGCAATCCCTTTATTACCCGGGCCAACACTCAAATCTACCTGCTCGCTTCTGGCCGACTGCAATAGCGACGGTCGAATTCTAACGGGTTTCGGAGGAGCTTCAGGGTTCGTAATACGTTCGCGCGATGGTTTAGCTAAAATATCGTCCTCGTCGTCTGTTAATTTATTTTCTCTATATGAAAAGAAAAGGCTCTTTTTTATACTAAAATTACTAGATCGGAGTGCTCTCCTCGCTTTGGGACGTTGGTACGGGTTATCTAAATCATACTTCGAAAGTTGATGATTCAAGTTCGAAATTTCCGCGTTTCAAAATAATTTCCCGGCTTTGATGCACCAAAAATTATAAGTAAACAACCTGTTATGCCCTAAACTTATGATAGTTGTTACCGGACAGTAACTCTACGGGTTGATTAAGCTTTATAAGCACGGACGATGACAAAGCTTCGATACACAAAGTCTGAGCGCCGTCGGTACTTGGCTTACTTCGCGATCTATTCGAGAACAGCCTCCAGTAGCCGCCGGTGAATCACTTTGGACCCGCAATAAATCGTTATGCATTTTAGTCTAAATCAACACCCTGAACTCTGAGACGAACTAACTTTCCCTTAACTGTCAGTAAAATAGGACGTCATTCCGATCGTTAAGACAGAACCACGGACTAATATCATTTTAGACTTTTGTAAGATGAGATCGACTATTGTGCGATGGATTATGAAAGAAAGAAAGAGAATATGTATGGAGACATGCCGTCTGTTGATATGTATATCACTTACCTCGTATTTATTCGCTTCTGACCTGTTCTGCTACCAGCGTGTCCTCTCAGTGGGGCGTTAACTCGATTTTCAAAGCGGAATGATTATACGAATGCAAACAGTCGCGTCAGGAATTAGGAGTTAAAGGTTAAAATGTGCACTCACGATTTAATTATTTATTATAGGCAAGTTTATTTAAGAATTATTAAAGACAGAATTTGATTAACGCTCGCTTGCAAATAATTGATGTATCTTAGACAATTATTATTTTCCTCAAAACGACAAACGACACAAACGACAATAATATTTTTGAAGTTTTTGAACCGTCGAAAATATTCTAAGTTTTTGAACGATCGAAAATATTCTAAGTTTTTGAACGATCGAAAATATTCTAAGTTTTGAAAGAAGTTACACGTAAAAACTTTAAGTCCCGAGACGATATACCGGACCGGACTCCGATCGGGCAGAGATCTTAGACAATTATTATTTTCCTCAAAACGACAAACGACACAAACGACAATAATATTTTTGAAGTTTTTGAACCGTCGAAAATATTCTAAGTTTTTGAACGATCGAAAATATTCTAAGTTTTGAAAGAAGTTACACGTAAAAACTTTAAGTCCCGAGACGATATACCGGACCGGACTCCGATCGGGCAGAGCTTCCGCGTGGTGAAATTTCGATGAGATACTGTCTGTCGGGCCCGCGGGCCAGGACCTTATATACTCGAAATCGCCCTTACCGACACCCTTTACGTACATAGGTAGTAGTGAACATTTGTAAATAGCACATCCAATCAGAGAGCTTAGATGCTGCATATTTCCTTATATGGTTTCTCTAGACTCGGGTCTTGTTGCTATAGGTATTTTAAAAGCCATTCTTTGGTACTTGTAGCAGTGATGGGTATTTTCCACGCTGTATGTAGAGTGTCTTTCCTCTTTTGTGGGTAGAGTCGCCGCCGTTGACTTCGAGATCTTATCTCTCGATACACGAGTGTAAGTGGTCTAGGACCCCTTCTATTCATGCTCGTTAATATGCCGTCTTCTTGTAACGACGACGAAATTCACGTATGCTCCCGTCTTCTTCTGCACTTATGACCTCGGTGTAGTATTCTCATGGTGTTGCGGGCGCACGTGCACTTGCTGTTCAGACGCGTGCCCTCTCCTTCATGATGTTTTCGTAGTTTTAAGACGAAGCCCTCCTGCTGGTGTTGCAAGTGTGCAGGCGCTCACAGTTCAGACGCGTGCTTCCTTCTTCGGCAGATTCGAACGAAACTCTCCTTCTGATGTTATAAATATGCACGTGTACTCACTGTTTGGACACGCACTTCCTTCTTCTTGGTACTCTCGCAGTCTCACACGCAATTCTTCTACTAGTGTGTTTATTGGAAATGTGTGTGTATTTATTGTTCCCAGTGTCGCTCGTTTGCCCATATGTATGCAGAAGAGTCTCGCGTGATTTTAATTTATGATACGTATATAGAGATGAAATGACCGGCGATGGCTCCGTGGTAAACCACCTCCCGGTCAAGGGGTCGTGGGTTCGAGCCCCCATCAGCGCGATCAGATTTTTCAGATCCGATGGAAATCTTACTCACGACACCAGGTTTGAGAAAGGCGTAGGTGTGATAAGCCTACCCTGGAAACTTTCGAACGCTAAAATTCATCTAGAAACAACACGATACGTTGTGAGGCCATGAACTTTCGAGTTCGAAAAAGCCACCCATTTATTTTTTTTTATTTTTTTATATAGAGATGAAATATAATCTAGTTATCCGACTTTCACGATTTTCTCATTATTCGATCACTCGCGTATTAATTATTATTAATGTGCTATATAACCCGATTTTTCTATTCCATTCACATATTGTTTGTTATTGTCGCTCGTGTCGTCGGCTCCGTTTACTCTCATTTCATTAATTTATTCAAGCGGCTGCGCTTCGGAGTTTTCCTCATGACATTTATTTTTTCCTTATTTCCTTATTGTGTGGTCTCGACTACCTGCTTTTAGAACCTGCGCTTGCTCTCTCTTTCGTGTCATCCTATAGAGAATGGGCATTGACCTATATTTTGAATTCGACTCGTTTAAATGTCTTCCTGCTTAGCTTTATTTAAATGCAAAAACTGAGCATTTCAAACATTGTTATAAATAAGTCTGGCTTTCCATAAAGATTTACGATAGTCATTGAATCAATATAATTTTGTTTTAAAAATCTAGCACTTCCAGTAAAATTTGATGGTAAAATAAACATTTTTCCTATGTTCGTATTTTCGGATTCTTTTTGCTTCCTTCCTAAGGAAGCCTTGTAATAGTAATTTTTTGAGTTTGAGTAAAAACATGTGGGAAGTGTGTTTTGATGAATTCTTAGTCGGAAAATGGTGTTTTTAGAAAATGTTCGTACGGATGGATGTGTGTGTGTGTGTGTAAGTGTGTGTGTGTGTCCTGTTTCTCAGCTTCTACTTGGTGGATTTTAACCCACCAAATCTCATTTTCTTTGTTATTGCTAGAAGATAGTGGGACGAAAGTCCGTTTTTACAATTTATATACGTGTTTTTTTAATAGTGATTTTTTAGTTTTGAGATTTCAGTTTTTACCAACAAAGTTATCGGAAAAGTTAATAAAAGTAAATTGCTTAATATGTACCTGAAAGAGAATAAAATTGCCGTGAAAAATTTATATTATCGTTCGTCGTTCTTTTATTATACACCATACAGTGCAATTTTTTTAAATCGTTATAACTCAAAAACTAAATAGCGAATCATTCTAAAAAAATATATGATTATTGAAGGTAATCAGAACTATATACCACTTAAATTTTAAGTTATTTCATGGGGCAGATTTTGAGAAAAACATCAAAAACTGAAAAAAATTGTTTTTCTACGTGACGCGATAACTGGAGTAAAAAGGCAATAATCAAGTTCAAATTTTGGATTTAGTTAGCATTATATAGCACAATGATCCCTTTCTTTGGGATTTTTATAAAACCAGTTAGTTTCAAAGATATTGAGCTTCAAACTTTTGTTTTTTCACCCTGTATACTATGAGTCGTTTTTTCTACGTGATGCGATAACTGGAGTAAAAAGGCAATAATGAATTTAAAATTTTGGATTTAGTTAGCATTATATAGCACCTTTATCTCTTTCTTTGGGTTGTTTATGATACCAGTTAGTTTTAAAGAAATTAAGGGAGTACTACCGAAAAGTGATTGACCGTTCAGAATTGATTCAAATTTGGTGTGTTGGTAGATATTAGTGTAAAATAGACTCAGTTATTAACGTTTGAATTTGCAAAAATCCGCCCGTTTAAACGGTCGATTTCACAAAACTGACCGTTCAAAATTCACTCAAACTTTGCAGATTAGTAGTTGGAAACCTAACGAATAATTTGAGTCCTTAAAAACAAAGATTTGGAGCATGTAAGCGTAGTAATAAACAAAAGAAAACAAAATTGTATAGCAAGCGAGTTACTCACTTATGCGATGTGGCAACGTCGCACTGTAGGTTAGGTTACGCGGTCTATTCAAAATGTCCCGTAGTCGTTGGACAGTAAGAGCAAGGATATTAGTTTTAATTGTGGGGTTAATAAAAACGCAAAAAATAATAAATTATATTAATGTAATATAAAATGTGGATGATTGTAACATTGAATGTTAAATTTTTCTATAAATACGAATTTGAACGTGATAGTAACAGTCGAAATATAATATTCTTACAATTACGAATTTATCGCTCTAGTAAATACTGATTATTATAGGAACGTTTTAATTTTACTCAATAGATTTTTCTAAAAAATCAAACAATTTTTGTAAAACTTATTTTTGTCACTTTGACAATATTTTTTCATCTATTCCTAATAAATTTTGTAATCCTTCATATTTGTTTTTCTATACTCCTTACATCATTTCATACGTAATATTTGCCATTACCATTTTTTTCCTCATGTCAATTGAAGTGCAATCTTTTAGATTTTTAAATTTTTTAGAGCTCTGGCAATTTCTGGCAAACAAGCAGATTCGCATACAACTCCTGGAGCTAACAGCTGTATATCTATATTATATAATACCCCCTCCGACGCCGATGCGACGTTGCAAATCAAAATACTGCCGACGTCAAATGCGACTTAACACTCGCTTGAAACACGACGTAACGGTAGTACTCCCTTAAGCTTCAAAATTGTGTTCTTACCCTGTATACTCTATATAACTGAAAATTGTATCGCTTCGATCTCAGTTTCCATTAATGGATGTTTATCATACTTAGACTCGTTTTTTGCTGTTTTTGTTTTTTATTAATTCGGTAAAAAATAAGATTTTCAGTTACGCATGTGCGTATATTCATGACGATTTTTCAATCACTGGTGATTTTAGATACGTTCGCGCGAACTATATACCTTACCATTATATCTCGGAAACTAAATTTTGAACTTTCGTTAAAACATCATGATTATCGGTAGTTTTTTTCTGTTTTTTGTTTTATTAAATCGTTAAAAACAATATTTTCAGTTACGCATTGATTATGTAATATAATTATTTCGAAATAATTTTATCCATCAAACGAAAAAGCATAAAAACTTTATAGAATTATATATGAAGTAAAAACAATTTAGATATTAAAGCGATACATAAGGTTGAAGGAAGCTACGTGCCAAAGAATTGGCAGCGGTTTTTCTATGTAAATAATCCAGTACACCTTTATATAAATCGCTTCTTAAAACATTTTGATTTTTTCTTATAAATATTGTATAATCTTGTACTTTCAACTTTAACAAATGCATCAATTATTGCCTGTTAAGAAATTTTACACAAATTAATATATGGATTAAATTTATTTCTTACAGAAAGTCTATAATTATAAAATTGCAAATTTGAAATATAATTATTGCTATTTTTTATTTTCATATTGGGTTTCCATCCGTATCCTCCGTTCGGATAAATAAGTGGATATGTCATAGGGTCAGTGTGTTTACTTATTACCGAAATACCTCGTCAATGGCACAAATAGCAGATTACAAAAAAGCTCGTCAAGAAGCCATAGAAGTTCGCAAGGATGAAGATGACTAAATAAAAAAGTTAGAAAAGGAAGTGGATGAGCTTATCGAGGAATGTCAGTCTGCTGACCACCAAAGGACGTAAAACGCACCGCAGAACGTGCTAAACAATTTAAAGTGCTACTGATCCAGTTAAGGAAAAAGCACAAGGAAGGAAATGATAAAGATAGACGCTATAAAGGTGATGTGGACTACTACCAAATGTGGCACGTAACACGAGATAATGCAAGAAGAGGCGCGCGAGGATGACTGCTCAAAGATGCGGTACTTGCCAGTGCCAGAAGCAAGAGGCCAAGGGTATGTCCCAATAACAGCCCAGAAGAGAAGAACGAAGAAAAACATGTCACGAAGAGACAACGACAAGAGAAAGCGGCGATGCAAAGTGAGACCCTCAACCCGAGAGCCTCTCACAATGCACCAGAGTCACAGGCGAAAGCCAGGCCCAACAAAAAGAAGCGTCCTGAAGGGTTCTAGTGAAAGTGGGGCAAAACAAGACGTACGCAAAAGTCCTGGGGAAAATTCGAAAGGATGTAAATCTGGACACAACTGGATCAATGGTGCTTGGAGTTAAGCAAACAAGAAGTGGAGACATCCTTCTGAAGTTAGGAAGAGGATCTGACAGGACAGTGTTTACTGCGGAAGTAGAAAAAGCTATGCTGGGCCTTGGACAGGTTACAAAAGAAGAACGGAAGGCCACCCTAGAAGTAAGGCACATGGACTCGGAAGCTACGGAAGAAGAGGTGAGAGCAGCAATAGGACGAGCTCTCGAAAAGCCGGACAACAGCAGGAGAGTGACTCTATTAAAGCCCAACAAAAGGGGCCTTAGAATGGCCATAGTGATACTCAGCGAAAGTGAGGCTGAGGAGCTCCTAGAAATAGGTCACATCCCACGTGGGCCTTGTAAGTTGTAGGATTAGGAAGCGAGTAAAGGTAGTGCGGTGCCACAAGTGCTTAGGCTTTAGACATTGGAAGGATGAGTATAATGTAGACAGATCGACCCTCTGCTATAAGTGTGGAGAAGCCGATCACCGTATGGCGCAATGCCAGATAGAAGTGAGCTGATTTCTCTGCAAAGATGACGGACAAAAGTAAGAAGGCTGCAAACATGTAGCTGGCTCCGGCAGCTGCATTATATTCAGGCGTGCCCTAGACACAGCAAAGAAAAAAGAACGAAGATCCTAGGAAGATCGAAGAACAGGTAGAAGGATGACGACCACATCAGATAGAAAAGGGCTAAAGCCGTTTGCCCCCCGCGAAGCAATGCTTAACGGGTTTACCGCGGGGATATAAGGTACAGAAGATGGAGCCAGGCACCTTTACTGAGGGTCGATAAAGGCAAGGAGGGCGTTCCTTCAGACGGACAGGTGTTTTTTCACCTGGCCGTAAGAAGGATGGGTTTAGTCGGTGTGAATCCGACACACGGCTGACATTGCGGATGGGGCTGTTTCGACGACCCCATAAGCAAAGTCACGCTATGGTCTTTCTAAGATTTTCCCTAATACCTCTTTCTCGAAAAAANTACACACATACACACACACACACACACATACACGCGCACGCATGCACACATACGCACGCTTTTATACGCTCAAATACACACACACATACACACATACACGCTCACAGACACACACACACACACACACACACACACACACACACACACACACACACACACACACACACACACACACACACACACACACA
>CM053168.1:45191283-45213309 GCA_012977825.3 Pteromalus puparum
CCGATGGAAGAAGATGACAACAGCCAGCAGCAGTAGTTCCTTCGGCAGCAGCAGCGACAGCGAAGCAGACGGCATATGATCTGCAAGGATCCGGAACGGGAAGCCCGCCTGCATCGACTGCTAAGGTTCCGCAAAACACCTGGGCAGGTGCGCCAACGTCTGCTCCGGCTTAAGCGTCGACGAGACGTCAGCAGAATGGAGGGAAAATCCGGCGTGCGCGGAGCGGCGTAAAAGGTTTGGCTAGATTGACCCGTGCTGAGCGACGCATCTGCCAGGACCACTAAACAAGTAGAGCTTCCGCGCAAATATAGAGATTTTTGCTTCGGGTGTGGACGGTTATTCGTGACACAGCGTGTGCGGTGGTGGTGGCGTTGTGGAATGTGCGGACTCTGGTTACGTCCAGATTGTAATACGGACCCACTACACTGTGAACGTAACCAGTTGGTGTAGAACTATAAAAACAGCAGTTTTTAGTGCATAAGTTTAGTTTTTAAAAACAGTAGTTTTTTAGTGTTTACGTTTAGTTTTAAAAACATTAAAAACTTGTGTGCGTGTGCAGATAAAACATTTTAAAAAAAGGTAAGAAAAATCACATATAAATATAAATATTGCGCGTGCGCGTGTGTATGTGCGTATGTATGTATACGTGTATGTATGCGTGTGTTTGTGTGTGTGTATTATATGCGTACACCCCTACAAAAATCCGTCAGTCCTCAACCAGCCGTCGGATCGGCAGCATCGCAGAAAGTCGCTCCGTTGCTCTCCAAAGTGCCCTGTAAACCCCGAGGCACTTTGGATAGAAGGTGGGTAAAGTGGGGGATTTTCTCCAAAGTGTCTCTAAAATCAAAGACACTTTGGACAGTGAGGAGAGGGGACTCGTCTCTCTCCAAAGTGTCTCGAAAATTCAGAGGCACTTTGGAGAGACAGAGTGGGGGAGGGGGGCTTTCTCCAAAGTGCAAATGGCACCATGGAGAGTAAACAATCTTGACCTTGACCTCTCACTGGCTCGGGTGGGGGGTCAAGCTCAGCTTTGTTTACTCTCCATGGTGCCGGGATACTACTGACACATGGCCAAAATTCAATTTGGAATCCGTCAAAATTCCAGATCTAAGAACATAAGTTACTCTTACAGTTGCGAATGTAAAGCCTGCTATCGACTTTACTCGCTACTCGTCTATAAACAAAATCACCCGCGTAGTTGCATATTGCCTACGTTTCATAAATATAAAATGCAAGGGTAAGCAGATCAACAGTCCTCTCACGACGCAAGAACTACAAGAAGCTCATATGCGTATTATAAAACTAACGCAAGTAGAATTTAGCAAAGAAATCAAGACACTGAAATCAGGCAAGCCACTGGAAAAGTCTAGTAAATTACTGCGACTTTCTCCGATTATGGACAGCGATGACGTTCTACGCGTTGGCGGTCGAATAGAAAACGCTGACCTGCCGTACTCACAGAAGCACCCTATACTCTTGCCAAAATATCACCATATCACGCAGTTAATCATTAAAAATACGCATCTGAGCAGTTGGCACGCAGGTGCACAAGGAACTCTATCTGTAGTCCGTTCACGTTACTGGCCAATAGACGGAATAAATGCAGTACGACAAATTATCCATAACTGCATAGCGTGCTTTCGTGAAAAGCCTCGAGAATCCAATGGGAAATTTGCCTAAGGATAGAGTAAAAATTACAAGATCCTTTACAGTGGTTGGAGTCGACTATTGCGGCCCATTCTTAGCAAAGGAGAAAAAATTTCGAAATAGAAACAAGGTAAAGGTCTATATCGCGATCTTCGTGTGCTTCTCAACAAAGGCTGTACATATCGAGGTAGTAAGCGATCTCACTACCGAGGCATTCTTAGCAGCTTTTTAACGCTTCTGTTCGAGACGCGGAAGCCTACTACTGTCTACTCAGACAATGAATCAAATTTCATAGGCGCAAAACGTGAGATAAAGGAATTAGAAGTTTTAATAAGTTCACAGTCACATAATAAACTAATAGCTAATCAGTTATCACAGCAATCAATTACCTGGCACTTAAATCCTCCGCGCTCTCCGCATTTCGGAGGTATTTGGGAAGTGTCAGTAAAGTCATTTAAGCATCATTTTATTCGTACGATAGGTAATGCACTATTTACATACGAACAATTAAACACTTACGCAATCGAAATCGAAGCGATCCTTAACTCATGTCCCTTGACACAATTATCCTCAGACCCCAACGATCTCGAACCATTAACTCCAAGTCATTTCCTTATTGGCGGTCTACTTAATTACGTAAGCGAGCATGATTTCACAGAGACAGCTATCAACAGACTATCAGATTGGGAACAGGTCACAAAAATAAAACCAATGTTTTGGGGAATCGAGAAATTGCGTATTTATTCCCCGTGTTAGTCGCGAACTTAACGTTGACTAACTGGATTTTTTAGGTGAAAAAATAATGATGATTCACAGTTGAACTTTGTTGTATTGTTGGTTTATTTTCGGAAGATACTTTAAATTGAGTTGTGCAAAGTGTGTAACGTGGTGTGGTATAATCTTTACTCCGTGGAGGGCGAGAGCGAGGAAGTGTGTGTCTTGCTGTCATCGGTCGCGCGTTGCAGTTTTGAATTCCTTGGAAGGGGTTTGCGGGGGCGAGACTAGAGGGAAAACAACGTTTCTAATTGGCTACGGCAGTCCGGAAAATATAGTACCGATTGGTCGACAGTTCTGTACGTTGAGTCGAGTCTGTCGCGGAAACGTGTGCATCTTGAGCGCACGTGTGAAAGCAGAGCGCGGGACGGTCGATCGGTAGAAAAAATGGTCCGCGTCATAAATCGGTAGATATTCGAGAGTCGCGTCGAGTTTACGATGTCCGAGGATTAGAGAGGGATTCGAAAGTTCATGAAAAAATCGGCATTGTCTTAAGGACGCAGCTGTCTGTCAGTTTGTGAGAGTCGTGTTTGGTCGTGTCTTTTTGTGAACATGCTGTGTATGTATGGTGTGTGTTTTTATATTCCGTGAGAATATTTTCATATTTCGTTGCGACGCAACAAGTATACTTTATTAAAAAAAAAAATTCTTATTCCAAAATTGAATGACATTGTAATATATTTTCTGTATTACAGATGAAAACAAGGACCATGTGCACAGGAACAACACAAAAAATGTATTTGTATATACATGCCATATACTAGCTGGTATTACATATGTCTGTGTAGGCCAAAATCCATAAGTTTCATTTTTGCTGCTACCGCAGACTTACTTTGAATCTGGGCATCGGAGAGTCGTTTTTCTTTGGTAAATCTGCTTGAAACACATATAGTTAAACACATAAAGAGTGAATGTGGAAATTTGTATTGAAATTTAATTTAAAAATGTTGTCTGAAGAATAAGAACAAAAATTTTTTAAAAAATGTTAAAACTAACAAAAAATATGATAATTTTTAGACAATTTTTTTAAGTTGAATTTTAATACAAATTTCCACATTTACTCTATACTTATATGTGTTTCAAGCAGCTCTACCAAAGAAAAACTACTCTCCGATGACCAGATTCAAAGTAAGTCTGCGGTAGCAGCAAAAATGAAAATTATAGATTTTGGCCTATGGACACATGTTATACCTGGTAATATGGCATACATAAAAATTGTTTTCGTTTTCTTAGTCTTTCTTAGTTTATAACAATATTTAAATCATTTTTTAAACAATTTAAGGGGACGGATATACCTTAAAATGTGAAAAAATAAAAAAACTGAATTTTGTATTTATTATTTGGTTAAATTGTTTGAAAAATTATTTAAACAATGGCATAAACTAAAAGACACTATAAAAAACTAAAAACAATGTTTGTATATGTCATATTGCAGGTACAACAAGTCCTCAAAGGCCAGAATTCATGATTTTCATTTTTACAGCTACCGCAGGCTTAATTAAGACTTGGGCTTTGAAGGGCACTTTTATTTTGATAGAAACGCTTTAAATACATATACTCAGTTTATGAATGTGGGAATTTAAAAAAGATTTTAATTTAAAAAACCGCTGCCAATTCTTTGGCACGTAGCTTCCTTCAACCTTATGTATCGCTTTAATATCTAAATTGTTTTTACTTCATATATAATTCTATAAAGTTTTTATGCTTTTTCGTTTGATGGATAAAATTATTTCGAAATAATTATATTACATAATCAATGCGTAACTGAAAATATTGTTTGTACAATTTGGTTGCGTTAAAATTTATAATGATCAGGGCGGCAATTATTGGCATAAAATAGTATATTGTATATTGCAACTAGGGGGGAAAATTGGCTTTTTCTAGCGAAGGTGATATTTTGAGCACGAGTGGGAGTCGAGGGCGCCGTAAGCGCCCGAGTCGGACACGAGTGCTCAAAATATCACCCGAGTCTGACAAAGCCACTCCTCCCTTGTTGAACACTGTACTTTTTATGATACGTGCATGAATAGACCCTTTTTTAAGCATGCAAAAGGAGTAGGAAATTGAGAACGCTTTGACGCATAGCATATTTTCAAAAATTTTGAAAATTTTGAAAATTTTGAAAATTTTGAAAATTTTGAAAATTTTGAAAATTTTGAAAATTTTGAAAATTTTGAAAAATATCAAAATTTTGAAAAATTTCAAAATTTTTAATTGCTGTAGACTACTTCAAATTAAAGTAGTCTATAGAATAACATTCGATAATCATGATGTTTTAACGAAAAGTTCAAAATTTAGTTTCCGAGATATAATGATAAGGATATAGTTCGCGGAACGTATCTAAAATCACCAGTGATCGAAAAATCGCCATGAATATACGCACATGCGTAACTGAAAATCTTATTTTTAACGAATTAATAAAACAAAAACAGCAAAAAACGAGTCTAAGTATAGATTAAAATCCATTAATGGAAACTGAGATCGAAGCGATACAGTTTTCAGTTTTATAGAGTAGACAGGGTAAGAAAACAAAATTTTGAAGCTTAATATCTTTAAAACTAACTGGTATCATAAACAACCCAAAGAAAGAGATAAAGGTGCTATATAATGCTAACTAAATCCAAAATTTTAAATTGATTATTGCCTTTTTACTCCAGTTATCGCATCACGTAGAAAAAACGACTCATAGTATACAGGGTGAAAAAACAAAAGTTTGAAGCTCAATATCTTTGAAACTAACTGGTTTTATAAAAATCCCAAAGAAAGGGATCATTGTGCTATATAATGCTAACTAAATCCAAAATTTGAACTTGATTATTGCCTTTTTACTCCAGTTATCGCGTCACGTAGAAAAACGATTTTTTTCAGTTTTTGATGTTTTTCTCAGGATCTGCCCCATGAAATGACTTAAAATTTAAGTGGTATATAGTTCTAATTACCTTCAATAATCATATATTTTTTTAGAATGATTCGCTATTTAGTTTTTGAGTTATAACGATTTAAAAAAATTGCACTGTATGGTGTATAATAAAAGAACGACGAACGATAATATAAATTTTTCACGGTAAAAACATAGGCAATTTTATTCTCTTTCAGGTACATATTAAGCAATTTACTTTTATTAACTTTTCCGATAACTTTGTTGGCAAAAACTGAAATCTCAAAACTAAAAAATCACTATAAAAAAAAAACGCGTATATAAATTGTAAAAACGGACTTTCGTCCCACTATCTTCTAGCAAAAACAAAGAAAATGAGACTTGGTGGGTTAAAATCCACCAAGTAGAAGCTGAGAAACAGGCGTATACATACGCACACACACACACACACATACATCCGTAGGGACATTTTCGAAAAACACCATTTTTTGACTAAAAATTAATCAAAACACACTTCCCACATGTTTTTACACAAACTCCAAAAATTACTATTACAAGGCTTCCTTAGGAAGGAAGCAAAAGTTGTCTATATTTATGAAAAAATTTTGTTTAAAAATTAAAAAAATTATAAATATTATGCATGAATTATAGACAACTTTTGTAATTAAAATCTTTTTTACATTCCCACATTCATAACCGAAATATATGTATGTAAAGCATTTCTATCAAAATAAAAGTGCCCTTCGAAGCCCAAATCGTAATTAAGTCTGTGGTAGCTGTAAAAATGAAAATCATGAACTCTGGCGTTCGAGGACTTGTTGTACCTGCAATATGACATATGCAAACATTGTTTAAATAATTTTTTGAACAATTTAACCAAATAATAAATTTAAAAAATTAAAATTTTTTTATTTTTTCACATTTTAAGGTGTCGTCCCCTTAAGTTACCCATAAAAATAAAATTCAATGTTTTTTATTTTTTTGATGATTTAAGATAGTTTGGTTCCCTTAATTTATTAAAAAATTTAGGTTTATAATAATTCATTTCTATTTTTTATGTTTACAAACAAATTTCTAATTACACGTTATAATCTCAATAGATAGCTTTTCTTAAATTTGTTCATAATATCATTACGTAATTGTTTTATTAAATTGCAATATTGTTAATTTCAATTATTATTATGTTCAAATTCACTATTATTATTTCAATATTTTACAATATTTTAAAAGTGTCCAATTATCTTTAATTAAAAATGCAAATCCTACAGAATGTGTTCGTGAAATGTACATATTTAAAATGTATATATGATATATGACCACCATCGAAATGCAACCGAGCGAGCGTCAGCGAGCGAGGCATCTGCTGCTAGTATTTCAATTATATTACGTTTTGCAATGATTCTAAAACAATGTTTGCATGCTATCTTGCTGATTAATAATAGTAGTATAACTTAGAACGCTTTTTATACATTTACTGGTGCTTAAAGCACAATCTCAATAATTATATAAATAATTAGTTTGTTTTAAGGAGGTTCTAGCGTTAGGGCAAGTAGTCCAGAAAATTATGAAAAAATAAAAATATTGTTCTTTGCAAGTAGCAGAAGCCCTTAGTTAATTTTTCAGATAGGGTTGCCGACCTCAAATTCGAGAAAAACGCTTTTCAAAATCCGTATTTTTACACGTGTCTTATGGAGGTTATGAAAAATCCATTAGTTATGACTATATATATTTTCAGGAAGAGTCGAGGCGTAAATAAAAAACTGACATATTGAAAGAATAGGGTCTCGTTTATCATTTAATGCAAAAAAATTAATAGGTAGCAGGGCTTATAAAAAAGATATTCAATAAAGAAGTTGTAAAAATATGTAGGTTAACAAGCGCGAGAGTAGCGCATGGTCACGTGGTCGGAAGTGACGTAAATGTAGAATACGCGAGTAAATTTTCGCTCTGAACTACCACTTTCTTTTTAACAAATTGACCTCTACGCTTTCCACGGGTCCTTCTTAGAGTACGCCTTTCTTTTTTGGTAGAAGACATCCCGACATATAAATGGAAACAAACACTAAAGTGCACGTAGAAATCCAACAGGCGAAACGTTCGGGAGGCACATTTGCAGGTTATACACGTTGGGATACACGTTGGTGCAGACGACGGTCGACGCGTCTACCCGCCTGTCGCGTCTGTCGTCGCGAGGCTATTCGCGCATGCGCTCCATCGGTAACAACTTTAATCAAAAAAGTTCCGGTATTTTTTTTTCAACTTTACTTAATAAATAATTTATACCTCAAATTTATGAGTCTAATGATCGTCTTTAATAAAATTATAATTTTATAAATATTATTTATGAGTGTTGAAAGCACTTTTTTTCACTCTTTTTTATAGTTCTCATTTGACTTCTGAAAACCGCTAGAACCTCCTTAAAAGAATCTGAAAAATTAGACAGTAATTTAACAAGGTTGAACACGGCACTGTTGTAGGATTTTATGCGTCTTTTCTTTCCTGGGGCGGTTTTTGTTCCCGTTGGAGGGTTTATTTGCAGTAAAATCCTAAAACATAAATATAACATTTATTTTCTATTTGAAAAATTTAGATATTTTATATTTTTACCTTTGAATGAATTCTAGAGTTTGTTGTAAGCCTACCTGATATTTATAACCAAAAATATAATAACTCAAAAATGTTATTAAAATTCCATCCAAGAAATCTGAGCAGTACATTAGAGCTTTCCCTCCAAGAACGACAGTGCAGGTGCTTTCTGAATCGTACTATGTTTTACCTATTCGCAAAAATGTATAATTAATATTTATATTTTTTTAAATATTTTTTTAATTGAATATTGTTTAGTACACACCTCTAACAATTAATACAGGATAATTATTATTCGCACAGGCTTCCATTACAGCGGCCTCGTCGAGTTCGCTCTGCAAATAAAATTTAAAATCATTACTTTTATTAGGCACGACCGCGACACGGAAGTGCCTTATAGTTTTGTGTGCGAAAAATGTGTGAGATGCGATATCTCACGCAGTTTTCGACCGATCGGGCTGAAATTTTAGGAGGAGTCTCCTCTCGCGAAACCTAAAAAACTATTTTTTTTTATCCCGATCCTCTACGTAATTTTGAAATGCGAGCACAATTTGCTCGATTTTTACGCGTATTTTTACATACAAATTTTGGTGTTACACGATTATCTCTGAGAGACTTTAGTCGATCAGGCTAAAACTTTGTGTGCAAACTCCCCTCACCACCAGAACCTGATGGTTCTATTTTCAGCTTAATCCCGCACATGTACGCAGAATACGGCCACCTCCAAAAATCGCTAAAAACGTTTTTTGGCTCTAACTCGAATTCTAAGCATTCTGCAAAAAAACGTTAAATAGAAAAGTTGTAGATCTTTGAAAAATACAACTTTTTTCCATTTACATAAAATTATAAAAATGCTTAGAACTCGAGTTAAAAGCCCAAAATCGATTTTTTACAGCTACAAAACCAATTATTTGCCATAAAATTCGGATTTACGTTTTACATAAAAATGTTAAATGTAAAAGTTGTAAACAATTTTAAATCACAACTTATTACCGTGGCAAAGATATTTTTTAACACTTTTTGACATACAACATTCCTAGAAGCGATTTTTTGAAACATAAATTCAATAATAACTTCGCTGCAATATGCCCCATCTGACCCAGTGCGAAAAATATATGAGATTAAATATCTCAGCCTGCTCTGAGAAGCCTGACAAGTCCCTCTAAACTATGCTATTATAATACATTTTCTAAATGAAACCCTATTACTAAATCAAATCTTGATAAAATCTTGAATCTTCTGTTAACTATCTTTAAAATCCTCTTGAAAATCCTCTTGAGTCCTTCCATGTTAAATTGTTTTTTTCACCTACAAGAAATATTTTTAAATATAGAATTTAATTAATAAAACTAGAAAACAATGACTGTATAATTTAATTAACTGCTAAAGAAAAACCAGCCTCTAAAATACATGATTATAGATACGTATAGTAGAAGTATAGTAGTGCCATAGACTTGAATGAAGTTACGTTCCAACTCCAAGATTTTGATAGCTCAGTTATCAACACCATCAGTATCCTTAGGTTGACGCCGGTAGACGCAGTAGACCATAATCCAACAAATGCAGAAGTTTTTATACACCTAGACATACAGAAAAATATTACAAAATCAAACTCATAAATAATTAGTGAGAGATTCAGGCCACTGCTCTCTGCATAAAAATTTGAGACAAGGCAGCTTTTAAGTATGAATACCGTCAAACCATATGTCTCAGTCACATAATTCACATTTACAAACAGAAGATTATCATCATGAACACTGAAAAGGTATCCGTGAGCCATTAGACATCTGTTTACTGAACTTATCATAGGGGACAAAGTGTTTCAAGTTAAAACTTATTGAAGTACAATATAAATTCAACATACAGTTCAAGTTTATTCTAATATTTCCAAAATTACCTTGTCAGATAGTATAAATCCATATCCAGATTCGTATTAAAATAGTTGAAGTATCCAAGAACGCCAACCAATACTCCAAGACAGCATCAATTCAGTTGCAAGATCGTCTCAAGGTGATCCAATCAGCTGGCAATGCCAAACAGGACTGCCGGATAGTAGAAATAGAGCTCCAGGATCATTCGCAGGTGGTTGAGCCAGCTAGAAACGCCAACCAGCACTTGCAGAAAGTTCAAATGTAATTCTAAGGTTGATCGATGACATCAGCCAGAGATGCCAAGCAACACGATCAGATACCATAAATCCAGCTCCAGAGTCGTATTGCGGCTGTTGAAGTACCTAGAAACGTCAACCAGCACCACCAGAGAGAGAAAGAGAGATATTGAATCCAGTCCAGGGTGATCTTGGGAGGCATCGGAATTACGACTCTAAAAAACAGATCACACAATTACACTGATTATACTGCACATAACACAATAGATATCACAATAAATGTAAATATAATGAACACAGGAAATAGAACAAAGGAAAACCAGTCGTAGATCTTAAGCGATAGTGAATCTTCATCCAAGCAGCATCTTGCAAGAAGAATGTATCAGCACATCAATAGAATGAGCAGGAGCAGCATTCGCAAGAGTACTCCAGTTCAAAAAACAAAGGATAACCTCCAAGCAAAAACTCAAGTTTCTTGTTGGAGCTACATGTCTTCCTATACTGCAGCACTCCTTCATGAACTGACACTCACACTGCTCACACATCGCATCGTCGGTGCCATTCCGGGTGCATCACTTTTGAATACCTTTTGCACTGTCTTACAAAGCAACAACCGTGAGCAGCTGATCCGCGAGCGGGATCGTGGTGAGCAGATGTGGCTTGTAAACACTTATAGGCACCATAGCAGCACTACTGTTCTGATTTTAAAACTACATATAACATTGCTGCATCGCGTCGTTGTTTCCGTTTTTTCACTACGCACTCACTTATATCGCCGAAAAGTTAAACAGAGCAAAACATTGCGGTTAGCGGAGGCCGGGAGGCAGCTTCAAAACGTCAAAACACACACGGCAGACGGCTGCATGGGCATGTCGCCAACCGGTCGCCAGATCGATGCGCACAATGTATGCGCAGTGGTCGAGCTCGCTGCCTCGCTTCGACAGAGCCAACGAACAGCTGTTCGGCTTTGCTTAGCTGATAATAAAACTAATAATTTCTCTGTTCAAATTATGTAATAAACTATCTTTGCACAAAATTCACGACTTTAGGAACGGGATGGAATTCAGTTAGTTAAGCGTGACGTCACAGTCACAGCTTACATATAAATCAATGTATATTCCACCAATAAGATGATAGTTCCGAATTTGGCCACCTTATGAAATTTCGCGTGTATAATTTGAATTCAAGTACTATAAAAAGATAATTTTTTCTAATCTTACGGAATAAAAATGGGTTTTTAATTATTTCGTTGCAATAAGAGAATGCAGGTTAAAATTTATATGAATGTCTACTCGAAAATCAACAATATTGAAAATCATAAGTCAAAAACTAAAATATTTGTAAAAACTTTGAAGCTATGTATGGCCAACACATTTTTTAATTTGTATACGAAAAAAGGATGAATAATCAATGTTTTTTCATTGATTTTTTTTCTAATAATTAGATTAAGTAGTAAGGTTAGACAGCGAGCGCGAAGCGCGAGCGTCAGGGTGCATGGCGAGCGTCGGCGGTCGTGCCTTACGCGCAAAACGCGAAGCGCGTGCGTTTTGCGTGCCTTGCATCGCTTCGCGATGCAAGGCGGCAAGCCACATAGCGGCCGAAGGCCGCGTTGTGGCGCGCTAATTTCATGTTGCCGAGCTGCGTTCTCCTGCTAAAATGTGCGAATGACAATCTAGTTCACTTTTTCTTCTTGCTATCCGTTGTTCTGCTGTGAGTGATTTCTATTCTTTCGTCGATGCTACTGAGCAGTGCTTGTTTCTTAGCAGGTGTGTGTGTATCAAGGTGCCTGTTCGCTTCGCCTTTGACTCCACGATCATAATGTGTGCAGCATCCTCTGTGTCTCTTTGGTCGCGTGCCACCGTTGTAGCGCCGTGTGCGTATATGTGTGCTTCCCTAGTGATGTCCTTCTGCCGTAGCTCCATAGTGTGCGTGCGTATAGGTGCGCCTCCTTAGTAGTGGTCCTCTGCTATAGCGCTGTAGTGTGCGTGCGTATAGGTGTGTCTCCTTATTAGCGGTCCTCTACTATAGCGCTGTAGTGTTTGTTTGGCCTTTCACTTTCTGCATCTCTTGCTCTATTGTTTCCATGAATCGATGTTTTTTTGCTTTGATTCTACTTTTATACTTTTTCGTGCTTTTAGTTATTCCGCGCGTTCACGTTTATGTCTTGTTTAATCGTCATTATTATACGTGAGTCTATGATTATTATTAATTATTAGAAATGGTTTTACTTATTAACTCTTGAATTAAATTATAGTTTTACTCTTACTTTATACCACGTTGTCGTTTCTCGCTTTTATTTAATTAATCTTTATTGTCGTTCTCTATTTAAAATCTTTTCAATTATGAAATGGTAGCGTTCTGATGTCAAGTATAGTATTACTTTGTGCTGTCGGGCGTGTTTCCAATTTATGTGTTTTGAATTTCCTAAATCTCATTATACGCTACATTCTAATGGGAAGGGTATTGATTGACTTATTTTACAACAAATAACTGCGAAAGAAGTGAGCATTTCACACCTTCCCCCTAGGATGAGCGTTCTGAGGTGGTCCTCTGACGCTCGCAATTAGAATTGTTTTTTCCGTGAATTTCTTTTCTTAATCTTATTTCCCTATCTTGCGAACGTTTACATTGTCTATTAATATATAACATGCTTTATAGTTATGGGGTGTGTGTGTGTGTGTGTGTGTGTGTGTATATATATATATATATATATATATATATTTATTGACATTTTTCCTTACATTTTTTTCTTTTTTTTTTTTTTATATATATTTTGATTAATATTCTACATAATTCTAATGATTAATACCTGTAAATGATGTAGTTTTATAATACTCGTGCAGGTAGTGATCTTTCTTACTATTCTATTTGCAATGATTCGATTTGGATTATAATGGTTAATTAATACTTCTCGATTTTCTCCTTTTGGATTATCTAGATTTAATTTCTTAATATTTGTCATGCACTGCATATAATGATTATAGTATAAGCGATTTTAGTCTCTTAATTTTAATATAATAATAAGAATAATTTTGAGTTTTTATAATTCTTTTATCATGATCCCTCTACCTTAGTAATGATATATATGTGTATATATATATTTGTTTTTTTCAAAATATTTCCAATATTTTTGTCCTTATTCCTTTAGGATAATCATTGTTTATGTGTATATAATAAAATAAATGGTTATAATAAAAAAATTGTTGTGTAAATGTATGATCTGTTTATCATTATATAGCTTCCAGTTGTTAAGATATCGGTCAATTTTGATTATTCTTCAAGTACTTCCTGCAAAATCATGGCTCTTTTCCCTATGTTATGTTCCTCGTTCTACTGAAACCTTTTTTTTTTTTTTTTTTTGACTATTTGTTTGGAACATAGCATGTAGAAAAAGATCCAGATTTCTCTACAAAATATATCTGATACTTAATCTCTACTTACTATCTATTTACTTATGATTGAAGTCTTGATCTGGAATGTTGTAGTGATGCGTGGCCGATTCTGAAATACCCTCGTGATTGCTTCTTCGATGACGCTTATGTTCAGTTTCATTATCCAATTTCCGGAATGTCAGACGTGGTTAAGAATTCTAAATGCTTCTCGTTCTATCTTTTCATCTTGTAATATCTAATTGTATTGCCGTAATACTCAATACCTGATTCTTCTTCTTACATCCAATATGTTATCATCCACTTCTAATCGTATTTCTATATATTCGTTTAGACATACAGGGCAATCTATTATAGGCCGAGTAAGGAATAACTGTTCTTTGCAAACTGATGATGATGCCAATTTCTGCAGGGTATTGCTGCTTCTATGCGTCCAAAATTTTCTGGTTTATAACAATCCTCACAGATTGCGGTCCATTTAAATCGGGATGTGTCGACGTATACAATGTTTTTCGATTCTCGTTGTGTAATGCAAACATTTTTACTTAAATCAAAGTAAAACTTGGAGTTTGATGTTGGAATTTCTCCATCAATTCTGTCTTGATAGGTTTCTGATGGCATCTTCATTATTCCTGAAATTAGTCGAATCAGTTGATTACTCAAAAACTTTTTTTTTTCGATTATTATTATTAGCCTCTCTTTCTCTTTTTCAAATATATTGCATCCCAATAAATCCGATCTGCGGTGCGTCTCAAAAAATACCTCCTCTTGGGAATTATATTCTTTTGATTTTGAAATAATCTTATGAGTCCAAATGGATCGTTGTCTATTGTTTCTTCGACATATTTCTCAAATTGTCTTATTTCTTCTCTGGATAATTGCTTGGATATCATTTTATCCCAATTCCGTCGAGATTGTCTTGAAATATCTTTTGATTCTTCTGGATTGTAAATCATGTCTGGGAAGGCTAATATTTCATCCATATATTCCTCGATGTTAAAATCAATAGGTTGTAAATTTTGTATGTGTACAAATATGGGCATGTCCATGTGCATCAGATCGTTGTGTAATATTTCTGATAATAATTCCAGGTCATCCTCCGAGGAAGGTGAGTTCTCCAGTGATTTGCTATCTGAATTCATTATTATTTTTTTTTTCTAAAATGTTAAATTACAATTAATTAGTGCAGATATATATTTTTCTTCTCTCTTTCTCCTTTCCTTAATCGTAGTGTTTTATTTAATTCTCTGCTTATTTCTTATTTTACTACATAGTTTATATAGGTTTCTGCGATCTGGTTATAACTCCTTTTTCTTTAATTTGGGAGAAAAGGGGAGTTGCTCCTCCCCTTTTCTCTTTTTTGATTGCGAAGTTGTTTCTTCTTTTTTTTCTTCTGAATTTTCCTCTGTTTTATCCTCAGCCTCATGATTCGGATTTTGAAAGTCATTTATCAAAGTATCAAGGAGTTCTTCCTGATCTACTATGATTGGTAACCCGGTGGTAGGATCGTTTTCCCCTTTCCCTAAATCCATTAGAGGTATCAAGTCAGTTTCTTCCGTGATTGTCAAAGTTATTGATTCGTGCACTCCTGGTAATCTTAATATGGGTAATAATTCGGCAATATCTATGACTGGTTTTCTTCTGGGAATACATGGTTTACGGCATTTGAAACACGTAATTATATTACTTGAAAACAGGTTAATTTGGTACTGGACTTACCTAAAATATTCTTGATCATTCTCCTTTTCGTTTATATGACATTCTCTGCAGTGTTTGATTCGTTTGTTGGATGCTGGTTGATACATTTCACTTCTGGTTTCTATTACTTTGGACATCTGGAACAATCGGATTAAAAGAAAGTTTCTTAGATTATTAAAACTTTGTGATTCTCTTTTCTCATGCTTCGTTGAGAAAGAAGTGATCTATTCCTGAGCTAGCTTCTATTGGTCTTCCATTGTTTTGAGTGCTTCGAATTAATTTTATGTCGACTTTTGCCCTTGCTTTTAATCCTTTTAATATTTCTTCATACATTCTGAGAAGTTCTATAACGTTAAGTGCGCATCGAGCAGTTTCTATCAAATTGAATCCACAATGACTGCATTCATAAGTGGGTGGGGCTAATTTAATAATAAAGCGAATTATATTCCTCATTTCTCCCGGATTTTCTAATTGTTCTGTTTGATGACATTCTGAACAATGTTTGGGACCAGATTTGTCTTGATAATACTCCAGTATAAAGATCGTAAAATGATCTTCAACTGATTGCATCTGCAATGATAAAATCCATATTACTACTTTTGATTTATACTTTTCCACTACCTGGTTTTGATTCTCTTTCTCTCTATTTTGTAAATTTTGAAATTGTTTACTTGATTTGATCTCTGGTTTTTCTACATTTAATTGTTCGTCCTCCTCTTGTATATTAGGCAATTTTAGTTTTTCTATTCGACTTTCAATTATTCGAGCGTGTTTCGCGGCATCTATTAAATTTTTATACTCGCAGGGTGAACGTAAGTATCTTTGAATTTCCATTTTTGTTCCTAAAATATATCCGATAACGGCGAAATCTTCCGTACTTAAATTGGTTTCAATAATTCCTTAAAGCTTTCGCGGGCTTTAATTAATTCGGCCCTGTGCTCGTCGCGAAGTTTTCTTACGCGACGAAAAAATGCCCGAGCGCTCTTTTCTTCATGTTGTTTGCTGCATATTATCTCTATTCTTTTTCTTAAAACTTCATCGTACGACATCTTCTTAAATTGTCCTGTGAGCTACTTGTTCGTCTTCAAAATCGAGTGATCTTTCCTCTACGTCGTCATAAATTGGACTATTATTTTGAGGACCGTTCTAGATTTTACTTTTGATTAACCTGACGGTCTTTTGATTGTCCGTACGGCTGAGGTTTCTCTGATTTATACGGTTGGGGTTTTTCTGGTTTATACGGTTGAGGTTTCTCTGGTTCCTCCGACTGAGGTTTCTCTGGTTCCTTTTTTCCAAGGTGTAACAGTAGTTGAGTCACTGAGTTCCACAGCGATCCTAAAAGATGAATAGACCAGCGGTATACACTATAAATAGCATAACCGTGTAATATAACAACATTTTGATTATTCTAGCGATTAATATTATCCCGAGGACTCCGGCGCTGGCCGTTCCAAAAGTGAGAAATTTTCCCCAAAAATGATTCCATGTATTATTTGCGAGTGATTCTAGTACTTCTGGATCTAAGAATTGAGTGATTGATATTCCTTTGCCCTTAATATTTTTGCCTGTCATACCCATGGCCACGTTATTTAATACTGAAGATTTTTCGAGTGGGAACATAATATGATCTCGCAGATCTTGCAAATCGGACTCAGTATAAATGCCACTGACAGCTATGGCTTTCGGTGTTGTATATTCCCATGTGCTTTTCGTCTGTGGATGTAAGGTTCTTGGTGCTATCACAGTCGAAGGTGCGGGTAGAAATTGTAACCACTAATTTCCCATGTTAAACATCGGTGGCATAGCGCCACTGCAACTTATTTGTGTTCCTGCTCGAGTCAATATTCTAGTTCTAGGGGAGAGAAAAAAATGTTCTTCTCCTCGAGAGACGGGTATTTGATTATAACATTCTTTTGTATCTCTGCGCTGTACTTCTACTTGTAAACATTTAACTAAATGAATCACTTCTCCGGCTATGACTGCCATGTGACCNTACTTCTACTTGTAAACATTTAACTAAATGAATCACTTCTCCTGCTATGACTTCCATGTGACCGGGTTCTTCCATTAATCGAAAAGCAAACTCGTCGGGTGCTTGAATGGCTATGGATAATGCGTTAGTTAGGACTTGTCTTTCGAGTTCGCATTTATGTTTTAGTAGATCGTAGTACATTTGACTAATTTGATTTTTGAAGTGTCGTTCTACATATACAAATTTGGAGTTTACATACGTGAAAATATCTAGATTCTCTACTGGTGAATTCTTCTTGGGTAGAAATGTTTTTTCGTCCATTTCTTCTAGTACAAATAATTTAGGATGTTCTGTACGAATTAATGTGTGACCGCATATCTTTAACTCCCCTATGCTTGTTAAAGCAAACGTTATATCTTGAGTTTCGAGCATGTACGTGACAAGCTCCGATCTGGGTTCTTTCGTTTTGTTGGCATATCCCTCATATAAAGCTGTATATCGGCGACCTCCACAACTATCCTCTGGCAATGGTTCCCAAAAAGCATATCCTTCTAAAACATCCCTGCACTGAGTGTCCGTTAATTGACAACTGGTACCGGATCTTAACTGTATTCTGTTAGAATTTAAATTGACAGTTGCGTAGTAATCAGAGAGGTAGATTTCGACAAATCCTTGAGCTAAAACATCATTCCAATGTCCGTAGGGATCAGAGTATGATGTCCCTTTGCATTTCCCATCTGAATCTACGCTACCCGCGAAGGTGACTGGGGTTGAAAAGGTGCTATTCTTTGGTAGATTCTGTACAACCGTCCCCGCAATATTTGCATATCCGCCTTTGAACATTCGCATACATTCATCTCTCTGTACTTCTTGATAGTAACTTATCTCTCCATCAATCACTCGGGAAGAGTGCGAGTGCATTCCACAATGGGTTATATGCCGAGTAATTTTGACTGAACATTGAACTACATGGGTTTTAGTGAATTCATTAACTTGTAATAGTTGTATGTATTGTTTGGTAATATTTAGCTCAGGAATCTCTATATCGCACTCCCCTACTTCTAATAATGATATAGTTGTGAGATTTGTTAATTGGTCTCCGCAGTCGAACCCTGCTAGACGATGTCCTGAACTTATTTTGATAGTCCGGACCATCAGTGTGGTAAGGATTATTGTCCATTTAATAAAAGCCATCTGAAACACAAAGCAAAATTTTTCCTCGTTCTCCCCTCATCTGAGTCGAGTATAGTGTATGTGTAACTGATTTGTTTTGTTTTGCGTGTTTGTCTGATAGTATTTCCTTATACTGGTGCAGATGGAAGATTAGAGTCTATTATTGATGTAGGTCGACGGTTCAAACAAAAGCGATCGAACACTTCTTCGATCGGGACCTCGATTTCTCCTGGGCGTACTCCTTCATGCGACGGAAATTCTGGCATATTTTGCCTTATCCCTGCTTTTATGCTCTCATAACATAGAAGGGCTATCATTATTCCGGTTAGTGATCCGATAACTATTACTATGGTCAAAATTATGATGAATAATTTACTCCTGAATTCCTCCTTGAATTCTTCTGACATATTTAATCCGGTAATTTTTGCCTGTAATTCCCAAAATGACTGGGCGACAGTCCAATCAGTTTCCATTGTTCCATTTTCTCTGAGAGTTTTTAATTCCGCTATTATATCTGCGATTGATACATTTCCTCCGATTTCCAAATTTACTGAAGGGAAGATTAGTGTATTGGGTTTATATAGTGTGTGGGAATTCGATGACAGTTGATAGTCTCCAGCAATAACCTTGCACCCTTGCTTTATTCTTAAAATTCCAGTCCCATTTATCATTAAATATTCTTGCCGCTTTTTACAATTAATTTGTAATTCTATGGGTTCGTACAATGAATATATCCATCCTTGATTTTTCTCGGTGTTTTCCCAAAAGGGTAAGTACGTGTCGAAATATCTGACGTCGCACTCGCTATAATTTATTGCATTGGACTGATATAGTAATATATATTCACAGCTTTTATTTTCGATTTCCGAACGAATGGGCTGTTCCGGTAGACATAACTTCTTATCGAATATAGTTATGCATTTTTCGTATTGTTCTTGAGTTAAAGCATAAGTTGTTTTTTGTGATATTCCTAATAATGAAGAGCGAGGTTGTACGTATATGGTGGCGACGTTTCCATCAGTTAGCCTTTTCGGTATTGGCAGTGGCTTTACTTTATATATCATATGTGGGACGTCTGAGATTAAAGGAAAGCTCAGACTGATCACCAGACTACCCTTAATTTCTCCATATTTTATTTTTGAGATGGCTCCTTATAAATCTATGTGTTCCAGTGTTATGTCTAGTGGGAATCTGAGGGATGATTCGCGACTCGCGACATCGACTAAATCGTTGTAATTGAGGAGTCCGGGATATACTTTGTCGTTAGCAAGGCTTCGTAGGGTCTCTAACGCTCCATTAAATAACTCAATGTATAAATTGAAATAGATATTCATTTTCTCCATTGCCCTTTCCATTACAAAAAAAACCGCTGCAATTCATTGCACTTAGGCTTCCTCTATTCTGCGTAGTGGAAGAATAATTACATGAGAAATCAACTCATTCTTTGATTTAAATATTCGCTTACTATTCGATACTAAAAAAGGATAGGTATAGGAAGACTTTTAGCGGGAGGGGTATCAGGGGAAGTGGGGTTAGGTGGATATTCAAAAGGATAGAAGCTCCAGTAACGTCTAAAATCAGACTAATATATCGTAATAAAAAAATACATGGGGAAAACCAACTCATTCTAGGTTTGATGTAAAATATTCGGTACTATTTTTTTTTCGATACTAAGAAGGTAGTTTCTCGAATTAAAATCAGAAACATATATGGCACGTCGATCTTATTAGCGATCGATCCTCTATATATGGCACGCACGCAACGGCGACGCACGCCACGCACCACACAGAGAAAAACATCTGCCACGGAATTTTATAAACATGAACAATCTCAAAATATACTAGCTTTAAATTATCAAATTTATGGTTTAACAAATAATAATGCTTTCAGTCACACAGAGTAATGACAGGACCGTGAGAGCTGCAAGAATTTAAATCGTAATATTCTTTTAAAACTAAAAGGTTTCATAAGTTTACAAAAAGAACGTAGCGAAGTGATCAAAAGAAAGAAATCAATCTTCCTAAATTTCAACTACATTTAAACCTTATTTACTCCGTAATGTACGACATAAAAAAACCATTTTTTTTAGTTTTTTTGATTTTTATCTACAAAACTAGTCGCCAAAATTGCCTTAAATTTTTCAAGTAGATATCGTTTGTTATTTTTTGTCATGCAATTTTTTCAAAACAATTTGATGATTTATTTTTGAGTATATATGTTTTCAAAAATACCTTTTATCATAAAAATGAAAGATCAGTCAATCTAGAAAATCTTCGAGACAAATATGAAAATTTATGTTCTTTTTTAGATTACACTATTGTTGAATATATTGTATAATATATCTTATAAAAAAGGCAAAAATATTTTTTTCAAAACTAGAAAAAATGGGGCTTATAATATGGCATAAAATGAGGTCAGATCTATAAACAAAAATGACCTAACATTCAGAATTAGAAAAACAATTATATGCAATCTCCAAATATTTAATTACGATCCCGTCGCATGGTTCCAAATTATATGGCGGATATACCAGTACATTACACACACACACACGACACACACACACACACACGCACGCACACACAACACACAAAGCATCCGGCACGGAATTTTTCTAAAAACGTTTTATGATTACGTACTCCAATTACACCTAAAATGCGTTTTCACGAGTATTACAAACTGAAATTTTTAACTATCACAAAGCTTCCTCTGAGGCAGGAAGCAATTACTGTTATATAGGATTCTCTAATTTCTTCGAGCTATTTGATTCTTCGTGTTTTCCATCAATTTCGAATAGATTTTCATTTCTAAATCTCGTGCGTGCTCTCTATCAATCAATCCGAGTCGCTCTGAGCACTAAATTTTGTGCTTTTACTGTTTCTGGGAAGCTAAAGGCCGTTTATTTTACGTGTCGGATAAAAAAAATGAAATTTATCGACTTTCTTCTCTAGGATGCTTCCGTCGAATTCTGATTCTAATGTATTCACCATGTTTTCTGGAATTAAATCTAGATAAATACCGAGATCATCTTGAATGTGTTGTACTTTTTCTAGCTGTCGGGTTAACCTCTGAATTCCATCTTCCTGTTCGCTACACGTTTTCGTTAGTTCGCACGAATTCTCCATAGTTTTAAGCAATGCAGCCAATGTGGTCGCATTAAATTGATCTTCATATAGATCGAGATAAATAATGTACGTCCATTCGTCTCGAATAAAGTTCAGCCCTTTTAACTCTTCAAAATATAATCCTGCATTATATTCTATAATTTCGGAGACAGTCGAGGGTAGTGCTTCTTGGCCTTGAATGATACTGCTCCAAATCAGTACAAGGAAATAGTACCCTATGTCCATTGCTCGTTACTAAAAAGGGATAAATCCCTTAGCCGTGTGATTGTGCATACAATATGTGTGTGTATGGGTGTCTGAATATGTTGCTCTATTTCTCCCTTTATTTTAAGATTTTCCCTCCATTATTATCATTCATAGTGCTCAGAATTAATAAGCATTAGTTAAGCAGTGGGTGTATAGATTTTTGGTACAGAGAGTCTACTTATCATTAAATTCCTCATAGTAGTGCATTTTAGTATTTTCATTGAAGTTCTCCTAATAGTGCGTTCTCAGAAGGACGGAACTGATTAAATAGGCAACACGAACGTACTAATTGGATTCTCAATTAATTTGTGCATTTTAATTTAAAATGTTTTGATCGATCATGCATTCTTCTCTCAGAAATCGAATGATTTCATCATTTGTTACTTTAGGGGCTCTTTCCACTTCATTCTTTAATCTTGTTTTTCGAAATT
>CM053168.1:45214355-45249989 GCA_012977825.3 Pteromalus puparum
TTCACAGCTTGTTCATAAATAACATTGCGTCTGGGCCCAACGAGCAGGCTGTATAATCCTCGTTCTTGATTTTCTTCCCATTGCATTTGTACTAAAATTGCTCTACAATCGTGATATAGGGCGAGTAATGGTTGTGATTTGTTCATAAAATTGTGGTCGTTAGCGTTGAGGTTTTTCTTTAAATGGTCCATCAAAGCCATCCTTCGTACTAAGGCTTGTCTTCCGATCAAACCGATCTGGGTATTCAACAATGCTTTCCCTGAGGGATCATATAATGGGAATCCTAGTCCCCACGCAAAAGCTATCATTACCTTATCGTTGTCCCTAGCGGCTAACTCGATGAGAGAGTAATTTTCGTCTCCCGTCTTTTCAATTGTTGCTCCGTGATGTAAAAGTGTTATGGCTGCAAAAATATTGCGAACGCGTATGGCTAATTGTAGACTGCTCTCACTTTCAGTCGATATTGGAGAATCGACTTGCGCTCCATTTTCAATTAAATATTTTACTAGATGATTATGTCTAGCAATTATAGCAATTTGTAAAGGAGATCGACCATCCTGAGTTGGGAGCTCCATATTATATCTTAACTCCAATAATTGTTGAATAACCTTTGTATTATATCCTTGACGCATGGCTTCGTGTAAATAGTTTAACGGTCCTCTTGCGCCTATATTTGTATGAAGTATCTTTATACTTTCGATATCTTCTGTTTTCATAGCTACTTGAAAGACTCTTACTGGATCAGCAGGTCTATAATCGTTTGCCCATAATACTGATACTAAGTGCGTCGCTTTATTTTCCATGGCAATAGTGAAGGGACATAGGCTATTTCTTGGTTTTATTCCTGTATCAATGAGAAGTTGCAACATTTTTCTATCACCTCTTATTAACGTTAGGCTAAAAATGTCTAGCTCTTGTTTTGTGATTATAGATTTGTCAATGTTTCTTTTTAAAATAAACTTCGTAGCTTTTACATTACCTGATTTAATGGCTTGAAATATTAAGGTCTCCCCTTCTGCATTTTTATCGTCCCATCGAGTCTCATAATTGGCCGTCAAGTACAAAAATCCAGTCAGTAATCTTCCAGTTAATCGCTGAAATAACTGAGTCATACGTAGCCAAGTTACCTCTATATCAGACTGCCATAATGCAGCGTTTAATTCTAATACTTGAGTCGGCGTTGGTCCTGCCAATAGTCGTATGAATTTATCAACACAATCCTCCTCTATCGGCTCCTTTTTAACAAGCTTCTCGAGTCTTTTTAGTATTGTGTCCTCACGAGCTCCAGTGCATCCCTGTCCGTCTTGTACTCGATGCAGCCGGAGAATCATGCCGTCGGGTTTTTGATAACTTAGATTTCTGTTATATGCGTGTGATTTTCCAGTTATCCTCATGATGACTCTTCTAGATGCTGTGATAATAAGAAAATGTACTTTGTCAGTGGGTTTTTATTCTTGCCCTGTCTTTCTTTGAAATGTTAGCTTAATTTTAGATTGAACTGTGAGTACTCGTTACATGTATATTTTCTTTTCAATAAAGACATAGATAGTAAGAAATTTGTTCGAGAATGGGTGTCGGGATGGATTCAAAGGTGATGTCATCTAAATCTTTTTCTTTCTCTTCCCATTCGTTTTTTCTATCTTTAATTTCTTCTAATGCTAACTCAATAGTTGCACTATAGATAGGGAATAGGGCGGATACGTCTTTTTTTTCTTGTTTCCTAAATTTCACAGATCGACTAATTGACAGAAATTTCCGAATAGGATTCTCCATCAAGTCTCTGTACGTGATATTGTTTATAAATTTTGTCTGACTTAAACTCTGCCACTCTGCTTTCGAGTCCACGAATAGCTTGTATATATCGGGATGATAAGTTTTCAAAGTACGAATGTCATCTGGATTTACGAATCTCTTTTCAAGGCTTTCTCTGGCTATACAGAGGACTAGAAATTGTGAAGTCAACCCTGGTAAGTATCGATTATATATATATCGCACGTATCCGCTCGGATAGAATTCTGCTCCATACTTTAATAACAATCCCATTTTATCATAACTATTAATTTTGTATGCAATTAAAAGAGCATTTCGTCCGTCTCTCTTCATGCAGAAGATTCGTACCTTCCCAAGAGCAATGTCGTAACAGCCTTGGTTGATATAGATAGTCTAGACAATATTCTATAAATTCAGTGTCATCTACTAGGATATTTTGATAGATTATCATTGCCATTTCCTTGGGCAGCATAACCGGAGCTAGGTTGCGAATCAATTTATGTGTTTCTGCTCGATCTCCACAGGGAATGGACATCCTTATCTTTCTCAATTTCTGTTGATATGTTGACATTGTATACTGTGAAAAGGGATTTTATTAATAAATCAATAGCTTCGTTCTTTTAAATTAAATTTCTGGTGTCGAAATAGCGATTTTAATCCTATTCCAAATAATAGGCAATATTTTCTACACTTAAAATAGGTATTTGGTTATAAGTGATATTTTGAAGTCTTTTCTCGCGGCCTATCCAACTTGCTCTTTCTTGTAATAGTTTTACCCAGATTTTCGAAATTTGTAATCCATAAATCGGGAATTTGTTTTGAAGTTTATATGCTTCTTCATGACGGGTCAATAATCTGTATTTTACGCGCTTAAGTAATCTCTAATGGTTCTTCAAATAAGATATTCCTCTGATAATGTAAGTAATTTGCATTCGTTGCCATTCTTGGCATGCACCCACGAATTCATCATAATGCTCTGGGTAAAAATTTTCGAGAGTAGCGATATCTTCTGGGTTTACAACTCGTCCTTCTACTGATTCTCGAGCGAGCATGGTGATACAATACGGCGTCGTTAATCTCGGAACTTTGTTGGTATATATATATCGTATTAAGTCTCCTGGTGGATATAACATTGCTCCCGCTTCCGCGAGTGTTCTAAATTTTATATAATTATTTCCCCAAAATGCTATTCTCACAGCGGTGTAACCTTTGTGGTCTCTTCTGTCGATATAAATCCTCCGATTCTTCAGGAGTAATTTTATGGCTCCATCAGTTCCGTAGTCTGCTGCAACGTGTAACAGAATATCCCCGGTTCTTGTAGGCACGTCTATATTGGCCCCCTCCTGAAGGAGTAATGCTAACGTATGATCATTGTTTTGTAATACAGCTGTTTCAATCGCATATCTGCCTTCGCGACAACAAGAGTCCACAGGTATTCCTTCCTCCAACAATAATTGTACATTGTTTGCAGAATCGGTATAGTGAGCGCCTGCGGCTTTTTCCAATAGCCAGGGTTGAGATTCTACTGATAGTCCCATGTTTTTTGCATATGCGAGTAGTATTTCGCAGCCAAGCCCAAATGGTAGTATTTCCTAATATTTGCTCCCGCTTCCAATAATATTTGTACAGCCTCAAAATCCGATCGTTCTATGGCATACCGTAATATGGTTTGTCCCATTCGATTCGAACTGTTGATTGGGATTCCTCTCTTTATCAATAATGATAAAAATCTTTTGTCGTCAAGTTCTACAGCTTGTCGCATCGTTACATTAATCCAGATTTTGTATGCATTGATAGTAGCTCCTAAATCGAACAACTTCTCCAAAATGTCAAGACGCTTGGCCAAAAGTGCGATGTAAATCGCTGGAAATGGATGCTTTCCTAACGACGTATAATTCACCTTATACTCTAATAAGAGGCTGAGCATTTCTTCATTTTTTAGGGTCATAGCGTTGTCTAAGGCCTTAGTTAAGCGTAACGTTGAGGTCCGTGGGTACACTTTCAAACAAAACCTCGCGGTTTCCAAATCTGCTATGCTCAAGAGTCTTTCGATTATGTCTGTCATGTCGTCGGGCTCTACGGCTGAGACTATCATTTTAATCAAAGTACCGGCTTCTTGACCTTTTCCATCAAGGATTTTGTTCTTGATCATATTTAATCTTCGCCGATATCTCGCAAAGATGAATAGAATCCACGTACAAATCAAATTTTTCCAAAATGCTGCCATCTGTGGGATAGAAAGAGTCTAGGTGTCAAGCTTGTTTACTAATTATAACTGATTGCGGAATTCTTACTTTATACTTCTCGCGAATTAACTTAAACAATGTTAATCATATAATTCTAAAGGATCTCTCAATTGTTCATTCTAAACTTAAATAATAAGCTATTCGTTCAATGATCAAATCGGGGATGTAGCCGTAAGTTGCTTCTTGTAATTTTTCTTCGTGTTCCTTCCATTCTCGTTTCTTTTCAACAATTAGTTTTAAGGCTTTCATTATTTGTGTGCCGTATATAGGGAATTCGTAATAAAAAGATTCTGTCTGTCGTTTCTTAAATCCAAAGGTCTTAGCAATTGGTATCATTGAATTTGTTGACTTTTCTAATAAATCGCCACAAGTGACTCCGGAGATGAAATTTGTCCTAGATACTTGTTGCCATTCTAAGCATGCCTTCTGATATGCATCATACAATCTTGGATAGTATGTTTCTAAAGTAACTTCGTCTTGCACATTAGTAATTCGTTTTTCTACCTTATCTCTTGCTAATAGAGGGATAAATATTGTTGGTGTAAACCAGGGAATTTTCTCGGCTGATATATATTGTAATGGTTTTCCCGGGGGATATAGTAAAGCTCCTTTCCTGAACAATGCTTCCATTTTCCTAGAGCCGTCTATTTTGAAGGCCCAACTTAGAGCGGTTTCGCCCAATTGCGATCTTTCGTTAACATCACATTCCTCAGTGCTCAAAATCATTTCGACAGCTTGTGCTGTTCCGAACCTGACAGCAACATGTAGGGCATTCTCTCCGTCCCTAGATGTAACTTTTAGATTAGCTTTATGTTGTATTAATATTCTTAGTACTTCGTCATTTTGATGTATGATGGCGGCTACGACTGGACACCTCTTATTCTGTGATAATGAGTTTACGTCTACCCCCTCCTTAAGTAATAATTTTACATTTTCTGCTGCATAAGTACAAGGCGCCGCAGCTGCTCTTTCGAGTAGCTGATGTAAATTATCAGGGAGATTTTGCATCCTCTTAGTATAATCTATTAGTAATTTTAAAATCTCGGGACTTCCTCTAGTGGCTTTTCCTAGGGGTGTTTGGTCGAAGTGATCTATTACATTCGGATTAGCATTAGCTTCTAAGAGTAACTTAATGACTTTTAACTTGCCTCGAGTCACGGCATACATTAATGCCGTTGTTCCGAAGAAACTTTTTGCATTAATATCTATGCCTGCAGTTATTAGTTGGCACAAATATTCAAGATTTTCGCATTCCATGGCTTTCTCTAACAATTCATATTCTTCGTACAGGTGTAGATTTTTACATGCTCCTAATTTTATTAATCGAGTAAAAACATCAAAACGCCGGTATAAAATCGTTGTTAAAATGATTGATGATCCTGATATCCTATGTTGCTCTGCCCAATTTATGGGAGGTTGCAATAATATTACAATAATCTCTTCTTGGCGCCCTTGTACTCCGAGTGCTAATATTTCCTCTAGATCTACTTCCTCAACCCTGGGATAGGATTCTTAACATACTTTGATAATTGATGGCTTATCAAGAAAGCTCGCTTACTTCATGATAGTAGTTACTTTGAACGGTGTTAAGAATAACGACCACCTAACGAGTAGTTCCCTTGGTTCGTGTTCATGTCCTTGTGCTAGCTTGGTTTTAATGATTCGGGCCGTTTCCCCTTGATTCGGTGTGGTTTTTAATAATAATCTGTTAATCCACTTCCGAAGGTATACAGCCATTGTAGAGCTGTGAGGCAATAAAGAATTCAATAATCTCTATATGGTTTCTTTTTTTTTTTTTATTTTCTGATCGAGATATTATTATGAAATTTAGATATTTCATACTCCTACGAGTGCCCTTAACTCTTCTAATTTTAATTTCCTGACTATCAAGGTTCAAATGTGTATTCTTAGTTTTCCAGATTTTGCCTTAATTCTACTCATTGCACGATATTGTCGCGAAATTCTAGTAATTTAATGATTTCTAAAATAACCTGCTTTGTTTAACGTTTTTTTTTCTGATGCATTATAGTTAATTGTAAATAATAATATAGAGTCATATTCAAGATCTTAAATTATATTTTAAAATATTCTCTTTTACTTTGCTTAGGCCTTTTTTGGTTCGATGTACGATATACGCACACGATTCATGTGTACGACCTTGTATTTGTTAGGTTTTAGTTGTATCTTAATATTGCCGTTGCGCAAAATATCTACTACTGAATAGGGGCTTTCATACTGATCTTTTAACTTGTGAATCTTTCCACCTTTTAGTAACCAAAGATAATCTCCGACTTTAAAATCTTGTGGATTCGCGCTCTTATCGTAATAATATTTTGCGCGCCACTTGGCTGCTATTAATTTTTCTCGCGCTATTTCCTGAATGTTGTTTAACCTTGTTGTCAACTCAATAATATAATCGTTATACGTTGGGAGTCGATCTTCGGTTTCGAGCGGGTCACTCGACGGTGAACGGGCTAGCCTCCCGAAAACTAACTCGTATGGAGTGTGTTGCGTTGCTTCGTGCACCGAGGTATTATATGAAAAAGCAGCCATTTCCAGCCATTGATCCCACTGCTCGTCTTGCGATATAAATTGTTTCAAATATTCGCTTAATACATGATGACTTCTTATGAGAGAGCCATTTGACTGTGGATGGAAAGCCGTTGTCTTGAATTGTGTGATTCTAAATCTTTTCGCGGCTCTCTTCATTAAGCTGCTTAGAAAATTCGTTCCTTGATCGGTTAGAATAGCAATCGGAGCTCCGAAAGTGCAAATGAAGCGCTTGATCTAAGCGTCTGCGACGGATCGCGCAGTTGCGTCCTTAATGGCTATAGCGAGTGAATACTTAGTTAAGCAACTTTGTATCGTTAATATATTATCATGTCCGTCTTCTGTGCGTACAAAAGGCCCCACTATATCTAAAGCGACCTTTTCGAAGGGTTGAACGGGTGTATCTGTGATAACCATGCGATTTTTGGTCTTGACTCGAAATAGTTTTTTTAGTTGGCAAGGTAAGCACTTACGGATATACATCTGTATGTCTACTTTCATATTCTCCCAATAGAAATTCTGCTTGTGAAATATGCGTTTGTAAGTTTTATTCACGCCCTTGTGCCCTCCGATAGCCGAACAATGAGATTCATCTATGATCTTAGTACGCTCGCTCAAACTCGGATAAGTAATAATACCTTTACAAATTATTATTTTAACTTGCGATCCTCGTAGCGTGCTTCGAATTTTATCTATTACATCGTCCCATCGTACGTTCTCAATGGAGGCACTTTTTGCAAGACTAATCGATTTTATTTGCTCCTTTGAAATGAATGCCTTTATATGTTTTAAACCAGAAACTAAATTTTCTGTAATTTTCGAGATGCTTTCGTGATGTAGTCCCCGCAATATTATAATAAAGTGTCGTTTATTACTTTTCGGCATCACTCTCAATTCCCCCTCAATTAATTGAGAGAGTCGCGGCACTTCTTTACGACTTTCTAAAAGTCTTGCTCCTTGATCGCAGGGCTGATGCATAGTGGACAGGAAATATAAATAATTATCCTTGCGCATAGATAATTGTTCTCTGGTTTCGGCGAACATTTTGCCTTAAGTTTTTGTAGTTTTCCGGGTGTTCGGTCTTTCAACAGTTTCATTTGTCGTTAATTCCGGGGAAACGCTATCGACATTATTAATTATTGGTCCCCCTATGTTGCTGTTGTTTGGGTTTGGATTATCAATGTCATAGTTCATTGGCTCCAGCGTGGCATGTGTATTTTCAATAGACGTTTCTAATTGGCCCTCGATTTCGTGATTTTCGGGGCGTTCTTCGGCAGTGCGATTAGCGGTCGTTGGGTCGACCTCCTTGGGCCTCACCTTCCCCCTAAGCCCTTTAGTCCCCGTGTTTACGCTTGGAGCCTTTCTACGGTTCTCTCGATAGTCGGGCCTACTTAATTTTCCCGCACGGGTGCGAGTTATACGACCCGTCGATTCGTCGGTGATTGCTACTGGTTGCTCTAAAGCCAATTGATTTCTGTTTTCGAGCGCGTCTCCTGCTTCGTTTCCCTCGTTCTCGCAAACCAGCATGACTGTCTCGGGTGTCTCTTCGATTGGACTTCGAGAGAGAGAGAGCATCAGCGTTAAGATTTATGCGTCCCGGTTTGTAAACAATTTCAAAATTATAATTTGTTAATTTTAATCTCCATCGCGTTGCGCGCGAATCGGGATCCCGAGAATCCTTTCACCAACATAATGGTAAATGATCTGTGCAGACTATAAATTTGGTCCCTAATAAATAATGTCGAAAATGCCGAATACCAAAAACCATGGCTAGTGTTTCTTTTGAATACGTGTCGTAGCGAGTTTCGGCATCGTTTAGCACTCGGGATGCGTATGCGATCGGACGGTCTTGTCCTATAGTGGCTTGAGAAAGTACCGCTCCGATACAGGTCAGACTGGCATCTGTAGTAAGTATGAATGGCTTTGAAAAATCAGGAAAAATTAATACGGGTTCTTTACATAATTTTTCTCGCAAAATATCAAAAGTTTCTTGCGTTTTTTTGTTCCATTCGAAAGGTACATTTTGTTTGAGTAAACTGCTTAGCGGCATCGCGATTTTTGAAAATCCGTCAATAAACGTCTATAATAACCAGCTAATCCTAGAAATTGACGTATATTTTTAACAGTTTTCGGTCGCGGAAATTTTCTTACTGCTTCAACTTTCTTAGGATCCGGCGAAATTCCTTGATTACTTATCAAATGCCCTAAGAAGCTTACTTCTGTGCGGAGAAAATCGAATTTATCCGGTGATAATTTAAAATTAGCGGCTTTCAATCTTCTTAATAATTTCGCGAATTTTTGGTTATGTTCTTCTACGGTTTTCGCGTAAATAATGATATCGTAGAGGTAAACGCACACGTCTAGTGGTCCGGAATCTAATTTTTTCGCGTCCTCGGGTGAAACAGTGAGAGCACTTTCAGGCTTCTCTTCCTCTTTCATGGGAGTATTATATATAATTCGATTAATGCATCGCATAAATGTAGCTGGGATAGAAGTCAATCCTTGCGGGCAAACATTCCACTCATAAAATCCTGAATTCATTACAGTAAATGCAGTTTTATGACGATCTTCTGGATGTAACGGAATCTGATAATAGCCCGATGCGAGATCTAAAACCGTAAAATACGTCGAGCCGCCGAGTTGATCGAAAATATCTTGAATGTTCGGGAGTGGATAATTATCGGTTATTGTAACTTCGTTCAATTTTCGATAATCCAGGACTATTCTATACTTTGGATTTCCGTGACTGTCGTCTTTTTTTTCGCAGGCACCATAGCGGACTATTATAATTAGAATTTGACGGTGAGATAAGCCCACCATCTAAAAATTCTTTAATTTTCTCCATTATTGGAACTCTATGCGCTCTAGGAGGGAGATATGTTTTGACATTTACAGGACGGTTATCTATAGTTGGAATACGATGTTGAATAATATGCGTAGTAGTAAGCTTTTCCCCGGGTAAATGGAATTGTTCGTGGTATGTGTCGACTAGTTGTTCGATAGTTTCTCTTTCCTTCGGTTTTAAGTGATCGAGGCGCAATAAAGCCTTGACTCTCTCACAGTGGGAAATTTCCATCTCGTCAGGGTTTACGAGCATCACACAACGGTAATCCCTTCATCCGTCGCCCCAAGCTGGAGCGCTGGATATCACACAGAGTCCCTGCACTTCGCTCTCACAATTTGTATAGTAGTCTTGGCAATCGTTCAATATCTCCTCAATTTTCTCACATTCGTTTAAGTATTGCTTCATTTCTTGCGAGTCATCTTTTCGAGAAAGCATCAAAGGATCCTGTTTTTCATCTTCTTTCCTTTCGAATGTGGCAATATCTGTTAATGCCTCGTTCATTGCATCGAAATTATATAGCTCTATGTTTTCATTCTCTTTGTTCGAATCATAGACCTTACCTGTTTGAGTCTTTGTAAAAATATCATTGAAATCCTCGTAATTGTTGTCGGACGGATGCATTTTCCCAATTCTCTTTCTTACTTTTAAGGATTTTGGAATTGCGCCCTTACTGGTAATATTCTTCTTACGAGTATTTATCTCTGCAACATGACTGTCGTCGCTGTCATCCCCCAAGTACGGTAACTCGGAGCCCGAATTACAATATTGCGTTAACTTTTTATCTCGAAAACGTACCTTTTTCTTTCGCGTTATTACCTCTGAAGGGTCAGAGTTAACTCTGAAGGGATTAGGGCTGCGCTTGTGTCCTTTTCGTTAGGTGGGCGTTCCGCTGTACTGTTCTCGGTTACTCGGGCAATGTCGATCGGCTCGACCCTCGCGTGCATTAACCTGCATGTCGATTACGACATTTTCACTCTTATTTGCGTTTCCTCTTAGATCTCCGTTATTCTTTGAAATAGTATGATTTTTATTGTTTTCTCCTTGAGTACATAAATATACAGTTTCCATGTCTTCATTTAAACAATTGTCTTTTATTTTTATATTTTGTCCATTCCTGTTACAACTTTTTATTGCTTCATTTTCATTATTATCCTTGGCAATCCGTGCTTGGCTTCCGTGGCATGGAGGCGTCGGCGCACTAGATTCCAAATATTCATTTTCGTCAGATTCCATCATTTCAGAATAATACTTATTTATTCTTGCATTCTTATAATCTTCTGCGATTTTCAACTTCGGCATACTGCCTCCTTGCTGCTCAAGCATATAGCGTTCAAAATTTGTATCCACATCGTTTATTATCTTCTAAATTTTTTTGCTCTTTTCCACAGGGTCAAAATGCTGACATACTTCGTCTCGTAATAATTCCGCTTTAATTCTTAAATTTTCTCTTAGCTTCCTCTTTTGTCTCCTTGACATATTCTCATAAGTATTTGGAGATTTTAACTTTTCTTCATAAGCCAACGCGCGTTCTATATCATGAAACTTATCCATTTCAAGCCTATCATCGATCGCATGTAATCGGTCCCATGAGTAATTAATGCCATCTTCTGGCTCCACTTCTCTTAGGTACAATCGTCCCATAAGTCTCTCATATTTTTCCATTATTTCTTGAACAGTATCACTTTCGCGTATATTCTCGAGGTTTCTATCCTCCTCATAATCTGCTGCAATATCCTCATCACTGTCGGGCCTCTTGGAATTTCAAAGGGCCTCTCCGATATGACCCTCTTATCTGCACCGTTTTTGAGCCCCACGACTCATCAATGTATTCATCATTTTGAAAGTTTTGCATATCGTTGATAAATGGATATTCTATATTTGCTAATTCAAGACAATTCCTCTCGTAACAGATTTTTGCACTTGTTTGTTGAAAGAAATCGCTACCCAATATTCCTGCTTCTTTGATTGGAAATTCATCAGAGACTATATGAAAGTAAATATTCAAACCGTCGTAATTGACTGTTATTGTTCCTAAAGTCTTTATTGACATTGAGGCTATTCCTTTTAACAAAATTATTCCTTGCGAATTTATTGGCAAATATATAGGAACATGTGAAATTTTCAGTAAGTTGGGCGAAGACCCGGTGTCTAACATAAAAATAGCAGGACGTGTTAGTTCTTTAATATCAATCTCAACATTGGGCGCGCAATTCTTTTGATTTAAGTTGACTGTTGTCTCGTAGAGGATGCACTCGCTCCCTGGGTCTCTGGGATCGGGCGGGCGTTCGAAGCGGCAGCCTCTCCGCCCGCGCGAGGATTGCCGCGACCGTTTCCCGAGGGTAAATTCCCTTCTTGTTGATCTCTCATAAACTTATAACAACTGCGCTTAGAGTGCCCCGGCTTTTGACAGTAATAACAAACGAAATTTGCAGGTAGATTAGAAGTTATATTATTTGGATTGATTATTATTATTATTATTATTATTATGGTACCTAATGTTATTATTTGAAGTTGCTCCGTTATTTGGATTAAACCGATTATTGTTATTATTATTATTAAAATTATTCGGACGATTTCCGAAACGATCATTGTTCCCATTAAAGTTGTTTTGACGGATATTAATATTATTGTCACGATTCGGATAATAATTATTCCCTTCACGCGGTCTTTCGAAACGAGCGTTATTCATTGTGTCGATTCCTGCATCTCGAGAGAAGCTATTATAGCGAAAATTTCTTTCGAATCCGTTAGGATTATTACTCCGATTGTACAATTGTTGATTATTATCACGATTATTATTCCCATTAAAAGATGAAAATCGGTTATTACCGGGATTCCAATTCGATTGAGGCGGACGGTTATTATTTAATTGTAGGCTAAATTTTAAACAATTCATTGCGTTGTGCCCGATTTCGTTACAAAAATTGCAAGTTACTTCAGGGGTCGCTTCTACAACGTTCACTCTCCGCGTCTCTTTTGGATTTTGGCGTGCATCTTCTCGTCTTGAATTCTCGTCACTTTCACCCGTATACGCAAAGTCCCTTTCGATTTCTGTAGCTTTCTCACGTGCTTTTTCAAGCGTCTTGATGTCGCCCATTCTCGTCTGAATTTCCCACCTAAGTCCTCTAATGAAAAATCGAATACAATCCTTTTCTAATTCTGCATTGAAAGTAGCATCGGTATCCGTCGCTCTTCCTTCACGAATAGCGGCCTTTTTGATTTCTTTCTCAATTTCTCGGAGGCGATTCGAATATACTACAACGCTTTCCGGCGGGCGCTGCTTAATCTTAGCTAATTCACCCGAAACCTCGTGATATGTTTTTGATGATCCAAAATTGTTGTCAAAAAATTTGATTATTTCATCGATCGTTGTAAATTTGTGTCCTCTCGCACACGATAGAGCATCTCCGAAAAGTCGCATTCGAATGAGACGTGCAAAATCTTCCTCATTCCCTGGCGGAAGGATATCTCGAGCTTCCGTACAGCCATCGACGAATTGGGTTAGTGATATATTCGATCCGTTGAAGCGCGGAATTAAATCGAGCGTATCTTTGAGAGAAATTCCTTTTATTCGTGGAGCCATAATTGTATCTTTATCGTCGGTTTCACTTTCGTCTAAATTATCTGTGCTTATGTCGTCGGGGTAACTTAAACGCGTTTTAGGGTGAACTAATGGCGACGTCTTTATTATATTTCCCGTAGGGGTAGCAAATACTTCTTCACTCTCTGTAGTAGTCTGATTGTTGACCGGGCTAGTTTTAAGCGCGGTGTCTCCCCAAAAAGTCGTGATCCGTCGGCGAATATAATCGTATACGTTCGAAAATTTTTCACCTCTCCTAAGTTTTGCGCTCAACTCGTCGGCGTTCTCGGGACTTTGAAAATAATCGTCTAAAACTTCTTGTTTAATACAAGGACTTAATTGATTTTTCAATTGTGTCACAAATTTAGCCCGTAATTCTTCGGTTTCTTTCGTTACTTCGTCTCCGACTGTGCAAATGATTGCTTTGATAACGTCTCTAAATGTTCGTATATTTGCACTTTTCGTGTTTCTATCGAATTTACGGGACTGATTTTATCGTGAATTTCCTTTGGTGGCGTTGTTTGATTTTCTGTTGCTTGGGAAATGATTATATTTTTAATGGTCGAGTTTATTTCGGGACTAGACCAATCGATTATATCCTCGGTATTTAGAGATTCAGATAAGGTCAGATTTACGGCGAATTCGTTAGATAAACTTTTTTCGGGTTCTGTTACGNAATTTTCTGTTGCTTGGGAAATTATTATATTTTTAATGGTCGAGTTTATTTCGGGACTAGACCAATCGATTATATCCTCGGTATTTAGAGATTCAGATAAGGTCAGATTTACGGCGAATTCGTTAGATAAACTTTTTTCGGGTTCTGTTACGTTCGATTCTTGCGTAATCTCTCTTAGGGTGGCAGGGAAATGCTCTGGCTGCACAGAAATGAGGCTCGAATGCACAGATGTAGAAAGGGACGGGGCTTCAGAGCACACGGACTCTGGAGCGACTACCGTGGAGTTTGCGTGATCTAATTTGCTGGACTTTAATAGGGATGGCCACAGACGGGGCGGTTTCGGAGAAGCTGGTAAAATCGAGACACTCACGCTGGCTTGCTTGTTAGGACTATCGTCTTCGTCGTCAATGACTTTGTTTTCTCTATAAGTACTGAATAATTTTCTGTCTACTCTTTGTACTCCTTCGTGAATCGATTTTCTTGCTCTAGGGCGCGCATAGGGGGCATCTAAATGATATTTGGACAATCTTCTTTCTATTCTTTTATAACTTTGCTTTGCGTCCTTTTCTAGTATTGGATTTACAGGAGTGTCTTTCTCTTGTGATTCCTTGTATCTTTTTATTATTGCTATATCCGCACTTTCTAAAATACTATCGTCAGAGTCAAACGTTAGATTTCCACGGGTTTTAGTTATGTTTTCCTCTCCATTTATCGTGTTTTTATCGCTATCATCGCTACTCGACATACTTGACTTCTTCGCGTGACTTTCATTTTTTTAAATTTTCTCTTTCGAGTTTACTCGATTGAATTTCCCTCTCAGCAAATGCGAATAGTGCGTCAAACTTTTTCTCGATCTCAATTTGAAATTCCGACAATTCAACTCTATTTCTCAAATTTGCTTCTACTTTTTCGTCGTTACTTTAACGCTGAACTTAATTTTTCTTCCGACGGTTCTGAATTTTCGCTTTTAATGGTCTTCAACACTGCTAATTTTCTTCCGCCCCTTCTGTTTTTTCGCGTGACTTTAGTTGAATTACCCTCAATGTTCATTTATTTAATTTGTGTCAAAAGGATTGAATACAGGTCGCTAATTAAAGGGAAACTACTGTTTCGGATGGATTATTTGCTAAACAGGTCGCTAGTGAAAGCGATGCTACTGTTTTTCAAACTTTTTGGAAAGATTATTTGCAAAACAGGTCGCTAATGAAAGCGATGCTACTGTTTTTCAAACTTTTTGGAAGGATTATTTGCAAAACAGGTCGCTAATGAAAGCGATGCTACTGTTTTTCAAACTTTTTGGAAGGATTATTTGCAAAACAGGTCGCTAATGTAAGCGATGCTACTGTTTTTCAAACTTTTTGGAAGGATTATTTGCAAAACAGGTCGCTAATGAAAGCGATGCTACTGTTTTTCAAACTTTTTGGAAGGATTATTTGCAAAACAGGTCGCTAATGAAAGCGATGCTACTGTTTTTCAAACTTTTTGGAAGGATTATTTGCAAAACAGGTCGCTAATGAAAGCGATGCTACTGTTTTTCAAACTTTTTGGAAGGATTATTTGCAAAACAGGTCGCTAATGAAAGCGATGCTACTGTTTTTCAAACTTTTTGGAAGGATTATTTGCAAAACAGGTCGCTAATGAAAGCGATGCTACTGTTTTTCAAACTTTTTGGAAGGATTATTTGCAAAACAGGTCGCTAATGAAAGCGATGCTACTGTTTTTCAAACTTTTTGGAAGGATTGGAATAAGGACTACACAAAATACAATAATTTCACTGATTTGGCATGATTCCAATTTTTTACTTTTGACGAGTTTTTCCCAAATAATTGTCTAAATTGTTCGAAATTTCTGCGTTACGAAATAGATTCCCGGCTCCGATGCACCAAAAAGGATAAGTGTTTAACCTGTTATGTCCTAAACTGATGAGAGTTGTCAACGGACAGTAATTCTACGGGTTAGTTACTATCATGAGTACGGACGAGGACAAAGCTCCAACGCATGGAGTCTGAGCGCCGTCGGTACCTGACTACCTTCGCGATCTTAATAGAACAGCCTCCAGTAGCCGCCGGATAATACTTTGAAATCGCGCTAAATCCCTGATCTATTATAACCACTCTAATTAACGACCCTTTAACAACACTTCTTATCAATCACTACGGTGAGACGTTACTCTAGTCGTTATGCGAGAACCTCGGATTAAAGTGAATTTAATTTTTGTACAACAATATTAATTACGTGCCCTGATCTATTAAAAGAGAAAGAGAGAAAGAGAGTGCAAATGGAGGCGCATAGCCTAGTGGTGTATATGTACAAGTCGCTTACCTTGTTCTTTTTTCTGCTACCGAGCTGCTCTGCTACCAGCACGTCCTCTCAGTAAGTGTATGGACTCAGCTTCCAAAGCGGAGCGAATGCGAAGGCGATTTGGGTTCGACAAGGATCGGGAATTGTCGGGTTTAAAGTACACTCGCGATATCAATTTAATTCGATTTATTCGCTTTTAAACAAATTTCAAATAACGTTCGCTCGCAACTAACTAAAATCTTGCGCTGATTGTAATTCTTTCAAGAAAAACGACAAACGACAACAAGACTTCTGAGTCTCGACAATTAACAAAATCTGAGTTGATCTTTACAAAAATATTCTAAGTCTCGATGATGACAAAATCTTTAAGTGTCTGTCAGAGCGAAAAATTATAAGTCCCGAATGAACCGAGCTCCTGCAGAGCTTACGCACGCGACGATTTTTTTGATCGAACTGCTTCTCGCGAATCTGCTGCCGGATCCTTATATACCTTTTGAACTATGGCGATCTGTTGCTTGCTTGGTTCCTATATAATGGCTTTTTGGCCAACAGGAGGGCTTGGATGCATTACATCTCCTTATTAGGAATTTTCTAGGACACGATCGCGTCCCCGTGGTCCAATGAACAAATTCGATTCCGTGTACGTTCTCTAAGCCTTCCTGCTCTTGTTAGCTGTCAGAGCCATTGTAAATTATCATTTTATGGTGGACTACTGTGAATTTGAGAGCTGCACCTTACTATCCGCTGCGCGGTGTCGTTTCTAATGCCGGCTTGAATGGTTTTATTTGTCGTGCGGCGACTTCCATTCGCTTTGGAGGTTTAATTTTCTCGTTTGTACTAGCCATCATACATCCTCTAGGCAGTGCTTCTCCTTACGGCGGCATTGGGCTATGCTAGCTGTGCTCGAGCGTTCCTCCAGATAACTCTGCACGTGTTGGTTCTAGGCAGCCTTCGACTGGCGGCCCTTTTACTTTTTTCATGTTGCCGAGCTGCGTTCTCCTGCTGAAATGTACGAATGACGATCTAGTTCACTTTTTCTTCTTGCTTTCCGTTGTTCTGCTGTGAGTGATTTCTATTCTTTCGTCGATGCTGCTGAGCAGTGCTTGTTTCTTAGCAGGTGTGTGTGCATCAAGGTGCCTGTTCACTTCGCCTTTCACTCCACGATCATAATGTGTGCAGCATCCTGTGTATCTCTTTGGTCGCGTGCCACCTTTGTAGCGCCGTGTGCGTACAGGTGTGCTTTCCCAGTGATGTCCTTCTGCCGTAGCTCCATAGTGTGCGTGCGTATAGGTGCGCCTCCTTAGTAGTGGTCCTCTGCTATAGCGCTGTAGTGTGCGTGCGTATAGGTGCGTCTCCTTAGTAGCGGTCCTCTGCTATTGCGCTGTAGTGTTTGTTTGACCTTTCACTTTCTGCATCTCTTGCTCTATTGTTTCCATGAATCGATGTTTTTTTGCTTTGATTCTACTTTTATACTTTTTCGTGCTTTTAGTTATTCCGCACGTTCACGTTTATGTCTTGTTTAATCGTCATTATTATACGTGAGTCTATGATTATTATTAATTATTAGAAATGATTTTACTTATTAACTCTTGAATTAAATTATAGTTTTACTCTTACTTCATACCACGTTGTCGTTTCTCGCTTTTATTTAATTAATCTTTATTGTCGTTCTCTATTTAAAATCTTTTCAATTATGAAATGGTAGCGTTCTGATGTCAAGTATAGTATTACTTTCTGCTGTCGGGCGTATTTCCGACTTATGTGTTTTGAATTTCCTAAATCTCATTATACGCTACATTCTAATGGGAAGGGTTTTGATTGACTTGTTTTACAACAAATAACTTTACTATTTTTAATATATAAAAAATGCGAAAGAAGTGAGCATTTCACACTCACACTGCTCACACATCGCATCGTCGGTGCCATTCCGGGTGTATCACTTTTGAATACCTTTTGCACTGTCTTACAAAGCAACAACCGCGAGCAGCTGATCCGCGAGCGGGATCGCGGTGAGCAGATGTTGCTTGTAAACACGTATAGGCACCATAGCAGCACTTCTGTTCTGATTTTAAAACTACATATAACATTGCTGCATCGCGTCGTCGTTTCCGTTTTTTCACTACGCACTCACTTATATCGCCGAAGAGTTAAACAGAGCAAAACATTGCGGTTAGCGGAGGCCGGGAGGCAGCTTCAAAACGTCAAAACACACACGGCAGACGGCTGCATGAGCATGTCCCAACCGGTCGCCAGATCGATGCGCACAATGTATGTGCAGTGATCGAGCTCGCTGCCTCGCTTCGACAGAGCCAACGAACAGCTGTTCGGCTTTGCTTAGCTGATAATAAAACTAATACTTTTTCTGTTCAAATTATGTAATAAACTATCTTTGCACAAAATTCACGACTTTAGGAACGGGATGGAATTCGGTTAGTTAAGCGTGACGTCACAGTCACAGCTTACATATAAATCAAGGTATTTTCCACCAATAGGATAGTTCCGAATTTGGCCACCTTATGAAATTTCGCGTGTATAATTTGAATTCAAGTACTATAAAAATATAATTTTTTCTAATCTTACGAAATAAAAAAGGGTTTTTAATTATTTCGTTGCAATAAGAGAAACCGCTGCCAAGTCATTGGCACTTAGCTTCCTCCTATTCTGCTAGTGGAAGATAATTACATGGGACAATCAACTCATTCTTTGATTTAAATATTCGCTACTATTCGATACTAAAAGGATAGGTTAGGAAGACACTTGTAGGGGAGTGGTATCAGGGGAGTGGGGGTTAAGGTGGATATCAAAAGGATAGAGCTCCGTGAACTCCTAAAATAACTTACATATATCGTAATAAAAAAAAAAAACAGTAATTGCGGAATCGTTAATAACATTAACAACTGCAAATTACAAAATTGCGGGTGGCTTCATTTTTTTGATTAATTATTTTTCACAATTTCTACATACCCACAGCCGCCTTTCAGACCCTTGACGTTGCTTTCTATATTCCCATAATTGCCTATTAAAATTTAAAAGCTCATTTCAGTACTCCCGCAGTTGCCTTTAAAACCCTCGTAATATTTTCTGTATTCCATAGCTCCTGGGAGAGAGGTCTCGCCGGAGACACTCTTGTTGAATATATTGTATAAATCATATCATAATAAAAAGCAAAAATATTTTTTCAAAAATCGAAAAATGGCCATGAAATGGTCATAAAATCACAAGAGAGAGATAGGTAATCGTTAGCATCTCTCACGGCGAAGGGACAGAGACAAACGGCTGGCAGGCGACGCCTTGTCTCTCTCTCTCTCTCTCTCTCTCTCCGTAATGTATAATCACGCGTGACCTGCCCGATTTGGGATGGTCGGCAGGATGTCTATAGGTCTCGGCAGGGTAATTTAATTATCCCAAAGCGGGACGATTATATCTAGCGCATAGAGCATCGATCAATTTAATTTTTTCTTTGTGTTCTATGTACAGATACTTATACGTATATTATTAGAGATTCTCCTGTGACGCCGATACCCATTGTCGCGTGACATCGAGATGACGATCCGATCTCTCGGATATCGCCCTGATGCGTATATGTAAATACTTGCAGAGCAGCATAGTCGCGACTCGGAATAGCGAAGTTGGAAATGTTGTACGCCGAGCGAATTTCCATACAAGACTGTCAGTTATCGCACGCGTATACGCAAGTGTCTCGAGAAATAAAAGAAACATCAGAAGAGTCGAATCGAGAAGAAAAGAGAGACAGCTTCATGTATCGGCTATCGCAGAATAAGTCGAGCGCAAGCGCTCGAATCCCGAGATGTCATGCGTCAGCTGATTAATGGAACGTCTATTAGAGAGCGCCGTCCGAAGTCGAGAGACTCGGCACCTATATACATACTAATCTATGCGGCTACTGAATAATACTGCAGGAGCAGACTACCTCCGCGCTTATCGCATTCTCCCGAGCGATATACGGAGGCAGATATAATGCACTTCGGATATGAGTCTCGAGTTTCCAAGGCGAGGTTGCCGTGCAGCTCGTGTCTCTGTGTCGAAGAGGGTTAACAGGTATGTCCGCCTGATTGCCTCGTCGTTAGGCATATGGTTTTCCGAGAAGTTTGGGTGTATCATCGTGTCACTGGGTATACTGTGATTTAATGTTCCGGCAAATCTCGACGAGAGGATCTCTCGAGAAGGAACCGACTGCCGAGTCATTTAGGTATTACTCCGCAACTACGAAGTAATTTGGCAATAAACAAAGCAACGTCCCTATACGTATGTCGCGCGTGAAAAAAAAAAACTTCCGCTAGCATGTAGTCACGCAAACTCCAGCTCGAACAACTCCAGCAGCGTCAACACCCCGTCTCCTTGTGTGTGCGTGTCAGAGCTCTCTCTCTCTCTCTCTCTTCCTCTCATCTCTCTCTCCTCATCTCTCTGCTCTTTGAGCCGAGCACGTCTATGCAGATACGTCGCGGAGATACGTTGAGCGTCGGGCAGACCCGGGCGAGATAGAGCCGAGATATCATTCAGCCGCTCTCCTAGCCCCTCACTAGATTCATTCATCCGCGCTGCCGCGCCGCCGCCGATGCTACTTCGCTTTTCCTCTGCACATATAGACACATCACTACTAAGGGGACGAGACGAGCCTTCGCGACTCGCCGTTGATGACGGAGCGCGGAGTGACATGACTGCGAGGAGAAATGGCATTGCTGGCAAAAAGGGTTTTTTTTTATTTACGCTTCCGCGCTGAAGTTTGCATCTGCACGCGCCTTTGTTAAATTTGAAATTTCGATAACCCGTGTGTGCACGATGCGAAGACAAATAATCGAAGCTCCTCGTTAATCATGCACTTGCTGTGCAGACCTTGAGCGCGACTCGACCCACACCCACGCACTCCTCTCTCTCTTGTCTCTCTCGTCTCTCTCTCTCTCTCTGTCGATCGATCGAGAAGAATTTCGGAATCTTCGGAATGGCGTGTGCGGAGAGCTCGAGACAATGCTCGGCTAATATAACGGTGTGGGACCGTCTCGCGCATCTCTTTCATAATAATTCCCGCGATACACCAGGGTGTATATACCCGTATATACGTGTATTTCGTCGGCGAGACTTTCCGCAGCAAAAGTACGGGCCTCCGCGGTTAATGTATTTTCGAGATGGCGTTCGTCGACCTCCCCTATGGCTATCTCGCTGGATCTATCTTTTTTTCCTCTCGTCCCTTTCAAAGATGATGCGCACCTTTTATCGCACTTGCATTCTTGCTTCACTCGCCCCGCAATATAACAACTTTAAATTTTTCGATTCTAACAACCTCTGCCTATTCAAGTCCGGCGGCAATCCTTTCTCGCTCCGTCTATACAGCTTCCCCGCGACATCATCACACACACTACATTCACACACACCCGACATATAAATAACTCTGTTGGCTACTTGGTGGCGTTTTAAGCGCGAATGCGGCCGGGGGTGTGCTCGCATCTCCAGGGGTGAGCGGCGGCTGGAATTCTTGGACGCTTGAGTGCTGCTTCATCGGGGTTGCGCGCGGACTAAATCGACTAAACATATAACTCCGCTTCGTTAGGCCGAGGAATATGTTTTAGATTCACTCTGGCGGCGCGAGGGCCGCGATTTCCTCGCTTCAGCGGGCTTAATTGACCTTTATCAGTTTCGGGAGAGCCGCTGCTTGTGTGTGGGAGAATTAGCAGGAGATGCCTCGGAGCATGCTTGTGGTTTGATTTCTCGCGTGTATTATGCCTTTTTAATTAGGGCGCAGTATCATTAAATCGGGTTATATATTGCGAGATGGCTGCTTCAAGAAACGTCATAAGGTCGCGAGCCGGCGATTTCCCTCCTGAAAAGGCGAGGATTCTCGGCGCAGCTTCCCTCTCGACTGCTGTTATAGAATTACTGCTCGCGTCCGATAACCTGTATCGACATGTCGCGACTACGATAGAGCTCCCAGGATCTGTTCTGCCACTACAGTCACACACTAACACAGATTTCGCGAGGTTTGTATACGCAGTGAGACGCGGGAGAGATGGGCTGGTATGAGCCATTGTGCTCATGATGCATCGCCTCCGTAAATAGTGTTATCGAGGCCGAAAGTGTGCGTATACACTGCGCGCGAGGCGTCTTTATATTAATACGTATGGAACGTTTTCGGACCGTGCCGAAGTGCCATGTGTGCGGCTTATTTTTTTACTGGCTCTCGTTGCTGCTGATTTAATACAACGCGTCTCCGATACAGTGACTTTTTGCTTTTTTATTTTGGCACAGTTTTCGTTGCGCGATGAGTTATTTACCCGAAATGTTTCTCTAAGCATGATCAAACCGCATCCAAGAATTTCGTTATTGTTCTATCGACGTGTTTTTTCACCGCTAAACACAAGCAGGCGACATTCAGTATAACAGCTTCTTGTTTCGCTATGCAATTCGCGCAGAATAAATAACCCTCTTCAACAAAGCGCACGATTTCTCAACTACTTCTCTCGGCCGCCAATTAACCTCCCGCAACACAGCAGCAGCATGCGCAGAAGCAGCTCGCAAATCGATCGTGACAAGATGCTCCAAGCACTGCGCACCAGCAACCGTCGACGTTACATAGGCGAATATAAACTCGCGATGCAATACACATTACAACATTGGAGAGACGGCGAGAAGGAACCAAGCACTGGAGAGCGATGCTATCTAGATGCCACGGCCCTCTGCTATAATTATATTCGATCCCTGAGCCCTGCGCGTACACTGTTACTTATTATTATTATTATTATTATTATTATTATTTTATTATTTATTAATATTATTATAATGCATCATTGTTGGAGCGCGTTGCAGCAATGAGGCTGGCGGCTGCTCGCAGAGTGTGTAGCTTCTATGTGAGAGGGTTTAGTAGTGTTGTAGATGTCACACCACATCGACTGCCGCGAGTAATATACAATGGTCGCGCCGATGCTTGGGGTGAGCGCTGCAATACAGCGAGAGAAAAGGTTTGATGCCGAGGACGAGAGGTGCGGGAGGAGTCATCTCCGCGCGTGCAGCGATACCGTCGATGTGAGTGAGAAACAGCGCTTTTGAGGCTGAAAATGGGCGATTTCGATAATATAAGCAAACAATGCACCTCCGTTATTAGTTCATTCGACGATTGTACAATTTATCCAAGATATATTTCAGTGTATATAATTCACAGAATGATTAATTTCACTAGGCGTATTTCCTAACAGCGCGCTTTCATACATAGCATGATGAACTAATCAAGATGCAGATCCTAAAAGAAGTAATTTCAGCCCGTTTCTCGGCTATGGAAAAACGTATAGCTGTGATGTGAAGCGTATACATATATGCGAGGTCAATAAAAATTGAGAACTCGAGAGTGTCCCGAGGCCGGGTGTACAACGACTATTTGCGCGCACTGAAATTGAATATCTTGATGTTACAATCGCCGGAGCGCAATGTGTTCCCCGTGAAGTTTCGATATGAAAACGCGCGATTTTTTGAAATTATCGCGAGAGCAACTTTGACTGACTTCGAAGATAAAGTTACATACAGCCTGTGAATCCGCCGTCTTTCTCTCGTCCTTTATAGCTTTCATCACGAAGATAGAGCAATTTGTCGACGAGTTGAGTATGGTACATTTCTAATGGCGCAAAAAGCAATCTGTTAAACTCTAGAGTGAAAGATCACTGCGTTCAGTCAACGCAGAAGCAGTAGTAGCACCGGAATTCACAAGTAAGAAGCGGAACGTCAGGCGTTTCAATTTCTCGGAATCGCGCGATTTTTGCCCAAGAGAGGGAGAGCCGCAGAAACCTAAAGTACCGCTCGAGATCCAAGAGAGAGATATAGTCGAAGCGGCGGATGTGACAGATTCATTTTGAGCTAGTCGTCTCCTTCGTCGTCGTCGTCGTCGTCGTCGTCGTCGTTCTCACCATTCGCCGAGACAAAAAGGAGCGCGCTCTCATTGTCCTTTTCCGTCTCTGGCTTTTCCGAGCTCTCGGTTTTTGCCCTTGAAAGTATCGTCGTCGCGGGCTTTCTGTCCTTTCTGCGCTGAGGCGCAATTTTTCGTGCCAGTCATTCAGTCTGGACTGACCGCTTCGTGCGTCCCTTCATCTTATCTCTCGGCTTTTGGGACATTCGCGGCGAAAATTAACCGTCCCGTTTCGTCGTTGTTAACCATTATTTTTCAATATATTATATACCGCTGTAGTAGTGTAAGCAAAACGAAGAGAAAAGCAACATCGCCGATGACGTCCAAGCAATTTTCCTCTTTCCCACGCGGCGGAGAGTTGCGCTTATCCTCTTGTACCTTTTGTTTTCGTATACCGCGCGCACGTTATGCGCCGGCTTGCATCCGCGCGCGGCGAGTAGCCTCCGAGGATACCGTGTTAATGCCGATTGCGTCGCTCGAGCCATTTATTAGATCGTCTCGTGACAAAAGATGAGCAGTCCACGCTGTGAGCTCTGTCATTTTTCTATGTATGCTCCTGCTACAAGCGCGAGTATTAATATACACGGCGTTCTTTACTCCTTCTCTTTTCGATTGAGACCGCGCGTATAAATTTTCGTACATAATTAATGATTGTGTCTAGCGACCGGAGAGTTATTTGAGTCGGGACAGTTCGAGCACTGTCGCTAACTGCGTTACGTGCTTATACACAGCTCGCTCCTGCTTGGGCTTTAATTGATATAAACGAGAGATTAGCTCTTTTCTGCTCTCTCTCTCGTTTCTCCTCTCGGCTGATGCGAGCGAGTGTCGAGTTTTGTTTGGAGAATATAACTTGATCGATCTCGCTGTGGAGAGAGTGGAGATTTCGATCAGGTTTAATGTCGCGTGGATGACAGCAATTTCTAATTGAATATACATATACAGCGATCGCGTGCCTCGTGCTTTTGAAAATAAATCGAGGAAAAGTCTTGGCCGGCGTGTTGCGAAATACGAGGCGTGAAACCCTTTATTCTCTTCAAATAGGCCCACGGCTTCCGTTCCACTTGGACGCCAAATAATTCGTAGGCTCCTTGCAAATCAGGCTTATACACCTCTGGCAATATAGGTTAGCAAAAAGGATCTCCTCCTTTCCTTCCGAGGCAGATACTGTTTCTAATACTAATGACGCACTATCTGCATGAAGGTGGCCACTCGCCTTTTCACCGCTCGAAATACGACTCTGCGTATATTTGTAACTTCCCGCGAGTCCCGCGTCTGACGCCATAAGGGATACGAGCTTTTGTTGGGCCCAAGAGAGAGAGAGAGAGAGAAGAGGAGATGATGACTGGTGGGTGGTTTGCGAGAAATGTGCCGCGAGTGAGATGCGCGGATTAGGTTTCAGTGCGGCGGCAGTGCTTCGATCCGTTGCGCAGTTTTGATGGAATGTGGGTCCGGCGATTCTATTTTGATGCCACGGTTATGAGGAGCGCTTTTTTCTCTTGTGTTAATGCCGAGGGGGAGGCCTGTGAAGGTGCGGTTCGGCGCTTTTTTATATATTTTGGTTTGACGCGGTCGCGCCGTCCGCGTGTGAGGCGAAATTTTTTTTAAAAGGGCTTATTTTTATATTATGCTCTCACGAAAATTGAAAACCCTCGCGCCTTCGACGCAATCGCTCAGTTACTCCCGCTCATTTACAATTTTTCAGAGGGCTACCGGCCAAGAGCGAAGAGAGAAAAAGATCGGCGAGAGAGAGAGAGAGAGGAGATGAGAGAGAGAGAATTCGTAGCGCGCGTCAGAAATCACGATTTTTGCAGCATAACTCTCAGGTGTGCCTCTCCTAACAATGACTACGCGCAAAGTGCTCGTCTCTCTCGCCAGCAGCGTAAATACTTAATATATAATATCGACGCCTTTTGAGAGGCAGCCATACGAGCACAGGTCGCTCGCATGCGGAATCGCGCGCATAATTCGAATATAATACGTATGCGGACATTGACGAGGCGTCACAATGGCTCCCGGAGACTAATCGATGACTCGACTGGAGACTCACCTCGTTCGTGTACTCGTGTATATATACGTTTATATATACACATAATCGATCGTCATTCGAGGGAGAGAAGCGGACGGTTATTGTTCCGCGTGATGGACGATTGTGCTGCTTCGACGGTCCCTTTCTTCGCACCTAGTGTATTTCTCTCTGGCCAGTCTTTTTCCCTCGCCCGACGAGAGCCATGTCGGAGAACGACGGTGACTACGCGAGATTCCGGAAGGATTAAATGGCCGCGGTGTGACACCGAGAGATGCGGTCGAGCGATTGGCTCTTGTATGTGTGTGTGTAACTGGCGTATATATAATAAGTGTAACTGAGCGCCGCGCGCGTTATGACTTTATCTAGATTGGGGCGCACTGGAAATACTGAGGTTCGAGTGGTGATGGCGCCGATGTGGAGAGGAGAAAGAAATGGAGCGACGAAATGGGCCCTTAAGAATTACCGCTTTGTTAGACGGACGACCGGCCAAGTGTATATAGAGCGAAGTGAGTACATTCGATGCAAAGTTAGTGAACGGATTTTTGGATGCCCGATCGAATCACCGATCGAGGCCGGGAAGTCCTCGCGCGTGCGATTCCCGTATACGCTTGGTTTTATTGCTCTATAGAGATCGGTATATGCCACGCGCGGTCACGTTTACATATTACGCCTCGATTCGATAGAACTATTTTACGTTGGGCCTGCATTATTGGTTCGCTACTATTATTACTTTTGCCGCAAGAATAAGAGGAACATCATTAATATTCGTCCACGAGCGAGAGTTATGGAACCTCCTTCGAAAATAGTATAAAAGCCTCTCCTCTTTTTGCAGGCAACACGAGCCGGGCATAAAGTAAAAATAAAGTGAATCGCTTCGTTGCGCGAAGCGGCGTCACTAGTCGGCAACGAAAATACTGCGGTGGCCCGCGTCGGTCCCTCGGGACATTTTTCAGGATACACGTATACGCGGCGCTGCGCGCGCGGTGTTTACGCCTGACGAGTTCGACATGGGTGGGGCTGTTTTGACTATTCTCGGGATACCGAAGAGCTGGAATTCCGAGCTTTTTCCCTCCAGAGTCTGAAAATGAATAGATTGGGCCACAGAGGGCTCCTACGCTGTCCGTTACACTCATCGAGTTACGGACCAGACACTCCTTTTTCCTCTAAAGGCCTCTCTGTGTGATGTCTTGGAAAATCGGGGCTAGCCGGAGTAGTGAATTAATCAATTGTACCGGGGATTGGTTTGTAAATCGACAGCCGATTTTCCAGGATTTCGGCTTGGATCGACATGTTTCGATGATAAATCAGGTGGCTAACGATACGTTTCCCTTATGACAAGAGAGAAAATCCTACGAGGTAAAAGTAGGAACTCACAAGTTACAACGAATGCAAGATCTCCAGAGAGGCCTCTCTAACGAGAAAGAATCGCAGATTTCCACGAATTTCGTCACCGTAGGATCTTCCCCGAATTACGTCGCGTCTGTAGATGATGCACACGTGAAGTGCCCCACAGCTCCCAAGCTCGATGTCGTCTAAGACAACACATCGAAGCGCATCGAAAAGCGTGACAACCTTTCAAGCCTTCCCTATATATGACACTCCCAACACCCGTACTAACACAAGGGCAAGAGCAGCAACTCTCTGTTTTGTCGTACGGCTTCGGCACGGCCATATAGATGGCCATTTGGCTGGGACTATGCGTCGTCTTCTGGCTATCCCCCGCCAATAAAATTATTCAAGGTATACGCGCGCCGCACTATATTCCCGGACTATTTCACAATTAACCGCGATCGCTGGGCCGCCTCTGCGCAGTCTAGCGCAGTGAGTTATTGAGAGGAGATATCGCGGCGGCGTGTGACGCGTCTATCTTCTCACCATTAAGTGGCTTTATGTGATACGCTGTTTATGTATAGGACAGAGAACTGCACCTGACTGCGCTCTATACCTACGCGGAGTCTGGCAGCCGAGTCAAGTGTCGAGAGAGTCTCTGCCGGGCATATATCTTTCTCATGGCGGTATTCAGGCGCGAGCTTTACTGCGATATTATGCTAAACGCTGGGCTTCGGGTTATTATTTCTTTTGTGCGAATCTCCGAGATTATCGTCGCGAGGGACGGCTGTTATTCGCGGAGCTGATGTGCTCGATTCGCGTCGTCCGATCAATAAATCTCTGCTGATTGGAGAAAATTATAACGCTATACAAATAGAATGTAAACATCTGAAAAATCGTTTCACAGAAAGCCAGACAATCGTGCAGGCTTCTTTGCATACATCCACACGCTACGCCTTTCATTACAACCGTTCGATAAATCTCGTGGCTCTGTTGGACGCGCAGAAAAAAAACAGAAACAACTGAGGAAAAAAAAACCGAAACAGAATTTTTGGGAAAATCCTCGCGAATGAGAAATCCCAAGACCTAGCAGCATCGTGCGAAGTCCAAGTGCACCGATTGTCTTTGCACCCACAGCGCGCTAACGAGCGCGCATAGCCCGTCCATACCAACTCGTATAATCCATAGTTTCGAACAACACAATGAGAGTGCGAACGGTCTTTGCCGCCCGCTGTCCAGGAAGACTCTATGCCGCGCGGAGTGTCTCCGACTGGTGGCCAACCTGCAGACACCCCGCGGCTATACATACACCTTGTGTGCTTCTCTATATTTTTCTGCGGTGCTCTTTGTTGAATTTATCCCACTGGCTTTCGGGGAAACCTCTCTTATAGTGCTGTTGCGTATCAAGAGAGAGGTATAATCGAGCGCGACCATTGTTGAACTCTCGCGTGTAGATAGAATTTTTATTTTTTTTTTTTCATAGCCTCGGTTGTTTTCCGATCATTTGACTTGTCGTGAATTGATGGCCTCAGGGAGGAGGCGTAGAGTGCGATTGAAAAGATCGTAAGCTGTCGAGAGGGTGTTCATCATTTTGGGGAAGCATGGCTTTTGTGCAGGATTCTTTGCGTCACAAGAGCTGTTTATACTGCGTGTGAGTAGGTCAGTTGAGCTGCGAGGAAATCGTTGACGCTGTTGTATAAACGGTTTAAAGAGAATAAATAAATCCATCGAATCAGTCGTTACTTCAGTATAATGTAACCTAAAATCAGATTCTCCTGCGATTCTCTTTCCAAATTACGTCGGACTGGTCAGTCTTTCTCTCTCTTATCCTCCCGAGATTCTCTCGAAAAGCATCCGGCTATACGCACACATAGAGCGCAACACGCAAAAGACGACATACGCAGCGAGCCACCCCAGCCAGCAGCAGCAGCAGCAGCATCGGACACCAGCAACAGCAGCATATCTGTAAAACCGGGCTAGGGCCAATTAAGTGCGCCGCTAGTCCTTAATCCGGGCATTTTGATTCGCGAATTGACTGATTTATGCCTCTTGGCGCTCTCGCATGCCGTTCGTACGTCGCCCATGCCATACAAGAATAATTTGATCTGCTTCGAAGGGTGGCGCGCAGCCCTACTGCTCTGCGCGGCGACCCTACGGCTATGGCGTAGAGAGAGAGACAGAGAGAGAGACACGAGAGAGAAGAGAGTCTCCCCCCCACTATCTGGACGCGCAGTCGATTGCGTCGGCCTTTATCGCGAACACTGCACTATTTTATTATACCGGGCCGGCCCTATAAAGCCCAACCGGCCGACTAAAGAATTCCCTTCTGGGGATCCGCGGACGCCGCGTCGGAATGTGCTATACTAGCTGGAGAAAAATGCCAAGTTAGTTTGGGGAGAGGGATTTTTCTTCTTTTTTCTCTCCTCCTTCTCATTCGTGTATGCGGATTATCGGCTCGTGTGTGTCTCTCGGAAGGCTTCAACGACGATTTCTCTCTTTTGTTTTTTACGGGCAAAGTGCTGTTTCGTGAGAGTAAAAAAAAAGTTTGTATCCAGCCGAGAGAGACACTCTATCCTCTCGGCGCAGTTATATTTTATAACGAGAGCCAAGGTACCTAGTCACGGCTGCGCATGTCAAAGCCGCGGTAATAAGTAAGTAAAGTTAACAGCAACAAAAGGTTTGGCGAATTTTGATTGCGCGCTCATCTCTCTCTCTCTCTATCTCTCTCTCTCTCTCTCTCATCTTGGCTCAATTAATCGCCCTCGCGAGTTACACATATACACATATAGCCGACGAAGAACGCGAGATTATGCACGCCGCAGAGTGTAAGAGACGGCTACGTAGCTGCTGCTGTCTTTCGCGAGGGTCATTTAATTAACGTTAATGATCGCTTGATCAGGTCTGAGTGCCGGATCTCGAACTTGAATCCCTTATATACGAGCGAGGGGGCGAAATTAGTGAAAAGGAGAAACTGGTCGATTGGAATTTGAGGAGAGAAGAGAATGAAATATATAGAAACAGCTAGATAGAGATTTATATATTGGTATACCTGCTTTTGTATGAAAAATATTGTTTTGTTTGTAGTGTTCGTAAGGCGTTAAAATTCCTCAAGTTCGTCAGTAGTTTCTATATATATTCTTATCCCTAAAAAATGTTTTAAAAAGAGAATCTATAATCGTCATACCAAGGAAACTAGCTTCAAAAAATAAAAATCTAACCGCAAAAGGAAATTCAGTTCGTTGCTCCCTGATACGATAACATTTCACGAAATCGCGCGCTGGGTGCGCCTCCAAATCTCCGATAAGGATTTCTTAATTGACGTCTGCCTGCCTACCAGATTAATGATCCCAGCCGAGAGAAAAATCAAAGCAAAAAAACCTCTCCTCGACAAAAAAAACGAACCACGCACACGACACACACACACACAGCACACGTCACACACACACACCCACACCACACACACCACACACAACACACACACAGCACAGGTCCAGGCGGTCCGTTACTCAGCAAGAGAAACGTAATTCCTTTATATTTATCCTCCCATCCCGGAGCATTTACGCGTGTACGTGTTATCCTCCTCGCGGCGGTCCATGTGTCAGACGTCTCTATTCTTATTCTTCGCTTATTCTTCCTCTCTCTCTCTCTCTCGTCTTCTCTTTCTCATAAGTCGCCCAGCGATCGCCATGGGAAACGCGCATGCATCAGGCCGATCACCGAGAAAGAAGGAGGCGAGCGAGGACCGAAAAGCGTCATTATGGCACATGAGAGAAGCTCTCTTGGTATTAAAGGTGTTGAAATAGTTCATAGGTGCGTCTCCTTTTTCTTGGCGCACTGGTTCTGTATAGAACTCTCGCAGTGGCCTCTTTTATCAGCCAGCTTCTCTCTTGCCCAATTTTTTTTTTAATCTTTCATCTCGGAGTCATTCACGCGCCGTGTGTATATATAGGTATGGATATAGTTACATGAAGTGCTTTTGATAAAAGGCCGGAGAATGCAGGTCTTTGTGGTGCACTTTATTGCTTGAACTGATTCACTTCTCTCGAGCTCATGGCGATGAGTCAAAATAGCAATATTCAGGCGTATTTATAGCGCAGTGTTAGAATAAATAATGGTTTTATTTTGCTCTCGATGGCTAATGCTTAAAATATAATCAAGACTGTATTGACAACAGATAACATTGATGTTTTAAAAGTTAAGTTATAGCTTTGCGCCTGGGGTAGAAAGTTAACGAGTCAAAAATCGTCAGCACTTAAACTTAGTTACTCGCTTTTAGTTCAAACTTAGCTAAAACTTAAACAGCAAAACTTTAACTAAATAGTATTTAATGTATGTTGGGTTAGATTTGGAGTGTTGGGTTAGATTTGGGGTTATGATAAGCACATGCTCGCGTAGCTGCCTCACGGCCGCGGTAGCTGCAGACGGCAGCTCACGTATCAATTATTCTGTATAGGATTTTTAAAGGCTGCTTTTTACTACATAACGAAACATGACAGTCGTGTCCACGGAGCGTACTGTTGGGCATAAACGTCGCGAATGCATCGCTCGACGTAGCTCAGAGGTAGAGCTCCGCTTGTTAATCCCCGGTCCGCGGTTTCAAACCTGCGTCTTTTCATTTTCCCACTGTTCTCCTTTTCGTCCGTATCCTATGAAGCGAGATGAATTCCCCATAACCCTAAAACATTCTCTTAACTAATTTTAACTAACAACTCAGCTAATTTTACTAAGCTGTCGTGTATTAGAAATCTATAGCGATGAACTTGGTTATTCGTGTTAATAAGCGAAACATTAGTCAACAGCTAATGTTTGCTATTAACAACCTGTGCCACTATCACAGACATAGATTGTCCGATTAATCATTATCGAGAATCTCTGGGTTTCAGATATACAAAGAATTTATTATACAGCATAAATACATTTTGTCCCTATTATTTAACCATTCTGCCACGCAGGCAAATCCATGTCCTTTTTAATCTAGCCGTGCGTGCCTCCTCTTAAGATGTAAGAGTCCAGTTAGTCGATGAGATAAGCGTAGTATTAATAAATAAAACGATTGCGGGGCTGCAGGGATAGCTTTTAAAAAGCCGCATGCGTTACCATCCTTACATTAAAGGCCTATGGTACAGATGGCATACGCTATATAAGCATTCCTGCACAGCAGATTTTTGATGAAGGTTACAGGAAGTGTCCTTTCGCCACCTTCGCCGCTAGCCAAAGTAGGCTAGTGAGGCGAAATTCGACGAGCTCTCAAAACAAACGTAAAATCTCGGCAGCATCTACTCGGCTGCCTTCTTCGCTCTCGGACGAAGATCATGAAAGCAGAGACATCGCAGGCAGCAGCACAGCAGCAGCAGTAACGCAAGGCGTGGCGCTGCGTCCGGGTTTTTCGAGGCACTTGCCGGTCTCCTCTCCTTCGCGCTTGCGCACCTTCTCTCCCGTCGCGCGAGAGCTGCTGCACGCATATAATATTCGCCTGATGTTCAATCTCTATCCGACTCACACACACACACACACACACACACCACACACACACACACACACCACACACACACACACACAACACACACACCAGCTGCATCATGTAAAACCACAGCAGAGCGCGTATAATTGATCTAGACCGAGACAGGGGCATAATGCGGACCGGATTGTCGGCGCAGCGCACCAATCGCGACTCAAATGCCGCGCTGCCAGCTTGCATCCGCCGCACAGGCGCGAGTATAGTGTCCTTGTTACCTCGAGACTATTAATCCGGCCATTAAAAGACTGGACTCGGTTGAATAATCGCGCGGCCCTACCCTGCTTGAGGCTTCTTTATCTCTCAGGGCTTCATTCGAGAGCGTGTACGCAATAAAAGGGATACGTGCGCTGTGTATGGATATGTGTGTGTGAGTATAGCCTATTATGAATATAATATACTCTAGTCTCACGACTCTTCATTGGAAATTGCTGCACGAGTCTGCGGCTGGGCTCGTTTATTGAGTTGTTTTTTCAGCGGGGTGTTTTTTTTTGTGGCGATTTTTGTTTTTGCATGGACCGAGAGTCTTTCTTGAAGTGAGGCTGGGTATATGGTATACACATACTCGAGCGCAGAAATATCGGTGCGATTTCGCGGGAGAATGGAGGCGGGTAAATTCCACGCGGTTTGGCTTGTAAGTCGGTCCTGCGGATACGGGCGAAACATCGCTGCGGGCCATTTTGAATATTGGACGCGAAAGGTGCTTTTGCAGTACGTGTGCAGTGTGAGAGAGGCATTCGCACATACGAGTTGAGATTCGAAAATAAGAAGCACGGATAATTCGGTTCGTAAGATCTCACTCATATGACAACTATAGCTTTATTATACTATCACCGTTCTCCGGAATCCAACAAAATGTTGCTCAACCCATCCGAGAGAAACCGATCACTCGCAGCTCCGAGAAAGCCATACGAGCAGACTCTATGCTTGCGATGCATATGCGGCCATTCGTCACGACACACACCTTTGAAACCGCGCGGAGTAGTTCGTGAATACACCTGAGCCTGCAGGAACGACGAGCGACTAATTGAACCGTTGGCTTTCATTTATACTTTCCAGCGATCGAGCGCGACACAGTCGTTGCCGAGGCTTTTGCTATGCACAAAGCTGTTTCCGTTTGTAGAGAGTGTCTGCTATTCAGGCTCGTGTGTATGTTGATGCAGTGGAGAGAACGTTCTATATACTGATTGCTTAATAACCTCTTCTATCACTAGGAACGTCAAAATCGTTTATATCCTCTCTCCTGAAGACGTGATACGCAATACGATGAATGAGAATTCAATGTTCAGAAAAAAAAATCACATTGAACGCGTCATCCAATTAATTATCACCAGCAACCGTAAAGCGGATGACTCACCGCTCTCTTTTCCAAGGTTAGTAGCATACGAGCTTCCATGCAGAATCTGCTCAAGTTCGGTTCTATTAAGTTCCACGTGCCGGTTAAAACAGACTCGGTGACGACCGCACGCAACTCACGCTCAAAGCCCGCGAGAGGAGAGAAAAAACGAGATAGAGAGAGAAACGTGTAGACGCAGTCGTCCGTCCGATGGATAAGAATGCTTCCATTGGCCGATGTGCGAGTGTGCGAGTGTGTGTGTGGTGTGCTTGAAATATATAGAGAAAGAGAGAAGACTTTGACTTTACGTTTAACAGTCGCCGCGCAGTAGGCGACCGCCGCGATACTCCGACCGGATTTGAAGGCTGTGCGCGAGAGTGGACTTGGAAAGAGGAGAAGAGGACCGGCAGGGTGCGGATTTTTATGCTGTCGCTCTCTGATTGTCGTCGCGCGATGAGTATAAAGCCAGCTGAACAAGTGCTCTGCAACTCTCCAAGACTCTCTCCATAATGAGGTTATCCTGTGAGTGTAGTGCATAACCGATTTTTAAAAAGAGTTTATACTTTATGCACGATTCTTTCACTATATTTTACTTCGTACATCGTCGTGTGATCAAAGATTATTTGTCAATCTAGAAAATCCTTGCGGAGAAAAGTAGACAAATTATTGTTCTTTTAGATACCACTATTGTTGAATATATTGTATAAATACATATCATTAAATAAAAAGCAAAAAATTTTTTTCAAAAATAGAAAAATGCTATAAATGGCATAAAATGGTCAGAATCATAAAAACAAAAATGACTTAAATCATTAATTAGAAAAAATATACGCATTCATAATTTTTTACGATCCGTCGCATGGTTCCAAAGATTAGGCGCGTATACGTACATAAAAAACACACACATACCACCACACACACCACACACACACACACACACACAACCACACACACACACACACAGACAAAACCATCTGCACGGACATTTTTAAAACCATGAAAACTCTCAAACATACTAAGCTTTAATTATCAAATTATATGGTTAACAAAATAATATGTTCCGTCCACCCAGAGTAACAGGATGAGATTGAGAATTTGAATCTTAATATCTTTTAAACTAAAAGGTTTCATAAGCTACAAAAAGAACCTAGCCGAAGTGATCAACGATTCAATCTTTTCCTAAATTTCAACTCAATTTAACCTTTTTACTCACGTATCGTACGACATAAAAAAAAATTTTTTTTAGTTTTTGATTTTTATCTCAAAAACTAGTCGCCAAAATTGCTTAAAATTTTACAACTAGTAGATATGTGTTTTTTATTGTCATGAATTTTTTAAACATTTAACTATTTATTTTTGAGATATATATGTTTTCGAAAATTACTTTTAATATCATAAAATAGAACAGATTAGTCAATCTAGAAAATCTTGGCGGGAAAAAGTAGACAAATTTATGTTCTTTTAGATACACTATTGTTGAATATTGTATACAATCATATCATTATAAAATCAAAAATATTTTTTCAAAAATAGAAACATGGCTAAATCTGGGCC
>CM053168.1:45268248-45285588 GCA_012977825.3 Pteromalus puparum
TCTTACAGGGAATGATTGATGGTAGATTTGTGAAATCAGCGAAGCTCAGTAGCAACAATGAGTTAAAAATCGACTCGAACAAGTAAAGAAATATTGTCCACAGGATTTCGCTCGAAAACCTGTCAGTATTGAAATTTAAAGCCACTGAGCACAGGCAGATATTTCTTTACAGTGGTCCCGTAGTTTTTAATGGTTTGGTAAATTTGGCTCTTTACAAGCATTTTATTCTGCTTCACACAGCCATGAGAATCTTAGCGAATCCTTCATACACAATGGAATCTGTTGATTTTGCTGAGAAATATATACAACTTTTTGTTGGAACATGCTCTGATGTTTATGGTGTAGAATTCTTATCTTATAATACTCATGCTTTGTTACATCTCCCAGATGATGTCAGGTCTTTTGGGGCATTAGGGAGAGCTGAAAATTGTCACACAGCATCCAAAAAATATGTTGATCCAACAACTGTAAAATTTATCAGAAGTCACACGGAAGGCCCTGTACCCCAAATCGAGGGTTTCAACTTTTACAAACAGTATAAAAAAGTAATCACTGGCGCAATCCACTTGCCTACTTCGCAGAGCGATAATACCGTCATTCTTCGAGACGGATCCATCGGTGTGATTGAAAATATGATAGAGTCTAAAAATAATAGTTGTTATCTTATTTTAAAACTCTTTTCAAAAGTTGATGATTTTTTTGATCTTCCATGTAATTCATCTCAAATCAATATTTATCTCTGCTCTATATTATGCACCGAAAGAATATCCGTCGGACTAGATCATGTCGTAGGTAAATGTTTTAGAATGCCATACTGGCCTGCAGACATTTCAACAAAATATAGCAGCTCGAAATATTTTGTCGTTGCTCTAATTATGTCCACGTACTTTGAAAATTAAATTAATAAATTTTATTTAATATAGGTTATTAACATTTGTTCTTTCACGATGTAATTATATATATAGGGATTTTCTGAAAAAATGTCATAAGCTCTATAGTAAACGGTAACAAGTGACACGGTTCTGAATTTCTTGAATGAATCTTGCATTTATTATTTATTATACGTTATTATATTATTATTATTTAAATTTTTATATTATTATCATAATTTGATACCAAAAACTTTCTTTAGTTCAATATGAGCAAGAATCCACAAAACCGAAATCGTGGAGCAAGTTCCGTCGAAGATGCTGAAGCCAATTTATCCATGAAAATGGCATTGATAAAAAAATCTAGTGATCTGCAATCCCGACCACACTCACAACCGAAGGATGGTAATAAAACATTCGTAAAAACGATTCCTGCAAAATTTATAAACCAGCAGAAACCGGGGCACATGCAAGATCCAGAAAAAATAAAGCGAACGGAAAATTTAATAAAAAATAAGCATCCGAGATCCTTGCAAACACCTGGACAACGAACAGGGTCAGCTAAATACCCGCCTGAAACACGATGCGATGGAGGTAAAAAATCAGTTTATAAATTAAAAAATAATTTTATTTCTTTTTATACAGCATGTTAATTAAAATAGTTATGCTTCAGCTTCTATTTCAAATGGACAACGGACAGGGTCAGGTACAACATACCCGCTTAGAACACGACGTGATGGAGGTGAAAAACCAGTTTATAAATTAAATAATAATTTTATTTCTTTTTATACAGCACGCTAATTAAAAAATATTATGCTTCAGCTTATACTCAAAATGAACGACGATCTATGCAGCCAACGACAAGCCAAATGTCCGCAAATGAAGTTAACAAAAAATATGAGTATGTTGATTATATACAATATTACCACATTAGTTTAGACAATTTTTTAAGTTCATGAATGTTTGCAGGGCACTGGAGAGAAAACTCGTCGACTTGCAAAGTGAACAAGTGTGATGCTACATATTTATTTGTATTATTATATAGTTTTTATATTATTGCATATACAATTTTTTAATTTTATTGCTTCTTTCCAGCGCTATTAAAGACAGGCTGCTAGCTTTAGAAACTGCAACAAGGTACATACTACTTGATTACTTGCATTATATCATTCTAGTTTGCATATTATTAATTATTACATATATATTTATGTTTGTTTTCAGTGAGATTGTCACCACAAATAAGGCTCTAGTGGAGACAACTGAGTATGTTAATTACTAGTGATTGGTGATTTCAACATGACCTGGTTGACTGTGATCACTATAGTCAAGATTTTCTGTGCAATTTTCTCGATAAAAGATATATTCCTGGTTTTGTTGGTATCACAAAACTACCTATAGGTAGAGCTAACGATCATGTATTGACAATATTTTCATTAAATCACACAACATAAACTCGTGCACATACAAGCTTACACTTGATATAACAGATCATTATCCAATATTTATTGCAGTAAATAAGCTGAAAGCAGAAACTAAAAAGCCATATGTATTCTTAAACTACAAAAAATTAATAAATGCTGCAAACTCTAGGAACTGGAATGAAATTTTGTCGATGACTGATCCAAATTTGGCTGTAGAGAAATTGTTAGACGAGATCAAACTATACGTAGAACTGGCAAAAACAAAGAAAAGTTCAAGTTTTGGATAAGATTATTACCAATGCCAAAATAAAATATGAACAAAACCTTGTGCAAAAAAAAATTCCAATAACCCAAAAAAACTTTGGGAAATAATAAATACTAAAATCGGGAAAGTTAAAAAATCAAATGATGCCATAAATTATATAAAGATAAACAATCAAAAAATTACAGACAAATTCTAAATTGCACAAAACATGAATACTTTTTTTTGTGAAATAGGTAGGAATCTGAGTGCAAGTATTGTTAAACCAGCAAACACTGAACTTAAGCTGCCGATCATGAATCCTCTTTCGATTTTTCTAAAGCCAACAAGTAATGCGAAAATAATAAGCATAATCAATGCACTTAAACTGAAGAATGGGGGAGTTGATAAGATAAATACTAAGACTTTTAAAACTGCTATGTAACCATATAGCAGGTCCTTTGACCCATACTTTCACTAAGTGTATTGAAAAAGCGATATGGCCGGATGCCCTAAAGAGGGCCAAAGTAGTGCCGGTCTATAAATCAGGCGAAGAAAATAAAATCACGAACTATCGACCTATCTCTATTATATCAAATGTTGCAAAAATTTTTGAATGAATGATTTATAATAGAATATAATATATATAATATTATAATTTATACATGATTTTTTTGAACAGTGCAATATAATCTCAAAGAAGCAATTTGGTTTCATGAGAGGGATTGGCACAAAAGATGCTCTGAATTATTTAACTAACGTACTATATAACAATGTTGATAAGAGTAAGCCTATGATAATAACGTTCCTAGACTTGGCAAAAGCGTTTGATACTGTGGATCACAGTATACTGCTTGCAAAACTATATCATATTGGAATCAGGGGACAAGCGTTGGATCTCCTTTCCAGCTATCTAAGTAATAGACACCAAGTAGTCAAAATAGATGGTACTGAGAGTGATAGTTGAGTAGTTAACACTGGTGTCCCTCAAGGAACGATCTTGGGACCTCTGCTTTTCATTATATACATTAACGATATATTTAAGGCGGTGCCTCCTAAGTCCATAATTTAATATGCAGATGATACTGCTATCATAGCCTCTGGTAATGATTGGTTAGAAACTCAAGTTAGCATGAACAAGTTTTTATCTGTGATAAATGAGTGGCTGGCTCTAAACAAGTTGTCATTAAATGTTGGAAAAACTGTTTGCATGACGTTTGGAAGTAGTGTTGGAAGTATACCAGCTCAAATAAATGTCAAAATTCTCGATAAAAATGTAACTAGTAAAAAATGTTAAATATCTAGGAATTGTTTTTGACAGCAATTTAAAGTGGGACAGCCACATGCAATATATTATTGATAAAACTAAATACTTAGTATATTTAATTTTCAGGGTATCGGTGATTGATCAAAATATTGAATTAGATCACACAATACAATATGATTTAAACTTATTCACCAGGTTTCTGCATTTCCAAAAAGATTATACATTAATACTTTATGATTATAATTAGAAGAAATACTTTATGATTATAATAAGAATAGTTCAGACCGTTCACCATCATTATTTATAGCACCCAAACTCTTTTTTACTCTATTTTTTAAGAATCTAGTAGAAACCACTAAAGGGTATTTACCATTTGACATCCAGAAATGATAATAATGATTGACTTTTTGTCTGTAAGCCACAGATATTATTTTCATGTTATACTAGACTTTGGGAGTTGGACCGGTAAGAGAGCCAGGAGTCTAATCAACAAGATGTTTAGACATTGCTGACTTAGACGTATATGAACCATATGAACACATTACATAAGATCTATCTTGGCTTAGCAACATCTGGTCGTGACTATTTTTTTATAGAAGGATAGAAGGATAATCAAATAAAATATCCTTGTTACCTGTTTTTAGTGTCTAATTATTATCCATATGATACTTGTATTGTTATATGCAAGATTTGGTATAATATCAAAGATAAACAAATTTTGTTCTATTTTCAACTGGGCTAGAATACAATTTCAAGTGTTTAGATGGTTTCATCAAGTTTTTGAGTTACTAGAAATTANTGATACTTGTATTGTTATATGCAAGATTTGGTATAATATCAAAGATAAACAAATTTTGTTCTATTTTCAACTGGGCTAGAATACAATTTCAAGTGTTTAGATGGTTTCATCAAGTTTTTGAGTTACTAGAAATTAAGGGGCGCTTCGCGCGCTCTTGATTCTATCCCTGATGTCTGAACTCTGGGTTATGACTGTTTTGAGGTTATGAATTTAAAGTGCACGGTTCTGATCTCGTTGCCTAGGCAGCCAACCAGCAACCAATCAGAATCACGTATTAAATGCTTCACAACAAAGGCCATCATTTTTTTAAGAGAGGAGATTTATTTAAAGATATTTATTATTAAGATATCAAGATTCACATAAGCACGAAGATTCACATAGTCAAGTGACTGCACTGAAAACACCTCAGGGCACTTGCTGCACAAACTAGTATCCCTACTTAAAAAAAAACGAGTAATCTACTGCCGCTGATTTCTTGCTTCTCCTGTCCAAAAAGAGGCTGCAAACATACTGATACTGTTGAAGACAAAACACATGCATGGTACAGTGCATCAAATGCGCAAAAGGTTAAAAGTGAGTTATCTAGCCACACCTCTCTACCTTCTTTATACCAATCTCTAACACGCAATATTGTACTTCTCACCCAGTGCATTTTTTTGTTTCTTTAAGAGTTTTCCTCCCCTCCTGTTACTCACTGAACTGCAGCAGAGCAATTTTGAGCTGCTGGAGTTGGAAATTCCTGACTCCGATGCATGAAAATCTGAGGGACATTGGTTGCTTGCAAATCGTGTAACTTATGCCCTATGGTATTATCAGTGTATAGAACTGATCCTTCCAGCTGGAAAAAGCCGATTGAAATTGATAAGATTCCTTATAGGCTTCTATCAACTTTTTCCAATAGGGATAACCTCCCAATTTGGTGTTAGGGTAGTATGGTTATTCTTTAATATGTACAAAGTCAATGATAGAATATACCAATTTTATAAAATTTTAGGTCACAGGGAAAATCAGTGACATTCAGTGAAAGTTACGTGGCTAAAAATGATTTTCTGGAAAATTTATGTGACTCCAAGAATTAGGATAGAATGCAATCCTTATGCTCACCTAGTCACATAATGATGTGAGTAGTCAATGCTTTAGATATGTGTACACAGAATTTCTTCTCTCTTGTCACCAAACTTGGAGTTCCTTGTACATGAGTGCTAGCATTCACAGATCATTGATGGATTATCTTACAAGAGCTATTATTAAGCATTGATAGTGCTATTCTTGAGACAGCATTTAAAGACAGAAATTATGTTTCGCAGCTTTTACGTAATTAATATAAATGATATTCATGAAAATTTATGTGATTTCTTTGTAATTATACATTAGTGTATTAAGAAATGAACCTTACAGTCACTTGGAGTCACATAAATACAAGATCTTATTATAAATAATCATGTCAATAATCTTTTATTTGGTTTAACAATAACATGATAGCATAAATCTGAAAACTATCTAGTTTTAATGTTATAATAAATATTGAGAACTAAATCATTGATACCTTCTTCAAGTTCTGCATATTTCTTTGCTTTTCTTTTAAACTTGTTTTTTCTAAGTTTAAAGTTCGAAGTTGCTGCATTTTCAGAGGAAGATTGATGTCGAATTTGAAATTCTCGAACATCTATAAGTATTAATATGTATAAATAAATTAGAATTTGACTAAATAAAATAAGAGAGCCAAGATTGTTATGTTAGTATAAAAAAAATTAATCAATTAACTCATCAGTAACCATACAAGTAAAGACTTTTATAGAAAGAGCACCTAGTGCACAATGAAAGTACTATTAATTACAAGATAAAATTTATATATTGAAATTCAAAAACACCTGCATATTTTAAAAAGTTGATATTACAAGAATTCTTCAGTTTGTTTTCATTTTACAAAACTCTTCATTCAGTACATATATTTGCTAAGACATTGTTCAAGAATAGTATTTTCTGGTACCTATTAATATGGAGTAATCTTATTTTTAAAAAGCAGAATCCAGTTTAATAGGTTTAAAACTTTATTGACCAAAAAAGATTTGAAATTGGATTTCTTTATGATCAGTTAATATCATAATCAATATCATGTATACAAATTGTTATTTTTAGTGAAAAAAATACTGACGTCTTCTGTGTTGGTGGCAATCATTGCAGAAAAGACACATTTTAAGTGAATAATGAATCGTTGACATGTTACTGCTATTTTGCAGGAATATACCACGAATTTTTAATAATCTATACATTGTACTTAAACCTGGTCGCCTTAATGTAAATCATTGAAAAATAACAGCAATATTATATTTGATAATCAAGACTTTCAAAATTCTATTTCGCCGGCCACTATTCTGCCTCGTGTTGGTGTTGTTGTTTTTTTCAGGGAGTAAGAGAGAAGGAGACCAAACTCCATGTTGTCGAAATGGCTGGCTTTTTCCGACGGAGATCGCCAAGTCCGCTCGGCGGAACCGCCGTGACCTAGCGAGTAACAGCGCCGCCTGTCGGCGGCTGATTCTGTTCCTACGTGAACTCGTGATTTTTAGAAGTTTCTGAGTTCAAATCCACACTGGAGAGTATTTATTTTTATCTTAAATATAAATTAATAAGTTATATGAATTTCGAAATTACAAAATTAGAATTCAATAAGTTCGTCAAATGTTCTTATTATATATTATATGTATTATTACAATTAGACATGTTTATAATGTTTACGTACTATAGTTTCATATCAGCTGATCACTCGTGATTACGTACAGTTATATAAACGTCTGTTACAAGTATATCATAGTCAAATTACATGTATATTTGCTCACGCGTCTATTACATATTGTCACATGTACTTTCAGGGTTATTGTATATATAGTCGCTCATGTTTATATATCACGGTTTGAATGCTTGTATTACCAATAATAACCTTTTCTTTATTCATTCATAAAGCTTAAGCTTATACAAAGGTAGCTTAAGCTAACAAGTTACGTTACGTCTAAGCTATAAACATATGCAACGTTCTTATAATTGACAACAACGGTGTTCATGGCGTGTTGGTCTAGAGCATTGCCTATAAATCTTATGGTCCTGCGTTCGAGACCAAGTACATATATTTTTTTTTCATTTATAGAGAATTATTATTTTTACGAAATTGCATATAGATTTAAAATATTTTAATATTAAGTATATAATTATATTTAGACATGAAATTATTTTATTATTGAAGTATATATCTATTAAAAGAATGATCGTACAATACGTAAACTTATCAACGAGTTGATTTTCTTTTTAATAAATGAAGTTTGAAAGCGCAGAAAATTTAAGCTTAAGCATAACTAAATAACATTGGATTTCAGATAATATAAGAAAAACATTTGCGCTTAGTGTTGCCGCGAATATCTATAGATTGTATGTACCCGGATATAATACATATTTAGATCTATTTCTTTTAATTTAATAATAAATTATAAACAGCCTAGCTGCATATAAATCAACAATAATTATCTGCGCTTTTAAACTTCTATTTCTTACTCTATTTTGAAAAACACTATTTTGCGTTTTTTCAATCATCCCACTGTAACAAACAATTTAGCTAAAATGCATTTGAAAGATAATAAAATTACCTACTTTTTCCCGTTTGATCATCGGGATCGACCGCTCCGTTCGGCAGATAACATGAAATAGGTGCTTTTTTAAAAAAAAGTTAAAGTTTTAAACGATTTCGTTGAGCAGTTCTTAAGTAATGAGCTGAAATATAAAAACCGATTTTTCACAAATTAAGTCAGGATAATCTGCTCCTCCAAGAACTAGCAGAAATTACTATTTTCATTGCCACACATTTCTCCATAGCAACTCGTGCGCTACTCGTCAATATTTCTTTTCTGTTGTTGTCATTAAAACTCATGATGCGTGGGGTAGCGAGGTTGAGAGTTTTGGCTTTATATTTATTCCTCGCTTGTGCTCACCTTGTTACGATTTCTACATATATATATATATATATATATATATATGTATATATATATATATCTTCAAAATTAAACGATTAATTGATTCTGCAACTTCGCTATTTTAGAGATTTTGATCGAGTCTTTCTGATTATTATTATATATCTTTTGCTATAAGAAAATCGCTTACAGCAAAATAATTAAACTTGGAAATATTTAAAATAGCATTCACATACTGTAAAAAAGCAATAATCAAGTTCAAATTTTAGATTCAGTTAGCATTATATAGCACTTCGATCCCTATATGTTTGGGTTGTTTACGAAACCAATTAGTTTAAAAAATATTGAGCTTCAAAATTTTTTTTTCTCACCTTAATTGTATACTATGAATCGTTTTTTAAAAGTGACGCGATAACTGGAGTAAAAACGTAATAATCAATTTAAAATTTTGGATATAATCTTCAATTTTAATTCAACGAGTGTATTTTTAAATAATCATAATAATGCCTTAATTCTATTAAGTATTATCACACCATTTCATGCAATAAGACGAATTAATAAGTCTCGCTTATTATATTACGATTGTTTTTGCCTATATAATGAAGTTTTTTCTCTATATAATACATTTATTTAAATATTTACATAAAGCCTAGACATTTTGTGAACTAATGTAATCAATTACTTTTTTGAAAATGCATTATTGCATAAACAATATGCATTTGAAAAGGGCATGTCAAAGATACATTAAATAAAAAATTTACAACTCGGTAAATAATGATGGAAATGACTCCAGTTTTGCTACCCGGGGGTTTTCGAGGTCGCTGATCACGAATATCGCGACGGCAATGGCCTTTGAGGTATCTGGTGCCCAGGGTAGACAGTGTCAACGTCCTCTTCGCGAGTTTTACGGGTAATGCTGACATAGTGAGTCGAAACTCGTTAAATACAATTCGTACATCGTGACAATGTTGTCAACTATATTATAGGCGCCAAATTAAACAAAAAAAAAAAATCGGCTTCAATAGACAAAGTCTCTAGTCATGGTCACCAGAATCTGAATCTTGGTAAATATATATATATATATATATATATATATATATATGAAGAATAATCTATTTAAATTTAGGTAAAAATGATGTAATGCTGATTCTAATTCCAGGAGATGACTTTCATACTGTCTACCTTGGGCACCAGGCACCTCGGAGGCCGCTGCCATCGGGCTATTCGTGATCAGCGACCTCGAAAACCCCCGAGTGGCAAAACTGGAGTCATTTCCATCATTATTTACCGAGTTGTAAATTTTTTATTTAATGTATCTTAGAATTGCACTTTTCAAATGGATATTGTTTATGTAATAATGCATTTTCAAAAAAGTAATTGATCACATTAGTTCACAAAATTTCTAGGCGATCTCACGAATCCAATGCAAAAAACCGCATTAAGAGCCGTCTTAACTGCTATCAAAAAATCGATGGTTAGGCCGTTTTTTTGTGCTTTATTTCCTCGACTACATCTCGCGCGCGAACTCGCTGCAGTCGACCCTATTCCGCGAATTCCCTTTTCGGCGAATATTATTTCCGAATTATTGAATTATTGAAAACTGTTCAGCACAACATTGTTGAGAATACAATTTTTTCCCACTATAATTGTACTCGGCATATAACAGCTAATAATTTCATAAAAAGAGATAAATGATACTTACAAAATAAAAATCAATTTATAATGTCAAACGTGCAGTTAAGCTTCAAGCCTAACGAAAAATAAATCGTAAACTTTTTTAATAATCTTAATAATTTATAAACAAACATTAAAAAATTAGCCAAATATAAATTAGACTTTGGGTTTTGTTTGCATAAAGATTGGAACAAAATGATATATTATAGTGCACTTAATTGTTGTAATTTTTTCATTTTTATTTAATAATAAGAAAAATTACATCAAAACTAAGACTAAAAAAAACCGCTGCCAAGTCATTGGCACTTAGCTTCCTCCTATTCTGCTAGTGGAAGATAATTACATGGGACAATCAACTCATTCTTTGATTTAAATATTCGCTACTATTCGATACTAAAAGGATAGGTTTACTCGAATTCAAAATCAGAAAACATATATGGACGTCCAGTCTATATACGATCGATCACGTAGTTCCAGAATTATAACAGTTATACGTACGCCGACGCATGCACGCACGCACACACACAGACAAAATCATCTGCACGGACATTTTATAAAACCATGAAAACTCTCAAAATATACTAAGCTTTAATTATCAAATTATATGGTTTAACAAAAATAATAATGTTCAGTCACACAGAGTATACAGGGTGAGAGTTGAAGAATTTGAATCTTAAATCTTTTAAACTAAAAGGTTTCATAAGCTACAAAAAGAACCTAGCCGAAGTGATCAAAAAGATCAATCTTTTCCTAAAATTTCAACTCAATTTAAAACCTTTTTACCCCGTAATCGTACGACATAAAAAAAACATTTTTTTTAGTTTTGATTTTTATCTCAAAAACTAGTCGCCAAAATTGCTTAAAATTTTTACAACTAGTAGAATATCGTTGTTTTTTATTGTCATGAATTTCTTCAAAACATTATAAACTATTTTATTTTTGAGTTATATATGTTTATCGAAAAATTACCTTTTATATCATAAAAAATGAACAGATCAGTCAATCTAGAAAATCTTGCGGAAAAAAGTAGACAAATTTATGTTCTTTTAGATACACTATTGTTGAATATATTGTATAATCATATCATTATAAAAAGCAAAAATATTTTTTCAAAAATAGAAAATGGCTATAATATGGCCGTAAAATGGTCAGAATCATAAAACAAAAAATGACCTAAATTCAGAATTAGAAAAAAATATATGCATGTCAAATTTCATTTACGATCCGTCGCATCGGTTCCAAAATTATGGCGGTATACGCTACATCACACATACACACACACACACACACACAGCCATCCGCACGGACATTTTCTAAAACGTATGATTTCGTACTCAAACACCTCCAAATGCGTTTCCCACGAAGTATTAGCAAAACTGAAAATTTTACTATTACAAAGCTTCTTTCTTGAGGAGGAAGCAAAATTTGTAGTGATTGGAACCCTGGCAAAATGGTACGCGCACCTTCGGGCGCGGCGCGCCTTAACCGCCAGCACAGCCATCGTCAACATGCTAGTAGGAAAACAAAAACTTGCATATGATCATCGGCCGCTTGGGGGGTTTTAGGGTTTATTATAATAGAGTTTGGGGTTGTTCGTGATAATAGGGTTATTAAATAATTGTTTTTATTAATATTTCTTGTTGTGCGCTGAAACGGTCACGACTTTTCTCGGTCCTGTAGTATTTAGATTTATGCAAAAATTAGGTAATTTAATGATTTTACTAGAGAAAAGCGGTGAATGTTTGCTAGTTCTGTGTCGTCTTTCTGACAGCAGACTAAAATAGAATAATTTTATTAATGTTTATATATTTTTTAGTCAGGTCCGGGATACGAGGTAGTGGAAATTAACACCAATAATAAGACTATGATTTTACAACATAAATATATTCAAATAGATTGAGAATATTGCCTTGATTGTTGCATATATTCTATGTCACAAAATGAATTAATATAGTAAATCCGCTTTTGATTTTTACAACGAAAATATAAACAGATACGCTTAATTTACGCTTATGCTGATGATTCGAAATTTTACAAATGTTTGATAGTTAGAGAAATTTGTGTACGTCTAGGACATATACGCGTTAGTTGCGATATCGTGCCTGACTAGATAATTGTATAAGTCCTTCAAAAATGAGAAAATATTCTAAGTCTTTTATCTACCAAGGCTTAATGGTTGCTCTTGGTAGAGGCTAGTGCGCTGATAATTGCGCTGGAGCTAGTGACTGGCCATAGGCCGCGCAGGTCCTTATATAGGTAGCGCCGGAAAGCGGGACTCGAGCCGCCGAGAAAACTATCACATTCATACATCCATATCCCATTACAATACATTCATACTTAGGTGCGCGCGCCGCGCCGTCGCTACGTCACTGTTCGCTTTCATATTTACACATGCATACTCGCTCGCTTCTCACTCACACTCATGTGCGCTCGCTGCGCCGCTCTGCGTGTGTTCTTGCTCGCTGTGCCGGTCTACTGGTGCTGGTTGCTGTTCGGCGCAGGAGCAGGCGAACTGCTGAGATTTTATAAAATTAAAGTCGAATGACTTTAGTTTCTTTTAATGTTAATGTTTTCCTTTTTTTTATCAAAATCCTCGGAAACGTGTACGGGGTATTACAGTGCGTTTCCTTTAACGCATACAAGACCGCCGGCACCATGGAAGCTCCGCCGCTCGCTCCGCCGGTACATGCGTACTACCAGAGATGAGTAGAGAGATTGCCGATGAGCATGGGGCAAAGCGTGCCAAGCAACATGCAGTCGTAAACTACCGCCGCCTCGCGGTTCTTCGCCCGAACTATACGCATCTAGCGGTAGCGGCGGAGAGGGGGTAATACGCATGTCCCGGCGGAGCGAGCGACGGAGCGAGCGGCGGAGCTTCCGTGATGCCGGCGGTCTTGTATGCGTTAAAGCAAACGCACAACAAGAAATTGAATAAAAACTATTATTTAATAACCGTATTAACATGAATAACCCTAAACTCTATAATAACAAACCCTAAGCCCCCAAGTGGGGCCGATGATCATATGCAAGTTTTAATTTTTCTTCTGGCATGTTGACGATGGCTGTGCTGGTTAAGGCGCGCGCGCTCGAAGGCGCGCGTACCGTTTTGCCAGGGTTCAAATCCACTACAAATTTTTTTTTGTCTTTATTTTTTGTATGTAATTTTTCTTATTATTAAATAAAAATGAAAAAATTACAACAATTAAGTAAACTATGTTATATCATTTTGTTCAATTTTCATGCAAATAAAAACCCCAAAGTATAAATTTATATTTTGCTTATTTTTTAATGTTTTGTTAATAAATTATTAAAATTATTAGAAGATTACGATTTATTTTCGTTAGACTTGGAGCTTAGCTGCACGTGTTTGACATTATAAATTGATTTTTATTTTGTTTTGCTAATACATATAATTGTTAAAATAATAAATAAATTTGCAGCGTAAGATATCATTCTATCTTTTTTATGAAATTATACTGTTATATGCCGAGTACAATTATAGTGGGAAAACATTTGTTTCTCAACAACGTTGTGCTGAACAGTTTTTAATAATTCAATAATTGGGAAATAATATTCGCCGAAAAGGCTAATTCGCGCGAATAGGGTCGACTGCAGGGAGTTCGCGCGCGAGATGAGGAGCATTTGTTTTCAACTGTCAGTCGTGTTGATATCGTCATCGCCGAAGATTCCACGATCGATGCGTTTTCTCATGTTTTACCGAATATTTGTGTATCTTTTCTTGTGTTCTTTCGTGCATATTATTACGTGCAGTGAAATTTCACAATGGCCAGGCAAGTGACAGTGTACGACGTATGTAAATACGTTAACTGCAACAATGGAAAACTCACTGGCCATCGCTTATTTCGTTTTCCAATGGACGCACAAAGACAACAAGTATGGATGACAAACTCTGGTAAGTGAATCGTTTGCATTTGTGTTGGACAATGTTTATGAGAATTGCAGTATTAAAGTATCTTAATGGTCAAATCGAATGTGCCTATGCATGTGTATTCGCTGATAATGTATGCAGATACGTATGATTTCCGATATTTGACTTGATTTTATGACATCGCGACTTTGTTTATCTATTGCAGTACATCGTCGCTAGTCGCGTAGCGTGACTAGTACATTTTATTAGAAGCCCAAAACAATTAAAATCTTTGCGACACAAACAATTGTGACATTACGTACTGTGTCACAATAAGTGCAAAATATATTATTTTTGCTGTTAAAATGAGACTTATTGGATTAAAATCCAGTGAGTAAAAGCTAAAGCTACAGGCGATACGAATGAACACACACACACACACCCATACATATATCCATACGTAAATTTTCTAAAAACACTATTTTTCGACTTAAAATGCATCAAAACAGATTTCCTACATGTTTTTACACAAATTCCGTAATTACTAATACAAGGCCTTCCTTAAAAAGGAAGCAAAAATTGTCTTATTCAAAGGGTTTGTGGCTTCTTATTGTTAGATAGATGCTGTTCGATTAATTATGTGTTTTAACGTAATAAAGAAATATTGCTCTTCCCAAAGAATAATACATTTCGACACGTTTTAACTTTTCGTCACGAAGACTAGTACATTTATATTTTCACCGCGAAGCTTAGCACATTTTTCTTTGTTTTCACTAGTACATAGCGAGATAACAGTCGGTTTTACATTTTATGAACCCGTTTTTTGCTGCAATTTTTTACTTTTGAGATATCAGTTTTCCTCATCAAAGTTATTAAAAAAAATTAAGAAAGTACATTGCTTAATATGTACCTGGAAAACGCAATCAAATTACCTTTCTTTTTATTTATTTGTTTTAAGGGGGTCTCAAACCCAATTTTTACCGACCGAGTCGATAGAACGGAGTACTCGTAGAAAATTGCTTGAAACTAAATAAATACGGTGAATTATCAAAAACTAAGACATAGTTGCCCCTTCGTCTCGGAATCATCTACCACAATTGCAAAAGTTTTTCAAGTCAATATTTAAATGCGTTAACAAATGGCATTTGAACAAAACCAGTAGCTGCAGGCTGTGCATGTTGAAAATTTCGTTCAAATGCCATTTTTATATGCGTTGACAGATCGATTTGAAACTTTGCACATAGATATAAAATGATGAGAGAAAGGGCAACCATGTCTTGGTTTTCCATAATTTGAACAAAAAAAAAAAATAGTTTTATTATCATCCAAGCGATGCCGAACAGCTGTTCGTTGCTCTGGTTCGCGGCTCTGGCGAAGTCAGTACGACGACTGCGCATACATTGTGCGCGTCGATCTGGGGACCTACTGGCGTCTGCGGCGACACGTTCACGCAGCCGCCACTCGCCAGCCGCTGCCTTGTGTGTTTTGACGTTTTGAAGCTGAACCCCGGCCTTCGCTCGTTCGGTTCAACTTCAAGTTTATTCAAAGGTATTAATTGTATAAGTACAGCACGTCGACGTGATACCAGCAGTGTTAGTGTGCTAATCAAAAGCGCATATGTTTCAAGCAGCCTCCGCTCAGCGCGATCTCGCTCGCGGATCTGCTGCTCACGGCGAGACTGCCAGTGCTTCGTTTACTTCTAATGCAGTGCGAGGAAGTATATAAAAGTGATGCTCCGAATATCAGCTACGATCCAGTGTGTGAGTGTCAGTCCGTCAAGGAGTGTGCAGTAGAGGATAATACGCAACTCCAGCAAGAAACTTGACTTTTTGCGCTTGGAGGTTATCCCTTGTTTTGGTGTCTGCTTCTGTTGCTGCTGCTGTGTTCTTGCTGCTTCCACTTCTGCGTATACATTAATTCAACTTTCAAAATGCATTCTAGATGTGGATCGACTATCACTGTTTGTGCTGCCTACTTCTACGGCTGTACTGATACCTTCCTCCGACATACTGTCTGGATGAAGATTGGTCGACACTCAAAATTCACAAGTATTTCTTTGTTATGTGCAGTGAAATCAGTGATTACGTGGTTTATTATGTGTCAGATGACTCTATAGCTGATTTACACTGTCTGTGCATTATAGGTTGGCATTGACGGCTACAAACAAGATGACTCTGGAGGCTGAATAAAAACTGTCTGCTGCTACTGATGCTGGTTGCCGTTTCGTGAGGCTTCAGGTTATCTGGAGACGACACTGAAACAGGTTCACGCTCTTTGGTGTGATGGCTGGCGTTGCTGAAGGCTTCAATCAGCTGAGGAGGACCTTGGAACCATGTTCACACTCATTGGTGGTACTGGCTGGCCGTTGCTGGAGGCTTCGAACATCGGAGGACAACCATGGAACCAAGTTCACGCTCTCTGGTGCTACCTGGGTGGGGTTGCTGGAGGCTTCAGTCATCTGAGGATGACCTTGTAACCAGATTCACGCTGTTTGTTGGACAGGTTAGCGTTGCAGGCCCATTTCAATCATCAGAAGACATCCCTGGAGCTGAAATCACGCTGTTTGCTGGCCTGGTTAGCCTTTGCTGACCTGTTTCAATCATCTTTAGACGACCCTGAAGTTGGAAAGTTGCTGGTATACATCTACAACTGTACATCAAGGATCTACAGTAGGTCGCTCGACCAGGGTCTGCTGTTACTAGTACGCGAGTGCCAGTGCTGCTGGAGTTATTTCGTCCCACAGTGTACTCCAGCTGATATTCAGGGCCACTGCTGCGACTGCTCGTGTGTGCAGCTTTTGCTGCTTTATATTCATACAAACTTTTGCTGCTGCTGCTACTCGAACTTGGTCAACTGCTGCTGCTGCAATCGTAAGCAACTCTGCAACAGCTTTTTGCAGGCCAAATTTTGTCGCAAGTCTATATATAGATATAGCACATCTATATAAATTTAAGTTTTAAGATTTGTATGGTTAAAAATTGTATATCTCAAACCTCATGTAACATATACACTTGAACCCCTGATATGCAAGCCTGTATTATTTATTTCAACATATTTATACAGTTTAGTGACTTAAGTGTAACCAAAAGATCTATTTTGTTCGAAAACACTTGCGCCAAAAGCGTATAATTAGAACGAACTAGATCTTCTGGTTACACTTAAGTCACTATACTGTATAACTATGTTGAAATATATAACAGGGGCTTGCATAGCAAGTTTCAACTTTATACAATGCATCATTTATA
>CM053168.1:45291803-45302341 GCA_012977825.3 Pteromalus puparum
TAGATGATGAATTTATCTGAATAAGTAAACGTCTTTCTAACGGAAGATATGCAACGTATATAGATAAATTTTGCAACTAAAAGAAAATTAAACTGATATTTTCTTCGATCGAGTGTACCAGTTGGTGGAGGAAGGAAGTAGGTGGAGTCGATGGAGGAATATGGAGGCGACTCCCGTGGTGTGTAGGGCTAATGGCGATGAAACCACGGTTATATTTTGAATTGCATTATGCAAAAATTATGTAATGTTATTTTATTCAAACATGTCCTTGAATCATATTACATTACTAAATTTTCACATAAAGTTATTCAAAGTATAATAAAAAAAATCAACGCGCCTTAAACAGTACCGCAAAGGTGGTGGGGAAAACTGTTTATATATTTATTAAGAAAGCAACAAGCAAGACATTTTTTTTAATTGAATTTAAAATTATGAACTCTTTTTAAATTTAAATAAAGTAAATTTTTTTAAATAAAGTAAATTAATTTGGATTTTTCTGAACATCCAAGTTATTAAAAAGTTTCAATTATTTGCATTAAATTATTAACAACAAATAATATAACATTTTACATTTGCTATAATTATTATTTTGGACACGTAGATGAAAAGGCAATAAGCAAAACAACCAAAAAAAAATCTTCCGTGACCGAGATTTGAACCCCGGTACTCATCAATCTGCCGCGCGCGCTCGATTTCGCAGACGACGGGTAAACGGAGTGGGCGGGGCTTGCTAGATGCGTATAGTTCGGTCGAGCGCCGCATGGTGGTGTCATGATCGAATACGGCACGCTTTTTTAACATGGCATCGGCAATCTCTCTACTCATCTGTGGTACTACCCCCTCTCCGCCGCTACCGCTAGATGCGTATAGTTCGGGCGAAGAACCGCGAGGCGGCGGTAGTTTACGACTGTATGTTGCCTGGCACGCTTTGCCCTATGCTCATCGGCAATCTCTCTACTAATCTCTGCCACTAACCAGTCTCAACTCTCACCCACTGTGACGTCGCGGAAAAAGCCGATGTCTTTGGGAGCAATATATATTTTACTATTAACGCGGGTGATTCGAATTGAGCATTGAAATGCTCTCTCAATCGTTTTATTTATAGGTGATGATTTGTAAATGAACAGGATTTTGAGTTTAAGTTTAAAAGTCTTTAGGATAGCCTCCAAAAGACTTATATATATTGTCAAAACCAAAGATTGAAAATACAAGTAAGTATGAGCTATGCTAAGTACTTTATGACTACGCGACTCTGACTGCCTCTCTCCGGATCGGCGATGATGCTGCTAGGCCTCTGCTGCTGGCGTTGAGGGCGTGACCTTGAGCGGAGGGATGAAGCGTTGAAGAATCGGAACGACTCCGCGCGGACTTTCGGAACTAAGAGCTCGAATCAGCGTCGATCAGCTGGGCCTGCGTGGTGGTGGAAATTCGGAAAGCGGGCGAGCAAACGATGACGCACTCTGCGCACACGTGTTGCACACCCGAGCTCTCGGCCGTCTTCGTCCTCAGTTTTTATAACTCATAAAAACTGAGAGTTCCGAGACTCGCACAATAGCCGCGTTTTTGTTTTAAACTCTGAGCGAGCTGTTCGAGCACGTACGTCTATAAAACCCTCTCGAATTCTCGAGAACTCGAGAGGTTCCCTAATTTACGAGCCTTTCTATTTATCCTAGCACATTGAGTGACCAGCTACACAACAGAAATGCTTTTACTTTCTCTATTTGAATGATTTTACGAAATGCGTAACCAGCATGTATATTTTAATATATCCAGTTTTATTTATAATTTGAATTTAGCGCGAATGCATTCAATCACGTGACCACGTGATTTCGGCTTACATCACACCACGGTCGTATATACAGGTCTCGAAACTCCTGTGGTGGAGGAAGGTCCGTTAGTGAAGCTCAAAAGTTTCTCCTCTTGCTCGCTAGCCATACGGAGTCGCCTTGATCGAGTTTCACGTTCTATAGTACCTGCATATTTTGAGTACAGTTACTGCTACTGCTAGACGATACCGTCGTAGTATCCCAGAATGCGAGTCATTCAAATTCTAAATTTAAAAAATGAAATCAAGGGGCCCTATATACATATAGGGGACGGATCTCCCCTATATGTATATATATTAGAACTCAAATTTCAACTAGATACAAAATGCGGTTACAAGAGTAAGTCTTAAGCTATTGAGATGCGCACCGTGAAAGCCAAAGCTAAAGTGTCGTTCTTTGTCTTCTCCGGAGGCTCGTTGGCTCGTTGTTCCCTAATACACAATTATTTGTTCTTTATTCCTGTCTAAGAAACTTTTCTTGCATCTGACTTACGTTGCAGCAGTTCAGAGCTTGCGAAAATGTCGTCTTTTGATAATCTACAAAGGATTACGTCAGTACTCTGCAGTAGTGCCACAAGTTTCAACCTAACCTCAAAATAAGGATCGTCCATTACATTGTTCTTGTTGAAACTTGCACGCTTACATCTCGTGCTCATTTCACTGTGTTGCTTTATCATTCGGAGGTTTATTCAATTCTCAAAATTTTGTGCCCTGTTCAGGACTATTTACATGCGGCAGCTGTAACAATGATAGGCGGATAAGATTGGCATGATCGAGGTAAGTATACTGTGTCACGTATTTAGATTAGAAGTCGAAGTATCCTTACGTTTGTAACTGTGTGTCGACTATTACCCTTTTTCTCAATTCAGTTATGTGTGAATCAAGGGGTGCGGTAGCGCCCCGATGGCAAGTATAAGTTGTTATACACTGTGCCGTCGGGGAGCTCCGCGACCCTATTATACTTTGAATTTGCTAGATAACCTATTTACGTTTTATTTATTCTATCTATATTTTATTTGATCCGTTGTTGACGCATATGTGTGAGTATCCTATTTTGAAGAATTTAATCAGATCTTTCTAATGACCGATGTATTTTTCTAAGAAAATTGCTCCTTCATAAAAATAACTAAGATTGAAAATTAATTTGTGATAATTTCTTAAATTTTAGACCATGCGATTCTCGTTTTTTTTTTAAGTTCAAGATGTTATAACATAACCCGTTGCAACAATAGTTATATAAGAGGTTATTAGCTTTCTTACCTAATAAGTTAAAATGAGGCTTTATATTTCATCAATTCATTAACTTACGCGTATGGTAACTGTTCGGGTTATTCAGGGTTGATTAGGGAAATTTGAATTTCGCGCCGTAGCGCGTCGAGCGCTGGGACGAGAGCGGGCGAGCGCCGCCAGAGGCGTCTCAGTTTTCGCGCGGGACGGGGGCTCACGTGCACGTGCCTGTCAGTTCTGACAGCTCCTCTCGAGTTATTAGTCGACACCACGTGTTCTTTAACCCGACTTCCGATCATCCCTTTGTCTTTTGCGTGCGAATAGAGTCGTTGCGAACGTCCTTTTCAGGGCGATCGACTCTCTTATTGTGTATCCGCGTGCGTCGCGTAGTGTGTGTGTGCATTTTGCGACCGGCGTGCTGTGTGAGTGCTTTTCTTCGTGTGTTGGGAGTTCAGCCACGTGCGAGTTTCCTCGACGTGCTGATCTTCACCCGGCGATCACCTACGCGGCAGGGCTGAAAAGGTCTGCCCGGGGTCCAGGATAGGTTCCCTCGAGACGTCGAGGCTTCCTGCGACCAAGGAAGGTGAATCCCACCCACGTGCGGCCAGGGCTTTCGTCGCGCCGTCCACGTCTAGTTCTGCGATTAAGGTAGGAGAGCTCTCCAGCGTGCGTAAAGGTACCTCGCGGCGATTGCGTTAGCTGTAATTGCGTTCATTGTATCTCTCTCTCTAATTTTTGTGCTATCCTAGAGTCACTTTCCTTTGTATAATTTCTCTCTTTGTTTGAATAAAATCACGCGCTTGTCCCGGCTTTCCTCTCTACTCCGCGAGAGGTTTTACGCCGAGGCAAGTTGTCTTTTTTTCCCGCGCAATAGATTGTGTTTTGTGTTCTGATTTATTAACCCAACCTTCCCTCACTCAATCCACCATTTAGTTTAACATATATATATATATATATATATATATATATATATATATATATAGAACTCATTAGCTTTTGTTCAGTAACATTAAAAGTGAAAGTTGGTACTCCTAATATAATCATAGTCACTAGAAGCAGTTCTGTTTAAAGTGATATGTACCAATATTTAGTGGCAACAAGTTGTAGTGTTTGGAAGAAATCGGAGCTCGTCGGTGTGCATACGAAGTCTCGTGACTCGTTTGTTGTGCCTGTTGTGCGTGATTGTGCGTCTGCTGAAGAGCGATGTGGCCGTGCTATCGCGTAGTGTTTATATTGGTGTCCTATACCTACAAATGTGTCTAATAAGCGCGGCGCGCCGTCGCCAGGAAGCGAATTGCAACGCAAGTTTACGATGCGAGTGCATGCCACGCTATATAGTGGGAATCCTCTATAGTCGCCAGTCAAGCTCTCTCGATTGAGCTTCTTACGTAAAAGGAAATAGGAGGAATAATAATAAGAGGTTCCTCATTGTTCCCCCATATTCCTTGCTATTTCTGTCTTTCCTTTTACGTATACTAAACGGAAGAAAGAACAAGCTTGACGATTCTCATAACTATTGTCTTACGTCCAAGCAAAAGTGACAAACCTAACGGATTTTCCTGAAAGTGTTGAAAGTTATAATAAGCAGGCGACAAACAAAATATAAGTATACAAATATTTCGTGAGTATGGTTTTAAAATAGAAGCCATATATTTACTCGCCTATCGAAAATAAGTTGATATTACGAAAAACGGGGTTGTTTTGTCCCTATTTTAGGGGTCGATTTTGGATCCACTGTATTTTCGAGATCGGATTCGAGTTCAGCGTCGAAAAATACATGGAAAAGCCATATCTTTACTCGCCTATCGAAAATAAGTTAATATTACGAAAAACGGGGTGGTTTTGTCCCTATTTTAGGGGTCGATTTTGGATCCACTGTATTTTCGAGATCGGATTCGAGTTCAGCGTCGAAAAATACATGGAAAAGCCATATCTTTACTCGCCTATCGAAAATAAGTTAATATTACGAAAAACGGGGTGGTTTTGTCCCTATTTTAGGGGTCGATTTTGGATCCACTGTATTTTCGAGATCGGATTCGAGTTCAGCGTCGAAAAATACATGGAAAAGCCATATCTTTACTCGCCTATCGAAAATAAGTTAATATTACGAAAAACGGGGTGGTTTTGTCCCTATTTTAGGGGTCGATTTTGGATCCACTGTATTTTCGAGATCGGATTCGAGTTCAGCGTCGAAAAATACATCGAAAAGCCATATCTGCACTCATTTGAAACATAACATCTTCTTTTTCAATCTCTTTATAAATTGCGGAAATAATAATTGCCATTTAGGTTAACTTTATCGATTTTTTAAGGTTATGTGCGTGTTTATATTAAAAAAAGCGGTAGCCTATTTCATTCCTACCTAGGTACGTAAAAAGTTGTTTTCACTTTTAAAAAATGGATTTCATTGAAAACTCGATCTAAGACTGAATTTGTCCCGTTTTTTTTATTTTCAGACCACTGTGCGGCGCGACGTACGGAGCTCGCGATTTGTAACGAAAACTGACGATGAACGTCGTGCAAGGCATATTTAAACCTTCGCATCTTTCGCAAGTTGAATCGCAGTCGTATATACAAAAATGGTTATCTTGCAGTTTGCGAACTCGACTCATAAGCGACACTGACACACTAAAACATTTTGACTGCAATGAATACTCAAAAAATGAGATTCAGCAGTTTGATTTAGGATAAATCTAACTATATAAAAAGTATACGTCGTACAACGTAACATTTTCATTAGACAGTTAAAACAATGCTATACTTAACCATAAACAAAGTCTACATATGTATTTTGCTATGCAAGTTATTACTTAAAGCTATTGTTGTAAGAGTCAATCTTTATTAAAAACGTATTACAAAAAAGCTATCCAGTTCATACATATATAAAAGACTTACATTCACTTCATTCACTTTCTAGCCTGATTTTTACTATGAGTGCTTATATCTTCAACTAAACATTTGTGATTGTAGTGACATATAAATTATTATATTTTATTTTATATTCTTGTATAAAAAGTTTACATTGGTGCTGTTTTTATTAAACTAGTAAATCATATATACTCATACATGACTGATTGTTTAAAATCAAACAGATATAGAAGTCATTATTTTATAAATCATGTTTATTCAGTTAAGGCTCGAACAAATTATTATAATAGTATGATTTAACATAAACATATAGGTGATTCCGCCGCAACTTTTTCAAAACTGACCTCAAAATGTTCATATAACAAAATCAATTATTTACAACTACTGGACCAGTTTTCTTAACTAAAATAATATATAAAACAAGTATCTAAACCGAAAAGCGCAATTAAATAATTTTTAAAATTTGCATGATAAGATGTACAATTTACATGTTTGGTTGCGTAACTGGCATTTGAGTGATTATTGCTCGTACAGCCTAATCAAATTGAGCATACAATTTTTCCGTTTATAAATTTCAATGTGCTTACTATTTACTCAATGAAATCTTATCTTATCTTCATATATAGTATCTCTAAACAGTAGTTCAGTAGAGGTACGGAACTTGTCTGTTGTGCTTTTTCTTAAGCTTCGGAAAAACAGATCAGCTCGCATTTGGAAATTTTAAAATTTCGGAAGCTCCAATCAGATGCTTTCGGTATAACATAACGTATAGTTTGAGAATCCGCCAGTAGGTGGCGCTCAATAATAAAGTAGGACGGTTTTGAGTATCAAAAGTGTAGTACTCAAAATTTTCTCACAAAGTGATAAACAAAAAGTGAGCCCCTCGTTTTAATAATATTAGACTTTGAACTGCGTGCTGAGCGCGCCCTAACCTAGTAAAATTTCAGATTCGACGTTCTGAACTTAGAAGCATTCACACTACATAAGCCAATCTCATAACGTCTATCTTGGCTTCACAACATCTGATCATGATTTTTTTATGTAAAACATCTAAAGCGGCGCTATACGGGAGTAAAAAAGTCTCGATGGCATGAGGATGGTGGTGGAACGACGCTTTAGTAGCGCAGCGAGATATCCCTTCTTCTGCACTCCGCCGACTCCGTGTGATAAATATAGCCTCTCCCTATAGATCCCTAAATATTCTTTCTCCCTCTCTCTACGCGCACTGGTTATATCCATATAGCTGTACTCTCTTCTGTTCTCACCACTATATACGTGAGCCGTGTCGAGCATCTATATATCGGTACTCGGTATATTCATATATTATTCGTATATTCTACTACGATTATTTAATTCTTTTACTTGTGTTTATCAATATCAATTTCTACTTCTTGTCTTTAACGGGACTTTGTATCAAGTTCAACCCTCTAGTACACTACCACCGTCTCCCAGCCTGTATACAACGAGGTTGATGATACTGACAACATGGACTATAGGTAATTTAAACGGAAATCTCTAAATGATTACAACAATCAATTGCAATAAAATTATATCATAACTAACTCTATATTTTCTGTTAATCAAACAGGTTTGAAGAAGTAAGATGCAAAGATGCAAAGCTTTAAGGACTGGCCCTCAGAACACGTGCGACCAGCGGACTTGGCAGCTGCAGGCTTCTACTTCATCAAGCAAATAGACAGAGTGCGTTGCTTTGAATGCTCCACAGAGATCTGTCGCTGGGAGCAGGGAGATGATCCAATGGTTGGGCGCCAACGTTGGGGTGGTCGGTGTAGTTTCATAAGGAAATTACCCTGCGGTAACGTGCCCATTGGCGCCGATGCAAGCATGACCCTACACCTCGTCCACGTAGCCGTGACGTTTGCGGACTATATGGGGATAGCAGACAGGCAATGGCTAATAATCAACCCCTACCTTCGACAGACTGGCTGAGCAGTATGGATATTGGTAAACCCAGGAGACCTGACTTCCCAGACTACGCTAGCTATGAAGCAAGGCTGCTAACCTTCAGTGAATACCCATCTACTCGCTTTTCTCAAACAAAAGAATAATTGACAGATGCTGGATTCTATTATATCGGAACTGGTAACCAGACTACATGCTATCATTGCGGAGGTGGTTTGAAAAATTGGGAGCCCAAGGATGATCCGTGGGTGCAGCACGCCAAGTGGTTCCCTAGCTGTTTTTATGTTAGCTTGGTCAAGGGTCAGGATTTCATTAACAATGTGACTGCAAAGCATATGACATTATTATCAGAAGAGGTAAGAATTAAACATTTTTTTGTTGAATGAATCAAGATAGTTATATCGAATTAATTATTAATCTTATTCTTTCAATTGTTTCAGGAAAATATAACACTTTCAAGTTATATTACACAAGTAGAAAAACAGACTAGCAGCTTGGGATGCTCGGTTTCGATGCTACGAATGAATGCAGAATCACAAGAAGATAAGTATCAACTGTTAATTTCTATTGACAATGCATACGTATGCAAGATCTGCTACAACGAAGAGCTCAGGGTGGTATTTCTACCATGTGGTCATATGATTGCCTGCGTTGAAGTGTGCTTCGAGTATGACAATGTGCGCTATTTGTCGTAAACCGGTTTCTATGACTGTACGCGCCTTCTTCTCCTAATGTATCAGATATTGTAAGCATATAGTATATACCATATATATACATACTAATCATATTACCATACACTATAATCTAATTACGATCTATAGCGTCGATTTAAGCAAAAATCCCACTCCACCGCCCCTCGGTGGGCAGATCGCCTCCCACTCTACCCCTCTCACTGTCACGATCGCTACCATTTTCAAACGTGACTGTTTTAAAAATTTCATCCGGTTAATGTAATTAGCAAGGGTTCAAATCCCCTCCACCCGCTCCGCGCGCCCTTCCACCCCTCACATTTCCCCCTCCACCGCCCCTCCACGGCCCCTCCAACTATATGTCGCCTGAACATCGTATAGTTTTCAAATCGGATAAAGATCAGTGCACACATTCTATTTTAACTAGCCTGTTCACTGTTGCAGTTTTCACACCACCCAGGGGTATTCAGACGCACCATTGTACAATAATTATCTTTGTTCATTTTTCAGTGTCAACTTGAACGTCAGAAATTTTGGAGCTGGATCCCAATTCCTTGTCAATGATATAGATTCGTCCATAAAACAATAGTAATATGCTCTAAGACTAAAAGGGCAAATCGCTTGACAACAAAGCAAAATAAAAAATCTTTTTCGAACTAAATTAAAGAGTATTCGTCGATATCTATAGATGAATGCGTACAACACACATGATGAGCGTGTGCAAATAATAAAAAAAACATACCCAAAACTGCCACCAAACATTTAAAAACAAAACGCAACTGATTTGAGCACCCTTACAGATTATTGGTATACAACACAATAGTACAAACAATTCCAACAGTTCGTTACCAAATATAAGACGTTATTATTTAGCCGATTTCGAAACCTCGACAACACCCTGCAGAGTTGACTAAACGAGTTATTGGAAGAGGTACAATAATCGACGTCGTAGACCTAATTTGATATATGCCGTGCACCAAACATTGGTACTCACGAAAGAACAGAAGCCAGAAGTAGTACCAACAAATATAGAATCAAAAAATTTAAATACATAAAACTTGTATTATTAAAAATTCTTCCGCAAAACAACTATTATATGTTCACCTGTATCCGTCGATTTTGAACTTTATATTTCTTTACAGGCTTCTACATCGAGACACAATGCGACATATAGACACATCGAGAAAAAAATGGGCCGCTCAAATATAATTCCATTGAACTGCGAATAACTTGACCTGAGATCGTATGATATGTATATGCAACGCTAATGTGATTGGAAATTGTTTTCGGAAAAGAGTAAAAGAGAAGGACGAGCAGCTACGGAGTTTACACTATTTAGTCGTCTATTTCTGGTAAGAAAACTTTTGCCCTAGACTGTTCGCCTGTAATTGATTTCGTGCTTTCGATATGTTAAATTATAAAACCAAATGTAAATCTTTAAACACCGATCTGCCCATTTGCCCATAAAAACGTCATAACTGTTACACTTAAATTCTAATCACATAACTATTGCTATCTTGTAACTTGTAAAATTTAGTTATTGTAGGCGTGGCAGGCCATCCTCACGAATTGCGTTTAACATTTTCGAACTTGATATTAAATGCCATAATTCCCTCATTTATGCTACTCCTTATGCCGTACATAATCTATACTATAAATATGTTTTTGACTCACCCAACGTAATAATTTTAAAACCCATCAATTTAAGTTTTATGATTCTGCTCATTGTGAGCCAGCTAAGATACACATAGTGCAATTAGAAGCCTCTAAATATAATGATGTTTTTAAACTTTCCATTACAAAATTAGTAGCTTGCAAATTTTGGGGTATTTCAAATGTATTGATTTTGCCTTCTCCTACTTCTAGTAAAAAAGAAGAAAATTCTACATTGTTTGAACGCAATTTTTATTGTGTTTCAATATTTTAAAAAGAGGCCATAAAAATGAATATTTAATTGTTTCCTCTACGATTGAGTTACGGTACCCGTGTTTAATTACTGGTAAAAT
>CM053168.1:45312068-45348945 GCA_012977825.3 Pteromalus puparum
AGGATCAAGCCCAAAATAGAACTGTCAGCTTACTATTATAAGAGGAGTTGACACACAAATTTTTAGCCCGATTGATTAAAATCTCTCAGAGTTAATCGTGTAACACCAAAGTTTTTATTGGAAATACACGTAAAAATCCATAAAATCTAAACAAATTGTGCCCGCATTTCAAAACGACGTAGAGGATCGGGATAAAAAAAAAATAGTTTTTTAGCTTTTGCGAAAGGAGACTTCTCCTAAAATTTCAGCCCGATCGGTCGAAAATTGTGCGAGATATCGCATGGTACACATTTTTCGCACACGAAACTATAAGGCACTTCCGTGTCGCGGTCGTGCCTAAAAATGTAGTCGAAAGAGATTTAAATTCTTATTTCTTGTCAAACAGAGGCAAATTATTGGAATTGAAAAAACAACATGAGCAATTTAATTTCGCCAATAATATAAAGACAATGCTAATTTTAGATTTGCAGATAGGCTGCAAACAATAGAAGCATCGAATATTGCAATGAGTCACATCGATATTTCCTTAGAGTGGGATATGGAAGTCAAGATGAAGAAAGAATTAATGAGGGATTTAGAAGATGGATTAAATGTTGCTTTGGACGAAATTTTAACATAAAAAAATCTCTATGTTAAAGATATTTCGCCGCTGCCACCGTGTCAAGAATTGAGTTATCACATCAAGAATGCACAAAATTCACCCTGTACATGAGCACTCTGGGTTATTGATAAAGGATTTTTCCCTTGATGCGTCTTATGCGGCTTCCCTCATATTGTATTCATAGATTATAAATATAGAATAAATGCATATATACATTTTTAGTTTATAGAGTTTACGTGTATAAAATTTAGTAAAAGTTATCGTATATAGGTATATAGGCTTCCCCATAATCACCTTTTTTACATAAGAATGTTTGATAATAAAAAATATGAAGAGAATCCTTAAAGTGATATGTTTGATACTAACATGAAAATTAAATTTAAAAAGTCATGGAAAAACACCGTATACGTATTGCTAGAGATTCTTTCTTAAAAAAGTGATGTGAAGCATTTAATTGATGTCCAATTGCCTGGTACAAGAATTAAGGAACGCGAATTAGAAACGCAACATAACCTACAAACAAACGCTTTGAACTGTTAATGCTCAGCAGACGACAAAATTTAAAATTATTCTGGAAAGATATAATTGATGGCATAATATGAGGTGCGCGAAGCGCACTTAGATTTCCTAGTATTCTAAAATTACACTTTGTTGCAAATTAATCATTATACTATTAAATTAACATTACTCATTATACTATCAAATCTGAACGATTCTTATACTAAAGAGGACTATTAAAGGAAAAGATTAATGTAAAAAGTGTTTGTTGACTAAAAAAATATTTACAATTAAAATAATGTTTTACATTTTTTAACACATTTTTTTTGTCGGAGTTGGTCGATTTTTTTCAGTTATTTTAATTTTTACTACTTAGGTTTATTTTAATATGTACATATTTTATGTATTTTTGTAAATTATTTAACATTAATAAATTCATAAATTATTGAAGACGTTAGATTTAGTCTAGATGAAGAAACTAGATTTAGTTTACTTGTCCTGTAAAATAGATATTTATGAGATGTATAAAAAAAGAGATATATACTAGAGGTAAGAAGGAAATATGTTGAAACGAATTGACTATTCTTGTGTATTGAATTATTACTTATTGAATAATTTTACTTTTATAGAGAAAATTGTTAAAGTTATTTATGAACAGTTGTAATTGAAATTAATATTGTTTTGAAAATGCAGAAAGAATGAATCAACTAATAACACAAGAAATACTAATTTAAAGAAATTGTCGAAATTTTTGAGACACAAGGTACTGAGTAGGATTGCGGGATAAGGTGAATAATTACAACACAATTCATATATTTATTTATGTAGATTTCCCTTATTTATTTCTGCATCTATGTAGCAATGAGAATGCGAGGTAGTAAAACGAATACAACAAATGTCGAAGAAAATACGGTGATTCGTAGATAATGTAAATTCCGATACATAGGCAAATTTATGACGATAAGGAAAATATTAAGAAACGAATATTTGAAAATATGTATTGTCACGGGTGCAAAAGGGGTGATGGGGTGCTCTGGGAGCACAATTGAATCGCAGAGTATTGAGGTGCAATCAGAGTGTTTATTCTTCAAGACCGAGAGCTCTGCTCTCGACTGTGGCCGCCGGAGATCTGCCCACTCTGCCGTCGACGCGACTCGTCGACGGTTAGCGGACCCATGTGCAAAGATGCACGCGCTGCATCCTTGCGCGTGAGAACTCCAGGCAACGGCGTTCCCTGCTGACGACGCTTTCTGAGCGTCGCCGGCCGCAGCCATAGGAGCTGCCACCGAAGAGCCTAGCGCTCGTCCGTGACACGTCCGAGGCCGCGCGGGCGTCCGCCCACGGCGCCCAAAAAAAAAACAGGGTCGCCGGCGGAACCGTGCGTGGAGTGCTTGTGTGTTAGTGTATTTGTGTATTGTGAGCGTCGGGCGTGCGAAAGCGTGCTCCGCGCTGAAGTGACCTTAAGATTACACTTTTGCTTTCTCTTTACCCTTTTCCTTAAAAGAATTGAAAAACTAAAAAAAGATTTATCCCTGGATGCCAGTGCATAATACTAATAAAAATATGCACGATGTCTATTGTAACGGGGTGGACTCGACAATGCCGTGCGGTCGCGGAAATGCCGCACGTCAACACACAGTGAACTTCGTATAGCGTCTGGCTGGTCCCTCGGTGATCGGCGTGGTGATAGTGCGCGGACGTTAGCCGCGTAGTGCAATCACTATCACCAGTGCATTGCCTGCCAACTTCCGTTAAATGCGTGGTACGCCCGGGGTACCACGCTTATCCGCGTAACCGTGAGTCTACCAGCGGGAGGCTACTCGGGAAAATACAAATGAATACACTGGGGATAACGGTAAAAGAAAGATATATTGACTCTACTGATGATACAAATCGGTGTACAAAGTTCGCACGCGCGATGGCGTGAGGATCGCGCACAATGTCACACACGAAGCCGGGCCTAGAACTCGGTGGCAGTGAGTCCAGACCTGTCGCCGGTTCGCCGTTGGCTAACTCGCCCTCACGTTCCTTACAGCACTCCACGGGATTCCGGGCCGCTCGTACTCAGGTCTGGAGGCGTCCCTCCAGGTGATGACGTATTCGGTGAGTCCCGGTGTGCGCCAGGTGCGGTAAAGGATCCGCGGACTATTAGCGGTATCTCGCCGATGTTGATCCGGCCGAAGCGAACTCGAGTCTCCTCGCTCGCTCTTTCGCGCGCGTACCTAACCCTTTCGACGTCGGCCGCCGACGTCGTCTGCTAGCATACGCGCCGACAGCTCCGCCTCGCGCGACTAACGAACGCGCGGGAAATTCAAGCGCTCGTTACACTATAAAAGACGAAAAGAAATAAAAAACGCATTGTCCCTGCGCATTGGATTCTAAACCAACCCCGCTGATTCCGTGAAAATCAGCGTTAAAAGAAAAAAATAATATGCAATGTATGAAAGTGTGTGTGAGTGTGAACCGCGGGTGTTGTTCATGGCAGCCGCTGCTGCCTTACACTATTAAGAGGCAGAGCTCTCAAATAGAAATTTTCCCTTATTCTAGGATAATAAGCAAAATCGGTAACGGAGTTACGAGGAGCGCTCTTACACGCACATATGGAGGAAGCAAACAGTTACTTATACGCAGTAAAAAAATTGAAAAGTAGGCACGCTCTTGGTAACGCTGTTGCTTGAGCCTGGCGAAGACATGGCCCTTCGCTGCATACATTGCAGGCTTGTTTTATTGCACTGCCGTACCCTTAGACACGATTTGGTGCTTTTGCACTAAAGTGCTTCTTAAGATTTAAGACGGGCTTGTCGCTGCACCCGTAACTTACATCTAGACACTGTTGGCTAAATGTAAAGTAATGAACAAGTATATGTTGTAATAAAATGAACAAAGTACATTAGCGCATGTAAAAAGTAAGCATACATATGAAAGTATAAAACTTAAAAATATATATATTATATATGCGCCGTAGTCCACGCGTCTCTCTTGTTATAGAGCGGCTTGGTTATAGCTACGGCATAGATTATCTTTCGACGCGGATTAGTCGCCCAAGAAAGAGAAAAAGAATGTGAAAGACGGCGAGGCCTCTAAGCGTAAAACTGCAGTGCTGCTCGGCCGTCCGTGGCTCTGGTGTGCGTACGGGACGCGGGCTAGACCGTCGTTTCGTCCGTTCTGCGGCGGAACTGGCGCGTCATCTCCAGTTGCATCATCGCCTTCTGCTGGTTGACGAGATCGCGCGTGGGCTTGCCCGCTCGGTACCGCAAGAAGCACCAGGTCAGGACTAATGCGACGATGAGGGCGCCGATTAAGGTCCAGGACGAGCAGCCGATTAACCATGCGTAGTCGCTAAGGTTTCGCAACTCGAAAGCTGTTGCTTTTTTATGCGCGATTTCGCGAGCTTTGGCCGCGATGTCGCGCAAGCCTGCCCCGGCCTTCAAATTTTCCATTCCGGAGCCGTGAGCGCTTTCGGCGCGAAACTTCGCTTCGCTTTCTATTGCTTGTTGTAGGTCCGTCATCGCGTGCGTGGATTTGTTCACGCACGCGATTATCTGCGACACGTTGAATTGTAATGAGCCGAACGATGATGCATTTACTTTTTGGGTGAATGTGTGCGAGGCGGAAAGGCGAGCGGAGGCTGTGTGGGCCGAGCAACCGTCACGTAGTTCGAGAATACCTGTGCCCGAAATTCGCGCCGTGATTTGCTCGGCGCGAGTATACTGGATAATGATATCCTCTGACTGTCTTGCCGCGTACACTCAAGTGTTGGCTTTGTGCAGCCGCAGCCAAAACGTGTCCCGCAAATGCTTGATTTTTACATCGCATACGCCCGGGTTCTCTATAGCCCGACCGGCCGCGATTTTTATCTCGCACGCCACGTTGTCGCGTACGTCGCGCACCGGCTCTGGATCGACCGCAATCGATGTGCCAAACAATTCCCGCAACTTTGGCACTTCCTGCGTTGGGATCGGGATATACGTCCGATTAGACGTACTCACCGCGAAGTATGTGTAAGATGGCCATATATAAGCAGCCATATCGGAAATATTTAAGATATTCTGCACTGCGGGCACGGGCGAGGCTTTAAACAACACGAATTCTTCCATATCGACCAAGGGTATAGCTACGTGGTAAACTAAGTACCCGTTCGCGAATAATACCAAAATTTTCGATACTTTCATAATTGGGATCGCCGCTGACTCGTCCGGGGAGAGGGGAAATCTCGCGTGCGATACCGTGTCCTGCACCGTTTTTGCCGAACGGATGATCGTTTCGGGAGACATGATCCGCGGGTGGACCAGGCCTTTGACCGCGAACAAGACTGCGTCCGTAATGATCTCCGTGTCCAGCTTAAATTGAGCCAGACTGTTCCTAATTTCTAGTTCAGTATCGAGATTATCTAGCCCAATAACGTTTTCGCTAGTTCTATTTGCTAGCTCGGCGGTCGCTGCGTCTAGCTTACGCATTTTTTCATCCAACTCCGAAAGCTCGTGCTCGACGATTTCCGTCTGATTCGCTAACAACGCGGCCGTGCGGCGATTGTCCTCGGCGATGGACTTGACCGCCTCCTGGACCTTGATTAGATCGGCTTCGGTTAGCGTCCCGTATAGCCATCTGTGGAACGAGCCGACAAAGGGCAGAATGGTGCGCCGAGACCTCTGTGGCCCTATGCCGCACAGTGGTGTGTTTTGGGATTTTTGTGACAAAATCAAACATCTCCCAAACGAAATGAGCTAGGATAATGAAATTTGGTATGCTGTAAGATGAAGTATACTAGAATATGGGAAAAATAGTCCCGATATTCAAATGTTGTTACATAACCTCAAAAATGGTGCCCAAACATGGAAATTTTCGATAAAAATGTATTAATTGCCATGCGAAGCCTAGAAAAAATGGAGAAAATCAATTTCTGCACATGTTTTTTAATGTATTTTTTCACGCTGAATCGAAATCCATTGGTTAAATTGCCGTAGAATTGCCCCCTTAAGAGAAAAACGCGCATTATTGCTTAAAATCGTATTTTTCATATTTAAAATGCTCGTTGGCAGTTATTTAGGCTTTGGAACTACTTTCATTCGACTTCTACACATATTTTCCAATGTATTTTTTCACGCTGAATCGAAATCCATTGGTTAAATTGCCGTAGGATGCCCCCCTTAAGAGAAAAAACGCAAATTATCAGCTTTTCCTTGATTTAAACTACTTAAAATCCTCATTTGCGGTCATTTGGGATTCGAAACTATTTTTATTTATAAAAAATCCATATATTGTCACGTTTTATCATATATAATACTTAATTATCATTCAAGATGAAATCAGTTATGACAATTTAAATAACGGTTCATACTATCGTCCAATTTTTGGTGCACTAATTTGAAATGAAAAACTATTACATATATCTTCCTATATTATATAGTTATTTTGGCGATGCTCCCCGCACACACAACCCCCCACCTACCCCCCACACAAAAATAACACGAATTTGGTATGTTTAACTTACTTAAAATGTACTATTAAAATTCATCATACTAATGTTAAAAAAGTAAAATTTATTTTTACTGTGCTAAAGAGACTTATGTCTGCGTTATCGGGCTTGAGACCGTCATTTTTTCACTACGTTGAATAGGAAAATATGGCCGCATTAACAGTCTATTAGCTACTGTTCTTGAAGAAAGTTCAGATTTTAAATCAATATCAAATACCACATTTACTGGAAAAATTAAAGATATGAGGAAAATACCAAATTATTGGTCGATAATCAATAATTTTTTTCTCAATTTGTTCTAATTAGAACGAAGCTATGGTGACGAGCTTGGAAATCTTATTAAGGTTGATGCGGTAGCAGGCTTTATTAAGAAGTTCAATGACTCGGTTTGGGCCTGTGTATTGTGATTAGGCTAAGGCAGCTTCTTTAACCTGAAAATACCAGGACAGAAACAGAAGCTGCAATGGAAAAATGGCTTAGTAAGCAGTACATGTGCTGAGCTTGGAGTGAACCAGAGATTATGCATTAACTGGTTCAGCTCTAGGACAAAGGTTGGCATATGGCTGATTAGGTTAGGCTCTTGGTGCTTGATTGCTGCAATGGTTAAGTAGCCATTTTTCTAAAAGAGCAAACAAATTTGTATAGGGGATGTCAGAGCCACGCTGATTGGTCGACATGTTCTGGTTTTCCTAACCTCAAAAATATTTTGGATCATAAATAATAAGTACGTACATTCATTTATCGCACATAAACGGTGCTCCGAAGTGCGTATTATAAGACTATATATTTACTTGTGCCTTCCCTGTTAAAAATAGTTGCTAGAGATCGATTAAATTTTCATACGAATTTGAAGCTATATCTTAATTTATCCCACTTATTGCATTAGAGCTCAATTTAAATCGATAGAATCGATTGAAATCGATGTAAGTTGATAGAATTCTATACGAAAGATGACTATCAAAGTCGTTCGTATCGTTCGTATCAAACATCGATTTTAATTGTTGCTTTTCACATTGAAATTTATCGAATCTTATCAACCCTATCTTATTTTAATTGAGTTCTAATACAAAAAGTGGAATTAAGAGTCAGTTTTGAATCCGATTAAAAATTTAATCAATCCCTATTGAGTATTTTAAGCAGGGTTAATAATATGTACACCGATGTATGTAATTTAGCCAAACAATGCGAAGTGCGGCGCAAGGTGGAGGCGACGATGAAAGTGAGAATCAGTAAGAGGATCGACACTCTTTCGTGCAATATTTTATGATAATATTTTAAAAAAGTTTTTTAATAATTAAATCGCTAAAAACACTGTGTTCCGAAGTCACTTACACAATAAGGAACAATTATCAATTTGATTTTTATTGATTTGAAGTATATTGACAGCAAATAATGAGAACTAAGGCGCAAGATGAGGTCACAATCAGTAACGTTCGCTCCGGCAGCCCCTTGATTTCCAGCAAACAATGACTAATTCCTTTTTTCGGCTAATGCAAGCAATTTGTATTATAAACTGTATGCACAAGAAATCATTGCGGGTGTAGGAGCATTGAAATAAAGACTTTAAGTTTTGTCTCGTCTAAAGTCGTCAGTTAACTGAGCCAGTAAATCATTTGAATTAAAAACGGTATAATTTTAGTATAATTATTATAATAATTATACTAAAAATTATTATTACACAGAAAAATTATGTAAGACCTTGATGTGCATAATCAGATTTAATTTAATTAAGGAAATATTGTTATACATAGAATACACGTTGAAATAAATATATAATCAAAATTCGGCATTAATAAATAAAATTCGAAATAGCGGATAATGTTATCTATTTTAGATAAGTGTGTGTGTACATATATATCAAAGTCAATAATAAATATATATATATAATCATTCATCCGATTTACTGAGTATTAATATAAGTATATATATAAAATAATAATATTTCGAATAATTTAATAAAATAATAAATAATATGTATATATATATAATATCTCGAATAATATAATCGATTCACTGTGTATATTACTATAATAAATATAATAAAATAATATAAATGTTAAATATATGTAAATATATGTAATAGTTTTTCATTTCAAATTAGTGCACCAAAAATTGGACGATAGTATGAACCGTTATTTAAATTGTCATAACTGATTTCATCTTGAATGATAATTAAGTATTATATATGATAAAACGTGACAATATATATGTTTTTTATAAATAAAAGTAGTTTCGAATCCCAAATGACCGCAAATGAGGATTTTAAGTAGTTTAAATCAAGGAAAAGCTGATAATTTGCGTTTTTTCTCTTAGAGGGGGCATCCTACCTATATAATCCTATATAATCGATACCGAACAAAAGCTCGTGCGGTGAATAACGCGTGCTTTCGTGCTCCGTACAATTGTACGCGTGTTGGCAGATGGCCGTCCATTCGTCCCATCTGTCAACCTTTTTTACGTACTTCCTCAGATATTCCGTGAGGGTGTGGTGCATGCGTTCTATCGACCCGTTCGCCTGCGGATGATAGGCCGTGGTGCAAAATTTGGTTATACCGAAAATCTTCGCGAGCTCCTCGAGAACACGGAAGTGGAAGTGCGAGCCTTTTGGAAGTGCGAGCCTTGATCGGTTACGATCGCGGCCGGCGGCCCGAACACGCAAATTATCTTTTCGGTTAACGCACGCGCGACCTCAACCGCATTCGCGCGCTTCGTTGGCGTCAATATAACGTATTTTGTCAGCATGTCTTGAGCCGAAAGAATGTATTTGTTACCCCGTTTCATCTGTTCTAACGGGCCGTAGAAGTCTAACGCGATTTGGGCGAAGGGCGTCGATGGTGTATTGCTGATTAGCAGTGGAAGTCGCGTCTTAACGCGAATTAATTTGTTGCTCTGGCACGTTGCACATCGAGCAACAAACTGTTTAACGTCGGGGCGCATGTTGCGCCAATAGAAGTCGTTGGCGAGTTTATTGAGGGTCTTATACATGCCTCGGTGCCCTCCGACTGCCGCCTCGTCATATTCCCTAATCACTTTGAGTCTATCGATGACCGGAGGCACGGGCAAATTATTATTATATAGCACCGCGACGACCGCTTTTCCGGCGAACGCTCAGTCAAAAAGGTCCACGAACTTGGACCATTCGGTAAGGGTAAGCATTGCCAGGTCGCAAATTACAGCGAAGCTACGTATGCCCTCTTTTAGCACGACATTTCTGAGTGTTTTCAGACATTTTTGGAGGCCCGCTCGTAACGGGCGATCCTCGAAAAATGCTTTTATGTATACTCAGACTAGCTTGACGTCTTTGAATGTCGTTACGTTAACTTCACCGAGCTTGCAACGCTTATTAGCCAAGTCGTCCGGGTTTAGATAACCTCGCTCGACCAACGCTTCCTGTATCTCGGTTGACAAAAATCCATCAGCCGAGACCAGGTACACTAAGTTTTCCTTGAAACGGAAAGGGTACTCGTTGTGCGCCTGCAGATGCACGAAAGGGGAGGGGGGGCTCCTGACCTTCGGGAATTGCCCACGGGGGCTTTTCGCGAGGAGGCCTGGCCCTGGCAACGACGAAGCGCTTCATTTTGTTATCGTCCAGCGTGGTCTTGATCGCCGCTGTGCTGTCTCTACCATCGTCCGGCGGCGGACTGCTGTCTGCGCTCATATTGCCGTCGCTTATCGGTGCCGATGCATTAAACAGCTGTTGCTCGCCGCGTACCGATGCTGCCGGCGCTCGCGTCTGGCCCGTACTCGTTAGAATTGCGCCTGACGCTACTAAGGGAGGCGGCGGGGTTGTTTACCGCGAGATGTGTGACTGCAGGTCCCGTGGGTGATTTAGGGTCTCGCACGCAAGGGACGCTTACCGTATCATCCGTTTCCCGAGCATTTACAAATATCGACGCGTTCCCGGTCGAGCATTCGAGAGGGCTGGCTGGCAGCGCTGCTGAAGCAGGGGAAAATTGTTCATTTTCGCACCTAGCGACGGGTTCGTCATGCGCGCCGGCAGTTTTAGCGCTCGCGGTTTTGTCCAGAGGACCGACTGCGCGCGAAGCTTTCTTTTTTGTACGACTTTTCCGCCCGAGTACCGGCGATTTTTCCATTTCGCGCTCTTCGTTGGAGGACGGGGATGAGTCGCGAGGCGGGTTTACCGATCTGGCGGAGGCCTGTGGGGGTTTTACTCGAATGTATGAAGTGAAATGCAGGTCAGTCAAATTTAAATGTAGAAATTCGGTGGCGTCTGGCATCACGATATGACAGAACAGACGATTATCACCGGGGAGATCGTAGTGAATGCAAATGTTCACTCTGAACTCGTGGGCGAAAATGAATGCGCAATCGATAGTTCCATACTCAGCGTGAGACTTTAGGATTTTCTCCGTTTCAGCCGGCTCTCTGCACGATCTTAACATCGGCGAAGCCAAGAGCCGTCGTCTCAATCGTAAAGCCGACATATTGAGCTTGAGCAGCTTCATCAAAGAGTAGAACAAACCATTTCCCGGTGGCGCGCTAGGGATATTGTCCGACTGACGAATTTTCGCCCGCGGTTCCGCGCACTGATTTTTGCGAATATATGCGTGCGTGCAAACATTCCCCGAGCTTATGGAAGAGTTTTCGTCCGACGGGTCGGGTCTTCGATCGTAATTGCGTAACACGCCGGAAAAATCCTCGGGCAGGCCTTCGGTCAAGAGCAGGTCAAGTGGCTGAGCTTCGAACGCGACATCTGCGTCTCGTCTGACTGCAGACGAGCCGCTCAGTACAGGTTTCTGCTTATGCGCGATCTCGCCACGACTCGCGTTGCTTTCGGGCTCATCCGAGCTGCTTTTTCCGTTAGAAGCGCTTGGACTTCGTGCGACGGGCATTCTCTTCGAGCTGGGCGAGCTCAGGTTGTGCGCACGTCCGTTATCTCCGATTGCGAGACACTCTACACCGCGCGTCTGTCGCGGTGCGATTGTCTCGTCGGCAGCAGCCGCTTTATGTTTTGAAGTCGCGACTGAGCTTAATTCCCACAGATCGATGCGAACGCCGCCCTTTCCCTCGCGTTGCTTGTTCTCGATATTGACTCTTAATTTCCTTTTTTGTTTATGCCCTGACCATGGCCAGACCGTCAGCGATTGCGGTTTAGCCGCGACGGCGCTTACGTTTTTGCTCCGAGGCGGGGAGCTTGCGCGCGCCGCGGCAGACTCCTCATGCTCAACACGCGCTGGGTCCTTGGTACCTGGGGGATCGGGGGGAGAGATGGCCGCAGGGTGACTCGATCCCGGCGACACCGGATTCCGGGGAAAACTGAATGTCTTCAACAGCTCCAGTTCATTCGCGACCTTCCCCGACGGCGGGGTTTGCAAGTCCGACTCGTCACTACTTGCGCTGCTGCGTTCGTGCAACTTTTGCGAGACTGCGCCTCGGGATCGCTGAGAGCTCCGCGTCTTGCAGCCCACCGGCTCTACGTATTTAAGGTACGGTAACACCTCTGGGGGCATGATCGATGCTCCCGAGGTCGATAAAATTGTGGATCTCACCGTAAGCATCGACTCATCCGAGTCCGTAGTTTTCTCGCGCGCTGCCGACGCAGGCGGTGGTTGCCCTGCCGAGGCTTTGGGGCAAAACTCAATAGACGCACGTAGGATTTCCCGGATTCGCGCAAGCTCGTTTCCGCCCAGCGAGTACTGTTACCCGCGTGCCTGTTCAGCGCTACGCTCGACAGCACGCACTCGAACCATACCGCGTCCCTATAATCCGGCGTGTAAACGAACTTACTGTCTTTTACTTCCGTGGTGAACCACTGAATTCTTATTTTACGTCCCCGTGATAAACGTCGTGAAGTGCGCGACATACATAAAACTTGTCGTGTTCGTTTCGAACCGCCAAAAACTCGCCTTTACGGAAAATTAGCGCGTTTTCGGCGCTCGGTTTCTTGGTCCCGACGTCGCTTACTGAGCTGCTTGTGCTAGAGGACTGCTGGCAAACTTTTACGAGATCGGCGTCGTTTTGCTTCTTGATCGCCCGCGCGCGAAAAATTCGGCCTGGTGGCGCGCCCGCTTCCTCGTCCGGATTCTCTCTTATTTGTTTGTCGGCCAGGTTGTACATTTCCAGCCGCGGCAGATCTGGATTGACTTCGCCTTGTACCGCACCGGGTTGCGCGACAGCGCGTCAGCATTCGCGTTTTTAGCCCCGGGGCGGTATACTATGTCGAAATCATAGTCCGTCGACGGCCGGATCGGTTTTTATGAGGCCGCCACCGACTATATGACCGAGCAGCTGAGCCTCCTTTTTCAGAAACTGACATTTTTTCGGCTCGACGGTCATGTTTGCTACTAACAGTCGATTTAGTACGCGACGCAGACGCTCGTTGTGTTCGTCGAGCGTTTCGCCGAAGACCATGAGGTCATCGAGGTAAATTTCGACCTCATCGCCCTGCAGACCCGCCATCGCCAGTGACATTGCCCTCGTAATTGCCCTCGTCCCATAGCCATCCTATCGAACTGCAGCAGCTGATTGCCATGCTTGCCGTCGGGTGCGTAGAACGCCGTTAGGTGCGCGGAATCAGGATGCATCTCGATTTGGTGGTAACCCTGTTTGAGGTCCATCACCGTCAAATAGTTGGCTGCAGCGAGGTGCTCGAGAATGTCGCTAGTAAACGGGAGCGGGTGGCAACTACCCTCGGTCTCCTCGTTGAGCGCTCGATAATCCGTGACCAATCGAAACCTCTTATTCCCTTGCGCGTCTGGTTTCTTTGGAACGATCCAAAGCGACGAGGAGTAGTTAGAGAGACGGTACAACGATATTTTGCTCGCGGAGCTTCGCGAGCTCTCTGAGCATGTGCTCCTTAATTGCGGGCGGGAAGCGGAAGCGATGGTTTCGGATTGGCTTGTTAGATTTTAGCAAAATTCTATGCTGTAACAAGTGAGTCGCAGGGAGCGGCTCGCCTTCGAGTCCGAACACGCCAGCGTACTCATCAACAATCGCGCGAATACACGCCCGCTCCTCTTCGTTGCACTCCGCGTATACGCGGCCGTTGATATTTTCGCCCATGAATTTGCCAAAAAGTAAGTCGGGGTGAAGGTTCTGCAAAGAGACCCACCCGACATTCACATCGTCGTTACGTACGCGCGCGCTTATAACCATATTTACATGTGCAGGGATTGTGACCAGCTCGGCGGATTCAAACGGTAGTTTAATGTCGCCCAGTTGGAGACATTTGTTTGCAGCATCGACGCAACCCTTGTTGACTTCTATTAAGTCCCACCCAATGATTCCGATATTCTCTATAGGGAAATCATTGGAAACTACGTGGACATTGCAAAGCAATCCTTGCAACTGCACTACCGCTTGGCCAAGCGTGTACGCGGTACCGTCGGTCACACCCTGCACTCTGATTATTTTTTGCGAATCGTACGGATAGCCGGGGGCTAGCTCCCCGACCTTTACGACGGAGATATCAGCACCGGAGTCAGCGAAAAATTTTCCGGTGCGCTTTCTCAACTGCGGGCAATTTACGGACACAATTGGAGGCTGCCTACCTGTGGTCAGGAATTTTATTTCTGCCGAAAACGAGCATTGCTCCTCATTCCGCTTTTCGTTTAGACGCTCGCCGTTTGAGGATCGCGACGAACGTGATTCTAGTTTAAATTACCTGAACCATTTTTACTATCGCGATCTGAGTCTCGATTTTTACTCTCAACCGAGCTATCACGACTATTTTTCTTATTCCGTTTTTTGTTACATTCCTTATGGTTGGAGTTATTGCGATTGCCATTGCCATGATTTTTACCGCTGGAGTTGCCGTTGCCGTTCTTCTGTTCACCTTTGCCGTAGCTGGCGTTCTTATCATTATTGGAACCGGCGTTGGCATTTTTATTGTTCGAACCGGAGTTCTTGTTATTGCCTTTTTTATTGTAGGGGTTGGAGATCGCTCGCTCGGACGCGTGCCGGACCAGCGCATAACATGAGTCGACCGAGTGCCCGTGCCGGTCGCAGTAAATGCAGTGCGCCCGCGGATTTTCGCTCTGATCGGGAACCGCGTTTTGCTGTTGTCCACCGGTTACGCCGACCTCCTTGGCGGTGGCCCTGGGCACTTGAGCAGCGGGTTTAGCAACTAGAGGCGTTACATTGCCGGCATCCCGGCCGCTCTGCTTTCCCTCGAATTCAATAGCCGCGGTGATTGGCGCGCTTAAATCTTTCGGGAACCTGCACCGCACCTGGTGGTCCAGTGGAGCCTTTAAGCCGAACAAGAATTGGTCCAGCACGTCGACTCTCGCCTGGCGTCTCCTAGCCCGTCTATCCGAGTTGGACAAATCGGGAGCCGACTCCACGATTGTCATGAAGCGGTTGAATAATTTTTCTACCCGCAGGCCGTGCTTGCCCATGGGCTCGTTCGGCGCTTGCTTAATCGCCCGCATCTGCGTATAAATTTGGTCAGCAATGCCGATATTCGCGTAATGCAGCATAATATCATGCAAAAGTTTTTCGACCGACGTATAGTTCGCGATGCGCGCGCGGTAATTTTCCGTGGCTTTACCCTTTAATTTGTTAGCTATGTAGAGGAGTAAATACCTCTCATAAGCTGGGCCGTGCGACATCATTACTTCCCGCACGCCTCTGCGGAAAAGAGAAAGTTTGTCGGGATCGCCATCGAATTCAGGGATCGCATTCGCGGCCTGGTGGGACGGCAAATTAGCGGTGCTACCCATCCCGTCCGCCCAGCCTGCAGTGTTTCCATACACGGGGAAACCGCGCTGCGGGGGCCCTGGGGCCCATTTGAGACGCTTGCCGCCGCTGCATGGGTCGGGATCCGGATCGTCGTCCGGGGGATATTGGCCGCCACCTCCTCCTGGCAGTTTACCGGACGGGGGCTTCTGCCGCGGGCACATGCGCTGTCAGGGAGCTAAGCGCGCCCGTCGGATCGGTGCGATCGCCCACCTTTACGAGCCTCGAACTCGCTGCCGTAATACTTCACATGTTTCCGTGATTCTGACGCGACCGGGCGTCGCTCGTACCCGTGCCGCGCTGGCATTGAGCGATCGAAGCTAGTGCCGTACCCGTAATCGTCAAAGTCGCGGTCGGTGTTGAATTCAGAGTCGAATATGGCGCACGACTCATCATCCGAGTCGGATTCTGTGTCGCTATCCGAATTCGAATCTTGCCAAACCGGCTCCCACGAGCGCTTATGCTCGCGACACGGTGCTTCCTGGTGGTATCCGAACTTTGAGGATGGGCCTACTGGTACCCCTACACGCCTATTCCCGCGACGGGGACTTACGTCTCGCGCAGGGCGGATGCCTGACTGCCGCGAGCTTGCGGCCTTAGCCTCGATCGGGATTTGGTGTGGTCCTTTTAGTACTTCAATCTCTGCCCGCATGCTCACTTGCATGCCCTCTAGGCGCTTGGTTAAGTCCTCNGCTTGCATGTCCTCTAGGCGCTTGGCTAAGTCCTCGACGCGCTGCTCGCAACGACTGCTCCCGCACCCGCTGCTCGCCGCGCTGCCTATCGAGCTGCCGCTACGCGAGCTCAGCTGTTCATACCGCTCGCAAAGCTGCCTTACCGTGGGCACCGCTCGGCGGCTGAACTCATCTTCGCCTCCGACGATGCGCTCTGCGTGTATAGCGCGTGCACTTTTTCGCAGGTAGTCTGAGTCGCTGCCGCTGCGCGAGTCTCCCTTTTGCTGAAGAACTCGATTTTCCTCGCGAGCCACGAGGATCGATCGACGCTCCTGTCCGGGCCAACCGTACTGGACTTGCGCCTGAGGTGGGCTACGCGTACGCGGTGTTCGGGCTCGCGTGCCCCTCGGGGTGGCGAGTGCGAATGGATTTAGCACCTGCGGACCATCGGGGTTTGTCGGCGAGCATTGAGCGTGTTCTTGCGGCTTGCACCGCCTGAGCCTCTTGTTCGTCACACCTTACCACGCCGTGTTCTTGATTTCGTGTAAATTTATATTGCCTGCGTGGCATTTGTGATTTTATCGCGCGCTTTTACGGAGAATGGAACCGCCGTCAGATCGCCGGGAAACCCCCGGCGTTCCCGTCGTTGCTAAGCGTGAGGCCGATTAGCCTTTCCTCCAGCTTCTGCATGTCAAGCTGATATTTGGATTTTGCTCCCGATTCTGACGGCGCGCGAGCTTCGTTCGCCGACGTTGTCGGGCTGGGCACGTGTAAGCGGCTCCGGTCGCGACTCTCGTCCTCAGAAAATCTTGCGAGCTGCTGCAGCCGCGGCGTTGTCGCTTTCTCGCGCAACAATTCGCTTTGCGCCTCGGGTCACGCGCTAGTCATACGTTTGACATGACTTTCGGTTTCCGACTCATTCGATGAGTCTTCTCCGAGCAGCGTTTTCCCGGCTCTTCTCCCGGGTCAGATCCACGGCCAAGCCGAACATGCCATGCGCGATCTCGGTCTGCCTGCGATTATGCTCGTCGGGGTTGCTAGCAATCGAATGGATTTTATCTTTCTTTCTCGCTCCTCGAGGGAGCGTTGTACCCGATAAACCGAATAGCCCCGGCGGGGCCATCGCTTCCTAAATCGACACGCACTGCCTAAATTTGAGCCTAGGGCGCGCGGAAATTTTGGCGCTGTCGGCCAGAACTCAAATCGACACTCCCGAAAAACCAAGCCACTCTATTTGAAATAAAAAAAAAACGAAAAAGACTTACAGGTACGCTGCGAAGAGACAGATCGCTGCATGCATCATGATGACTGGCTCTGCTGGGCGACTCGTGCGTGTTGGCGGCTGGTCCGCGCCGACGGCTGCTCTGCTAGATGGCTGCTGGGCTGTGCTGCTCGTGCACGACGGCGACTGGTCCGCGCCGACGGCTACTCTCCACGTTGGCCCAGGCGGCTTCGTTGGCTGAAATCAGCCTGCAAAATTCGCCGGTTTCGCTGGATAGAATTTTTCCACGAATGTACAAAGATCGGCGACTATCCGGGCTCTTGAACTTTTAGGCGCGAGCCGGATCGAGTCTGGATATGGTGACTTGGACGAGACGATTTCGCGCTGCTCTAAGATTTTCTCCAGTTCAAGCCTTACTTGGTCCTTGATAGATAAAGCTGGCTGGTATCGGCGGCTCTCCATAGGCTCAGTCGATTTTTCGGCCGCTGAGATCCAGACGGCCTTGTGGTAACTTTATCTTTTTAAGCTCGGATATTTTCCGAGCCTCGGCGACCACACGTGTTTAAATGCTGCACTCGATGTCCCAAAAAAAAATCTTGGAGTCCCAGTGCTGCGCTGGCTGAAGCTTGACGTGCCGGGCTCCAAACGTAGGCCAAAAATTTTGTTCGAAAAACAATAAAAAAAAAACAAATAGTTTTTGGAGAATTTTCTGGCCAAAACTTCTGCGATGATCAGCTGTTGCTGCGCCAGACCCACCAGGGATGCCAAATCATGCCAACCAGGGCTGCAGCGTCTGTCGTCTGCTCTTGGTAAGTTCGAAAGCTTGAGTATACCACTCTGCTTTACATACAGCTTATTAATAGTATTTTCACTCCTTGGAGTGGTTACTTACAGCGGAGAAGACCCCCCCAATTGGCTCTTATGCGCGAGTTAAAAATTCACAAACTTTTTGTGCTTTTTATGAGCCGGGAGGGAATTTTCCGCGAACTGTCGGCAACATAACCTCAAACACATGATCAAGAGTCTGAGGCAACTGCAGAGATCTACTTTTCGTCACTGAGGGAACTACTGGGCAGAGGCGCTTCTAACAATGCTGCTGCTCAGCTTTCTATGCAGCCCACGCCTTTTCTACTGTATACTGCATCTCTCCAAGGTCTGATATATATATATATATATATATCGCAAAATTTCGCGCAAATTCTCGCAAGTCATTAGAGAATCAATATTCTGCCACAAGAGTGCTACACCATCGCATCTCGAATTTTCTCCAGCAACGGTTGGCTACACTGTTTTCGCCCACGCGCATGCGCAGTCTGGTGGCTCCTACTACGCGCGAAATTTCAAATCTGCGATACCATCGAAGCTCGTTTTTTGTGTTTTATATTTTCAAATGTATGTAATTTGAATGTCTAATTTTTTCTGATATTTCAGAAAAATTTTTCAGTATTAAAACTCTAGTGCTACCTGCAACCATGGTTCGTGGCTCTTGCGAAAAATGTAAAAGAATAGCACGCGCGGGCGCTGTAATGCGAAATTGTAAAAATTGTTCTGCAATATTTCACAATGTTTGCATGAACTGGAATTTTATTGACAAAAACAATTTCTTATGTGAACCATTTAATTTAAAGAATAAGAGCAATATCTCTATAAAATTGCTACATAAGACTGATTTTAGGCAAGACGAGGACAAAAATAAAAATAAAACTAAAACTAAGGTTGCTGATAAAGATAACAGTAATACTTATAATAGAGATGAAAGTAAAAATAAAAATAAGAATACTAGTGAAAAAGTCAAAGTAAAACATGTACATACAAAATGTAAATAATACTGTAAATAATACTGGCGAGAACAACAATAATAATAATAATAGTAGCACTAGTCATACTGTTGATGTTGATACTCATAACGATACTGGAGAAAATAAGACTGAGATCTCGAATACGAATATTACGAGCATTAATGTATCCGCTAAGGAAACTCTCACTACTTCGACGCCGGCCGTCAGTAAAACAGCTGTTAGAGAGAGCAACCAAATCAATTCAACTGCGGATTTGAGTGCTCTTCGATATTGTACGCTACCACCGTCTATGCTTAACCTGTTCTCAAACCAGTTTGAACTCCTGGAGAGAACAGTAGATGATCTGAAGACTCTTCTTGTGGGGAAGCTTGATGCCATCGGCCAGAGGTCGGACCCTGCCCCAGCAGCCCCAGCAGCACAGGGGGCGATTGATAGCCTGGTGGGTAGAGTTTCGTCACTTGAAAAGCATAACTCTATGCTGGAAGATCTGCGCAATGATCGTCTTACAGGAGAACAAAAAGCTTAGTTATTCACTCGCAGAAATTACGCGAGTAATGTATAAAGTAGTGACATCTGTTGTAAATGCACGAGCTGTATGTCATGATGGTGGTGGCGGTGACGATTGCGATAATAATAATAATGAGGAAATGTATCGTTCTAACGTTGATGCGTCACGAGTTTTTGTATCGCTGCGTGAACTTGAAACTGTTGACGCGAATGATGGTACGGGCATCTCGTCGCCGACTAATACTGATGGGTTTGTGGTGCGTAAAGGTCGACGTCGAGTTCGGAGTGTTAGGCCCATTGAAAGAAAAATTTTGCCCGATATCGGCTGCGGCGAGGCTCCTGATACCGCCGATGGCGGGACACGTGAACGCAGGGCGTCGCAGGTTGATGGCAGTGAGATTCTGATTACAAACTTTATTGATTGTAAAAATTTGAATTTTTAGAGGGTTGGCTTTCGCTGTCATCAATACTGTTTTGCCCTCGTTTACCGTTGAAGATATTGTGTCTTGCAGCCCGAATGTTGGGAGAGATCGTGCGGGCATTAAAAATGATGCGCGCCCCGCCTCATTTTTTGTAAAATTGCGTACATCCTGTCTTGTAAAGGATGTAGTTAGAGCGGAGAAAAAATTCAATTTGCTACATACTCGAGATTTGGACCTGTCAGCACTTCACCAGGAGGACTCATCTAAAATTTTGGATACCAATATCTACATCAACGAGGTTCTTAGTAAAGATAATTACAAGTTATACTTAAGTCTGAAAACAGTAGCCAGAAACCTCGGTTTTAAGTATGTATGGCACCGCGCTGGTTCTTTCCTGGTGAGGCGGTGTGACGGTGATAAATCACATGGATTTGCGTCAGCGGCTGATCTTAATGCAATCGCTACTGCGTATAGGTCCGCGGAGAGACAAGTAAAAGGGAAAAGTGACAATATTGACACAAGCAATAAAGCGGATTGACTAACCGGTGACAGCGATGTAAATACAGTTAATTGTAAGAAAACGGGTGTGAAGGGCTTGAGGGTTGGTTTTCTTTATGCCTGTTCATTGAAGGGTCACATTGACGATTTCAGACAGTATTTGTTGGACAATACTTATGATCTTTGTGGCGTGGCGGAGACTCGTTTGGGTCCAATGGTCGACAGATCTCTAGTTAATATTAAGGGCTATTCTTTGTCTACTCAGGATAGGAATGTGCGCGGAGGTGGTGTGGCCCTATACATTAGAGATAGTTTGACGTTTACGGAGTTGGCTCACTCCAATACCACGTTTCCCACCAAGCCGCTGGAAACTGAATATTTAATGGGCTACGTCCGGGGTGGCAAGCTGGATAGCACTTTTGTCTACGTCGTGTATAGACCTCCAGGAGAATTGGCTTTGCGAGTTGTCGATCATGGTCCGACGAACTTTACTGTGCAGCCTGGTACTCAGATTGACGCAATCTTGACTGACATTAATGACACTATACTGACTTTTGATAATCGAGCTGCTCCTTATCATAATCAGCATAACTTAATCGAGGTCACACTTGATTTATTCTCTCCGTCACTACCCTGTGAATCTTTTACGTACAGGGCTTTCCATAAAGTTACTGCTACGAAGCTTAACGCTGTGCTTGCTGAGTGTGACTGGAGTCTGTTCGATTCATCGTCTACGGAACTAGACGTACTGTTACGCGACTTAACGGACAATGTTACTGAAGCGATTAACATCTTAGCTCCAGAAAAGACGGTTCATCCTAGGAAACGCCAACCTCCTTGGATTACCTCTAACATCGACTTACTAAGAAGAAAGCAGGACGCAGTGATAAGACGCCACAAGGGGACTGGGGACCGCTTCTTTTTGGATGAATTCTTGAGATTGCGCAAAGAAGTATCAGAAGCTACTGCGCATGAGCGCTCAAGCTATGTACATGCAAAACTGTCTGACGCTATTGATACTAATAGTAATTTTTGGAAGGAACTGCGTAATCTCGGTCTTCTTCCGAAATCGGCTGGCGGCCTCCACGGTTTCTCATTGGATGGGCTTAATCGTCATTTTGCAGGTGTGTCGTGCTCTTCCTCTGAGAACGTGCAGGATGCCTTGCACGTTATTGAATTAATACCAGATGAGGGTTTTACTCTAAGTCCTGTGTCCTTGTATGATGTTATTCTGGCTATCAGTCACTTTTCTTCACAGGCAAAGGGGGAGGATGGCATACCGCAAAGTATCATAGCGAAGGCAATTCCCACCATTGGTCCTTTTCTTTTGAGAATTTACAATCTTTCTTTTGCTAACAGTGCTTTTCCTGAGGCTTGGAAGAAGGCTATCGCTAGTATCTCACCGACGCTACTGTTACGAAAGCTGGGCAGCATGAGGTTTTCTCGTTCGGCACTTTGCCGGATTCACTCGTATATATGGGAAAGAAAACAACAGGTTACAACAAAGAGTGGTACCTCTGAGTGAGTTACTACAAATCTTGGTGTTCCTCAGGGTTCCGTGCTTGGACCCTTGCTGTTCAGTCTATATATCAATGACATTCAGGAGTTGTTTGACGGACGTGACGTCGGACATATACTCTACGTGGATGACCTACAGGTTTACATACAGGTGCCACGCGACTTAATCGTAGAGGGTATCTCCAGACTCTCCGAGGTTGCCAAGGAGGTCTCTGATTGGGCGGAGGGGTCTGGCCTCCGGCTCAACTCCGGCAAGACTCAGGTTATATATTTTGCCACACAGCACACTGCTAACATGATTGAGAGGATGGGGATTGCTGGTGTTGAGCTGGGGCGGGGCGTCACTGTCCCTTTCTCGGAGGCGATTGTCAGCCTTGGGGTCGTGCTTGATCGAACACTTTCTTGGAAGCAACATCTGGATCAGGTTACTAAGAAGGTGAATAAAGTTTTATATACGTTGCGTTTTATTCGGTCGTACACCACGGAGGTGCTCAGACGGCGTCTTGTGCAGGCACTTATCTTTCCGCTTTTAGACTACTGTGACGTTATACTGTTAGACGCTACCAATGAACAGAGGACTAGACTACAAAGATTGCAGAATATCTGTACCAGGTATATTTTTGGATTGGGGCGTGACGTCCACGTAACTCCCTACCGGGTACGTTTGGGCTGGATGCGCACGGATACCAGACGGTCATATTTTATGGCCGTCCTACTTTATAAAGTTTTAAATTTTCGCGCTCCATCATATTTATATGAACTTTTTGAAAGGCGCCAGTCCGATCGTCCTGCTAGGTCAGTCACAGGGGACCTTAAGGTTCCACTGACGTATCCTAAGTCTTTCAGAGCACTGGGAGTACGACTTTGGAATTCGCTTCCTAATGAAATTAAATATAAGCCTTCACTGGCGGCTTTCAAGAGTGCTATAAAAATACATTTGCTAAGTATTGACTGATAAGACTAGTCACTGCCTATCTTGTATACCCGACGAACTGTGATGTACCTTGTCTAATGTTTAAATTTTGCCGATTCATAGATTTTTAAGGAGAAAACTTATATGTATATAATATTATATTACTTCAAACTGTGAAAAAGAAAGAACACACAGTGATGACTGAGTGACTCGATATATGATATTGACTCATTTACAAATATGTGCAATGAATGTGATGATACCACACTATGTAATTTTTGGAACTTGAGACCAAAATAAAATTATTATTATTATTATTATAAATGTCACGGATGCAAAAAGGGTGATGGGGTGCTCTGGGAGCACGATTGAATCGCAGAGTATTGAGGTGCAATCAGAGTGTTTATTCTTCAAGAGCGAGAGCTCTGCTCTCGACTGTGGCCGCCGGAGATCTGCCCGCTCTGCCGTCGACGCGACTAGTCGACGGTTAGCGGTCCCATGTGCAAAGATGCACGTGCTGCATCCTTGCGCGTGAGAACTCCAGGCAACGGCGTTCCTTGCTGACGACGCTTTCTGAGCGTCGCCGGCCGCAGCCATAGGAGCTGCCACCGGAGAGCCTAGCGCTCGTCCGTGACAGTATATAAACCTGTTTAAAAGAAATTGAGATATAATCGTTAGAATGATGAGATGAATGTTAATCAGGAAATAGTCAGATATCTTGAAATGAATGGGGAACCGAATTGAAAAATCTATTGCTTAATTTACTGATACTATAATTAAGATTTACATTAGATGATGATAAAAGAGGATTATTTACGATGAATGAAATTTAGTGATTCTACGACCACTTGATTTTTCCTGCTCGCGACACAGGTTCGGAGATCACCTCTGAACAAGGCTTTCAATCAAGGCTTATGGAAAAAGCAAGGGTTTCTGCTAAATGAAAAAAAAACACAACATTTTAATTGTAGAAAAGGGGAACAAAAAAAGCCTGATTGATTCGTTGTAGTTCGCTATGCTGCGCAGTGGGGAAATCGCATTAAAGATAACACTTATTGAATGAGGCTTTGTGCCGGCACGTGTTAGTGGCACAAAGAGTTAGTTGTGATTTATTGTTAGTTAGTTGAGTTTGCGCGAATGCGACCATGCCCAGTCGGATAGCATGTAGCTATGTTTTTGTAACCCGTCGGTGCCATGTTAGTGGTTATCCCCGGGTGCAGAGATTAGTACAAAATAAAAAGAAAACGCAAATGTTAGATATACTAGAAATGGAGAGACAACGAAGAGCCTCTGAAGCTGCGACGTTATACTGGAGAGCTTCCTTCCTCTCGTTCACTGGCACGTGGAAAAATGGCGTGGCTAATGTGTAAAGGAGAAAGCTGTGGTCTGGTAGATCGTCGAGAGTATACTGCCTCGTGCGAGTACTCGTGCCGCTCGCGAAGCCGTGGAGATGCGCAGCTAGAAAGAGATAGCGCGATGCGTAGAAACGCAATTACATTTACATGTGAATTCAGCGCGTCGGTGGAAAACGCGCACGCGCTGCCGAAGACTAACCTATCCTCTCCCGCGGCATCAGACCCGCGAGCGAGAGAGAAATAGATCGAATGCAGGAACGTATGAAGCCCCGTCGGGGCCCCTGACTAACGCAACCTCGTGGTCAGCTGCGCCGGATCCCCTATCTTTATCCAGCCCCTGGATATGGACGTTGCAATGTCTATCAGAGTGAGCGAGATGTTATACAAGAGAGTCTGAAACGTATAAGGGAGGGAGGGAGAGAGAGAGAGAGAGAGAGAGAGAGAAATGATTTATTTTGCATAAACAAAAAACATGAAGCAAGCATGAACAGTAGGCTTAAAATACATCCAGATTATTACACGAATATTTACATAAGTTAACGAAGATTAAATAAAATACAAAACATAAAATATATACATTTGATGAACACGACGCCGCCACGTGAACCTCCGCGATTTAGACGCTGTCGATGAGGCTCCAGAAGTGCCTCCGCAACGCATACTTAAAGGCACATAATGAGGGCAGGGACTTGATGCACCGCGGCAGCGCATTCCAGAGTCTCGCTCCGCGAGCACTGAAAGAGTTCAATCCCGTTTCCGTGCGTGACCGAGGCACGACCAAATCCCTACCCTCGCCCCTGGCTGACGCTCTGGTCTCGTTTTTGGCGAAAAGGTCGCACAGGTATGGCGGTTTTCCTATCCGGACGATTTTGTACAACAGAAGCGCTGAAAAGATCAACTGTAAACCCGCTGCTCGCACGTAAGCCAGCCGAGTTTCAACTCTATAGGGGGTGAGTGTTCAAACTGCTGACGCCGCAGATGTAACGCACGCAGGAATTTGAAGCGCTGGACGCTTTGTCTGAAGCTCTTTACATACATCTTGATAGAACGACCCGAACAGTAATCGAGATACGGCTGTAATCAGCGACCCCGCCAGCTGTCTTGCGCAGGGTCTCATTAGTGCACTCCGAAAGAACCCTCAATCCATAGAGTGCCCGACTATACCTTCTTGGTTACTGGTCACCTGGGGGCTCAGCGGAGATCTGGAGTCAATCACTCGCAAAGGTGGTCACCGTGTCAGCGAAAGGGACGAAGGACCCAGCCTCCACCTCGATGCCGGGCAAATCAAGACCAGACAATAGGTTTATGTTGATGCTCTGACCCGAAGATGATTGCCTGGCTTTTGAACTATTTAGAAATGAGGCCGGAAAGCCCGCGCCCAAGCCAAACCGCTCTCGCAGCCAGATGCGTTAAACGCGCCCGAATGCCCGCGTCCAGACAGATAGCTCGACGCTGCGTGATAGACTGCAGATTATCGAAGGACGGAAAGAGAGACGAGAAGAGAGAGACGAGAGAGGAGACACGAGAGAGGAGAGAGAAGGCGAGAGAGAGACTAGATGCTCTTTTATTTCGCTTCAATTTCACAAAAATACAATAAGAAGCAACTAGGTTGCATAAGTAGCTTACATACATGGTAACCATGATACAATTTAGTTTACGCACGCAGTTATAGAATTACGCTGATCGTGCACAAATAAAAATATTTTCAGATAGTAGATGCATTTAAAAGATATAAAGTGAAAACACGATCGCAATTTATCCCAGATAATCATCCGGGAGACTTTTCACATTTTTGTCATTAGAGGCTATTCCATACTTGCACGACATTAAAATTATACGCTGTAACATTATAGATAAGATACAGATAAATACATTATATATAAAATACAGAATAAAATACTATATATAGCCAATAAACTGAGTCAGACTAGAATATAATTAGCAGCGCTGGTCGAATTGGGGCAGTCAGAGATCGAGAGCAAGCAGATGCAGTCGCAGCGCTCTTTTAAATGATGCAAGCGATGGAAGATTGCGCAGGGTGGAAGGGAGAGAATTCCAGAAACGAGCACCATGAACTTGAAAGGCCCTAGCTCCGGCCTCGGTGCTCGCTACGGGAATGTTGAGTTCCGGTGGATCTCCCCTACTGGAGGCACGTGGCTTATACTTCGTGAAAAGTGAGGCCAGGTACTCAGGCTCACCGATTCGAACTGCCTTGTACAGAAGAATGGCCTCGAAGTAGAGCCTACGAGAGTCCGTGCGAAGCCACTCCAATCGCCTCCTGTAGGGGGTAATGTGCTCATCCCTTCTCACTCCAAAAATATATCTCACACATGAATTGCTCAGTCGTTGCAGTCGAATGCGCTGTTCATTCGATGCGTCGAGGACAGTCACAGTACAGTAGTCCAAGTGTGGTTGAATAAGGGTCTCGACCAGCCTCCTACGGAGAGTCTCGGTGGTGCAGCCCCTAATAAACCGCAAGCTATAGAGGGCTTTATTTACTTTTTTTGTGATTGAATCTACTTGCGGCTTCCAAGTGAGTTTACTATCAAGCACGACACCGAGACTCACGACCGCATCACTGAAAGGGACTATCACGCCGTCCCGCAACGGAACTCCAGGCAAGCTCCATGACTTGATATCATTTACATTCCTCATGGAGCCGAAAAATATGGCTTTGGTTTTACTGGTGTTCAGTCGCAGGCCGGAGCTCCCCGCCCAATCAGCAACCAATCGTGCCGCATCAGCCAGCCGAGCCAGGCCCTCGTGGAATTTATCCTTGGTGGTATGCAGATAAATTTGAAGGTCGTCAGCGTAGAGTAGATGTTGAACCGCAGAGCCATCAAGTACGTCTTGTAAGTCGTTAACGTAAAGACTGAACAGCAGGGGTCCCAGGACAGAATCCTGTGGTACACCCAGAGTGGTTTCCACCCATTCTGAGTTATCATTTTTATTCGAGATAACCATTTGCGTGCGCCCTTGTATGTAAGATTTTATCCACAGGAGGGCCGTCCTAGAAAACCCCAACTGCTGCAGTTTAGCAAGCAATTTCGTAGGCGAGATGGTATCAAAGGCTTTGCTGAAGTCAAACAGCAGCAAAAGAGTCACCCTTTTTTTGTTGATGGCCATGCGTATGTCATCAGTCAATTTTAGTAACGCTGTCTGTGTACTGTGGTGTTTTCTGAAACCTGCCTGGAGGGGGTCTAGTATATGATTTTTATTGAGATACTCCGTGATCTGGGTGTGAGCAATCTTCTCGAGTACCTTTGAGAGGAAGCAGAGCAGTGCAATTGGACGAAAGTCCGTGACATTCGAAGGAGTGCTGGTCTTCCTAAGAGCTATCAACTGCGCCTGCTTCCAGATACCCGGAAAGATTCCCTGAGCGAAGGAGCAGTTAAATAGATTAAGCACGAAGTCGCCAATAATTGGGAGGGCCTTAACAACCACCCCGCACGGAACACCGTCGACACCTCTCGCCTGCGAGGAAAAATGTGAGATAGCAAGGACGACATCGCTCATACTGACAGGGCTAAAAGTGAAACCCTCCTCGCTTGCAAGTGAAATTATGTCCATTGCTTTGTCGATATTTTCGAGAGGCGACGCCGATACTCCCGCGAAGTGCTCATTCAGCTCGCCCGGCGTAAAACCGAAAAACTCCTCCTCCTTACGCCCAGGCAGGAGGCCAAGATGCCGCATAACCTTCCATATATTTCTGTTTTCATCAAGAGCGCCGGAAAGTTGCTGGTGAAGGAAGGAGTCTCGCTCTTGAGCAGAACGCATGTCGACCTCGTTAGTGAGTCGAAGAACCTCATCGAAGAGCTCCGCCCTTCCAGTGCGTTCATATCGTCTGAGAGTAGCATTGCGCTTGTCAATGAGGAGCCTCAACTCCGGACCAGACCAAGGAGCATATTTCTTACGCGGGCAAACCGTTTTCATAGGTGCCAATTCATCTATTGCTAATTTTAGATTGTTATTTAAAGTACTCAAAGCGCCCTCCAGATCGGCTTCGATTGAACGCATGGCTGTCCAATCACAGCAAGAGAGAGAGAGAGAGAGAGAGAGAGAGAGAGAGAGAGAACGATGTCATATGGGTGGCCAAGATGGCCGTGGCGAGCGGAGGCTTGCCGCGTGGTGATCCTACCAAAACTTATAAAAATCATCCAAATAAAAAAGTTAAATTAGTAGTGTGTATTATTTGTGAAGAAGTATACTATACTAGTGATTTTGTGAGAAATGACAAAGCAGTGCTATTGAGTGAAATTCTAGGAATCTGTCATGAACACGAGGACCTAGACCTAACCTCAAAAGTAGACAATAAACCAGCAGAGTCAGAGTGCCCTTTCTCGCGCATCCAAGTAGCCGTCGCTGCTGAGGCGGCTACGAGAGGAAGCTTGGATTCTGCAGAGAGAGTCAAGGCATCATACTAAACGAAGCTCAAAGAGACTTACTTTTCATAAATTGATTTTACTGAATTTTAGTGAACTAAGTTTAGTGTTAAGTTTGTGTTAAGCATAAATGCTTTTCTCGAGAACTCGTAAAGGCTCATTTCTCTACCCGAAGTCTTTCTTTAGTCTCATCCCCAAGTCGAATCTGAACAGTAATCTAAAATTAAGGAGAAAACTCAGAGTGAGTTCCGACAAGGAAAGGGTTGAGTGAGTGAAGGGTTTTTTAATAAAACACACAATTTCGCGGTAAAACAAAAACGCACTTGCTATGGCGTAAAAACCCTCACGGAACAGAGGGAAAAGCCGTAGCAAGCGTATACTTTATTCAAATAAGGAAAGGAAATTATACACTGTAAAGAAAGAGAAAGAGAAAGAGACTCTAGAAGAGAATAAACTGAATAAAGAAAGCGCACGCAAACGCGAGGTACCTTTATCGCACGCAGAGAGATCTCTCTTACCTAAAGGGCTGTCGTAGCCCGCGCAATCGCCGCAACCTCGAACGTCGTCGCCAGGAAGACGCTGAGTCGCCCGCTCGTCGCACGCTGCCGCAGCTTCTCGCCAAGTCCTGGGAGGATGGCAAGCCGGGCCTGGGGAGAAAGACTTGGTCTGCAACCTGCACCAAGCGCGCCTCGACGTCTCGAGAAACCAGACGCTTGGCACTCGGGCAACAAGAGGTGTTGCCGCTGCTCTCTCGCCCCGAAGATGTCACGTCCAACATGTGGACACCTTCGCCAACAGTCCTAAATACTAAGGCCTCGGGGCACGCGCTCTATCACACACACACACCCACAAACCGACGCACGCGGTCGCGAAAATTGCCGGTGTTACGGATAGAAGTAATGTGAAGCCGCGGCGAGGGGGAGCGGATGGAGAGAGAAGCGAAGAAATGCAGGTCGATGTTGAAAGTCGGTAATGATGGGTGCGCGCGCGTCGGCCGTGCTCCCATAGCGCGGAACCGACTCGACGGTTCTGTGGCTCCTAGCCCCCAGCTAGGGGTGACGTTGTCACCCTGAGGTTGCCTACGACCCCGAAGGGAGCTTGCTCCACGGTTCTGAGGGTCCCACGTTGCACGGGGAAGCCGAAAGGCGAGCCGTGGCACGTTCTCGGCTGAGGAGCGAGGCGACGTGGCGGCAGCCCTTCTTGACGTGATTCAAAGTTCGCGCGGCTCTCTCTCCTTCCGCGACTCCTCGGCGATCATCGGCGGCGGATTAGGCGGCAATTAGTCCTAAGTGGGGGGCAGCGACGGATCCAGAACGGGAGCGATCGATGTGCGGGTCAGATGCACTCTGACCTTTGGTGCGAGCAGCAGCAAGACAAACTGACTGTCAATCTTCGACATTGCATTAAAATAAAGTGTAACTATACCATTTTACCATACATAAAAAGTGAAGTTATTACCCTGGCAAAAACCCAGCTTTATCCTAAACAAAGTGGTGCCGAAACCCGGGACCTCATTCCAAATCGGGTTTAAACAAAAGGATAAAGTGGACAAGAAGGATCCGCCAAAGTAGTTCGAATTGTGAAAAATCATGCCGCCCAAAAGAAGGACGAAAGCCATCGAGGAGCGGAGAGAAGCGGATCCTTCAGGCACGAGTCAACCAGCAGCCAAGAAAGCCAGAGTGGGAAGCGGCGATAAAACGAGGAAGGCAGGTACAAAGCCACCTGCCACAAAGAAAACAAGCGCCGCAAAATCCAAAGACGCCCGGAAGAAGACGACGACCACGGGGACGAAAGCCACGACGACGAGAAGGACAAGGAAGACCACGGCGTTGGACACGGCAGAAGCAGGAGCCGCAGACGCCGGAACTAATGAGCCGATCGACGCAGCAGGGGCAGGAGCCGTAGCTGTCGGAACCAACGCATCTACCCAGTCACCGCCAAGGCCGAGAGTCCCTCTGTCTCCGGCGATCCGGGTGCTCAACGACGAGGCGGTGCCGGGAGCCGGCCAAAGACGGGAGGATGCACAGCAGTCGGAGACGTCGTCATCGGAGCCTGGAGCTGCGGAGGACGGCCCACATCCCGAGCAGCGGATTTCGACGATAGAGCGTGTAAGAGGTCTTTGGCCGAACAGTACTGTTAATCCGCGGATGCATGATTCTGATATAAGTGAAGGCAGCGGCCTCACAAATAATGCGATTTCGAGTAATTTTAACGTGCGTAGCAATCGCGGGTTCGCCGGTGGCCCGCCGAGACGCAGTTTTATAATTGAACATGGCCGCGAATTTGCAAATAATCGAGACGTGCGTAACGTCAATTTCGGTACCGGTAATCGCGGCGGACGAAATGTTGATAGTGGTACGCTCGGTGTAAGTAATAATCGTATTTTGCATAGCACACATTTTTTGAGCGATGGTCGGGATAAAGACTACGATAGCGGCATGTTGAATTCTGGCGTAACAGTCAATCGAAATGGAAATAACGATAGAAATGTTGCCACTATCAACGGCGGTCCGACCGAGAATTGCATACCGCAAAATTACGGATTACGTAACAGCGAGAACAACGGTAGTTCCGGAAATGATCCGATGTTGCGCTTAACAGACGCGATAGAGTCGACATTGCGTGCGGTGCGCGAAAGCACTATGTCGGAGGGAAACTCGCGGCTTGTCAACAGATTGACCTCGGCGAAAGATTTGCCAACGTTCTCGGGCGATCCTTTGGAATGGGTGCATTTTAAAGAGGCATTCGAGTTAACGTCCGAGCTTGGCGGCTACACTCCGGAGGAAAATGTTTCCCGGCTTTTCAAGGCGTTAAAAGGAGAGGCGCGTGAGGCCGTACATGCGCTATTAGTGACGGGTCGGGACGTAGAAAACGTGATAAAGACGCTAGAACTACTCTTCGGAAACAAAGAGACCGTGGCGCGTAAACTCGTGAACGAGTTAATAGTTATGCCGTCGGTTTGTGCGGGAGAGATTAGCTTGATGCGTTTTGACGCGAAACTAAAGAATGCAATATGCGCGCTTAAATCGCTTAAACTCACCGGACATTTGGAAAGCCCGGATTTAATTCAAAGCATCTCGCGAAAACTGCCATCCACGTTGAAATTTGGGTACAACGCGTACGCGGCAGGCGTAAATGAAGAAAAGGCGAAGCTAGAGATCCTTGCTGATTTTCTCTACGAGCAAGCCGAACTCTCGGTTGCTGGCGGCATTTTCGCGGTAGAGCCGGAGAACCCAAGCGAGCCGAACACGCCGAACAAACAGCCGACGCGCGTAAGGGCGAACAAAGCGATTGCGGCAGTAACGCAAGTGGATATCGAGCCGGAACCGACAGGCAAAGGTTCGCAGAAGCACGGTTGCGCCATATGTAAGCGAGACCACCATAAGACGGCAGATTGCAGGAGTCTTATTCGTGAAACTGTTGACAGGCGGCGATTCTTAGCTCGTAAGTTTAGTCTATGTTATAAATGCCTGGAATCAGGCCACCGGCAAGCCGAATGCGAAGCGCCAAATTGCAGCGACTGTAACCGACAGCATCATATTCTTTTGCATACGCCGAGATTGGTGCGTGAAATTAAAGGCGAGGGAGATAAGAAGCCAATCGTAGCTTCCATGGAATCGGTGGCCCAGCAAACCAGTGGCTCCTCGAATGTAAGCGATACGAGCCAGTGACTATTGTTACCGCGCGCGCTTTTAAAAATAATCGCGGTGGAGGTTTCGGGTCCCGCGAAAACGATAAAGACCTTTGCAATGCTCGACGACGGCTCAACTATCACGTTGATAAATAGAGACGCGGCGAGGAGGTTGGGCATCAAAGGCGCACAAATAAATCTAGAAATAAAGGGGATAAACGATCGCGAAGTGGTCGCGGCTCAGTGTGAAAAGGTAGGATTCAAAATTGGCGGAGATTCAGGGGAGTTTCCAGTATTAAATGCAGTCGCGGTGCCGGATCTGAGTCTTCCTTCGCAGACGCTTGCAAAGGAAACGGTACGTTATATCGCGAGAGCGGAAAGCATTTTCGTTCAACCGTATGAAAATGCACGTCCCGAAATTCTGATCGGACAAGATAATTGGCAGCTGTTAGTTACGAGTGATACTCGCACCGTAGCGGGAATATTTTCAACTTGATGATTTCGGGATTAAAGAAGTAGTCCGCCCAAGCTCTAAGCATAAAAGAGCGATGAGTATTCTAGAAGGCACGACCAGGCGTATCGAAAAAGGCTGGGAGACGGGGCTATTACGAAAAAAAGATTCCTTTCCTCTAGTCAACACGTACAAAACCGCGTTAAAGAGACTGTACGCGGAAGAGAGACAAATCGACAAAAATGCGACCTACGGAGCGTTGTATTACCGAGAAATACAAAGGCTCATTGATTTAGGATACGCGAGAAAAGTTCTCAAAGAGGAGAGCAGGTCGCATCGTTGGTTTATGTCGCATTTCGGAGTTTTTAATATAAATAAGCCGAACAAAATTAGAGTAGTTTTTGATTTAGCTGAAAAAACGGATGGCGAAAGCATGAACGATCAGCTAGATCAAGGTCCAGATTTGTTACAGCCGCTTCCGGGCGTGATGATCAGGTTTCGTTTGTATGCAATCGCGGTAAAAGCAGACATCGCTGATATGTACATGCGCGTGAGGATTATAGAAAAAGATCGCAGAGCGCAAAGCTTTCTCTGGCGCGGGAGGGATAGAAAAGGTGAACCGGAGGTATATGAGATGACTTGCTTATTGTTCGGTGCCAAACCGTCTCAGTGTAGTGCGATCTATGTAAAGGATAAGAACGCGGATTCGTTTGCAGACACCAAACCGGACGCAGTAAAAAGTATAAAGCGAGATTGTTACGCGGACGATATTTTAACCAGTAGAAAGACGGTGGAAGAGGCCGCGAAATTAGTGCGGGACGTAATCGAGATAAATGCAACGGCAAATTTCGAGATGCACGGGTGGGCCAGTAATGACGAGCGAGCCATCGAATCGGTTACGGAAGAAGCACGCGGAAAAAGATCGGGGGAAATGCAGCTCTGCGATCGAGGGGGAGAACGAGTATTAGGTCTCTTTTAGGACACGAAAACCGACACGCTAGGATTTAACGTGGGGATGGATCGAGTCCCAAGAGAGTTAAGAAAACCTACAAAGCGAGAGTTTTTGAAAACCATAATGTCCGTTTTCGATCCGCTCGGCCTAATTTCTCCGTTTACTTTAAAATCTAAAATTCTAATGCAAGAAATATGGCGTAGTGGGATCAGCTGGGATGAGCAACTGCGGGACGAAGAGCAGATCGGTTGGCTAGAATGGGTAAAATACTTAAAAGAGGTAAGCACTTGTCGCGTGCCGAGGTGCATCACACCGAAAGAAAATTCGGCTTCGCGAGTCGAACTGCACGCATTTTGCGACGCAAGCCTCAAAGCGTATTCGGCAGCTGTGTACGCGCGTTTCATTTCTCCGGAAACATCGACACATGTGATACTAGTCATGGCAAAATCAAGAGTCGCACCGCTCAAGCCCTTGTCGATACCCCGGCTCGAGTTACAAGCCGCGTTACTGAGCGCGAGGTTAATAAAAACGGTCGCCGAAGAACTCGAATTAGAGATAAGCAGGCGGGTCTTGTGGTCTGACTCGATCACGGTGATCCGATGGATAAAATCTGAACCTAGAACTAAACAAGCCTTCGTCGCGCATAGACTAGGCGAAATAGGCGAACTCACGGAGAGTTCCGAATGGAGGTGGGTACCAACAAATGTAAATCCAGCCGATTGTGCAACGCGATGGACGAGCGACAACATTAATGAAAACGATCTCTGGTTTGCTGGCCCTGATTTCCTGCGGACGGAAGAGGCGAATTGGCCGAAAGAAAAGCTACCGAATGCAAAGGAAAGAAAAATGATCGACGAAGCGGAAATGCGAAAAGCGCATGCGTATACGATCTCGACGAATGAAATCGAAATTCCCGTGTCCGCGAAGTTTTATGGCTGGCGGAGCCTGTTAGCGTCAGCGCGTCGCGTACGAGACGTTATTGACAAATGGAGGATAAGAGTAGCACGTCGTAGAGGAAAAGATATAAACAAATATCGTTTAAAAACGCTTGATAGGAGTGAAGAGAGCGAATTCGCGGAAAATTTTTGGTTCCGGGTAATCCAAAGCGACTGTTTTAAGAGCGAATTAGCTGCGTTACGGAGTGGCAAACTTATTAGCAAGAATAGTAAAATCGCGAGTGTTACGCCTTTTATAGACGACCAGGGTCTGTTGCGGGCTCAAGGCCGAGCAACCCAGTTGCAGGGCGAGTTGTTTAACAACCAACCGATAATTTTAACGAGCGAGCATCCAGCCGCTAGGCTTTTCGTAAAAGAATATCATCGAAAAATGTATCACGCGAATGGAGAAACTGTGATAAATGAAATACGACAAAGATGTTATATCGTCGGCCTGAGAAAGGCACTGCGATCGATTACCTGTAAGTGTTTTGTTTGTAAACTTCGTAGAGGCAAGCCGCAGGCCCCCATGATGGCGTCATTGCCAGCCGGACGATTAGCGTACAGAATGCGGCCATTTAGCCACTGTGGCGTGGATTATTTTGGACCCATGCAAATAAAAATTGGGAGGCGTAGGGAAAAGCGTTGGGGCGTACTCTTTACGTGCTTAACAACAAGGGCGATTCACCTGGAATTGACGGCATCTTTAACGGCCGGATCCGCGATCTTAGCTTTGCAACGATTAGCCGCAAGAAGGGGTTGTCCGTCTGTTATGTACAGTGATAACGGGACAAACTTCCGTGGCGCGTGTAGAGAATTAAAGGATGAAATCGCGAAAATCAATACCAACGAACAAAGGGAGTACGCGTTGAAGAACGGTATGAAGTGGCTGTTTAATCCGCCCGACGCGCCGCACATGGGCGGCGCGTGGGAGCGGCTAATCAGATCCGTGAAAATTACTTTGAACGCCATACTCAAGGGACAAACGACTACAGAGGAAATTTTATATACATTGTTGACGGAAGTAGAGCATTCGGTAAACTCTCGTCCGCTGACTCACGTGTCGGTAGACCCGCGGGACGAGGAGGCGTTGACTCCGAACCATTTCTTGATCGGAACGTCATCGGGAGAAATCAAACTAGGAAAATACGACGCGCAATCGGTTTGCTTACGGAAACAATGGCGTATCGCGCAAGCATTTGCGGACGCCTTTTGGAAACGGTGGCTACGAGAGTACGTACCAACGCTAATTCCGAGGAAGAAATGGTTACAGCGAGATCCGCCACTTGCAGTAGGCGATATAGTATTGATTATTGATTTGCAGGCGCCGCGAAATTCGTGGAGAAAAGGCAGCGTCACAGAAGTGTACGAAGACGCTGACGGCGAGGTCAGAGTAGCGAAAGTTGATACAGCGAGCGGTCAATTTGTAAGACCTGTGCGAAAATTAATAAAGCTGATCTGCGCGAATGATGTACAAAAGTAAGCATTATTTTGTACGAGGGGGAGTGTTGTTACGGATAGAAGTAATGTGAAGCCACGGCGAGGGGGAGCGGATGGAGAGAGAAGTAAAGAAATGCAGGTCGATGTTGAAAGTCGGTAATGATGGGTGCGCGCGCGTCGGCCGTGCTCCCATAGCGCGGAACCGACTCGACGGTTCTGTGGCTCCTAGCCCCCAGCTAGGGGTGACGTTGTCACCCTGAGGTTGCCTACGACCCCGAAGGGAGCTTGCTCCACGGTTCTGAGGGTCCCACGTTGCACGGGGAAGCCGAAAGGCGAGCCGTGGCACGTTCTCGGCTGAGGAGCGAGGCGACGTGGCGGCAGCCCTTCTTGACGCGATTCAAAGTTCGCGCGGCTCTCTCTCCTTCCGCGACTCCTCGGCGATCATCGGCGGCGGATTAGGCGGCAATTAGTCCTAAGTGGGGGGCAGCGACGGATCCAGAACGGGAGCGATCGATGTGCGGGTCAGATGCACTCTGACCTTTGGTGCGAGCAGCAGCAAGACAAACTGACTGTCAATCTTCGACATTGCATTAAAATAAAGTGTAACTATACCATTTTACCATACATAAAAAGTGAAGTTATTACCCTGGCAAAAATCTACCATGAATCCCCGCGCCTTATATACCCCCACAGCTGACGGCTACAACGGCCCGCGGGGAGCCGTTGGCTACTTTAGTCGGACGAACCATTGCTCTTTTACATTATTCATATAACGGTTGAGGATGGCTAGAATCTGTTCCTTCCCTTTCGTCGTCCCGTATGATGAGCGGGCAACTTGCGAGCGCCACTAGATATATCCATTCCCGCTTACCCAGGACCTATACGAGCGACGTTTTTTTTAATCTTTAT
>CM053168.1:45356472-45379934 GCA_012977825.3 Pteromalus puparum
GGGCTTTAGGAATAACGAGCGGTGATTCGCTAGTGTGTCGAAACGATTGAGCTGACTGCCGTCCTCTGATTCAAAGTCGGTAAAGCTCTCATACTAGTTTAAGAGGTATTGGAGTTATTCACCTCCTAAACGGATTGATTCACTCTGGATCTGGAAACAGGATCCAAAACCGTGGGTTTCAGCTTACTATTAATGCTGCAAATAAAAAGCGCAAAACTAAAACCAAATCAATAGACTGTAAAGGTAGGAACGTGGAATGTGCGCAGTTTATAACATGAGGCAGTGCGCGTACCGGGGAAATCTTGAAAATGGGCTGACGGTACATCTAACTTTAGTTAGCTATACAAGATAACCTCGGGTTGTGGCAAGATAGCGATTAGAATCGAAAACTTCACCTTTATGTACGGGGGCGCTCGAGCGGAACCATCTCCTATTTGTCTCGATTCCTGATTAAAAAAATTAAGGCACCGTTAAAGAGTTCAAATTCGTAAAACGACAGACTCTCGTGATTCGTGCGACGAAGGAGTGCGTTGGTACAATTACGTTGGTTATTAACGTGCATTGTCGCTACGTGAGGACAAAGAGGAAAAAGTGAAGGATCTTTACTTATCAACCTTGAAGCAATGTAATCGATCCAAATCGCGTTACGTACAGTCAAATAGTAGTGGGGGATTTCACAACCGTAAAATAGGGGAGAGAGGAAATGTTTACGCCACTATAGGCAAGTGATAAGTCTTGTCACGAAAGCCAGCGAAACGATATATCGGTATTAAAGTCATAAATTTCGCGGTGACGCAAAAGATCTTATAGTAAAGAGTGACGTGTCTTAAGCACAAAGATATAGCACAATGTAACGTGGACATCGCGGTACTGAGCCACGAAAGCATCAAATCGATCACTTTCCTTAGTCGATTATGGCGCACACACCGGCTTAACGTAAGTAGACCTATAGGGGGGCGGATTTGGACTCGAATCATTTTCTAGTATGCGCGAAATTTAAAGAGCCAAATTAGTACTGGGAAAATATATCAAATCCTTGTGCTCCTCGGCGTGCCAAAAAAACTTGTGAAATTAATACAAATATGTCTGAACGGAAGCACGGGAAAAGTACTAGTAGGCGGTAATGTATCTGAATCGTTCATGATACACGACGGTTTGAAACAAGGTGACGGGCTCTCCACGGTACTCTTTAACTTAACGCTAGAGTATGTTGTTAGACAAATGCAGACTAGCGGGCTGGGCGCAACACTCAACGGAAAAACGCAGATTCTAGGATATGCAGATGATTTGGACATACTGGGGGATAATGGCGAAACGGTAGCGAGAAACGCGGAAATACTCATAAATGCGGCCGAGTTTCCTCGGCCGCATTTATGAGTCGGAAATTTTACTTTCGAAAAGGTTAGCGAATTCAGATATTTAGGCACAACTATAAATGATCGAAACGAAATCAAAGCCGAGATTAATAAGAGACTACATTCGGGTAATGCCTGCTTCTACGCCGTGAACAAACTACTAAAATCAAAACTGCTGTCTAAAAATGTAAAAATTAGGATATATAGGACTATAATAATGCCGGTAATCTTGTACGGATGCGAAACTTGGGCGCTCACTAAAGCAGAGGAAAACCGTTTTAGGGTGTTTGAAAATAAAGTTCTGCGAAAAATATACGGGCCAAAGAAAGATGAGGAAACCGGGGAGTGGAGGAAACTGCACAACGACGAGCTACATAACTTATACGCGTCACCGAATATAAACAGAATAATTAAATCGCGAAGACTAAGATGGGCAGGGCACGTTGCAAGAATGGGAAATGATCGCACGGCAGCGCGTATAATGAAAGGAAAGCCAAATACGTCGCGACCTCTAGGTAGACCTAGACGCAGATGGGATGACAATGTAAAAGCGGACTTAACTGAAATCGGGCAGGACGGCGCGAAATGGATAGGGTTAGCACAAAATAGGGATAGGTGGAAGGCTTGCGTAGATGAGGCGATGTACTTACAAGTTCGAAATGCCATTTAAAAAAAAAAAAAAAAAAATAGTTTAAATTGGCATCTCGCTCGGGACCCAATCAATAATACAAATCGATCAGCCATATTGAATTTTAAGCCAATCGCGTGCTGCTTACGTCAGCAGAGATCGTGTCAGATCCCGCAATTAACAGATTCAGCAACAAATATTAATATATACCTTATTATTGATAAAACAGATCTGCAGGTCATGGTAAAGCAGAGAAGATTGCTGCAGGGCGGTTGGCTGGGGCAGCTGGCAGGGGCCTGGGGACCGCAGCTTTTAACTGGGTAGCATGGGCTAGTTGGAGGTGGCATGGATAGCAGGAAATAGGGGTAGCGCGAAATCAAGGTAGCGCAGCCGGAAATAGGGGTAGCAGAAAATCAAGGTAACGCAGTATAAAATAGGGGGGTAGCGCAGTTGGAAATCGGGTAGTGTAGGAAATCGAGGGTAAAAGGGAATCGGGGGTAGAAGGAAATCGGGGTAAAAGAAAATCGGGGGTAGAAGGAAATCGGCGTAAAAGGAAATCGGGGTAGCGCAGTTGGGATCTGGCGTAACGCAGTTAGGATCTGGCGTAGCGAAGTTGGAGGATGGCGTAGCGCAGTTGGAGGACGGCGTAGCGCCAACTGCGCCAGAACCGGCCTAGTTCACCTACTAATAAGGGACACTTGCTGTGTGGCATGGATGGATTTAGGAGCTTTGGTTTAAGATATTATCTAACATTTTCTCTCTTTTATCATCCTCTGATGTGCCGATTTATCATTATAAAATAACATTCTCCTTTAAACTCGGGGCGCTTTGATTTCAGATTTGTTACTTAAAGTCGCTCGCTTTCCTCCGATTTGCCAACGTATTTTATTATGAAACTTACTGTGAGAGGATAAATGGGTTTTTGAGCTTTGGTTTTAAAATTGTTGCTCGCAGTCGCCAGCCTTCCTTTCCGATGTGCCGATGTATTATTATAAAAACCTATTCTCTCCTTCAAACTCGGAGCACCTGGGGTGAGTGGGTTTAAGAGCTTCATGGTTTTAGATATTGGAACTTTAAAATTGCAATGCGAGACCTGGTGGCCTCTTGGTGAACTAACAGTAATACTTTCTGGTATTCAATCGGATTCCGTAATGATGGTATAGTACTAGTTAACACGCAAAGCATCTCTAATTGCAATGTCAACATTATCACAGCGATTGATTAGTACATTACGATACGAGTGCGCGAAGTAGGTGAATTTTGCACGAGCGCATTTTGTCGCCCGAGCGTAGCGAGGGTGACAAAAAAACGAGTGTGATGATCACCTACGCGCACGAGTATCGTATACTATTTTTTAACACAGCGTGCGCGAAATGCGATTGAACGCACGCGTATCATTATTAAAATAGTATATTACGATACGAGTGCGCGAAGTAGGTGATTTTCGCACGAGCGCATTTTGTCGCCCGAGCGTAGGGTGGGTGACAAAAAAAGCGAGTGTGATGAGCACCTACGCGCACGAGTATCGTATACTATTTTTTGACACAAGTGTGCAAATCTACGTTCTTAGCAGATGAGCGTGCGCGAAATCAGGCATTTCGCGCACGCTGCGCAGCTAGATACAAAATATTGTATTTGCAACTCTTTGCGTATGGGGTGAGTAGATTTGGGGTATGAGGGTTTGGTCATTAAGTTTTAGCTTTGAAATTTGTTGTTCGAACGGCGCATTCACCGACGATCCGAATATAGCTTCTTAGAGCTGGGGCTCTCAATGGCTATAGTCGAGGAAATAAAACAATGGACTATCTATTTTTTGAGCAGTAAGACGGATCTTAATGCGGTTTTTTGCATTCGATTCGTGAGAGCAACTACAAATTTTGTGAACTAGTGTGATTAATTACTTTTTTGAAAATGCATTGTTGCATAAACATTATGCATTTTTAAAATGCATTTCCAGGAGGCACTAAATAAAAAATTGACAGCTCGGTAGATATTGACGGAAATAACTCAAGTTTTGCTACTCGGGAGTTTTTGGGGTCGCTGAACACGAATATCGTAACGGCAACGGTCTCCGAGGTACCTGGTGCCCAGGGTAGACAGTATGAACATCGTCTCCTAGAGTTTTACGGAAAATCGTAACTTAGCGAGGATAAACTCGTCACTCGGGGGATTTTGGGGTAGCTGAACGCGAATATAGCCACGGTAACGGCCTCCAAGGTACCTGGTGCCCAGGGTAGACAGTATAAACATCGTCTCCTAGAGATTCACGGAAAATTGTAACATAATATTATATAAATATTATAAATACTTATTGTGTTAAAATACTGTTAGTACATTATGTATACTTTTTAGTATTATATTTAGAAAAGTATACTTTTCGATTAAAAACAAATATATATATAAAAAATTACGAACATATTTGAAGTTTTCATTAATTATTTTTAAAAGCATTGTCTTACTCTCTAAATCTCTTAGAGTGATTTTTGCACTCTAAATAAGGGTAGGTCATACAATGACTCGCCTTCGAGTGAAAATGTAAAAGCCCTTATTCTAACTTACTCTTTATTAGAGTGATTTCTATTACCTTTGTTTTATCACTCGTTAAAGAGTAAGTCATTTCGTAAAAAACCCTCACTCGGACAGCACGTGAGCCGATTTTGCAGTGTTTGTTAGTTTGCAATAAGTTTAAACAAATGGAGGACGTAGTCTACACTGAAAAGTTTTCCTGAGGTATTAAAAAAATGTTAATGTATGTACATGTATATACATATGCATATACGTATGCATTATCACACGTTCATGTATACAAAGAGGTTAGGACGCCAATAAATTATAACTAAATTATATTTTTTTAGGAAACTTTTTAGATTAGAATGAAAGAAAAATATTGAACATAACCTCAACCATGCGGGTTGATCATGTTGTTTAAGATCTGAAATTTAGAACGTAACAGTTTTGTTTAGGTAAACAGATTGCACGCTCAACTTCCACGCTGATGACCCAGGATCGATTCCCGCCGCTGACAAAAAAAAAATTGACTTAATTTCTTTCTTAAAAATAATCTAAGATGCATGATAAATAATTTAATAATTAATAAAAATTAATAATAATAATTCTAGAATAAATTTAACAAAGAGATAAATTGATTTTTGTATTTTTTTCAGTGTACGCGTTATCAATCAGTGAAATTTCATTTTTTTAAACACGAATGAGTAGGATTTTAACTATCTAAAATATAATGTAGTTGTACATTAAAAAACTTAATGTATTAATTAATTAATGCATTAAATTAATTGCGTGTCTGTCATGCAGAAATTTTTAACAGGACCACCAATACATTTCAAATCACCCTACCCAAAAGAGTGAAAATATCACTCTTTCCAGAAGTAACAAATCACTCGAAGCCGTATGACTCAATTTTGGCGGGAAGCTTCGAGTGATTTTTGACTGGTTTAGAGTGATTTTTTACTCGAAGAGATTTAGAGAGTAATCTAAACTTTTTTAATAATATTTTAATACAGGTACCTCGGAGACCGTTGCCGTCACGATATTCGTGCTTAGCCACCTCAAAAACCCCCCAGTATCGAGTTACGACTCACTATGTTACAATTTCCCGTAAAACTATCGGAGACGACGTTCATGCTATTTACCCTGGGCACCATGTACCTCAGAGACCATTGCCGTCACGATATTGATGTTCAGTACGTAAACCCCTGAGTGACGAATTTTAACTCACTATCTTACAATTTTCGTAAAACTCTCGGAGACGACGTTCATACTGTCTACCTTGGGCACTAGGTACCTTGGAGGTTGTTGGCCTGGCTATATTCGCGTTCAGCGACCCCAAAAACTCCCGAGTAACGAGTTTCGACTCACTATATGTTAGGATTTCCCGTAAAACTCTCAGAGACGACGTTTGTACTGTCTACCCTGCGCACCAGGTACCTCGGAGGCCGCTGCCATGGCTACATTCGTGTTCAGCACTGTGTAAGAAAGAGAGGTGAAACAACTAGCCCCCCACTCCCAGGATGATAAAAGTTTGCTTCCCCTATTGACCGCTGACGGCGCTGGTGAGACATGTGTACCATGGTAAAGCTCGACAGCCCAGAGAAAGTTGCACGTATATTAGCATTTTTTAAAATCATGTATTAAAAATTTAGCGATAAAAAGACGTTGGACATATTATTTTTAAAGTTAATAGGTAATACGCTGAAAAATACATAGCATGTCGTAATTGAAAAGGAGAATATATGTTCATTGTTAATTTTGGGCACCCGTCGAATGGACTCGTGAGTTAAAAAAGAGACGATAAATTTGAGGCTGAATTTTTGAAAATTACAATGTAATTATAAAATGATTGATTTATTTGATATAAAATAAAACAGATGTACTCCATTCAGAAGTGTAAACAAACATCTACAATGCCAAAGTGGTATACCAACTATGTGGTACACATGTCTCACTGGCGCCCCCAACGGCAGCTCAAAGAAGCAAACTTTTAAGAGCACGCGAAACAGGAGGTGGGGGTAGGCAAATTACTTCACCTCTCTCTCTCTCTCTCTCTCTCTCTCTCTCTCTCTCTCTCTCTCTCTCTCTCTCTCTCTCTCTCTCTCTCTCTCTCTTACACCGTGGTGTTCAGTCAGCGACCTCGAGAACCCCCGATTAACGAGTTTCGACTCACTGTGTTACGATTTTCTGTAAAACTCTAGGAGACTATGTTCACCGTCCACCCTGGGCACCAGGTACCTCGGAGACCGTTGCCGTTGCGATATTCGTGTTCAGCGACCCCAAAAACCCCCTAGTAGCAAAACTTGACTTATTTCCGTCAATATTTACCGAGTTGTCAATTTAAAAAAAAATTTTTTTCTTCAATTTTTCAATTTTCAATTTTTTTAATTTTTGTCAATTTAGTGCCTCCTGGAAATGCATTTTAAAAATGCATATTGTTTATGCAACAATGCATTTTAAAAATACATATTGTTTATGCAACAATGCATTAAAAAAAAAAGTAATTAATAACACTAGTTCACAAAATTTGTAGACGCTTTCACGAATCGAATACAAAAAACCGCATTAAGATCCCGTTTTTAGTGCTTCATTTCCTCGACTACTAACTTCGGGGGACAGAGAGGATTACTTCTACCGCGGTGCTCCCTGAAGTTAGCCGTTGGGGGCAGATAAGAATAATCGTGACCCTACCACTGCTCATATTTGTAATTAGCAACCGCAGAAATGTTTGGAATTAACAATCTCCACTGAAGATTTTTCGAACGAATCCCGCCGCGTTCGCTTGAGTCTCGACTTGGACGAGTTATACAGCGTGAACATACCCGCACTGTACACAATTTACTTACTACTCACGGACAACCAGGTTTAAATTTTCCCGGCCAAACACTAAACAGCAGTAATAGGGTCGGCGAATTGACCTCCTGTCTAGCCGCGGAACGTAAAATTTATTCCCCTTGTGATATCGCGTATTTTGACCGGATTAGCGACTTGACAACGCGAATATGACTACACGGAGCGAGATCTTTGAATAATCGAACGAGCATAGAAATGCTCTCTCATTCGCGAAATTGCTTATAAAACGTGAATAAAATACACAGAAATTTTAGGGTAGAGGAAGAGCTTCGGATAACCTCCTAACTCATATATATATATATATATATATATATATATATATACTAGTGAGGCTTCGCCCCCCTGCTCGCGCCGCTCGCCAACCCCCCATTTCAGTTTCTGTTTTATTTTTATTTTAAACTTATATTCTATATAAAATTTATAGATCCCTGGTAGAAAAGCGCCTATTTAAAATGGTGGTAAAGGCAGAAACTGGCTAAGTAAAAAGTAGCGATATCTTGTGTATTATTCATGGGTGAGAATTATATTTCATGAAAGTATCAATAAATCAATTAGTTTTTTGGATGCAAGATACAAAATTATTAATATTTAGGCGTAAACTGAATAATTTTAATAATTTAAACATATGGCGAGGCTTGTAGGGCTTGTATATGGAAGAACGTCTGCGTGGCTCAGTCGGTTAAGGCGCACGACCGTACTTATTTGTCCTCGTACAGGGCGTGGGTTCAAATCCCCGGTCAGACAGAATTTTTTCAGATGCAAATAATTATTCTATACTTTCCTATTACCAAAAAACTCGAATCGAAGCCTGCTAGCCACGTCTTTTCAATTCTAACCTTGAACCGCGATAAGCCACGTGTAACTAAGCTGTGTAACTCGACCAACTATATTGGGCAGTTTGTACATAAAAACAAGGTACTCAGATTGAATCCAAGAACTGTTNAAGCCACTGAAAAAAATTAAAGTAGTTGTAAGCAGCGAGTGTTTTTTTTAATTTTATCAAAGTTTTAATCTTCCACCCTTTTGCTCAAGCAACTCGTGCATAAAAATACTTTTAATTTTCCTCAGGAAATACTTGCTATATAAAGTACGTGTATCTTCGCCCCCAATACGAGGTTGCGTCATGTTGTCGTTGAAGCGCGAAAAGTTCGAGTCGCTGAACTGAGCGAGTGCTTAGCCTCAAGGGAGCCGCCAAGGGAAATATGTCCCAGCAGGGCTCGAAATTATCTGAACTGAAAACACTTCTCAAGATTAATTGGATCTTCAAGATAACTGATGCGCCGTGTCGTGTATATTAATGTTTGCTAAATGAACCCATGTTTATTGTTGATTAGTGATGATATTACCAAAAATACACATTCAAAGCTCTGCACTTTAAACTTTGAAGTACACCACCAGTTGGAAAGTAGGTCCACAAACAACACCGTACACATCTATTTTCTAAATATTCAATGATTCTCATACTTTCACTAGACGAACACGCAGCTATTTCAAGCGTTAAATTCTGCATTGTTACAACGCGCTCGCCGATGCAGGCTGTGCATTTATATCTTCCTATATTATATGTTCATTTTGGCAAGACGGGAAAATATCCTAAGCCCCCCCCCCCACAACACCCCACGACCCCCCACCAAATTATTGCTATTATTAACTTACTCAAAATGTATAAAATTTAGAATGTGTTAATGTTTAAAGTGTAAAATTTTCTATATCAAGGGGCGCGGCAGCGCCCCAATGGCAAGTATAAGTTTTATACACTATGCCGTCGAGAGTACCGCGACCCTATTATACTTTGAATTCGCTAGATAACCTATACACGTTTTACGAATCTTTCTATTATATTATTCGATCCGAAATTAATGCTCATGTATCAATATTCTATCTTCAAGATTTCAATTAGATCTTTCGAATTATCGTAGCATTTTGCTGAAAAAATTGCTCCTTCAGCAAATTAATTAAGATTGAAAATTAATTTGTGATTTTTCTTTAATTTTTCGCCTCCCCGATTCTCTTTTTTCAGGCTCAGTCGCTTTCAACAATACTGAGATTGTTGGTTATGGGAGGTTAGAAGTTCATATAAATGTACATACAAAAACTAACTATTTATTTACATATATACGAAACGCCATTATTAAATAAAAGATCTCAAGAGAGCTATCCGCTGTGTCGACGCTGCAGAGAGCCGAACGCACGGAAACAGAGCGCTGCATGCTTATTATACCAAAAAGATTGAGAGAGAGCAGAGAGTCAGAGAGAGAGAGAGAGAGNAGAGAGAGAGAGAGAGAGAGAGAGAGAGAGAGAGAGAGAGAGAGAGAGAGAGAGAGAGAGAGAGAGAGCGAGCGAGAGAGAGGTGTCTGCCAAGTCTTACAGGCAGACGGAGCGCTGCTGAACATGTTTATGCCTAAAGCACATCTGTAAGTACATACAGTCCGACGAATCGGTCAATCGGATATCGCTGTGTTGCACTAGGGAGCCGAGCACGCGGAGCAGACAGAGTGCATCCGTGAGGTACCTACTACGCAGGTGTGTAGGACGTAGGCACGTAAAGCTTGTGATCCTCTATAGTCGTCAGTCATGTTCTCTTGGTTGAGCTCCATAAGTTCAGCCGCACTATAGTTTGCTGAAACTCCCAAGGTACACCTAACCTTTTCCCGGAAAAGTACCAGGAAAACATCAGTGTTGCCGAAAGTACAGATCGTTTTGTAACTCGAGTGTTATAAGTGTCTCTCACAATACTTAGCGAAAAAGAAGAAAATGATGTGCGATGGGCCCATAGCTATATGCATTCAGCACTATGAGATCATAATATACGTGCATGTGCGCCAGTGCGTGGACTGTGGTGCGAGCTCAGGCCTGTGTCTGGTAGATACGAAATTTGCATTCTGTTGTCTGCTGGCTACTACTCTGAAATAGATTTGTATTTCTTTAGGACAACTCAAGCGCACCGGCATGGATTGCCAGTGATACAGGCACGACGTGTGCATGTTGGATACAGAGATATAGATGGACTGGAGAGGACACCGACCAATCGCTCTATAGAACATGATGGCCTGTGACAACAAGGTCCAAGAGCGAGATCAACAGCGTAATCGGCGGCCATCCCAAGCTCAACTTCAACTTCATCGAGCTCTCACCGCCTGTATAACCCGATCNNCACCGCCTGTATAACCCGATCCTGTTCTCCCATAACATCATTTGCTTGTTCCTCCAAAACGTGTCGAAGACGGCAAGCTCTAATTTCTTAATCTTCCGTTACAGCAACTTTAATCTTAACCTGAGCGCGACGCCGCCTCGATCATAGTCAACCTGTACTCGGTCATACGCCTCACATGTCATCGGTGTAGCCGAGTTCGCCACAGCCGTTTTGATGGACAGCAAGCGACACTTCAACCTCGCGCTCTAGACCGAGCTCAAAGAGGATCAGAAGCCTGCGCTCGAACAGCAGCTATATTGCGGCTCTACTGTGCGGCGCGTTAAACAACGAACTTACGAACACGAGAATGAGTTCGCGGCAGGGCGCGTCTGCGACAACGATTCCATCGAGTTTGAGCACGAGGAGAAGGTAGATGTCAACGAGGAGCCGATGCTTCCTCAAGAGATCGGCAGTACCGGAGACCGTCCAGCCTAAAGCTCAGCATACCCACGACATCTCGCAACAAGTTCAAACCTACTACTGATACTGCCGCCTGCCAGCGTTATGTGCTACGGTCACTGCTAGCATACCACCAGACAAGAATTATGTGTCTGTATAAGCGCCGAGCGCTTGCTAGGAACTCAAGCGCTTAATTATCTAGATCGTCTCAGACATGACGTGTACGTGAATGCTGGATACAGAGACTAAACACAGCAGTATGCTCGGGACTATAGGCTGAATACTATAGGCATCGGCAAATCGTTCCATGACTTACTTCGATTCGACAGCGTACATGCAGCGTGATCCGCGGATAATCAAAGCTCGACTGTTACTTCATCAAGTTTTCGTTACTGTACTTCGACAAAGATCCCGTCGGCTGCAATTCTAACCTCAACGGAAATTTTGGCTTGCACCAGAGCATACACAAGGCAACAGAAATTGCTCCAGAATTTTGTATGAAGATGAAGAATAGCGTCACAAACGCGCTGGATCATAACGATGGACTAGACACTGGACATCGACAAATCGCACTATCAGAACATGCCGGACTACATCAAGAGCGAGACCGATATAGTGTGATCGGCGGTCACTCTAAGCTCGTCTTCAATTTCATGAGCTCTCTCCATTTGTCTTCGACGACGAACCCGTGGGTTGCAAGGACGACCCCCGTGGCTGGTCGTTCGATTCGTATACCAGAGGCTTCTCGACGGCAACAGATATACTCAACTCCAAGACCTCATAGTTGAATTATTCTTCCGCAGTCGAAAATGAGCAAGATCTTCCTTCTTTCGTTAAAGCTATTTTAACCTCGGGATGATAGTGATTGTGCCGCGACTTTCAGGGTCCTAATCGAAAGTTATAGCGAAATTCGCTAAGTAGTTCTTACGGGGTGCATCTGCCCCATCGCCACTTCCTACGAAGACTTCAACTCAGATTTTCAACAAAGACTAGCGCAATTCAATACTTTGCCCTTTTTTACAAAAAAAGAACTTTTCTAGAAAAAAGCAACAAATTTGAGTTGTATTAGTCTTTGTTGGAAATCAGAATTTCGTTGGTCTTCGTAAAAAGCGATAACATTAAGTAACAGTCCCTTGAGAGATTGTTTGTATCAAAAACATTTCTTTACAAGTTTATTTAATTAAACTCATTGAAAGTTTATGAAATCAGTTAAATAAACACCTTTTACAAGGTAAAACGTTGGCAACTATAAGTTATGTGTTCATCCTCATCAATCTGTATCTTAGTATTATAATTATAATTTTTCCTCTAAAAAGTTATGCAATTCTTAAAGAAATTGTCAAATCTTTACAGCTTTCAAAAGTTTATGTGTATTTTTATCAATATACGCTAATGAATGTAGTGAAATCAGTTTTAAAATTGTCAAGTGTTAAAAATCAGCACATTGATAAAAATCATTTCTTACTCCAAGAAGAATTAATCTCACTATAGCTTCAGAATGAAAATCTGCATCCTGTTTCGTAATTTTCTCACATCTAATCTGAATCTTTTAAAACTATAATCCAAATCATCTTGTGCAACGAAATGAGCAAAATCATATAAATATAAAAATATCAATTAAATTCCTCTTAATTATAGAAGAATCATTCAAACACAAATCGGATTTTCATCTTGAAGTTATAGCGAGGCTAATTTTTCTTGGAGTAAGAAATGATCTTTGTCAGTGCAGGTAAGCTAGAATCTACTGACTAGTTTATAAAAATTATAAAAATTAAGATGGTTGTACTTTTCAAAATTATTCTTTTAATGCTTACTTGCCGTCCCGTTGTCTTATAGTCTATCGATGAAACACTCGAATTATTACTTTTACGGTGTGCAATGTGTTAGATAATATTAATTAAAATGACATTTTTTTATTACAATTTAAAGTGCTTTACAGCTAGCATGTTGTCGTAAAAATCTTCACATATATATTTGTTGCAAAGAAAAAATCTTAAAACTAAATGAATATACGTAATTTTGGAATCATAATATATTACGATTTGTCTTGATTGAAAAGGGGATAAATTATATTTGTGTAGGGATTGATCGTTGAGTAATCAATAAGTTGTATTTAGTATATATGAATATGATTTACTCCATACATCGTAGACTGCAATACAACGGGACGGCTAGTAAGCATTAAAAGAATAATTTTGAAAAGTACAACCATCTTAATTTTTATAATTTTTATAAACTAGTCAGGCGGGGGGTAATTTTTAAGAAAATAATGTTTAGCGGGTCTATCCTTGTGAAAATATTTGCCGAAATGAATATCCTCGACAATCCCACACACACTCAACCAGATGATTTCAGAAATTTATAATGAATATACAATGTATAATTGCATGGAAATATACGAAGTTAAATATTTACCCCCGCCCCCCCCGATCTAGTTACAGAACAAAGAATCATTTCTTACCCCAAAATAATTTTAAACATACGCCTAAACATAATCCTGATTGTGTTGAACTAATTCTTCTATAATTAAGAGGATTTGCTTGATATTGTATATTTATCATGATTAGGATTCATTCACTTTGCACAAGAGGAGTTGATTATAGTTCAAAAGATCAGATTAGATGTGAGAAAATTACGAAAAGGAGCAGATTTCAGTCTGAGCTATGAGTGAAAGTTATGAATTCTCCTCAAAGAAGCTTTGATAATAATAAAATTTCAGTTTGCTACAACTTTCGGAACGCATTTGAGATCACGTGGAGTACGATCATACGTTTTAAATGTCGTGCGGATGCTGTGATGTGTGTGTGTGTGTGTATGCTGTGTTGTGTTTGTGTGGTGTGTGTGTGGTGTGTGTGGTGTGGGGGTTGTGTGCGTATACCGCCCATAATTTGGAACCAATCGAAATTAGGTCATATTGTTTTATGATTCTGACCATCTTACGGCCATAGGAGACCATTTTTCTATTTGAAGAATATTTATGCCTTTTTATAATATTAACAATATATGACAATATGTATCTAAAAGAACATAAATTTTCTCCTTTTCCCAGCAAGATTTTCTAAATTCACTGATCTGTTCATTTTTATTGTATAAAGGATTTTTCGATAACATATAGAACTAAATAATAAATATTAACGTTGAAAAAAATTCATGACAAATAAAAAAACAACGATATTACTAGTTGTACAAATTTTAAGCCAGATTTTGGCGACTAGTTTGAGATAAAAAATCAAAATTAAAAAAAAGTTTTTTTTATGTTGTACATATTACGATAAAAAAGGTTTAAATTGGAGTGCAAAGTTTAGGAAAAGATGATGTTTGATCATTCGCTAGCTCTTATAGGTTATAAACCTTTACGTTAAAAGATATTAAGATCAAATCTTCAACTCTCACCTGTATACTCTGCGTGAGGCTGACGATTATTATGTTTTGTTAAACCATTAATTTGATATTAATGCTTAGTATACGTTGAAGTTTCTCAATGTTATCAAGAGTTCACGGAGCTAACTATCCTTTGATATCCACCCTTAACCCCAGTGCCCTAGATCCCCTCCCCTACAAGTGTCTTCCAAACCTATCCTTTTAGTATCGAATAGTAGCGAATATTTAAATCAAAGAAAGAGTTGATTGTCCCATGTAATTATCTTCCACTAGCAGAATAGGAGGAAGCTAAGTGCCAATGACTTGGCAGCGGTTTTCTTCTTGGAGTAAGAAATGATTTTTATCAATGTGCTGATTTTTAACACTTGACATTTTTAAAACTGATTTCACTACATTCATTAGCGTATATTGATAAAAATACACATAAACTTTTGAAAGCTGTAAAGATTTGACAATTTCTTTAAGGATTGCATAACTTTTTAGAGGAAAAATTATAATTATAATACTAAGATACAGATTGATGATACATAATACTCTCAGAATGCTCTCTGCGTTATCGGGCTTGTGACCGTCATATTTTTAGTATGTTAAATAGTCAAATATGGCCGTCTATTATAGACAGTTTTCCACACCACCCAAGGGGTACTGTCAGAAGCACATTATATTATTATATAATATACTTCAGGCGCGTTGTTTTTTTTGTTACTTTTTATTTTATTGTATGAAAATCACCAATAATTTCATATAAATTTCATGATATAATGAAATTATACAAAATTATGGTTATTGATAACAATGAATTTTGTTGTACTTCGTCACGATATATTTCGAAAAATTGAATTTGTTAATGTAATCTTTTTAATTGTTATTTCTCATATTCTCTGACCAAATCATTTAAATAACGTTCATAATTTACTTGTTCTAATTCATATTCTTCAATTTGATTATTTAATTCTCGCAAAAAGTTTCCATGTGCTTCGTTTTCTATTGGAACTAAAGAATTTTGAGTTGGATCCCACTCCATTTTTAATTAATTGTGGAGACAGCTATAATATAATTAAAACAAAAACATTTGTTTTATTAAATTAATAAATGTATATATATGGATGGTTCTCTGACAAATCGTGCGCGACAAAAAAAATAAAAATTACCTAAAAACCTAACAAATTTTTGGATAATTTGAGTATGTCCTTCCATTACTATGTATTATAGTAATTTTTGCTAGACTTATAATAAAAATTATTATAGTATTTCTCTCAGTGTAGTAGTGAAAAATCCTTAGAAATCATTTAAATGACTAATAATAGCTATGACAAAGGTCGTAAGATTCTTTTTTACCAACATAACCTACCAATGTAATATTTCTATACAAAAGTAGTTGGAGTGTGGATCACATCTTGGATTTTCACATTTCACATTTTACTATTCAACATAGTAAAAATATGACGGTCTCAAGCCCGGGGCTTCTTGGAGGGCATGGCGAATTTTCAAAAATAACATAAAAATGAACGATTTTTACGTTATTTTGTAGGGGGGCAAGTGGGGGAGGCTGTGGGGGGGGTGGGGGGAGTCTAAAGGCCACCAATAACTATATAATATAGGAAGATATATATTGTACTCAAAATTACACTTTGTCTAAAAACTCTAATTTAAAACCGACTTGACTGTGCGACTGGCGGATTCGGACTCTTATTGCAGACTGGCTCGTGATCCTCGGCTTCGTCCAGGTAGCAGATTCGTGGGTGTCGCCCTCACCGTTTGAAGTAGCATCAGCTGTTGGGCCCTCGCATCCATAGATCGAGCTGGTCGACGGCTCTGGGAATTTCCCCGGCCTTTAGTCCTGAACCTTTTGAGGCTACTTTTCTCCGTACTTTTATGACCTTTTATGATCCTCCTTCTTTCCAAGTACAGACATGCAGTTTATAACTGTATCTAGATCTACGCAGAATTTTCGAGTGACAGTATTCGGAGTATACGTTTTGTACTTATTATAAGAATTTCTCATGTTTCAATCTCGCGGCATACTGTATATTTCGACTCGCGAAACGACTTGGTCATTACTTCACACCCTTTTCAAACTTACAAAAAAAGTCACTTGAATCGTGGGAGCAATTATAAATTTCGTATTAGAATATTTTGAAAGGCATTTAAACATGTTTTAGAACAATTTTTAATCCGTATTTATCACTTTTAATTAATTTCTACTTAATCAGTTTTTCATATAAACGCTTTACTCACTTGGTATAATTGATTGTTTTGTTTAAGACCTTGTCTTGTCGGCTGCTTATTATATGTTTCAATTTTTTCTGAACCTACCGCTAGATGTGCCACTATTGCTTAGACCTTAGACTATACAGTAAGAGCTACGGTGGCTCAGGCGGTCGAGTGTTGGACTCGCAACTCGAAGGTCTAGGGTTCGAGCCCACCGCCCCACCTCCCGCCGAAAAAGCCAGGCACCACTGAAAATCTAATTTCCATGTGCCTATTCCAACCATATGCTTGGTGGTTCGGATCCCACTTAAAGCTGTAGGTCCATTTAGTCGGGGTGGTGGCGTCCTCTGACTATCTGTAGGTTTCCGCCAAAAAAAAATAAAAATCACAAAATCAAACATGTAAGGTGGCGCATCGGGTCTCAGCCTAGAGCAAGAGACCCACTGCCAATAAAATAGAAAGAAAGAAAGAAAGAAAGACTATACAGTACTGTATGGTCTAAGGCTTGGACTTGGACATGCGAATCAGGGAGTAAGAGAGGAGACCAAACTCTTATATGGCTCGTATTGCCGAAATGGCTCCCTTCTCTCGGCGAAGATCACCGTGTATGCTCGGCGGAACCCACCGTGACCTAGCGAGTAACAGAGCCGCCGGTCGGCGGCTTATCGTACTATCCAGCAAAATTCTGATTGCAAAATATTTTTGAGTTCGAATCCACGTGGAAGAGAATTTTTTTTAGCTAATTTTTGCTTCCTTCCTAAGGAATCCTTGTAATAGTAATTTTTGGAGTTTGTGTAAAAACATGTGGGAAGTGTGTTTTAATGAATTTTTAGTCGAAAAATTGTGTTTTTAGAAAATGTCCGTACGGATGTATGTGTGTGTGTGTGTGTGTGTGTGTGTGTGTGTGTGTATGTGTGTGTGTCGTGTTGTGTGCGTGTGTGGTGTGCGTCATGTATACGCCTGTTTCTCAGCTTCTGACTTGGTGGATTTTAACCCACCAAGTCTCATTTTCTTTGTTTTTGCTAGAAGATAGTGGGACGGAAAGTCCCGTTTTTCCAATTTATATACGCGTTTTTTTTATAGTGAGTTATTTAGTTTTGCGATTTCAGTTTTGCCAACAAAGTTATTGGAAAAGTAATAAAGTCAATTGCTTACCTTGTATCTGAAAGAGAATAAAATTGCCTATGTTTTACCGTGAAAAATTTATATTTCGTACGTCGTTCTTTTATTATACACCATACAGGTGCAATTTTTTAAAATTGTGTATACTCAAAAACTAAATAGCGAATCATTCTAAAAAATAATATGATTATTGAAGGTAATTAGACTATATACCACTTAAATTTTAAGTCACTTCATGGGGCAGATCTGAGAAAAACATCAAAAACTGAAAAAATCGTTTTCTACGTGAACGCGATACTCGGACTACAAAAGGCAATAATCAAGTTCAAAATTTGGATTTATGTTAGCATTATCATAGCACATGATTTCTTTCTTTGGATTTTTATAAAAAACCAGTTAGTTTGCAAAGGATATTGAACTTCAAGACTTTTGTTTTTACGCCTGTATGCGCTATGGTCGTTTGTGTCTGCGTGATGCGGGATAACTGGGTAAAAAGGCAATATCAATTGACGAAATTTTGGATTTAGTTAGATTATAGCCCTTGTATCTCTTCTTTGGTTGTTTAAGAATACCAGTTAGTTTTAAAGAATATTAGGCCCTCTTCAAATTTGTTTTCTTACCCTGTCATCTAGATAACTGAAAACTTGTATCGCTCGATCTCCATTTCCATTAATCGGATTTTGATCTATACTTAGACTGTTTTGTGTTTTTAGTTTTCATTAATGCGTTAAAAATAAGATTTTCAGTTACGCAATCAATCGTACGTAACTGGACAAATATTGTTGTACAATCTTGGTTAGCGTTAAAATTTATACATGAATCAGGAGCGGAAATTATTGGCATAAAATAGTATATTGTATATTGCCAACTAGGGAGGAAATTGGCTTTTATCTAGCGAAGGTGATATTTTGAGCAATGAGTGGGAGTCGAGGGCGCCGTAGGCCGAAGTCGGACGACGGAGTCTCAAAATATCACCCCGGTCTGAAAAAAGCCACTCTCCCTTGGTGAACACGCGCTACTTTTCATGATACGTGCTGAGTAGACTATCCTTTGTTTAAGCAATGCAAAGGTGTAGGAATTGAGACTCTTTGAACGTATAGCAATATTTTCAAAAATTTTGAATTTGAAATTTTTGAAAATTTGAAAATTATTGAAAATTTTAAAATTTGAAATTTGTGAAAAATTTGAAACTTTGGAAAAATTTTGAAAAAATTTGAAAAATTTAAATATTTAAAATTATTAATTGGCCGTAGATACTTAAAATAAAGGTAGTCTATAGAAAAATTCGGATAATCACTGAAGTTTTAACGAAAAGTTTCACAAATTTATTTTCGCGAGATATAAGCATAAGCGATAATAGTTGCGGAACGTATCTAAAACTCAACCGGTGGTCGAAAAATGCCAATAATATACGCCAGCGCTACTAGAATCTTATTTTAACGGATTAATAAAAGCAAACAGCCAAAAAAACGAGTCTAAGTATAGATTAAAATCCACTTAATCGGAAACTGAATACGAAGCGATACCGTTAGTCAGTTATCATTAGAGGTATACAGGGTAAGAAAACAAAATTTGAAGCTTCATATTCTTTAACTAGGACTGAGTATCTCAACAACCAGAAGAAAGGATAAATAGGTGCTATATAATGCATCAACTAAATCCAAAATTTAAAAATCTAGATTATTGGCCTTTTAATCCATTTTCGCATCAACGTAGAAAAAACGACTCATAGCGTACCGAGGGTGTAAAACAACAAAAGTTTTAGAAGCTCAATAGCATTTAAATCTAATTGTTTTATAAAAATCCAAAGATAAGGGATCATTAGTGCGTATATAATGCTAACTAAATCCAAATATTTGAAACTTGATTATTGGCCGTTGTTTACTTCCAGTGTATTCGCGTCCACGTAGAAAAAACGCTTGTTTTTACAGTTTTTTTGATGTATATTTTTTCTTCAGGATCTGCCGCCATGAAATGACTTAAAAATTTAGTGTATAGTTCATTATTAATAACCTTCAATAATCATATAATTTTTTTAAGACATGATTCGCTATTTAGTTTTGAGTTAACACGATTAAAAAATTCACTGTATGGGGTGAGTATCTAAAAGAACGACGGTAACGACATATAAAATTATTACAGGAAACATAGGCAGTATATTCTCTTTCACGGTACATATCTGAAGCGAACTTATTATTCAACTCTTCCGACATACTTTGCAAAACGGAAATCTCCACACTTAAAACATCACTAATAAAAAACACGCAGTAATATAAATTGTAAACGGACTTTCGTCCCACTAATCTTCCTAGCAAAAACAAAGAAACTTGAGACCGCTTGTGCGATGTTAAATCCCCACGCGGCCCAACCGGAGTAGGAAGTCTGAGACAGGAACACGAGAGCATATACCTACGCACACACACACGCACACACACCACAAACACACACATACACAGCACACACCACACCACCGAGCAGCACCCCCCCCCCCCCCCCCGCCCCCCCCCGCCCTCAAAGCACACACATACATCCGTACGGACATTTTCTAAAAACACAATTTTTCGACTAAAAATTCATTAAAACACACTTCCCACATGTTTTTACACAAACTCCAAAAATTACTATTACAAGGCTTAAGGAAGCCTTGTAATAGTAATTCCTTAGGAAGGAAGCAAAACGCGCCGAGATATTTACTGCTAGGTGGTGAGGAAATGATATCATCAAAATGTAATAAATACCAGATTACGTTANGATATCATCAAAATGTAATAAATACCAAGATTACGTTAAATAACATTCAATAAAGTTTCTAAGAAAATAAGACATATAATGGCAGACACACACACACACACACACACACACACACACACACACACACACACACACACCAACCAACGATCAAATATCTAGGCATAACCATCGATGCGAGACTTACTTTCAAGCAGCATTTGGAAGCAGTGAGCGATAAGGCAGCAAATGTTGGCGCTGCTTTATCGCGATTGATGCCAAACGTAGGAACAAAGCAGGGATCCAGTGCGAGTACAACGACCAATAGAGTCGGCTGGAAAACAAAGAATTATGATAAGGAAATGTTCCTGTCATCACTAGAGGAACTGCAACTGTCTGGAACGGCGAACAACAAGGCAGAACAGATGATGGAAACCATTGCCCGAGCCTGCGACGCCGCTATGCCTCGAAGAGTGGCAAATAATAGACGGCCGCCAGTATACTGGTGGAATGATGATATTGCTACGGCCCGTAGTGAATGCCATCAGACTAGAAGACGGGAACAGCGAGCTAGGAAAAAACTCTACAGAACTGGAAGAGGCCAGGAAGTAGTGGACGCTTGCGACCAGGAAGTGAAGGAGGCTAAACGTAAGCTGAAAAAGGCAATACGCGACAGTAAGCTGCGTTGCTTAAAGGAGCTACAGGACGAGGTAGACCAAGATCCCTGGGGTCGACCATATAAAATTGTTATGACGAAAATTAAGGGAGGTCGTGTACCCCCTCCCAAGTGCCCGGAATTCTTAAACCGGGTCGTGACTACACTGTTCCCCGGACAATGGGATGAGACAGGTGTTACTGAAGCATGGACAAACCAAGAAGATATCCCCAAGATAACGACGGAGGAGCTGCAAATGGCCTGCAAAAGAGTAGGAAACAACAAGGCTCCGGGGCTGGATGGCATACCCAATATTGCACTGAAGCATGCTATACACGCACACCTGGAGACCTTCGTAGACTTGTACAACACATGTATCGAGGAAGGGATATTTCCCACTAACTGGAAGAAACAGCGCCTAGTGCTATTGCCAAAGGGAAAGAAGGCACCTGACGACGCTACGTCATACAGACCACTCTGCATGCTGGACACCCCGGGCAAGATCCTGGAACGTATAATCTGCGTCAGAATGGATCAAGCTATAGAAATATCAGAAGGACTTTCAGAACACCAGTACGGATTCCGGAGGCAACGCTCTACACTGGACGCAGTTAGCCTAGCGATTCACACTGCCCGAAAAGCGGTGGAGGGAACAAGATGGAAAGGAGGCAAAAAGGAGTACTGCGCTATTGCTACACTGGACGTAAAAAATGCGTTCAACTCGGCTAAATGGAGCAAAATACATGAGGCACTCCGAAAGAAAGATGTACCTTTGTACATAAGGAGGATGATGTCCGACTACCTAAAGGACAGAATCTTGCTGTATGATACTGAGAACGGCACTAAGTCCTATAAAGTCACAGGAGGCGTCCCCCAAGGTTCGGTACTTGGTCCACCGCTTTGGAACATCATGTACGATGGAGTACTACGCCTACCACTACCCCAAGGGGCAATGGTCATAGGATTCGCGGACGACATAGCAGTAGTAGTTGTAGCGAAACACATCGAAGATGTGAAAGAAATAGCGGACGAGGCAATTCGTATAATACACGAATGGCTAATAGAAACAGGCCTAGAGCTAGCCAGCCACAAGACCGAAGCTATCCTTATCACCTCTAGGAAAAAACTAGAGTCAATAACATTGACAGTAGATGGGCATGAGATTGTCTCCCAACCAACGATCAAATATCTAGGCATAACCATCGATGCGAGACTTACCTTCAAGCAGCATTTGGAAGCAGTGAGCGATAAGGCAGCAAATGTTGGCGCTGCTTTATCGCGATTGATGCCAAACGTAGGAGGGCCAACTCAAAAACGAAGGTTGCTTCTAGCCAGTGTGACCACGTCAATTATGTTGTACGGAGCCCCAATATGGGCAGACGCCATGAAGGTGAAAAGCTACGCGCGGAGCATATCGGCAGTGTACCGGAGAAGTGCACTAAGGGTTGCGTCTGCTTACCGTACGGTATCGGATGAGGCGGTGTGCATTATAGCAGGCATGCATCCCATTGACCTCCTAGTGGTGGAAAGGAAGGAGACCTATGAGGTAAAGCAAAGAAGAAATGACGCCACACGGCCAGAAAACTGGAACAACGCGCGGAAACGGACAATGGATGAGTGGCAACAAAGATGGGATGCTAGCAGGAAAGGGCGATGGACACATCGCCTTATACCAAAAATAGGGGACTGGATTGAAAGGAGACACGGGGAAGTAGACTTTTACCTCACACAGTTTCTTAGCGGGCATGGATGCTTCCGAGCGTACCTGCACCGATTTAAAATAGACGACCGTCCAAACTGCCCAGTATGTTTGGATGCGAACGAAGACGCGGAGCATGTCTTCTGCGAATGCTCGCGCTATCAACAAGAGCGAGAAGAACTCGAGTACTACCTCCAGACAAGAGTGACGCCGGAGTCAATGATGGCAGCTATGCTGACGTCGGAGGCCGGATGGTACGCAATAAAGACATACGTGAAGACCATCCTCAAAAAAGTCAGAAAGGATGAAGAGAAAAGAAGGGAAAGACAAGGCGAGACAATCGAGTAAAAGTTGCCAGTCGAAGGCCACTAAGTCGTAAATANCAAAGACAAGGCGAGACAATCGAGTAAAAAGTTGCCAGTAGAAGGCCACTAAGTCGTAAATACGAAACGCTCCTCGGACTGATGCAGAGGAACGTAGGTCACAGAGTTGAGCTATCACTCCCCTGCCCGATGCAGAGGAACGTAGGAGCGAGGGTTGAGTGCCTATAAGTGCTCCTCAGACCGATGCTGAGGAACGTATGTAACTGAGTTGGAGCCCAGACTCCCTCACCCGATGCAGAGGAACGTAAAGGAACGTAAGTATCGGGGTTGAGTCTGTCCAGAGGATGACCGGACGATGCTGCACGAAGTAGACGACCGGACGATGCAGCTGGAAGAAGACGGTTGGAT
>CM053168.1:45385561-45442014 GCA_012977825.3 Pteromalus puparum
CCGAAGCTCTTGTAAAGCCATAAATTCATAGCTCTCAGACGCTCTAGCGTAGCATATTAGAACAATGGACCCTTTTTTTTCTAACACTACATGTGTTGACCAGCCACGACCAAGCGACGGTTGGAGCCGAGTATTTTTCTTGAAGGAGAAAGCTCAAGCGATTGGCTTTCTTCTATTTTCTTTAGCCAATAAGAGCTCAGGCTTTCCTTCTCCACAAAAAGTGGACGGCGGAAAGCTGCGAGGAGCAATGCGGGGGAGAGCAGACCGCTGTTAGCTCTCTACGCGATAGTTACTGTAACTTCGATTTTGTAGAACTTAGTCACAATACATATTCATTTTGAGTTGAACTTAAAATAATTGTGTAAAGATTTATTTCCTTGATAAATCCTCTTCCCAATTCGCGTCACTTTAAATTGAAATTCACTAATTCCTCGGGACGTATAAACGAACACACGTATACTAACATATCTGGAACGCGCGGAAAACCAGATACATCAGCGTATAGCACCTTAATCCCTTTCTTTGGGCTGTTTATGAAACCAAATGGTTTCAAAGATATTAAGCTGCAAAATTTCGTTTTCTCACCCTGTATTTTGTATACTCTATATAACTGAAAACTGCATCGCTTAGATCTTAGCTTCTATTTGATGGATTTTAATCTATACCTTGGCTAGTTTTTTTCTGTTTTTTGTTTTATTAAATCGTTAAAAACAATATTTTCAGTTACGCATTGATTATGTAATATAATTATTTCGAAATAATTTTATCCATCAAACGAAAAAGCATAAAAACTTTATAGAATTATATATGAAGTAAAAACAATTTAGATATTAAAGCGATACATAAGGTTGAAGGAAGCTACGTGCCAAAGAATTGGCAGCGGTTTTTTATTTTGTACACCAATTATAATGCCGTTGTTAATTTTAAGATGAAAAGTTGAAAATTATAAATATAATAGTTTATACTATATAAGAAAATAGTGTAAAGCGTGTTTAAAACGGGTTTAAAGCCATCGATATATGTGTAAATAAATAAATGTTAAAGAGATTTTTGTAAAAGCTATTATACGCACATTACTTTATGATTGTTTATGCACTTCTGTCTGGAATTTATAATGTCGTATAATAAAATATCCTGAAAATATCGTACTCACTATCCTGATTATTTTTATATCTACAATCCCTATCAGCACACAACGGTTAATTAACGTTTCAAAAACGTGTTTAAAAACACCAATAAACGTTTATTTTTAACAGTTAAAAACACGTTAAAAAATCGTCGAAAAAACGTTCAAAATGTCCGTAAATTTTGCAAATTTATTTTAATAAGAAAATAATAAAAACGTTCATAAACGTTTTATAAACGTTAAATAAACGTTTTTACTTTTCTTCTAAAATAAACTGCATATATTGTGTGGACATTTTAAACGTTTTTTCGACGATTTTTTAACATGTTTTTAACTGTTAAAAATAAACGTTTATTGGTGTTTTTAAACACGTTTTTTTAACGTTAATTAACCGTTGTGTGCTGATAGGGATATGTTATGTCTAGAAGATCAACCAAAAACTTATATATCCTAAGTATAAATAACTGAATGCCCACAAATTATTATTGAAACAAAATTTATTTACGTTAAAGCCAAAGATGAACATATGCTACTTTTGTAATATAACTGTCGCATTCAGCGTTAGCCGAGTGATTATGCCGTAGGCATGGAAACTTTTTGACACATGTTCAAATCTCCGACTCGCAATTTTTTTTTTCGAATCAGCATATAATTATTTTAAAAGTGCTATACATACACATGCATATATACATTATAATAAAGTATGTTGTAAAAATATTATTTGCTGTTTGTTATATAATAAAAACGTAACAAAATAGATAAAATAAAATAACAATGAAATTCAATTATTAAATAAACTGCTTTTATTTACTCATTTTAGATTTTTTTTATTTTACAAGAGCCAGCGTTTGACAAATTTTGCTTCCTCTTAGATTTCTTTACAGCGTTTGTATTTTCCAGCCGGCGACTCGCCCCACATTTCTCGAAAAGCGTACTCATGGAAAAGGAAAAAATAATTTTTGTATACAAACCGTTCTTTAACAAGTATGCATGCATGTACCTTTATTATTTTGTTGTGTATTAACTAATAAAAATATTTAACAAATTCAAAATCCATATACATAATCACCATTAGTTTTACATGCAGCGTATTTTAAAAATATAATTATAAATACTTAAACAAGAAAAACTTAATAGTTTATAAATAATTGTGCTATATGTTAACATTTATGTTCCTGTTTATACTTTACACATTTCAAAAAGAATATTTTTATATATGCTTTTAAATAAACTTACTATTATATTATAGACAAGTTCATATTATGATTTATTTAAAATGAGATGCATCTTTGGAAATAATTATATGCTTATTCGAAAAAAAAAATTACGAGTCGGAGATTTGAACATGTGTCAAAAAGTTTCCATGCCTACGACATAACTGTCGGGATGAGGCGGTCGAGGTGGAAAAAGTACTCTGCCTATCCTGAACTAACTAACTTCTTTATTCTCCTATCTCTATCTCTCCAGCCTGACTGGTCTGGATCGTAGTCGATGCGGAACTGAGCGAGGCGCTCGCTCGCGGCGTGAGCCTGATGTATTATACTTTTCGCGCCCATATAATACATATGCTAATAAAACTAAGTTCGTTAGTTTATTCGTCCTAAGAACGTGTAATACGTTCGATTTGAGTAACGTGACTTTATAATTAATTAAATTCGAATAAATAAATAAATAACACTTCCTCTCTGCGTTTTCTCGGGCTTGAGACCGTCAATAGGCCGCATTAAAAGTGCTTGAAACTTAAAAATCTCGCGCAAGAAAATCCGTGCGTTCATTTCCACGTCTGGAGACCGACTGCATTCTGCTGTTATGCCCGTTGCAGTCCTGCGTCTCTCTCCTCCCTCGGTCCCTTTATTTAACAAAGCTTAGCTTGTTCTAGAAAACACATGTTGCGACGCGTACTCTCTCTCCCCGGAAAAACACTTAGAAAACAGTTAAATTCCAGAGTCCCGAATCACGTAGAACAAAGGCTTATTCTTTCAGCTTCTAAACCGAATATTTCACGACCAAGCTTATATTTTGAGAATTCATATTTAAAAATTATTATTTATTTAAATATTCGCGCGTAAAGATACGTGACGTATATTATTACGTTACACCTTTGCCCTTATGCAAAAGATGTTGACTATAAGGAAAACATCTTTTTTTTTAACAAACAATAAATAATAATTTTATTATTAAAAAAAAAAATTTACCCTTTTGCATTGAAATATGTGTCTAAAATAGATAATAAGCCGCTCTCTCCCTCTCTCTCTCTCTCTGTGATCGGACGTGCCGCCACCTATCGGTGGGGTACCTACATAACCACTCGGCTAATGCTGAATAAACCCGTTTTAAACACGCTTTACACTATTTTCTTATATAGTATAAACTTTTATATTTATAATTTTCAACTTTTCATCTTAAAATTAACAACGGCATTATAATTGGTGTACAAAATAAAAAAATTAGCTAAAAAAATTCTCTTCCACGTGGATTCGAACTCGAAAATATTTTGCAATCAGAATTTTGCTGGATAGTACGATAAGCCGCCGACCGGCGGCTCTGTTACTCGCTAGGTCACGGGGGGGTTCCGCCGAGCATACTTCATAGCATGTAGTTTGGTCTCCTTCTCTCTTACTCCCTGATGCGAATAAATATCGTTTTCAATGTTATTAATACGTATTAATAGGACGGTAATAGAATAGAAATTTGATATGGAAAAAACGATAGGTAATTAGATAATAGATGTTAATAGAATATAAACTTGATATGAAAGAAAAAAATAATAACATGTTGTATTTTTCAGAACAAGCAAAAATCCAACTAGAATATTAATCATATGTCTTTAAAAAATGTCTTTGCTAATTTTGGCATCTTCAAGTTGCGTTATAGATATCTTTTTTGCATGTATAATTAAAATAGTATGCACATGATTTATGTTTTAAAATAATTGGGTTTGTTGATGTATTAATTATATTGTAAATGGTTTATGATTTTTTAGGTAATGAGCTGGCTTTTCTCAGAATCAAAAGAAGGACAAATTTTGAGGGAAGATTTAATTAACATGAAGAAAAAAATGAATAGTATATCTATAGTTGATGAATTTCCGAAATATGCAAAATTACAAAGAAAATATGTTAAATTACAGGCTGCAGCTAAACAGCAAAGTATTTGAAAATCCTACATATTAGTATTTGAAAACAATATATATACATAGACGTATATGTATATGTATATTTATTCTGTTGCAGTAAATGCTCGTTCCACGTCAAAGTTCAAATTACAATTATTCTTAACTTATGGTGTTTGGATCATAAATGTGTGTATGCATGTATATAAGAATAGAGAACTAATTGTGATTAATTAAAAATATTTCATTATATTTTTTCAAATTGTTACAGGGTGTTTTTGCATCAGTCCTGCTTTTCTTATTTAGGAAAGATCCTGTTCTTATTTTTCCTGGTGGTTATCTTTGGCCCCTTGAACCAATACTTAGTTGGCCAACCCAAGTTGCAGGCGGTATATCTTTACCTGTATGGATACTTCTAATGAAATTAACTATATCATCAAATTATAGGCTGATTACACTTTGATCATTATATTAAGTTTTAAAACAACAATTTAATAAAAGAGTGTTAAGGTGAATATTCAGCGTGTTCTGAAACTTGAATGCCTGGTGCAAAATCGTTCAGAAATATATAGGCGTTGCGTGTATGCTTGAAAGAGACAGAAAAGACAGGTACCCGAGTGTCGGAATATGCCTATTATGATTTACTTACTAATTTATTGTGAAATGTCATTTCTGAAAATAATTTGAGTAACATTCTTGTGTACTGGATTTTTCTTAAATAAATTTACTTGCAGTGAGCAATTAAGATGGTAATAACTATCTTTAAAAAAGCTTTAAAATAATATTGTGGATTTACCTAGTCTATTGTGGATACTGGATAGAGTATAGGTAAAGTTAATTAAAAAATCGTTCAGCTAATCCATCTCTGAGTCTATTTTGGTTGAAATAAAATTCTATTGCAAAAAACCAATTTATTGGTATTAAATTAGGTGTTTCTTTTTTGTCATAAAATTTTTTTTCTATTTCTTACTACTGATAATCGAGGGTTATTTCTAAACTCTGATATGCTAAAATGCTATTTTGTTCAATAAAAGATTTTAAAGTTCTATTGTTTGTACTAAAATGTAAATATATTACTAATATTTGTGTGACTAATACTGCTTTGCATATTTTAATAAATCTATCAGTTATAAATGCTGTTAATTATAAGTACAATTCTCGGCATGAAGTATGTCTACAAAATCTTTCACCCTTTAGATAAATATCAAATAGGTCTTTTTAACCATCTCTAAAAAGTTTTAACATATTAGTAATTAACTGACCATTGAAAAACCCTGTAGGATTTCCTATATGAAATTTCTGCAGTTCATTCTGTAGGATATCCTGTAGGAAGTCCTGCATGTATTTTGCGGTTTTTACTGCATGAATCTATATGAAAATGTTTTTGCTGCAGAACTTCCCACAGAAAATTCCTGCAGGACTTCCTATAGAAAATTCCTGCAGGATTTCCTATAAGAATCCTAGTTGTGATTTTTTTATTCAAGATATATTACAGATAACATGGACATATGACCTATTTATCATCCACCTGGACCTTTCATAATTGGCCATAATATATGTTAATAGTGTCATTTTATGAAATTTATTATCTAACCAAATCTCTATAGAAAGTCTTGCAGGAAAAATCGCGAAATACATGCATGATTCCTTCTACAGGATATTGTACATTATTACCTGCTGAATAAGCTGTAGGATACCCTATATAAGGATACGGGATGGATAGGTACAGATATATGCCAATCAGTGCTATAAATAATTGAATATTACAGTTGGTTACATATTATTATATTTTGTTACAGTTTTCCTTTTCCAAGAAAAAACTTTGCAATGATAAAAATTTTAACATTCAAGATTTTGATAAATTCAATGATTCTGAGGCAATTCGAGTCAGAAAAAGTGTTTTTAAATGAATGCTTCTTTATAATATATTTGTATGTATATACCCGAGCAATTCAAATGTGACCTCTGGAGGTGACGATGCGGTGACATTTTAGTGACATTATTTTTTTGCAAAATAAACCATTTTTAGAATATTGACATATAACTAAAACCATGTACTAGCCCTGTTAGAAATAGTTAAAAGAAATCGATAGAAATCGATTAAATTTTTAATCGAATTTGAAGCTAAATCTTAATCCCATTTTTTGCATTAGAGCTCGATTAAAATCGATAGAATCGATAGGAGTCGATAGAATTATATACGAAAAATGACTATTAAAGTGAATAAGGGTCAATCATTGGTATGAAACAACGGTTTTAATTGTTTTTTTTTCGTATTGAAATTAATCGACTCCTATCGATTCTATCGATTTCAATCGATTTCTAATACAAAAAGTGGGATTAAGATATAGCTTCAAAATCGATTCAAAATTTAATCGATCTCTATCGAGTATTTTTAGCAGGGAGAGTAAACATATAACATATATTCTTATTTTAAGCAAAGTCATGAAATACCAGTAAAATCATTAATACGACAGGCAGACATACAGTTGTTACGTCCGCGTAAGTCCGCACAGAGCGAATACTCGCGTAGAATAGAAATAATTATTTTATGACCGGAATGAGTAGACCTTTAGTTCCGCACAGTGGTGTAGACCGACCGCCGAGGGCAAAGGTAACGAAACGCGCAGGTCAGTACGACACAAAGAGCAGATCGGTGTCCCGAGCCCTATGCCGAAAGTAGTATTTACGAATGCAGATATGAGTGAGGACGAGAATGACCACAACACTTAACATGCATGCAAATATTCTGAGATGAGATTGGAGAAGTGAGTGACCTACCTTTAATCGGTTGACCTAGCTGCTTGGTTGGGTGACAGCTGAATTGCTCGTCCTTTCGTCTTTGGCTGCGGCGCTGACTCGTTCGAAGAGCGGGGAATTTAAATAAGCTAACAACTCAAGCTTTGACTGTTACAAGTTCTAGTTTCGTTTATTCGAAGTTATAATCAAAATCGTGAAGATACAAATATAGTTTCACAGATCTTAGTTTCGTTTGCAGATAAAGAACTCAGTTTGCTCGCGTGATTCTAAGTCAAGAAATGGAATCGAGATTTGAAATGGCTATCGGGCAGAGCTTCGCCCTGTCAGTCAGAGCTCCGAAAACTGAAGGCCCCTCCTCATATTCACACATGGCTTATATAGGATTCGAGGAGTCTAGGAAGGCTAGGGCAAAAGGGTGTGTCATCATGGCAGTATTCCCATTATAGAAGCGCTGGTCATTCGTCTATCGAGCGGTATAGGCTGTTCCCCTTTTCCAGGAGTGATAGTTGTCATTAAGGTATCGGCTTATGGCGGTGCGTCAGTTGTTCACCGACTGGTCCGCCTCGATACTCATAACTTCATACGCCCCCTTCGTAGGTGTCCATAAGAGTCGACATTTATGATGTCGTTTCGCGGAATGTGAATCTTCGAGTCGGCTGCGTGCTCTATTTTATGACCTTGCGATTAGGTCCGGTGTCGTAACACGTGTCTCTGTTCATGATGAATTTCTGCCGAGTATAGCTGCAGTCTGCCGTACCGACTGCTGCTGTGAGCGTTGTACCATTCGCTGCGCGGTAAGCTCGCTTGGTAATACCGACAGACGTGACACAGTATATATATTAGACAATTAAAGTTGTTATATAGCAAGAGAGTATATAATATCATGTCAAATCATAGCTATGAAGATTATAAAGACATTATCACTTTGATACATTGATAAATCGTCGGTCCCTACGAAGACCAGCACAGCCTAGATTCTTATCGAAGAGTAGCACGGTTCATTCTCGCCGCGAAGAGTAGCACAGAACCGATTCCCTCCGCGAAGAGTTGCACAGTTCAGCTTCTCTCCGCGAAGAGTAGCACAGATCAACTTATGCCGCGAAGAGTAGCACAGATCAACTTATGCCGCGAAGAGTAGCACTGATACCGCGAACTATTTATTCCTTAAAATGTCATTAATAAGAGCTAGTTAATATAAACATCTACAATATCAGGATTAAAGTAGCAATAATAAAAAATAATTTATATTAATAAACAAAATATTTATTTATTTTTATATATTTACAATCGAGTTATAAAACTCGTGGTATTTTGATGGTACAAGGCGTTTAGTTACCATCGCCTCAAGGTCAGTTTTTTTTCTTTTGACTTAGTGCTATTAAGTATTATTACTTAGTGAGTATTGACATGAGTATTGAGCATAGAGGTTAGGTGTAAACTAAAAAGTGTTTAATTGTAAATAATAAATATAATAACTAAATTCTTTTATATGAAAGTAAATGTTTGTTACAAATGTTACAGTCGGATTATTTTCTGGTTCTTGGTTATTCCTTGTTTTTCTTCAGAAAGTAAGAATTACAAATATGTATTAATTTATTAAGCTTGTTGTGCTAACATTCCTATGTAACTTCTTTAAATTATCAGTGGCTGTGCAGGTAATCGCTGAATTCCTTTTTGATGTTTTCAATGAAGCACAGGAGGAGCATAAGAATGTTGATAGATTTAGGCAGCTTCGATTAGAAAGGCGCCATTTGAGGGATGTGTCCAACCCTTTTACTCTACCTCCTCAATACTTCAGAAAATATTACAGTGAATGCATTTTGTTCTGATTTTTGTATCATGCTGTTATGCTAGTTTATTTATACGGATGGCTCCAAATAATAATCAAGGCTCCAAATTAATAATGATATTTCCTGTGTATGAGTATTGCGGAGTCATCAAAATGCTTTTGTTGTGCTCTGTAATATATTCTTTAAATTTTCAAAATGAGTGCTGAAGTTGTTGTACGGCTCATTGAGTTGGTGGAAAATAGACTAAGACCAGTTCGTAGTATTTCCATTCCAGTGCATTTGCAAGTCCTGCTAACATTAAGATTCTTGGCAGAAGGACCATTTCAAAGGAGTTTATGTCAAGATTTTAACCACCCCGTCAGCCAAACAACAGCTAGTAGATACATTAAGAAAGTAATTGAGGCAATTATTGAATTAGCCGGCATGTTTATTCAATTCCCAATAAGTCAGAAGCAAAGAGATGTAATTCAAAATCGGTAAGAAATATTTAAAAATAAAAAAATAAAATGTATACTAATTTTGTATGTATTTAGTTTCAGAAGGACAACCAGAATTCCTGGAATAATAGGGATAGTTGATGGATTCTTGGTGAATTTTAAAAGGTCAAGTGAGAACGAAGAAGCATTTCATAATTATCGTGTAGGCTCCTCAATGAATGTTCAAATCGTGAGTAACATAAATATTTCATCAATATTTATTCATAATTGGTTTAAATTAATAATATTGCATATTGTAGGTTGTCGATTCTGACTACAATATTCTCAACGTTCGCGTTTGACCTGGCAGCAACAATGACCGTTTCGTATGGCAACACTCTGAAGCTAAGGAGTATATGGACAATCTTCGCGAAGATCCCAATATAGTGCAAGAAGAAGGGTATTATTACATACTTGGTAATGAAAAAAATATTTTAAAATAATGCTAATTAATAGATTTGAAAATCCTTATTTTATTTTTGTATTAATTACAGGAGCTGTGCGTCCAGAGCGGACGGGTGGGTGCCTATCACCACTACACAGCGCGTCCTCAGGTTGCGGATAGAGGAACGGCCCCTGAGAAAGAGGTTAGCTGCGAATAAATCGAATAAGCAGCCGCGGACAGCCGATAGGCCCTGGCGTGGGTGTGGTGAGCCCACACTGGCGAACGCATTCATCTAGAAACACTACGCAAGCACCACCACAACAACGAACACTCAACAATATTTCTTATTTTCTCTTTCTAGCTCACTATGTCTATAATCTATCTCTTCTAGCACACATTACAAAAATCCTGCTGTCGTGGAGGATACGGGAGCGATGACAGCTGCCCCGAAAGGGGATGTGTAGAATGATTCGCCACCTGGTCTTACGCGGTAACGAAGCCAGCGAAGGCGCGCTGCCTTGTAGGGGGGCGTTAGGATACGAGAATGATTCCGTAGTGTGTCCGATGATGAGCTGACTCCGTCCTCATCAAAGTCGGAAATCTCTCATACTTAGTTCTAGAGAGGTATGGGGGTTATCACCTCTAGAACGGTTGACTCACCTGCGATCGGGACAGGATCCAAAACGCGAGGGTTTAACTTACTATCATGGCTCAAAAAAAAAAAAAAAACAAAACCAAACCAAAACCAATAGGAACTTAAAGGTGGGAACGTGGGATGTGCGCAGTTTGTACAGAGCAGGCGCGTACCAGGAAATCTTAAAAGAAGCTGGCGAGCGCGAATTAGATTTAGTAGCAATACAAGAACCTCGGTGGCAAGATAGCGGGATTTTAACAAAAGATAACTTCCCCTTTATATTCGGGGACGCGAGCGGACACTCCTTAGGTACCGGTTTTCTGGTTAGCAAAAGAATTATACACGCTGTTAAAAGTTTCAAATTCGTGAACGACAGACTCTCGTATATCATCATCGAAGGAGCGTGGTATAATTACGTGGTTATTAACGTACACTGTCCTACAGAGGACAAAGAGGAAGAGGTCAAGGATCTTTACTACGAAGCATTAGAACAATTAATCAATCGATTCGCGTCTTACGACACCAAAATAGTAGTAGGAGATTTCAACGCTAAAATAGGGAAAGAGGAAATGTTTAGGCCCACTATAGGCAAGGAAAGTCTGCACGAGACCAGCAACGATAACGGTATTAGAGTCATAAATTTCGCGGCGGCAAAAGATCTTATAGTAAAGACTACGTGCTTTAAGCACAAGGATATACACAAAGCAACGTGGACATCGCCGGACGGAGCCACGCAAAATCAAATCGATCACTTCCTTATCGCTAAGAGGCGCCACAGGAATGCACTTGACGTAAGAACCTATAGGGGGGCGGATTGCGACTTGGATCATTTTCTAGTAGTGGCCAAATTAAGAGCCAAATTAGTAGCCGGGCAAAATAGTAAACGGGCGAACAAAGTAGAAACCTTCGACATTGAAAAGCTGCGAAACGAGGTAGAGCGAATTCAGTATCAAGTAGAAATAAGTAACCGGTTTCAGGTTCTCGAGGACACAGATGCACCGACGGAGGTAGATGACGACCCGAACAGTCTATGGGGGGCTATCGAAAGAACGGTAAAAGAGGCCGCGAACAAAGTGCTAGGTAAAAAGAAAAAGCCAAAGAGCAAACCATGGTTTGACGAAGAGTGCGAACTCTGGTTTGAAAGGCGCAAAAAGGCTAAAGTGGACAGCGTTCACAATGGAAACGATAGGGCCGTAGAAGAGTACCACGAAATAAGAAAACAAGTGGGTGTGATTTACAGAAACAAAAAGCGCGAGTACCAAAAGAACGAGTTTAGAAAAATAGAAACTAACAGTAACGAAAATAACCCGCGCGAGATGTACAAAGGAATTAACGCTATTAGGAAGGGTTTCCAGAGTAGATCGCAATTAATGAAAGATGAGGGCGGGAATCTCGTTACAAACGAAAATGAACTGCTAAAGCTGTGGAAAGGATATTTTGATAAGTTACTAAACGTACATGAAAACTGCGAGGAAACGGGAGACGAAATCCACACTGNCTTATTCGCATTTAAACTCAATTAAATTCCATTAAATTAATTAAAGTCTATTAAATTCTTTAGAAAAATCTATCGATTTTAATTGCTGTTTTTTTATCTATCCATTTTAATTGTAATTTTCCTCATTGACTCTGAATGATTGAATGGAATTTAATTGAGTTTTATTGGGAAAAACGCGATTAAGGCTTGCCATTCAATTTTATCGACTTTTATCGATTTCAATGGAATTGTTTTAGCAGGGAATGAACTGCTAAAGCTGTGGAAAGGATATTTTGATTGTTGTAATATATGAATTTATACAGTCGTAATCGTTGAACGAGTCAAGCTCTAGCGAACGCGAGCATAGTGCGCATGTCTCGCGTATATACCCTAAGAGCACACTATACTGTATACTATACTTCGTGGAGTCAGACTATGCTGTACTGTGCTCCACACTCTCTCGTGCCTGTAAGACTCCGTGCTGAGCGGACGCACTGCCGACTAGGCTCTCAAGCCTTTCAATATAAAATATATTATTTAAAACTCACTGCCTTGTTTATTGATCCACACAATCCAACATGGTAGCAGAGCGTGGTTTAAAAATTTCACTTCTTCTACATTAACTCTCGAGTTGTGTAGAGATGTCGAAAAGTGAGGTTAGAAGAAGAGCCACGTGGAAAAGGAGTCAACGATTATTATTAACGAAGTAAATCGCACAGTGACAAATTGAACAGTGATATTAAAGGACAATATTTTTTTAAAAAACGTACGTACTCGTGAAACATTGAAATTCGATTTTTTTTTGTGTCGAAACGTGTGTCGAAGAAAGAAAATATTCAAGTGAAGATTAACCGGACAAATAAGGGTTAAAGCAGCAAAATATACGCTCAGCACAAAAGATAAAGTAGTCAAGTATTAAACAAAAGGAAGATTCTTGAAAAATAATCAAGATTTAAGTGTGATGCAAGCGGATTAAAGTCGTCAAGTGAAACACGTGGTAAAGTGCTATATCAGAGCACGTGACAAAATTAGAGGTTAAGCACATGTTCTCGTGGCTTAAGAAAAAAGTAAATTCAGAACACGATTTAGATACTAAAGAAGTTGTTTGGAAAGAGGAACTAAGAAATCCGATAAGAAAAATATTTTTAAAAGAACTGAAGAAGGTTATTATTATAACAAATCAAGTATACGATAAAATAAAAATTAAAGAAGAAAAAATGGCTAAGCAAGCTAAAATTGAAGATATTTTGATACCAGTGTTTGATGGTGAAAATTATACAAGCTGGAAAATAAGATTAATGATCCTGCTGGAATATAAAGAGTGCAAGGATCCAGCAACTCGAGAAATGACGGAAGCTGAAAAAAAGGACGAAGCCAAATGGAAGAAGATTGATTTAAAAGCTCGTACCATGATAATTAGTGCGATCTCCGACAAACAACTAGAGTACGTTGGCGAATGTGAAACAGCCTTCGAGATGATTAAGAAATTTGACAAAATGTACTTATCTCAGTCTACAGCCTTACAAATTATATGCAGAGGAAAAATCGAAGAAATAAAATTAAATAACTATACTACAGTGGAAGAGTTTTTCGCAGAATTCGAAAAAGTAACAAATGAATTTAAATCGGCTGGTGGAAAACTAGAAGAAGTCGAGAAATTAAGATATCTAATCAGAGCCTATTCACCAAGTTACAGTTACATCGGAGATTTTATAGATGTTATACTAGAGGATCAACGAACAGTCGACTACGTCAAGTCGAAGATTAAAGAGAAAAATATGACTCAACCAGAAAAATAAAGCCAACGTCAGTACCTTTGTGGTACAAACTAAAGGAAAATGTTATACCGGTGGAGAACGAGGTCACTACAGTAAACAATGCATGAGATCACAGCAGCAGAGCAACCGAGGACGAGGTGCTCATTCCAGTCAAGGTCAACGAGGTCACCAAAGAGGCTACAACAGAGGGTACAACAGAGGGTACAACAGAGGGTACAACAGAGGCTTCAACCTAGGCAACTACCGAGGAAATCAACAAGGCAGAAGTCAAGGTCAACCTAGAGCTGAATCTTCAGGCGAACAACAGAGTGACTACTCATCCGAAGCATGGCTGACACAGGTCTGCAACTCAGAGGTAAATCAGGTAACTGCGTTAGAAAATAGTAGCCTAAATTTAGATCAAATTAATTGGATTCTAGATAGTGGCTGTACAGACCACATTGTAAATAACGATAAATACTTTGATAAATTCATTTGTTTAAAAGAACCTGTTGAGGTAAAATTACCTGATGGTAAAAATTTGAAAGTTACAAAAATTAGAACTGTAAAATTACTCTTCAAAAATTATTACAACAAAAAACAAGTAGAAGTAAAAAATGTTTATTATGTTCAAGGCATTAGACAAAATATATTGAGTTTATCTAAAGTAACTGAAAATTGCACAGTAGTAGCTAAAAATGACAATGCAAAAATATATAATAAATTTAGAGAATTAATAGCAGTTGCATATAAAAAAGATAACTTATATTTTATGAAAAGTTTTGTAACACGAAAAGATAACAAACAAATCTATGTAAATTCAATTAAACTAACTGATAAAGAGAAATGACATAGGGCACTTGGTCATGTAAATTTTCAATACTTAAATAAATTAGTAAAAAATAAATTAGTAGAAGGCCTGCCAGAAAAAATCGAAAGTACCGAAATGAAATGTGCAAATTGTATAGAAAGTAAAATGGCTAATGTACCGTTTGAAAATAATAGAACGAAAACTACTGAAATTTTAGAATTAATTCACACTGATTTAAATGGTCCACATAATACAATCGGTTATGGTGGAGAGAAATACTTCGTAACTTTTGTTGATGATTACAGTAAATGCGCTAGAATCTTTTGCATTAAAAACAAATCAGAAACTGCCAGTTGTCTGAAAGAATTCGTAAATTTAGTAGAGAATAAATTCAATAAGAAAGTGAAAAAGTTGCAATGTGATAACAGTAAAGAATATTTAAACCCAGAGATTTATGATTTTGTAAAGTCTAAGGGAATATAATTAGTAACATGCCCACCGTACGTGCACGAGTTAAATGGCGTAGCGGAACGTTATAATAGATCCGCAACGGACATAGGTAGATGCTTAATGCGTGAAGCGAAAATTCACAGACGTTATTGGCCCGAAATAATAAAAACTGTTGCTTATTTAAAGAATCGTACAATTGCTAATATATGAATTTATACAGTCGTAATCGTTGAATGAGTCAAGATCTAGCGAACGCGAGCATAGTGCGCATGTCTCGCGTATATACTCTAAGAGCACACTATACTGTATACTATACTTCGTGGAGTCAGACTATGCTGTACTGTGCTCCACACTCTCTCTTGCCTGTAAGACTGCGTGCTGAGCGGCCGCACTGCCGACTAGGCTCTCAAGCCTTTCAATATAAAATATATTATTTAAACCTCACTGCCTTGTTTATTGATCCACACAATCCAACATTGATAAGTTACTAAACGTACATGAAAACTGCGAGGAAACGGGAGACGAAATCCACACTGCTGAACTCCATATGGAAGAACCGACCTACAAAGAAGTAGAAGCCGCGATGAAAAAAATAAAAAACAATAAGGCCGCGGGAAACGATTCTATACCAGCTGAACTACTTAAATACGGGGGCACCGCGCTTACATTCAAAATTTTTGAACTAGTATGTGCTATTTGGAAAAATGAAACGATACCGGAAAACTGGAAAGAATCTATCATTATACCGAATTTCAAAAAGGGAGATAAGACAGATTGCAATAACTACCGGGGAATCTCACTTTTAGCTACCTGCTACAAAGTTCTATCAAACGTAATACAGGCCAGACTCACGTCCTTCGTGGAAGATATAATAGGAGACTATCAGTGTGGATTCCGGCGTAACAGGTCGACGAGCGATCAAATGTTTACTATAAGACAGTTGTTAGAGAAAAAATGGGAACATTGCGAAACAAAACACCAGCTATTTATAGACTTTAAAAAAGTGTACGACTCTATCAAACGAAGCAAAATGTATCAAATCCTTGTGCTCCTCGGAGTACCATAAAAAACTCGTGAAATTAATTCAAATATGTCTGAACGGAAGCACGGGAAAGGTCCGAGTAGGCGGTAACGTATCCGAATCATTCATGATACGCGACGGTTTGAAACAAGGTGACGGTCTCTCTACGGTACTTTTTAACTTAACGCTAGAATATGTTGTTAGAAAAATGCAGACTAGCGGGCTAGGTGCAACCCTTAACGGAAAAATACAAATTCTAGGATATGCGGATGACTTGGACATACTAGGGGATAACGGTGCAGCGGTAGCGAGAAACGCGGAAATTCTCATAAATGCGGCTGAGGACAGGGGTTTAGAGGTGAGCGAATTGAAAACGAAATATATGATCATGGATAAATTGGACATTTGCGAAGGTGAGGGTGATCTTAGAGTCGGTAATTATACTTTTGAAAAGGTTAGCGAATTCAGATATTTAGGCACAACCATAAATGATCGAAACGAAATTAAAGCCGAGATTAACAAGAGACTTCATTCGGGTAATGCTTGCTACTACGCCGTGAATAGATTACTAAAATCAAAACTGCTGTCTAGAAATGTAAAAGTAAGNATCGGGTAATGCTTGCTTCTACGCCATGAATAGATTACTAAAATCAAAACTGTTGTCTAGAAATGTAAAAGTAAGGATATATAGGACTATAATAATGCCGGTAATCCTGTACGGGTGCGAAACTTGGGCGCTTACTAAAGCGGAAGAAAACCGTTTTAGGGTGTTCGAAAATAAGGTTCTGCGGAAAATATACGGGCCAAAGAAAGATGAAGAAACCGGGGAGTGGAGGAAACTGCAAAATGACGAGCTACACAATTTATACGCGTCACCAAATATAAACAGAATAATTAAATCGCGTAGACTAAGATGGGCAGGGCACGCGGCAAGAATGGGAGAAGATCACACGGCAGCGCGTATAATGAAAGGAAAGCCAAGCACACCGCGACCTCTAGGTAGACCTAGACGCAGGTGGGTGGACAACGTAAAAACGGACTTAAATGAAATAGGGCGGGAGGGTGCGAAATGGATGGAGTTGGCACAGAATAGCGATACGTGGAAGGCTTGCGTAGATGAGGCGATGAAGTTTCGAGTTCGAAATGCCACTTAAAAAAAAAAAAAAATTAATTACAGGAGATAGTGGCTATACTCCTTCGACAACATTATTGACTCCAGTTTTGAACGCGCCTGAAGGATCGCCAGATTCTTTGTACACACTGGAACATGTGAGTACTCGTCGCTATGTTGAGCAGACGATTGGGATTTTGACAAATGTTTGTAAAGGAATCAAACGATGCCGCACATTGTATTATGGTCCTCATGAAGTGACAAATTTTATTCTTGTTTCCTGCATTTTGCATAATTTTCGAAGAAGACATGGGTACGTTTGGACATTATGTACACAAAATTTTATTTTATATTTAAATGACATTGTTATGTTTTTCATTGTCGTCAAAATTAATATTGCAGGATGTTTGAGGATATACAAGAGGAAGTTGAGTATGCTGTTAACAATGATAGAGCACAAATGAATGAAAATAACATCGCAGGAATCAATGAAAGGAATCGTATTATTAATGAATACTATGCTTAGGTACAAGCTTTTTTGTTTCGAGGAAGATCTTTTTAGCGATTTTGACTTTGGTTACCAAAGCCACTTGTCAGAAAATTTGTGATGCAAATTAGAAATGCGAATTGTAAATCATAAACCTGTAAGCTTGCTGCTGATGCTTTAACAGCATAGATAGAAATTTGTAAATGAGTTCAAAGATTCGAGTTTGAAACTTTTTCAATAATAACAATGTTGTTCTATAAATAATTATGTAACATTAATTCAATAAACAGTGTTAATTTAAAATTTATAATTGATGATTATTGTGTACAGTTGTTTACAATGAAATTCATTAAAAAATATATTTTCATATCTGCATTAGTATTGCTTATAAAACAAAAAGAGTAACTGTTTAATTATAAATAAGCTAATGTAAACTATTAAAAATTTGCTATTCATGATTTTCTTGAATAATCTATCTAAACTATTTATTGTAGTAAGCGAACGTCTGGATTTTTGTAAAGATAAACTCGCGTAGCCAAATCACAACGATTTTTTCTCTATCGTCAGTTCGCTATCTACGCGTCTACTTGAAAAAAGTCTGGGAAAAGAATCGCGCCGAAAGACGAAGAACCAGACGGTCCACTGTACTCTACAGAGTAAATAGAGAGCTCGAACTTGAAAAAAATTCTCTTGCGTACCCTTTGACCCTAATTTCGCTTAGGCGGTTCCCACTTTATTTGCATAATTCGCGCTTGAAGGTAAACGATCTCGGTCTTTTTTTGGAGTAGTCAAGAGAGGAAAATTATGTGCGAAAAACTCGTTCGCACGCCGAACATTCTCAACGCGCCACTGATTAGACGTTTTTTTTTCTGGACTTGCAGAGCTCGCGAGAATGTGGCGCTCCTGCGAGGAGAAGCCGGAGGGCTGCTGCGAGGGCATGTCCCGTCTGCAGGTGAACGATGAGGAAGGTGCTGACCAGGAGAGGCAGGATCAAAGGCGAGACGAGAAACCAGAAGGGCAGTGGCTTGACACACGAATGTGTCGTCTTTGGTTGCATCGCTGCCGGCGACTGGCCAACGCAGATCGGACGTCGGACAAGTCATATGTCTCGGTGAGTGCCGTTGTCGCTTGGGGGTCCACCCGCCCGATAAGAGCGTGTATCAGTGAAAAAATCAGCAGTATGTAGTCCAGCCACATTGGCAAGATAAATGATGTACAGTACAGTGGTTTATTGAACCCCAAATTTAATAAAACTCCATGAATACCAAAATCTTTTATTTTCCTGTGTAACATAATCTTAACAACGTTTGTTCTTTACAACATTTGTTCTTTTACTTCAATTAACTTTCTTACTAGAATAGTGCGTCGTTGTTAAGCAGACCACGGAGGTCGTGAGTCCTATAGAAATATACAGAAAAAAGTATTTTATACTACCCTGTTGTACAAATTAAACGAAGAATTCGTACACAAACATTATTTGAAGCTCTTCTTTATACTGACAATATAAATTGCAATCAAAACAAAAAAAGCATACACGTTTGTATTGCTGATTAATTAGAAGATAATGCTTCTTTAAATTTATAAATAAAAAAAGGGGTCCTTTCACTAAGACTGATATAAAAAAAAATGTACTTTCACTGTTGTACGAATAGAAAAAAAGTATTTATTAAGAAATATTCTGACGACAAAAAAAAAATATATCTTCTTAATACGACACACTGTTGTACAATAGAATGAGATTCAGTAGAAGATTTTCATTCTACTTCGCAACAATTGACCGATTTTGTCCATCACTTAACAAACAGTAGCTTAGAAAGCTAATTATTATCTTTTTGAACCATAGTAACGTCAAAATCGGGTTATCAGTGCGTCTCAGTCATTGACTTAAAAAAATGCGCATACTACCATACGTTGTCTTTGTAAATAAATAAACTAAAATATAAAAAACTTGTCGCAGCAATCTTTTGAACACAATGTAGATAAAAACAACGTCATTTATCCAACACTGTTGTACATTTCAATGCATACTTATACAAATATTTTTTAAAGCTCTTTTTTATACTGATTATTTAAATTGCGATCAAAGCCAAAAAAAACTAGCGCGCCACAACGCGGCCTTCGGCCGCTATGTGGCTTGCCGCCTTGCATTCGTGTTTTGCGCATAAGGCACGACCGCCGACGCTCGCGCTCACTGTCTAACCTTACTACTTAATCTAATTATTAGAAAAAAAATCAATGAAAAAACATTGATTATTCATCTTTTTTTCGTATACAATTAAAAAATGTGTTGGCTACATAGCTTCAAAGTTTTTACAAATATTTTAGTTTTTGACTTATGATTTTCAATATTGTTGATTTTCGAATAGACATTCATATACATTTTAACATATATTCTCTTATTGCAACGAAATAATTAAAAACCCTTTTTTATTCCGTAAGATTAGAAAAAATTATCTTTTTATAGTACTTGAATTCAAATTATACACGCGAAATTTCATAAGGTGGCCAACTATCCTATTGGTGGAAAATACATTGATTTATATGTAAGCTGTGACTGTGACGTCACGCTTAACTAACCGAATTCCATCCCGTTCCTAAAGTCGTGAATTTTGTGCAAAGATAGTTTAATACATAATTTGAACAGAAAAAGTATTGAAGCGAGGCAGCGAGCTCGACCACTGCGCATACATTGTGCGCATCGATCTGGCGACCGGTTGGCGACATGCTCATGCAGCCGTCTGCCGTGTGTGTTTTGACGTTTTGAAGCTGCCTCCCGGCCTCCGCTAACCGCAATGTTTTGCTCTGTTTAACTTTTCGGCGATATAAGTGAGTGCGTAGTGAAAAAACGGAAACGACGACGCGATGCAGCAATGTTATATGTAGTTTTAAAATCAGAACAGAAGTGCTGCTATGGTGCCTATACGTGTTTACAAGCAACATCTGCTCACCGCGATCCCGCTCGCCGATCAGCTGCTTGTGGTTCTTGCTTTGTAAGACAGTGCAAAAGGTATTCAAAAGTGAATGCACCCGGAATGGCACCGACGATGTGATGTGTGAGCAGTGTGAGTGTCAGTTCATGAAGGTGTGCTGCAGTATAGTAAGATATGTAGCTCCAACAAGAAGTTTTTGCTTAGAGGTTATCCTTTGTTTTTTGGATTGGAGTACTCCTGCGAATGCTGCTCCTGCTCATTGTATTGATGTGCTGATACATTCTTCTTGCAAGATGCTGCTTGGATGAAAATTCACTATCGCATAAGATCTACGACTGGTTTTCCTTTGTTCTATTTCCTGTGTTCATTATGTTTATAACAGATATCTATTGTGTTATGTGCAGTATAATCAGTGTAATTTTGTGATCTGTTTTTTAGAGTTGTACTCTTCCTCTCTCTCTCTCTCTCTCTCTCTCTCTCTCCTCTCTCTCTTCTCTCTCTCTCTCTCTCTCTCTCTCTCCTCGCTCTCCTCTCTCTCTCTTCTCTCTCTCTCTCTCTCTCTCTCTCTCTCTCTTCTCTCTCTCTGGTGGTGCTGGTTGGCGTTTCTAGGTACTTCAACAGCCTCAATACGACTCTGGAGCTGGATTTATGGTATCTGATCGTGTTGCTTGGCATCTCTGGCTGATTTCATCACCAGGAGACAACCTTAGAATTACATTTGAACTTTCTGCAAGTGCTGGTTGGCGTTTCTAGCTGGCTCAACCACCGTTGCCAGCTGATTGGATCACCTTGAGACGATCTTGCAACTGAATTGATGCTGTCTTGGAGTATTGGTTGGCATTCCACATTCTCTTGAATTTCAGATGACCTTGAGCACTGAGCTTAGGAATCTGACCTCTTGCAAATAATGAGTGCTGTTCCATATAACAAACAAGGGTTTCAATTTGGTTGTTGCTCCTGCGATTCCTGAAAGACATTGATTATTTTCAGGTACATTTGTGAAAAACAAAGTGAAAAAATAAAGCAAACGTATGACAATACTATCATTTAGATGATTTCAAAGTATATGAAAAAAAGGTAAAAGTGACGGCCGTGGCCGCGCCGTGGCAAGCGCGAGGTGAGCTTGTACGATCAGTTACGACCTGGCCGCCGATCGGGACAGACCTTCCGGTCTCTTGTTAATTTATCAGTCTTACAATATAATTTAGTTTTAATCTAGTGCTGAGTGTTATTATTGACTTTCCCTGGTCTGATTCCTTTCCTGCCTTAAGATAGAGAACCTGGCCTCATCATCTCTAAATGCATAAAGGCCAGAACACTTAAGAAAGGAATACAAGAAAAGCATAGGAACAGCAAGGAATAGCGAGGTACAGCGAGGAACAACAAGGAATAGCTCGCGTTGGAGCCTTTTTACAATGGGTTCAGTTCAGCCGTTCCGTTCGTTCAATTCAGCTGTTTAGCTGTGTCTTAGTTAACAACAGAGCGGTATAGTAGTACACGATCTATTGTATATACATTTTGTTTATGGTCATTCTTTTGCCGTTTTACTTCCTATGAATCACTAGTACATTAAATACGTTGATTAAATTCATTATTGAAATTTTATATTTTGTTATTTTATCCATTGTTTTTATATTTTGTAACGGGGTGGACTCGACAACGCCGTGCGGCCACGGAAATGCCGCACGTCACCACGTAGGGGGTTTCTGATACCGCTTGGCTGATCCCTCGGTGATCGGCGTGGTGATAGTGCGCGGACGTTAGCCGCGTAGTGCAATCACTATCACCGGTGCGTTGCCTGCCAACTTCCGTTAAATGCGTGGTACGCCCGGAGTACCACGCTTATCCGCGTGATCGTGAGTCTACTAGCGGAAGGATATTCGGGCGAACACAAATGACTACTCTCGAATTAGTAAGAAAAGGGTGAATCATATATTGTGACTCTAATAAAATACAAAGTGGGATACAAATCTCGCACGCGCGATGGCGAGAGGAATACGCACGGATCACGGACGAAGCCGGGCCGAAGACTCGGTGGCAGCGAGTCTCGGCCTGCGACGGCTTGGTCCGGATTCTCGATTAGAACACTTACTCGCTCGACGCTGCCGAACGCGGGGTTTCTCACACTCGTCCCTTACTCGGCCCCTCGGGAGTGAATGGTCTCTCGTCCTTCGCAGTCTGGAGGCGTCCCTCCAGGTGATGATGTGAGGACGGTTCCACCCTGTACGCCGGGAGCGGAGAGAGGCTGACGGATTCACAGTGGTTTCGCGTAGCTGGCTTCTCGGTGCGCGTCGATGATGAATCTACGTGCGTACTGTGCGGTTGCGAAAACGAGTCTGCCCGCTCGGACTCTCCTCCGAACGGTTCTAACCCGTCGGCGTTGACCGCTAACGTCGTCTGCTACGGCCCACTCCGTTTCGCGCGACAAACGAGCGCGGGAAATTCAAGCGCTCGTTACAATTTATAGATAAATTTCAAAACTCTATAAAACTTATTGGAGAATATATAGATGACCATAAACAAAATGTATGTAGATCGTGTACGACAATGCCGCTCCATTGTGAACTAAGACTGAACTGAACCCATTGTAGAACGGCTCCTGTGCGTTGATATGCATCAATCAAGTGTACATATTGAGCTAAGTTTATAAAAAAAATAAGCAATATAATAAATAACGAATCTTTGTATTTATTTGTTGTAAATAATAGGAAAATGATTTGATCCAGAATACAGTCTTAATTTAATGGAATAAATTATTTTGATTATCTGAATCAACGATAACAAACATTTTAACAATGAACAATAATTAAATACGAGGACAGATTATTGCCACATATACAAGTCATTATTTATTATATTGCTTATATTTTTATAAACTTTCAGTAGCTCGTAGGTTATGTACACTTGATCGAGGCATACTGACACACAGCGCGAGCAGTTCCTCGCCGTTCCTCGCTATTCCTCCCCTGCTAACAGTTGGAGATTAGAACAGATTAAAATATCAAAATGGAGCACACATACCGATTAAAATAGATTGAATGATGATTAAAATTTTAATTTAATTTAATCTATTTTATTCGGTATTTATGCTCCATTTTCATATTTTAATCTGTTCTAATCTCCAATTGTCAGCAGGGTCACTGTAGTTCCTGGTTTTTTCGTTTTACTTTTTTAAGTGTCCTAGCCTTAAAAATTAAAACCTTTCTCGAAAGAAAATTTTGACAGAATATTACAGATTTAAGAAATATTGATAGAGTTGTGGATTGAGAATGTGTAGTGTGAATTGTGTAGAATGAGAGGTACACGTGGCGTCTCTCGCTGGTCTCGGTGACCGCGTCAGAATGCGATAGTTTTGAATCGTCTCTCAAAACCTTGGTTATGACAAGCGTCTTAGCGTCGGTTGTGTCGAGAGTCGTGTTAAAAGCGCGTGAATTTAAAGAGAAAAGATAATTGAATGATTTGAATGGAACAGGGCATTTATGTGTTAAGCTTTAGCGAATTTACATTTTACTCTCCAAGAGCAAATGCTCTCGGTTTACTCCCCCACTTTCCCTTCCGAAGCTCTGTCGCTTTTTGGAGAGGGAAGCCGAGACTTAAGGTGGTGGAAAGGCCCGGTCGTAAGGGGCCCAGCCATGTCTGCGGCGTTACCGACGGACTCGGCAGGTGCCGCGCCCTCGGGCCGTCAGAAAGCGGCCGGCTTTCCCTGGACCCTCATTAGTACTTTGTCCTGTCGCTGATTACAAATTTTTGAAAAATAGGTCAATTTTTTTATTTTTTATTTTATTTTTGTTCTGGTTTTAATCGCTTGAGCTCTTATTATCTTTGTAATTTATATCTATGGACTGTCTTTTGAATGATGGCACAAGTAGATTTCTACTCGCTTTTTCTTTGTTTTGCAAAAAACCTATATTGACTCAATCAGCCTCTCGCTGGATTTAAAAAATGCCTGGTTTCCACTCCCTTTTCTGTTCATGATTTGAAAATGTAGTGGGAAAGAAGCATAAAACTCGCAAGCCTATTTCTAGTGGTGCTCCTTGTGTGTGTGTGTGTGTGTGTGTTTTTTTTTATGTGGCGTAGGCAGAGCAAGCTCTGTACAAGTGGCCCTCCGACACCGAAACCCCACAGGCACCATTGTTAAACAATACTTCCGTGGAGTCCGTTAATTAGCCTAGTTGGCTTCTTTTTTGGGGTTTGACATTTCCATACCTACCCCATCCACCAAAGTGATTAGGGGTTCAGGGTCAAACTCGTCTTCTTCTTTCTGCATCTTCCAGCCGTCTGCTTCCTGCAGCATCGTCCGGTCGTATACTTCTTGCAGCATCGTCCAGTCATCCTCTGGACAGACTCAACCCTGACACCTACGTTCCTTTGCATCGGGTCAAGGAGTGAGAGCTTAACTCCGGGATCTACGTTCCTCTGCATCAGTCCGAGGAGAGTTTCGTCTTAACGACTTAATGGTCTTCGTCCAGCGACTTTTTGCTCGAATATTTTGTCTTGGTTTTCTCCGTGTCGGCTTTTGGTCCAGTCCTATCCTTGGCATAAGACAGTGCGTCCATCTCCCCTTTCTACTGGAGTCCCATCGTCTTTGCCACTCCGCTAGGGTTTGTTCCTTTGCGGATTTCCAAACTTCATTTTAGGTGTTGTCACCACGCCGGCTTTCTTTATATATATTCTTTCTTTCTATTGCAAGCAGGTCAATAGGCGTCATACTTGAAATGACGCACACTGCATCTTCCGATACTGTTCGGTAGGGAGAGGCAACCCGCAATGCATTTCTCCTGTAAAGTGTTGATAACTTTTGTCTGTAGGACTTCACCTACATGGCATCCGCCCACATTGGAGCACCGTATAACATAATTGATGTCGTTACACTGGCTAGGATTAACCTCTGACTCTGTGTTGGGTCCACTAACATTTGGCATTAGTCTCGATAGTGCAGCACCGACTCTTGCTGCCTTATTGCTTACCCTCTCAAGATGCTGCTTAAACGTTAGTCTAGCGTCTATGGTGATTCCCAGGTACTTAATGATCGGCTGAAAATCTGTCTTGTGTCCGTCAACTGTCAGTGTTATTGTCTCCATTTTCTTCCTGCTAGATATAAGGATAGATTCCGTTTTATGGCAAGCAAGCTTCAGTCCTGTCTGCTTCAGCCAATCGTGAATTATACCTATTGCCTCGATAGTGATTTCCATCACTTCTTCCTTTTCCTTCGCCACGACCACTACTGCAATGTCATCTGCAAATCCTACTATCGTAGCCCCTTCGAGTAGCTCTAGCCTCAGTACTCCATCATACATGATGTACCACAGTGATGGGCCAAGCACTGACCCTTGTGTCCACCCATAATCCTTCTTATGAATGTGGGTACCTCTTTTTGCTTCCTCCTAGAGGAAGCTTTGTAATAGTGAAATTTTTGACTCTCTCAAAACAGGTTAGAAATCCATATTTAGGTTTGTACAGTTCGAATCACGTGTTTTTACAAAATGTCCGTATGGATGTGTGTGTGTGTGTGTGTGTGTGTGTGTGTGTGTGTGTGTGTGTGTGTGCGTGTGTGAGTGTATGTATACCGCAATATTTTCGAATCGAGGCCATCGAATTTTGCCAGACAGTTTTTGTTGTATGTTCGTTTTCTCAATTTTTAAAAATTATTTTAGGCGTTTTTTGTAACATTTTATCGTTACAAACGATAAAAATATTGGAGCATTCGAAAGATAATTGAATTACCTTTCTTGTCTCGTTTGGTCCTCCAGATCGACCGCACCGTTCGGCAGCAGCAGTGAAAAAGGTGATTTTTGCGAAATAAGGCATATCTCCGAAATGAAATATCAGAACCTCGCAAAAAAAATATGATAGGTTCTAAGTCAGACTATATACCACAAAAATTTCAATTCATTTGACTACGTAGTTATTGAATAACAAATGAAAAACTGAAAAAAATGAGTTTTCTATGTCCAACGTTTACGAGAGTAAAAAGACTTGAATTTATCCATAATTCCGGGAAATGGTAGATTTTTCCATTTCCCGATCAGATCCACCCACGTCGAGATACCCCTACAAGTATCTTGTCACACCACCCCACATCCTGACACCCCTCCCCTACAAGTATCTGGTCACCCCACCCCACAGCCTGACACCTCTACACTATACGAATGGCAGGAAGGTAACAGAATTGTAAACACAAATATATTTTAAAGTAAATAATATTATTTAATATGTGATCTTTACAATACAATAACTACATTTTTGTATTAATTACCAAATTTATTGAGTGAGTGCATGACTTGCTGATTTAGTTTTGTACCCTATATAAGAGGAAATTACGTCCAAAATAGATACTCGGCTTATTACCGATCGATTCCAGTCAAATAGGATAATTTTGAAGCCTTGTTTTCTTTGAAGTTGCATTGTCTAAAAAATAATTTATTATTTTTTTATAAATGTGATGCTGGAATTACAAGAAAAGTCATATATTGCATTCAAAGTCATATAGTACACTTTATGGACTTACTACAACTGGATGATGAATATTTACATGATAAATATTATCTTTATCTGGGGGCATCATTGGAACGGCTCGTAGATGCGGAGACGGTCGATCATCCAAGTTAAGCACCGTTGGGTGCGGTGAGTACTTGGATGGGTGACCGCCCGAATGTTCTCGCTTTTCCAATGATGCAACAGATAGGGAATGATAACCTAGGTATTTCTCGTGGAAGTAGAAAGTACCTAAAGTTTGACTTTCCTATGGGCTGACTCTGACGTGGGTTTTCTTGCTTAGCAAGTTTTCCCCACGTCACTGGGCAAGTCCCAGGGCGAATGCGGAGCAGTGGGTCTAATGACTGTAGAAGCGAAATTTGACTATCTCTCATATATAGTCCGGAAGCTTCTCAGGGAGGTGGGGTATATGATCAAAGCATCCTCACACAGAGGTGGTAAGGATGCTCCCATAAAAACCCGTACAGGGTATATGGGTTGGTACAATTGAATAAAAAAAAAAAAAAAAAAAAAAAAAATTATTTTATCTTCCTCGACACTATTTTAATCCGATTCATAGTAATTGTAACTGCAATAATTTAGATGGATAATTTCATACTTTTCGCAATATGAAAACAATAGAGCCTGTCACTGATTACTCCTTTCTATTTAAATCATATTTCTACAAGTGTTTGTCCCATGTAATTATCATCCATTAGCAGAATAGGAGGAAGCTAAGTGCCAATGACTTGGCAGCGGTTTTTCTGTCGTGCCTCATGTATCTTGCCCCAACTGGCAGAGTTAAATGCATTTTTAATATCCAATGTAACAATAGCACAGTACTTTATGGCTTCTTCTTTTCTTCTCTTCCCTTTTGTTGCCCCTTATTACTGCTTGGTATGGCCGCCCCCGTTAAGGCACCGTCATTTATCATCTCAGATTTTTTTCTTCAGTATCCATTCAGCGTCCTTCATTTCTTTGTTTCGGGCTTCTAAACTTCTTGTAGTATTCTTGTAATATTCTTGTTGTTTATTTTTGGCCCGTTGTTCTCGTCTTCTAGTTCGATGACCCTCGCTGCGGGCAGTGTCAATTTCTTTATCCAACCAGTATACTGGCGGTCGTCTATTATTGTGCAACCTCCTTAGCATATTTGCGTCGCTGGCTCGAGTAATGTTTCCTATTACCTGTTCGGCCTTTTTATTCGCGTTCCCGTCTAACTGTATTTCATCCAGAGCCAGCAGGAATGTCTCCTTCCTTTTTCATCCATTTTTTTCGGTCCTCATACTCTCGCTGGGTTCCCATTTTAGTTTTCCGATCTGCATTATTATTGCTTGGTGGTCGCTATTTGTATAATGATCGCTCTATGTCCACGATCTAACTAAGCTAATCAAGTAGCTGCTAACAATCGTGAGGTCTATGATGGACCCTGCGTCTCCTCTTTGGAATGTGTAAGTGCATCCCTGGTTAACAAAGACCAAGTCTAGGAGGGAGAATGCTTCTAAGAGTGCTCGTCCTCTTTCGTTTGTCCTTTGACTGCCCCACTCTACCACCCAGGCTTGAAAGTCGCCTGCTATCAGTACCGGTTTTTTCCCTATAGCATCCTATACAAGCCGATCCAATAGTTGTCTAAATTGTTCTATCGGTACGTTAGGAGAGGCATAGCAGCTGTAAATATGTATGCCTGCAATCTTAGCGTGTACAAATCTTTCTTTACGTCTCGACAGTTTTTCCTGAAAAGCAGCGTTCCCGCATGCTCATATCGCTGCTTTACCAGTACTGTCCATATCGCACGATGGTTCGTCCAGGTCCCTGTATTGTTCACAGATAATGGCTATGTCTATCTCTGTCTCCCGGACATGCTGGTTTGGTAGGTCCTGTGCAGTCGCGCAGTGGTTTATATTTAACTGTATTATTTTCATTTTCTTCGTCTGTCAATGGCTTCTACCAGCTGCGTGGTCATTCTTTCCATCTGTGCCCCCTTCTTTGCAGAGTACGCAGTTGGGTTGATTCGTACACTCCTTTGCTTTGTGTCCATCCTGTCCACATTTATAGCAGAGTTTGCTTCTATCTTCGGTTGCTGTGCAGTTTTTGCCAATATGGCCAAAACCCAGACACTTGTAGCATCTGAGTGGGCTTGCGTTTTTCCGGTTTTCCGTCTTCTGCAGACAAACCAGCCTATTTTGATTTTCTGCTTGGCTATTATCTCTCGTGCCATCTTTGCCGGCATTTGAATGACGGCAGTCTGCGTGTCACCATATGATTTCCGCAGTGACCTTACTCGCCGTCTTCCTCTCCTGTCGGGACGGCAGTCTCTGTACCTCGTCCTTCTTCTTTTTTGAGGAAGACTCTTGTTCAGGTGAACGCTCTTTCCTTTTTTTGTCTGCGCTAGATGTCTGCGGATTTTGTGACTGGGCGTTTGTCAGCATCAGCCTGGAACTGGGCTTGTTCTGCACCATCAGTCCGAAGCTCTTTATTATTTTTTTCGTGCCTCCTCTTGCACCACTAAGGCATTTCATGCTCCGCTGCACCTGCTTCAGGTTACTTTTTACGCACTTGTGTAAATTGTGTGTGGTGTACGCAACTTCATATTTGCTTTCCAAATGTGCCTCGATCGTCACCAGCAGCTTTTGCTTGGTATACACCGATGCTACCCGGAATCTATTGCAGGTCTCAAGGAACCTCTTATCTCGCAGTGTTTAAGGTTTAGCTGAACTATCCTCATTTTCTTTTCTCCTTCAACTCTTCTACTGCCGCTCTGTAAACTGGGCATGTGTAGCTACCAGCTGCATGGTCACCTTTTCCTTCTGCGTCTTTCTCACGACAGAGAACACAATTCGGTTGGCTGCTAAAGTTCTTTATCTTGTGTTCTGTGCTCCCACATTTGTAGCAACAGTTACTGCGGTCCTGTGTTGCTGTGCACTTACTGGACATATGCCTAAAACCTAGGCATTTATAACATCTAATCGGCCGTGTTCCTCGTTGGGCCTCCCGGATTCTGCAGACTACCCATCCAATCTTGATTTTCTGCTTCCCTATCACCTGTTTAGCCATTGTTGCTGGCATTTGTATGACCGCTGTCTGGGTACCGCCGTAAGCTGATCGCACCGACTTTACTGCCGTTTCCTCTACTTTAAATGTTTCACTACTTTGAAACTCCCTCTTTAGTGCTTCCACTATATCGGCCTTGGTTGTTAGGATATCGAGGTCCTTTATTTCGAAGACCGTTTACTCTTGCAGGGATCTTACTTCGGTACCTGCTTGACGGACCACTTCCACCGCTTGTCGGAATTCCACTGCCTTCAGATCCACGTTGCGGTGAAGTTGTAGTAACAGGTCTCCCGTCGCTGTCCTGCGTAACCTGTTGACACTTCTGCCCAAAATCTCAAGTTTGGGGTCTGCCTTCATCTCTCTCAGGATGTCAGCGTAGGACTTGGACGCCGAAGCCTTTACAATGAGGGCGTCTGGTCTAAGAAGGTCTTGGCCTTGGTGGTCTTTGTTCACCAGTGCCCTTTTGGTTCCAGGCTCTAGTGGGCTTATTACCGTCCTCTTTGTTCCTTTTTTCCCTCTTTTATTTCTTCCTCTTGGTTTCCACCTCCTCCCAAGGCGGCTGCGTGTCTCGATTGGCAGATGAGCTCCTAGGGCTTCTTGGGGTCCCCGTGCTTGGCGCAAGTCTCTGTTCCTCGTCCTTCTTCTTTTTCGAGGAAAGCTCTTGTTCAGGTGAGCGTTCTTTCCTTTTCCTGTCTGCGCTAGATGTCTGTGGATCCTGTGACTGGGCGCTTGTCCACAGCCTGGGACTGGGCTTGCTCTGTACCATCAGCCCAAAGCTATCCATAATTTTTTTTGTGGCTTCTCTTACGCTAGTAAGGCGTTTCATGCTCCGTTGCACCTGTTGCAGGTCCTTTTTCACGCACTTGTGAAAATTGTGTGCGGTGTACGCAACTTCATAAGCGCTTTCCAAATAACCTTCGATCGTCTCAAGCAGCTTTTGCTCGGTATCCGCTGCTGCCCGGATTTTATTCCAGGCCTCGAGCATCCTCTTTTCCTCATCCACATTACCTGGCATATTGCTCTTTCCTGCGATCTGCTGTTTGCCTTCCAATGTATTGCTCTTATCCTGGACAAGTCCACCATCTTGCGATTTTGTCACCGTTAGTGTGTACACTTCCAAGTCCTCCCTTGTCTCTCCTTCATGTTCGATTCTCTTCTCCATGTTGCAAACGGTGTTTGTTCATCCTGGCATGTCCGACCCCTTGGATCCCCCCGTCTATGGAGGCAGCTGACATGGCCCCGGTACCTGACCGAAAGCGGTGCCAGACTGGGTACATCATACCAGGATATAGCACTCGCTTAAGCCGATTGACCTGTACTAGCTAGGTAACCGGTCACCGGTCTTGCCGTCAGCGGAAGCCAAAGATAGTTCGGGTCACTTCGGCGCGCAACCTCAGATCGCCTCCCCATCCAGGATCTTCTTTTGGCAGCTCACGGGTCGCACCGCACAGCAAACACGGCCGCCTATTGGTCCACGAAGCATATTTTATTTCTGCTCTACCCTCCAGGGCTGGCGCCCCGGCGAGCACTCCCCCATCCGCCACCCGGGGGACGCGCCGCCTACGGGGTTACAGGCTCCCCGTGGTGTGTGCGTGTGTGTGTGTTTGTATGTGTGTGTGTGTGTGTGTGTGTGTGTGTGTGCGCGTATTAATGGATATATCGGTGTTTGGATGGCTTCTTCACGATGATGTGGGAAACGGACAAAGTTGAGTGATGTTGCGTTTGATTTGGCTGCGGGCCGTTCACAAGGTCGCAACTCTAGTCAGCCCATCGCTAACCGAATAAACCTCAGTGATGACTTCCAGTGGCCAGTGCATACTGGCTTCATCCTTGTCGATAATGACGACTACCAGGCAAGGTATTCACCATTAGATTGATGCCATTCCTAGCGAAGTTGAGTTCGTTTAGATACTCCAAATTCCATTTTTTTCTTAAAGTCTTGGCGAGCTTCAGGGATGAAATTCCATATGGAAAGACGATTAGCTGGAACAGATGTCAAATCGGATTCAGACAGTATTGTATGTAGGCGGCCTATAAGAATATGTGCATGTGTTAATGCTCTTAGGTCATTGAGATCGGTAGAGATGGAACTAAGAGGCCGAGAATTGAGAATAGCTTTAATTTCGATAAAAAGCGTATTAACCTCCTCGAAAGTTTAAAGCTCCGCATATGACGCGCAATAAATGATGTTTAAAAGATTTAACTGCAGCTTCCCATATACCTCTGAAGTGGGGGGATAACGGTGGATTAAACTGCCACTGTATGTTTTTCTGCAACGCGAACGAATCGACCTTATCTTTAATATTGTCTGGCGTGAAGAGAAGAAACAATTTGCGAAGCTTATTGTTTGCACCGAGGAAGTTAGTGCCGTTGTCGGAATAAATATGCGCAGGGAGTTCTCTGGAACCCGTGAAACGTCTGAGCGCAGCTAAGAAACCTTCGGTAGTCAAATCGCTGACCAATTCGATGTGTACAGCCCTTGTGCCCATACAGACGAAGACGCAACCGTAGGTTATAACCTTTTTCCGATTCTATTGAAGTTTTTTCTTCTTTAAAAGATGGGTCCAAAATAGTATACTCCAGCGTGTGAAAAAACTGATGTTTCTGCAACTCGGGATTGTGGCAAATCTCCCATTCTGACATGCATTGGCGCTGGTTTGTGTCGTATGTAAAATACATATTTACGTACGATTTTTTGGGCTTAGTTCTTTCCGTCCATCAACCAGAAATACTGACGCATGGCAAAAAGAGTAGATTGAAGCCCAGTATGATGATTTTGCTCGTGAGTGTTTCGAAACAATAAATCGGGAACGTGATGATGTGAGAGCAACAAAATCGGATGCTTCTGCGAATAGGAAATGTTCGCTTCGCGTAGACGGCCGCCGACGCGTATAATTCTGTCTTTATAGAGAAAAGGATTAAAAGCTGCGAGTCTGAAGTCTGTGATTAGCTTATCTAAAGAGAGTTCTGTGAGAGTGCTGGCGAATCGCGTTCTTTGAATGAGCTTGATAACTCTTTTCACCGCCTCAAATTTCTCCTGAACTCCGATACGTACGGACCTGTAGGTGTTAGACTTGCGAGAGCGGATGCATATGGCTACAAATATTAGCAGCTTTTTATAACAGGAAAAAAGAGTCAAGAAGTTGTCATCGGCGGTGGTAGTGAGAAGGCAAGCCTCTCGTTTTAATCCATTTTATTGGTCGTAATGTGACGCCATTCTACTTCTCCTTCCGTGAGTTTGAATTTCTTGTACTTTTGTAATGCTCTGCACACAATCCATCGCGTAATTTGAATAAAAACAAAAAACCAATCGAAAAACATATGCGAACATCCGGGCTCCTGCTTACCGACACAGTCAAGCAGTAGAGAAGCAAGGAATTACGCAACAACCAGCACCAGGATTAGCGACGCGTATGTGTGTGTGCGCTCCCCTTCTCCTTCCCTACAAGCAGCAGCGGCAGCAAGTGAGCGATGACGCAGCAGCGGCGAAACGCGCGCATTCTAGTATGTTGGTGTGAGTATGAAATGTAAATATGTATGAATGAGAGTATGATGTGTGAAGACGAGGAACTTTTCGGCGGCCTATTGAGCTCTCTCTTAGCTTGCTATAAAAAGCCATGCGCGGCCTATGGCTAGCCACTAATTGTCGCAAATTCAGCGCTGTTGTCACTACATAATCTACAGCAATTCAAGCGTAGAATCATGAACACACTTACACAAACTAATAATTGCAATTTATGCTCACTAATACACATTCTATTGCTATTTAGGCGTAGAATACACACTTGCGATGATTATAAAATGTAACATACATGTAAAAAACATTTGTAACATTTTCAGCACTCTAGTTTAAAACTCTAACGCATTTTCAACGTAGAGTATAAATTTGATAAGATATAACAATTTATGAATAATTAGTATATTTCCAAAACACATCCAAAACTTCGCAAAACTGTAAATAATGTCTGCCATTAAGAATAATTGCAGATTGAAGCATTATTCTTTGGTTAATTAGCTTTCATAATAGACTTATTATTTCTATGCAAAACCTAAGCTTTAATTTACTCTGTTGTATATATCCACTACCTGTTATCCCGGACCTGTCATCATTATTATTATTATTTTTTTTCTTATTTTGATTATATGGTGTATTTCTTAAAATCATTTTTTATTTAAATTCAGTTAATAATTAAATATAACATTAACGTAAAAAAAAAATATATATATATATATATATATATATATATATATACATATTTTAAACGTATCTTTCGGACTCAAGAACCTCGAAAATATTTGAATTTATAAAATCTTTGATTTGAAAATTTGCACCGTTATAAATCTTTTTCTTTGGGAAAGCAAAAGGGACAAAATAACTTGATTTTGTAGCGAATCAAAATTTTTCGCCGTTTTCAGACGTAGACATCTTTAAATCTAAGCAACTATTTTTAACTCACAAGGGATAACATTGAAGATATTATCTTATTCTTTGATCCTATAAATACGCATTTTTTGTTTGCGCTCCCAGACGTTGAGTTCAAGTACTAGTACATGTCGTTAAGCAATGGCTAGTTTTCATTAATATTCTGCACGTACATTTTTTATAAAATAATTTAAATTGTCCAGAAAGCATTGTGCCAAGCCTGCTTTCACAGAATCATCTCTTTTTCAGTGTTCTAAATATTATGGTATAGAATAAGAAAAAAAGTGGTCGCGGGAATGTAACATCTAACTTTTTTTCATATTTAATTTTAAATGTTTACTGTAGATTACTCTTGTAAAGACCGTATTTAGGATGAATACGGGCTGCGCGAGTTCTACAATTAATTATTTTATTCGCGGAAACTAGCATAGGCTCGAGAGCCTTATTGTTACTGAATACGCGTGACTCGATAATATTCGTGACGCGTGTAGTTACTTCTGGACACCAGTGTGTCCGTTCGTACTCGTGGACGATTATTTGTGTCCGCACTCTCTCTTTCAGTCGGACACTTGTCTGTCCGAGCTGGAACTTGTCCGGGCTGTGATAGCTGAGCGGGCTTTGTTGGCTGTCCGTGTCCTTACCGTTATGAAGTCCTTGGCTGAAGGGTTCCTTAGGGATTTAGTATTCTATGGCCATTTATTATTATTTAGGAATAAATCAACACAAGATTCATCTAAATTGTTATGTTTGGTTTTATTGGCATGGGACTCGAGCACTTCACTCTTCAGACAGTTTGATGTTACAGAGTTTTATTATTCACTTGACTTATTATATTGTTTATTCGCTAAGATGTTGTTAGAATAGTTTTTAATGATTATACTAAAGTAACTTACAATTATGATTGTTTTGCGCACTAGAAATGGTTCTAATCACTCGTTCGTGGCAGGTGCTGATTGTTCTTATACTACACGATTACTCGTGGCAATAAAGAGTAAGGTTGGTCAACTGCACAAATGAAGGTTACTTCACTTGCTTTCGCCGGAGATGCCGCTTGGCTGTCCTTCCCTATTACTGTACTACGTTCAACTCACGTCTAACAACGAAGAGTTATACTATATTCTACCCACAGAGTTTGAGTGGGTTCTAAGCACTCAATAAGCGATGCGAGCAGGAATACAGCACTCGTATTCAACCACCAGGTCCAGTTGTCGGTAGGAAGAGTATACGTGGAAAGTCCCTGCGTGGACCGATCCCGGAGTTTATAAAGCCTCGGTGTCGATACATGCAATTGACATGATTTTATTGAAAAGGCACTACGCGACCAATCAGCATCTGCCACTACGAGGATACGCGCATGCAGGTGTTGTAATTAACCGCGCGCGAGCAGTATTGTCTCACAGGTCAATCACTACTCCGATTTTTGGCGATCGGTTTCGTAATGTCGCAGTCGGTTTCGGTACACGTCGTCTGTGCGTGTGCATGAATGCCATCGCACAGGCGTTATACATATACGTATTTCACGTGTATAAACGGGGGACATTACACTCTAAATACGTTATACAAAAGATTATTTTCGCGAACGATTTAGTAGGCTTTTTGGTATAAGTATCCTAAAAAAGGCCACTTTACTTTCTTTGTACACAACATGCCATTATCTATCTAAAGTTTCATTCTTAAAAATACAGTACTTACTAGGACTGCGCATCTAAATTAAGTAACCGTTCTGCGGTCTCCGTCGAGTATTCTAGATTAGACATTCCTTTCAACTGTTGACAGCACTTTTAAATAAGCATGAATACTTTATCTTTTTAATGGTAATTGACATTTAACAACCCTAAGAATTATCGAGAAGTTGGCTAAACAATAGATAAATTTTCTGGGACTGTGTGACAGATACATCGTAAATTCAGACAAAATTCTCTGGGGACCCCGTAAATTTTTTGTGTTTCCGTTGCGCAGTCCCCAGAGAATCATTACCAAAGTAGTCAATCTAGAAAATCTTGCGGGAAAAAGTAGGAAATTTTATGCTCTTGTAGGTACATTATTGTTAAATATGTTGTATAAATCATATCATAAAAAAATATTTTTTTTTTTTCAAAAATCGAAATTTGACCATAAAATTGCCATGAAATCGCCAGGAAATAAAAAAGTTATAAAATAATTAGAATCTTGACATTAAATGTACCCAAATTCAGAATTAGTAAACATATATGCATATCCAATTTCATTACGATTGGTGGCGTGGTTCCAGAATTATGACGATATATCGTCACTCCCTACGAAGAGTAGTAGATTTAGGATTTGCCACGAAGCGTAGTACATTTCAATTCTTGACACGAAAACTAGTAAATCCCAGATCTTTTCCATATGAATAGTTTCATTATAAAAAAAAAACCGCTGCCAATTCATTGGCACGTAGCTCCCTGCAACGAAATTTATTGTTTCAATAAACAAAATATTGTTTTAATATACAGTATATGAATTAGGCTATTTTAATTATTTCTAAGTTTAATTATTTTGCTGTAGAAGCCAAATTTTTTAGAAAAATAGGTTTTTACATTTCAGCTCTTTACTTAAGGACCGCTCGACGAAATCATTTGAAATTTTAACAGCAGATATCTTCGTTTATGGTGAATCTCCAAATAAAATTTTGAAGCATTTGATTACATTGTTTTAGAGATATAAGGAATCAAAAAAATTTCAAACAAAAATTCAAACCCTGATATCTTAAGAACCATAGGGGTTTTAAAGCTGCGCAATGAACTTAGTCAAAACATATAAAATATACCTTTATATTAATATATTAATATACCCTACCTTTTCCCGAAGTCTCAAGTGCAATAAGGCATTTTTACGCCCGTAATCGGGACTAAAAAAAACTCATTTTTTTCAGTTTTCGATTTATTACTGAAAAAATAAGTAGCCAAATCACTTGAAATTTTAACGGAATATAGATTCACACCTAACCCATGAACATATTTTTTTTCGTAAGGTTATGATGTTTAGTTTTGGAGATATGTTTTTTTTTTTTAAATCACCGTTTTATTTTATCTGCCGAACGGAGCGGTCAATCCCGAGGACCAAACGGGGAAAAGTAGGTAATTTTATTATCTTTCAAATGCATTTTAGCTGAATTGGTTGTAACAATGGAATGATTGAAAAAAAAGAAAATAACGTTTTTCGAAAATCAAAAAATGGCCATAAAAAAAGTAATTGAAAAAATTGAAAAATAAATGTTTTTCCCGAATTATAATCCAACAATAGATATGCATGTCAAATTTAATTGATATTGACGGAGTAGTTTCAGAAAATTATCACGGCACACACACACACACACACACACACACACACACACACACACACACACACACACACACACACACACACATACATACGGACATTTTCTAAAAACACNCATACGGTATAACGGGGTTTTAGACCGGGATAATAGAGAATGACGGGGTCCGCACCCGTGTATAAGCGATCAGTGGCGCATCCACTGATCGACGAATAAGCGAGAGGAAAAGTATATAGCAGCTAGTTGCAGGGTTCTTGAAGGCTATGCAAAGCCTGGTGCGTGGCGCACGTCCTCGTGCACGTGAGCCCTCGGAGGCGTCGTGAGTAATTTGGCTACGTAGCTAGTTCGCGAGATAAACTAAGAGTGAATCGCATGGGAATGGATAGAGCTAAGAGCAAAGTGACACAAGCCGAGTAGTAGCAAAGTTTCTTTATATGTAAAGACTCGAAATCAGTACAAAAGCAGCGCGGAGTAAGAGATACGGAGTAGAGCGAATAATGCCGAGAGAGAGAGTATTGCGAGCGGGCAGGTACTTACAGAAGTGCTTCGTAGAATTTGATAAACGCCTCGTGGCTTCGATCGGAGCGGCGCAGGACAGGTGACCAGGGCCCGACGCTGGACAGCAGGACGGAGGCCTCAATGCCTCGTGTATGGCCGGGTGCAGCGAGAAGTCGAGCGGCAAGCGAATGCACTGCTCGAGCCGAACACGCGATGCTAAACAGCACCAGGATGATTCCAGCGACACGCGAAGTACTTGGTCACAGCTGCAGCTAGAGTCCTCCAGAAGACGAACGCACGCACGCACGAATATCTCTAGCTTATAGTACGCGTAGTCGCGGAAACAAAGCAGCAGTATCGGCACGACTTTACAGCTCGGCGCTATACTCCTAAGTGTCGCGGCGCGAAGCGCGACCGCGTGGTCAGTGCAATCTCTCCTCTCTCTCATTCTCACTGATAGCGCCACACGCACATACACGCGCGTGGCTCTCTCTCTCTCTCTCTCTCTCTCTCTGTGTTAAGGATGTCTGCTCCTCTCACTTACCTGCTGCTGAAAGGGATGTTATACAAGAATGTTTACAGATAGAACATGTTTATTATAATATGATGATATAATATAGGGGAGAGAGGGACGTAACGAGTGCACACAAGGCAACTTGTTATAACGGATATTTCCTAAAAATACGTAATTCGAACTTCTAACATCTAAAAACATTTTTCTATGAACAAAATAAATAGTAATTTGGTAGCAACTAATAAAATTCTAACATACTTAGAATTAGCAAAAAATTTTTTTTAAATTTCATAATTTTAACATTTTTTACCGCAACCTTAAAAATAACACATTTTTTAATTTTCTCAAATTTTTGAGGTTGCGGTAAAAAATGTTAAAATTATGAAATTTAAAAAATTTTTTCGGTAATTCTAAGGATATTAGAATGTTATTAGTTGCTACCAAATTACTATTTGTTTTATTTTTTTTATAATGAACACACACACACACACACACACACTAACATTTCACATACACACACGCACACACACACATACACACACACACACACTAACATTTTACACACCAAGGGACATGAATAGCATTGTACCGGACATTGACCGGATAGCGTTTACTGAGGAAGTAGAAAAAGCAGTGCAAGGTCTTGGACAGGTCAAAAAGGAAGAACGGAAGGTTGCCCTAGAAATAAGGAACATAGACTCGGAAGCCACGGAAGAAGAGGTGAGAGCAGCAAAGAAGGAACCCTCAGAAAGCCAGTCAATAGCAGGAGGGTGACCTTTCTGAAGCCAAACATGAGAGGCCTTAGAATGGCCATAGCGATACTCAGCGAGGAAGAGGCTCAGAAGCTCCTAGAAATAGGACACATCCGCGTAGGCCTTGTAAGTTGCAGGATAAGAAAACTTGTAAAGAGTGCGGTACCACAAGTGCTTAGGCTTCGGACACTGGAAAGATAAATGCAATGGGGCATATAGTTCAACCCTCTGCTTTAAGTGTGGAGGAGCCGATCACCGCATGGCTTAATGACAGATGGAAGCAAGCTGTTTTCTCTGCAGAGAGGATGGACAAAAGAAAGAAGGCTGCAAACATGTAGATGGCTCCGGCGGCTGCAACGTATTCAGGCGCGCCCTGGATACGGCGAAAAAAAAAAGAAAAAAGAGTCTAAAAGATGGCAATAGCTAGCAAAGTGCTGGATATACCAGCATCGAGAGCATAGGAACTTCTTGTTGGATTGATGCCGAAAGAAGAAAACGAGTTCGATCCTGAACCCCTAATCACTTACGGAAGTATAAGTAAAATTTCAAATTACTCTTCTTCCTTGGCATTTCCAAAAGTATATTTAAATATTATATTATATTTAAATATACTTTTGGAAATGCCAAGGAAGAAGAGTAATTTGAAATTTTACTTATGAATCCAATATTGCATCAAGTAAGAATTTAAGAAAAATATTTTATTTTATAAAATAATGTATCTGCATGCGTATACCTGAAAAATATGAAAAACAATTACTTTACATCAGTTATCTTTGTTTTTGGAATATCACGACTTTTGTAAAGAAACTTTTACTCGCCAATATTTTCCCTTTTAAAAAGGTTTTTTTATAGAAGATTTCATCACTTTTATAGAGACTATGTATACATGTATTACATTATACGGTATCAACAGTAAAAATATGTAATACTCAAGAGAATTCTCGGAGATGACTTTGATATCGTTCACTCTGAGTACCAGGTACAACGGAGACCGTTGCCATCGCAATATTCGTGTTTGGCGACACGTAAAACCCCCGAGTAACGACTTTTGACTAATTATGTTAAAAATTTCCATAAAACTCTAGAAGACGACGTTGGTACTGTCCTCCCTGGGCACTAGGTACCTTAAAGAGCGTTGCCGTCACGATATTCGTGTTTCGCGACCCCGAGAACCCTCGAGTAACGACTTTCGACTAATTTTGTTACAAATTTCTGTAAAACTCGAGGAGACGACGTTGGTACTGTCTACCCTTGGCACCAGGTACCTCGAAGACCGTTGCCGTCGCAATATTTGTCTTCAGCGACCCCAAAGAGTAACAAGTTTCAACTAATTATGTTAATTTCCATAAAACTCCAGAAGATGACGTTGGTACTGACCACCCTGGGTATCAGGTATCTCGAAGACCGTTGCCGTCGCGATATTCGTCTTCAGCGGTCCCCAAAAACCCCCGGGTGACAATACTGAACTCATTTCCATCAACATTTAGCGAGTTGTAAATTTTTGTTGTAAATTTTTATTTATTTATTGTCTTTTCGAAATGCACTTTCAAAATGCATATTTTTAATGCAAAAATGCAATTTTTAAAATAATTGATGAATTAAGTTTACAATGTTTGTAAATGCTCTCACGAATCGAACGCAAATAACCGAATTAACATTAGGTGCTGCTTAAAACACCGATGGTTCATTGCGTTATTTTCTCGACTATTCAAATTTTCGCACCATGAATGACCGGAAGCCACGTGACCGGAAGGCTGAAAAATCTCAGGAGAGGAATACCGTCCCAACGAAAAGAAAATTACTGAGCTAAATTTCAGCATGCAAAATTTCGCCAATAAAGTAATCTTTTCGAATAAATCTTTTTCCTCGAGAAAGATCAGGTAAATAGATGTCCAGTCGATAGCGATACAACGGGCATAGGTGCAATAGTAATGCTATAAATGCGTTTGGAAAATTATTTTGAGGTTAGAGAACCCAATATCAAAGTATATAAGGGCCGCGACCCGCGCCGTCATCGTGTCGTATATTTCGTATACTTTTGCTCGCCAGCGCAGCGCTGTCGCGCCTCTTGATAACATAGTCAGAATCATGAGAAAAAATGTTCCGAATCCAAAATCAGGAGTGGTAGGACCGTAAAGTTGGCCGCAGTTGGGTATCGCTTTCACACAGTTTTCTATATGCTGCGCAGAGTAAATGTGTTTACATTGTCTGTTTGAATTAAAGGTTATATTTTTGAACAGCTGCCCCAGTGTCGTTACGTAAACTTTCAGAGTGTTCGGTGTCACTAATAACGGGACTGTGGAAATATATTGCACGCTGTAGATTTTTTGTATCCCCGTGTCAATATTGGCCATAGATGCGGTATCTAGGGTGACCGATAACGGAGTCAGGCAGTGCGCACCCTACTTCTTGGTGCAAAAATGTTCAAATTAGTAATGTCTACTGACGTGATCGAGGTACTGCGCTCCGTAGCTTTCATTGTTTAAGTGTAAAAACAGATTCTAGGCACCAAAAGCGTATAGAGCGTATCACCATGACCCTGTCATCGGCCACCTCATGCACCTGGATACCGTACATAAGAGATATCGATATCCCCATAATTAAAATCCCAGTGTACACTACTTGAACTCTATCATCATGTATTTTATTTTCAAAACAAATTTAAGGTACTTCAATAAGTACGCTCAAAAGACATGAAATCTCTATAAAAAAAACTTAACCAAATTATAAAGCTTAGGCGCGTTACATGTTTTGCGTATCATCATGCATGTCAATAATTTCTGTTACTAATAATTTTATTACAAATAATTTTGTTTACAGTGAAAATGCAGATTAAAAAACAACTGAGATCAATTTAAAAAAGTCAAGTTTACACTCATATTATTTTATTTATTATACAGCTAACAAAAAATCATTATGTTTAATTGAGGGCTGAGTCGAATGATTAGTAATTTCAACTTAAGTAATACAGCGATCAATTACAATTAACTCTTAAGATACGTACTATATAACTTGCCATGCTCCTTACATTTTGTTCATGAAAATTTTACGATTTTTCGAAGTCAAGAAATTCGTACGTTTTTTCATGATTTTCCGATCATTTCAAATGTAGACAATTTTTTACCAAAACAAGCATTTTTAACAAACATTTAGCTTCCTCCTAGAGAAAGCTTTGTAATAGTAACATTTTCGACTTCATCGAAAACACGTTAAAAACACGTTTCAAAGTGTTTGGAGTTAGAATCACGTGTTTTTAGAAAACGTCCATATACCGTAATATTTCTGGAACTACTCCGTCAATATCAATCAAGTTTGCCATGTATATCTATTATTGGATTCTGAATTCGGAAGAAACAGTTATTTCTATTTTTTCAATTACTTTTTTTATGTCCATTTTTTGATTTTAGAAAACACTATTTTGTTTTTTTTTTTTTAAATCATCCCATTGTTACAAACAATTCAGCTTTAATTCATTTGAAAGACAATAAAATTACCTACTTCTCCTTGTTTGGTCATCGGGATGGACTGCTCTGTTCGGCAGATAAAATAAAAAAGGTGTTTTTTTTTTAATTAATATCTTTGAAACTAAATATTTATTATAACCTCACGAAAAAGATCGTGTTGATAAGTCACGTGTCAAACTATATCCCATTAAAATTTTAAGTGATTTGACCAGTTATTTTTTCCGTAATAAATCAAAAACTGAAAAAAAATGAGTTTTTTGTGCCTTGATTACGGACGTAAAAAGGCCTAAGGCCGAGTCCAGATGATTGTACTTCCCGCCCCCTTACCCTGTAGCCGTACCCCGTTCAACTGTGTCATCGAGTTTTCATCTACATGATTTTGTGTTCATTGGAGAATTCGATTAGTGAAATTAAATAATTTATCAGACTATTCATTTATTAGCACTTTTATTCTGGTAATTTAATATTCAAACTTACTTTTTAGCAACTACGTTTTTAGAAATTTGGATAAAGCGTGATAAAGTATTATAGAAGCGCTAATTCTCATGACCACAGAATCATGTAGATGGAAAACTCGATGACACAGTCGGGCGAGGTACGGCTACAGGGTAAGGGGACGGAAAGTACAATCACCTGGACGCGGCATAATTGCACATGAGATTCTGGGAAAAAGTAGACATTTTATGTATTTTTGCTAAGTTCATTGCGCAGCTTTGAAACCCCTATGGTTCTTAAGATATCGAGGTTTGAATTTTTTTTTAAATTATATGATTACTTATATCTTTAAAACAATGTAGTCAAATGCTTCAAAATTTTATTTGGTGATTCACCATAAACAAAGCTATCCGCTTTTAATATTTCATACGATTTCGTCGGGCAGTTCTCAAGTAAAGAGCTGAAAAGCAAAAACTGATTTTTCTCAAAAATTTGGATCTTCCTGATTATAATATATATCTTTTGCTATAAGAAGACCGCTTCTAGAGCAAAATAATTAAACTTGAAAATATTTAAAATAGCATTCACATACTGTATTTTGAAACCATATTTTATTTATTGGAACAATAAGTTTCGTTGGAGGAAGCTACGTGCTAACGAATTGGCAGCGGTTTTAAGTGTAGGAAAGTGGTTTTGCATTGTTTTAAACGTGTAGGATTAGAAAATCTTCGTTCCAGCCGCATGCCCCAACATCTAAATTTCCTTATTTTTTCGGCCACGAGAAGGGATTTTTTTCGCGTTTTCCCTCATATCAAAGGGCACGGTAGTGCCCGGGGAAAGTATATAAAGTATATAAGACTACGGGCACTACCACCTTATATAATTTTAAACGGGGATTCCTAACCTCTTTTAAAATTTCAAAAGTTTATAACTTATCAGAATCTGTTTTTCTTCCTCCTCAAGAGGAAGCTTTGTAATAGTAAAATTTTCAGTTTTGCTAATACTTCGTGGAAACGCATTTGGAGGTGTTTGGAGTATGAATCATATGTTTTCAGAAAATGTCCGTGCGGATGGCTGTGTGTGTGTGTGTGCGTATGTATACGCCTGTTTCTCAGCTTCTACTTGGTGGATTTTAACCCACCAAGTCTCATTTTCTTTGTTTTTGCTAGAAGATAGTGGGACGAAAGTCCGTTTTTACAATTTATATACGCGTTTTTTTTTTTATAGTGATTTTTTAGTTTTGAGATTTCAGTTTTTGCCAACAAAGTTATCGGAAAAGTTAATAAAAGTAAATTGCTTAATATGTACCTGAAAGAGAATAAAATTGCCTATGTTTTTACCGTGAAAAATTTATATTATCGTTCGTCGTTCTTTTATTATACACCATACAGTGCAATTTTTTTAAATCGTTATAACTCAAAAAATAAATAGCGAATCATTTTAAAAAAATATATGATTATTGAAGGTAATTCGAACTATATACCACTTAAATTTTAAGTCATTTCATGGGGCAGATCCTGAGAAAAACATCAAAAACTGAAAAAATCGTTTTCTACGTGACGCGATAACTGGAGTAAAAGGCAATAATCAAGTTCAAATTTTAGATTTAGTTAGCATTATATAGCACAATGATCCCTTTCTTTGGGATTTTTATAAAACCAGTTAGTTTCAAAGATATGAGCTTCAACTTTTGCTTTTTCACCCTTTATACTATGAGTCGTTTTTTTCTTACGTGATGCGATAACTGGAGTAAAAAGGCAATAATCAATTTAAAATTTTGGATTTAGTTAGCATTATATAGCACCTTTATCTCTTTCTTTGGGTTGTTTATGATACCAGTTAGTTTTAAGATATAAGCTTCAAAATTTTTTTCTTACCCTGTATACTCTATATGTATAACTGAAAACTGTATCGCTTCGATTCTCAGTTTCCATTAATGGTTTTAATCTATACTTAGACTCGTTTTTGCTGTTTTTGTTTTATTAATTCGTTAAAATAAGATTTTCAGTTACGCATGTGCTATATTCATGGCGATTTTTCGATCACTGGTGATTTTTAGATACGTTCCGCAATATATCCTTATCATTATATTCTCGCGAAACTAAATTTTGAAACTTTTCGTTAAAACATCATGATTATCGCTAGATTTTGTCTGTTTTTTTTTGTTTTATTAAATCGTTAAAAAACAATATTTTCAGTTACGCATTGATTATGTAATATAATTATTTCGAAATAATTTTATCTCATCAAACGAAAAAGCATAAAAAACTTTATAGAATATATATGAGGAAAAACAATTTAGATATTAAAGCATACATAAGGTTGAAGGAAGCTACGTGCCAAAGAATTGCAGCGGTTTTTATAATGATATGATTTATACAATATATTAAACAATAGTGTATCTAAAAGAACATAAATTTGTCTACTTTTCCCCGCAAGATTTTCTAGATTGACTGATCTGTTCATTGTTTGCTTCCTCCTCAAGAGGAAGCTTTGTAATAGTAAAATTTCAGTTTTTGCTAATACTTCGTGGAAACGCATTTGGAGGTGTTTGGAGTACGAATCATACGTTTTTAGAAAAATGTCCGTGCGGATGGCTGTGTGTGTGTGTGGTGTGTGGGTGTGTGTGTGGTGTGTGTGTGTGTGTGTGTACGTATCCGCCATAATTTTGACCATGCGACGGATTCGTAATAAATTTGACATGCATATATTTTTTCTAATTCTGAATTAGGTCATTTTTGTTTTATGATTCTGACCATTTTTAGGCCATATTATAGCCATTTTTTATTTTGAAAAATATTTTGCTTTTTTATAATGATATGATTTATACATATATTGAACAATAGTGTATCTAAAAGAACATAAATTTGTCTACTTTTTCCCGCAAGATTTTCTAGATTGACTGATCTGTTCATTTTTTATGATATAAAAGGTAATTCTTTCGATGAAAACATATATACTCAAAAAATAAATAGTTAAATGTTTTTTGAAAAAATTCATGACATAAGAAACAACGAGATCTACTAGTGTAAAAATTTTTAAGCATTTGTGGCGACTAGTTTTTTGAGATAAAAATCAAAACTAAAAAAAAATGGTTTTTTTATGTTCGTACGATTGCGGGAGAGTAAAAAGGTTTAAATTGAGTTGAAATTTTTAGGAAAATATGATCTTTGGTTCACTTCGGCTAGGTTCTTTTTGTAGCTTATGAAACCTTTTAGTTTAAAAGATATTAAGATTCAAATTCTTCAACTCTCACCCTGTATACTCTATGTACTGAACATTATTATTTTTGTTAAACCATATAATTTGATAATTAAAGCATAGTATATTTTGAGAGTTTTCATGGTTTTATAAAATGTCCGTGCAAATGGTTTGTGTCTGTGTGTGTGTGTGTGCGTGCGTGCGTGGCGTGCGTGCATGCGTGCGTACGTATACTGTTATAATTCTGGGACTACGTGATCGATCGTAATAAGATTGGACGTGTATATATGTTTTCTGATTTCTAATTCGAGTAAACCTATCCTTTTAGTATCGAATAGTAGCGAATATTTAAATCAAAAGAATGAGTTGATTGTCCCATGTAATTATCTTCCACTAGCAGAATAGGAGGAGCTAAGTGCAATGACTTGGCAGCGTTTTATTGATATAAAGGTAATTTTTCGATAAACAATATATACTCAAAAATAATAGTTAAATGTTTTGAAAAAATTCATTGACAATAAGAAACAACGATATCTTACTAGTTGTAAAATTTTAAGCAATTTTGGCGACTAGTTTTTGAGATAAAAATCAAAAACTAAAAAAATGTTTTTTTATGTCGTACGATTGCGGGAGTAAAAAGGTTTTAAATTGAGTATAAAAATTAGGAAAAATATTGATCTTTTGTTCACTTTCGGCTCTAGGTTTTTTGTAGCTTATGAAACCTTTTAGTTTAAAGATATTAAGATTCAATCTTCAACTCTCACCCTGTATACTCTATGCTGACTGAACTTATTATTTTTGATAACCATATAATTTGATAATTAAAGCATAGTATATTTTGAGAGTTTTCATGGTTTTATAAATGTCGTGCAAATGGTTTGTGTCTCGTGTGTGTGTGTGCGTGCGTGCGTGCGTGCGTGCATGCGTGCGTACGTATACTGTTATAATTCTGGGACTACGTGATCGATCGTAATAAGATTGGACGTGCATATGTTTTCTGATTTTGAATTCGAGTAAACCTATCCTTTTAGTATCGAATAGTAGCGAATATTTAAATTAAAGAATGAGTTGATTGTCCCATGTAATTATCTTCCACTAGCAGAATAGGAGGAAGCTAAGGGCCAATGACTTGGCAGTGGTTTTTTTCTGTACCAAACCGGTGCTAGTCTGAATGATTTTAACAAACGACGATTTAACAAATGACTCAAAACAACTATCGCGTCACAACGCGGCCTTCGGCCGCTATGTGGCTTGCCGCCTTGCATAAGGCACGACTGCCGACGCTCGCGCTTCTCGCTCGCCATGGCCCTCCGATGCTCGCGCTCCGCGCTCGCCATGCCGCCCGACGCTCGCCATTATACCCCCCGGCGCTCGCACTCCGCGCGCGCCATGCCCACCAGTACTCGCGCTACGCGCTCGCTGTCTGAAAAAACATATATTTTGTATCTTTTCGTATACAATTAAAAATGTTTTGGGCATGAATAACTTGAAAGTTTTATAATTATTTTAGTTTTTGACTCATGATTTTCAATATTGTTGATTTTGGAATATAGACATTGATATACAAATTTTAACGTGTATTCTTTTATCGCAGCGATATTTATCGTGAAAGTCCATAAAGTGGCCAAAATCGGAACTATCCTATTGGAGGAGAATGCATTGGTTTATATGTAATCTGTGACGTCACGCTTAACAAACTGGATTCCATCATGTTCCTAAAGTTATGAATTTTGTGCAAAGATAGTTTATTACATAATTTAAGCAGAAAAAGTATTAGTTTTATTATCAGCTAAGCAAAGCCGAACAGCTGTTCGTTGGCTCTGTCGAAGCGAGGCAGCGAGCTCGACTACTGCGCATACATTGTGCACATCGATCTGGCGACTGGTCGGCGACATGCTGCAGCCTTCTGCCGTGTGTTTTGACGTTTTGATATAGCTTCCTGGCCTCTGCTAACCGCAATGTTTTGCTCTGTTTAACTTTTCGGCGATATAAGTGAGTGCGTAGTAAAAAACGGAAACGACGACGCGATGCAGCAGTGATCTATGTAGTTTTTAAATCAGAACAGAAGTGCTACTATCATGAAAATAATGAAAATCGAACGACCTGTTATGATAATAAAGCGGTCAGCATGTTACGCTGTGAATTTTCTTTTCGATTTTTTTTCTTCTCCTAACTTCCGTTCTTATCCTCGACACTTCCGGGGCGCGAAAATTCAAATCTGACTCAAAACAACTAGCGCGCCACAACAAATGGTGCCTATATGTGTTTACAAGCAACCTCTGCACACCACGATCCCGCTCGCGGATCAGCTGCTCGCGATTAGTGCTTTGTAAGACGGTGCAAAAAGTATGCAAAAGTTATGCACCCACAATGGCACTGACGATGCAATGTGTGAGTGTCAGTTCATCAAGGAGTGCTACAGTATAGAAAAGCTCCAATAAGAAACTTGAATTTTTGTTTGGAGGTTATCTTTTGTTTTTGTGACTACTCCTGCTGCTGCTCCTGCTGATTCTACTGTTGTGCTGATGTATATTTCTTGTCAAATGCTGTCTAGGTGACGATTTAGCATCACACAGTTCCACAAAAAGTATTGCTGTGTTCTTGTGTTCATTATTTTGAAAACAGATATTTATTGTGTTATGTGCAGTGAAATCAGTGACTATGTGATTGTGTGATCTGTTTTTAGAGTTGAACCATTGTGTTGTAAATGTCTCCTACTGATAGCTATACGGCATTGGTATCAGAGGACAGAGAATTGAGTATTTATCGTTGCCAATTTGACCATGTAAGCACTACCATGGTGCTGATTGGCACTATCTGGGTGGTGTAGCTTGGCGTTGCTGGCTACTTCAAAACCCTCAAGGTGTCTCTGGAACTGATTTATACCATCTAAGTAGTGCAGGCTGGGTTGTTGACGTCTGCCACTACATCAAGATGATCTTGGAGCTAGATTTACTCTGTCAACATTATCTGCTCGTGCTGCTTGGTGTTTCTGGCTGCTCTAACAATCTTCAAGCTATATTCGAACTTTCTGGATGTCCTTGAGACGTTGCTATTTGCTTGAACCACCTGAAATTGACCATGGACCCGTATTCTTGCTTTCTGACAGTCCTGGTTGGCGTAGCTGGCTGCTTAAACCATGTCGAGATGATCTTGGAGCTGGATTCATGCTTGCTGGGAGTATTGATTGATGTTCTTGGATACTTCAACCACTTTAATACGGCTCTGGAGATGGGTTTGTACTATTCTACATGGTAATATCCAAAAATTACAATGACTCGTACTGTATGTTTAATTAATATTGAATCTTTAATAGGTTTTGATTTAAAATACTTTATACATGTTCTAAGTTTTCTAAATAGATATCTTTTATTGCTTACGGGTATCTTAACAGTGATTATTATCAATATACTGCTAAATTTTTTATTTGTAAATATAAACTATGCGAAAAAAGTTTGTAACATAATTTCCTGTATATCTAGGTGTACGAGTAATGCTGAATTTTTTGGCATTATAGTCTACTACTGCATGCACAGGAGTACGACTGAAGATATTGATGTCGGCATCTGAGCCATAAAAATGTTGGAGTTGGAAGAAAGCTTCATCAAGACTCCGGAATACTGCTTACTGCTATTAACGGATCAGTTTTTTTATCAGGTGAGATCAGTGAGTTGAATAATTGTTTGTTGATATGAATTTTTAATATGATTTCTTTTGTTTTTTAGTGTTTAAATCATACTGCAACTGGAGATATCATGGTCTGCTGGATGAGAAGCAGTAGAATCAAGGGCATTGGTCCTATGCCTGATCATCGATAATAATGGAGCTTCGTTAGTGTGTAACTTTCAGGTACAATATTTTCTATATAATTTGAATGATTTCATNTGGTATTTTAGCTGTAAAAAATCGATTTTGGGCTGTAAACTCGAGCTATATGCATTTTCATGATTTCATGTCAATAGAAAAAAGTTGTATTTTTTAAATATTTACAACTTTTCTATTTAACTTTTTTTTGTAGAATGCCTATAATTAGAAACAATGCCAAGTAGTTGTTTTTAGCGATTTTTGGAGGTGACCGCATTCTGCGTATACATGCAGGATCAAGCCCAAAATAGAACTGTCAGCTTACTATTATTAGAGGAGTTCACACACAAATGTTTAGCCCGATTGACTAAAATCTCTCAGAGTTAATCGTGTAACACCAAAATTTTTATTGGAAATACACGTAAAAATCCACAAAATCTAAACAATTTAATGGGATAAAAAAAAAATATTTTGTTGGCTTTTGCGAAAGGAGACTTCTCCTAAAATTTCAGCCCGATCGGTCAAAAATTGTGCGAGATATCGCATGGTACACACTTTTCGCACACGAAACTAAAAGGCACTTCCGTGTCGCGGTCGTGCCTAAAAACGCATTTTAAATGTATATTATATAGATATTACGATATTCAGATAACAAACTACTGTCAGCTTTTTGAATTTAAGAGGTTGCCAGTGCACAATCTACGTTCCTGGGTAGTAACCAGGTAGCCAGGGTAGCCGATGACGAGGTCTAGGTAATATGTTTGGTACCTTTTTTAATACAATTGTGCCATTGCTTTTATAAATAATGTATAGCCAACCAAGGTGACCAATGACAAGGCCAATCTAATGCACCCAGATGAGGCGCTAATAAGGTGGCCGATAACAAGGTCCAGGTAGTTTTTTGGGTTTAGGTAAAAATAATGTTCAAGGATGGCGTCTAGGTGTGTCTGGATGGTGCGCTTCGTAGTTTTTCGCGTCTAGGTGCGAAAAATGTTCGAGGATGGCGTCTAGGTGAACAGTGTCGAAGTATACAGGGTCGCCGATGACGAAGTCTAAGTGGTGCGGTATATAGTTTTTGGAGGCTAGGTGTACATGATATCCAATGTAGAGGTCTAGGTGGTGCGTTTCGTAGGTTTTGCTGTCGAGGTGTAAATAATATTCAAGGACGGCGTCCACGCGGACAAAATAACGAGATACAGGTGGTGCTCTTTTTTAGTGTTTAACTGTAAATACTATATATGGTGACGCAAAATGTACCGTTAATTTTCTAGTTCTCTTTAAAAATATTGAAATCTTTAGAATCAAACCTTTCTTAAAAGGTAAAAGTCGGAAAGTATAAATATTTTTCATGTATTGATTTTTTTTATTTATAATGATAACTAACGGAAATAATTTTTGTAATAGCGACAAACGATGGTAAAAAAATAGTATAATCAACAAATGGTAAATTGTCAATTATTTATTTCAAATGCATTATTATTTAATCATTTTTCAATACAATTAGTATTTAAAAAATTTTTGTCATTAGTGCTTTTTTAAGGGGGTCTCAAACCCATTTCTGCGATTTTACCGACCTTGCGGCCGGTAGTGCAGGTAGTGCTTATAATAACCTCTGGCGCCATCTGGCGTCAACCACTACAAACATTTGCAATATCTAAACTCACACTGCGTGTTGCCGTACACGCAGATTTCATATAAGGAAAAATGCCTATACATAATGATCTGTATTTCGTATATACATCACACGTGTTTCGACTACACGCATTTTTTTACAATAAAATAACTGTGCATACAGATCTCAAGACAGTACAAAAGAAACTCGAAGCGCTCAGGGGATGGATCCTAAGGGCAGCAACAGGGGCTATGAAAACCACCCCAACGGCGGCCCTTGGAGCCATCACTGACGTCGAGCCCTTCCACAGAACAATCCAGGCGGCAGCCTTTATAGCAGCACACCGTCTGAAAAATTACGGACTGTGGAGAGAAAAAGGGGAACACACAAAAGAGCAGATTAAAGGAAAAGACTATGCTGTATTTATTGTCAATGAGACTTGATAAGACAGAACGTAGATACAACTTCGAGAAAGGATATCACATCCAAATCCCATCAAGGGAAGATTGGAGTGAACACGACCCTGGTCCATCCTCAGGTGAAACCTGGTACACAGATGGAGCCAGGAAGAAAGGCAGGACGGGAGCTGGAGTCTTCCGGAGAAGGCCCGGAAAAAGGCTTATAGCACCGCTCGGAGAGCACGCCACCGTCTTCCAGGCGGAAATAACAGCCATCCTGCTCTGCGCACAACTCGCGCTCGAAGAAAAAAGACAGGACTGCATCAACATCTGTACGGACAGCAGAGCCGCCCTAGCAGCGCTAGGTGGCTCTAGCACTTCCTCCAGACTGGTATGGGACTGCATAACGGCCTTAAACAGACTCGGCGGAAAAGTACGCAGACTCACCCTCTATTGGGTTCCTGGACACCATGGAATCAGAGGAAACGAGATTGCGGACGAACTCGCCGGAATAGCAGCGGGACAGGATTTACTTGGACCGGAACCCGCTCTTGGCATTCAGGCGTGCACCGTCAAAGAGGCGGTGCACGGCTGGCTGAAAGAGCGACACCTAAAAGAATGGTGCGACAGCAACGGGTGTAGACAAGCCAAAGCACTGATAGGATCGCGCATCAGAGAGGACTGGGCGTCGGAGATGCAAGATCTAACCAGGGCGGAGGCAAAGATCTTCACTCAACTAATCACCGGTCACGGGACGCTGGGATACCACCAGCACATAATAGGTCGAGTGAACTCACCAGTATGCAGGTGGTGTAACCAAAATGAGGAAAGCAGTATACATGTACTATGCTACTGCTTAGCCTTAGCCGAAAAGAGACATAGGGCGTTGGGGATGACGATTTGTGAACCAACAGCGATCCAATCACTGACCGTTAGGACAGTGATACACCTGTACAAGTCACTAACGGGATAAGATACACAGGAATGGGGCATACCACCTGACACCTTTCACCCTGATGGATAAGTAATACAGGAATGGTGCATACCACCTGATACGCTGATCCTCAAAGGACGAAACTAGACTGGTACAACCACTAGTTAACCACCGGGGATGCAAAGGGCGCAAGCCTAGGCATCAGGACCTTGTAACACCCCACACTGCTCTGCAGAGTCATCAATAAAAAAACACTACAAAAAACTAAAGTCTCGCGACTTGTTTTTTAGAAAAAGCACGCAAAAATGAGCGTACTCTCCCACTCTTGCAAGAGCTACGGGCCACAGCTGAGCAGCCAGCCAACAACAACAGCAGCGCCATCAGGCAGTAGCGGCGGCAGCGGAAGTCACCACGCGGCAGCAGCAGGGCAGCAAACCCAAATATAGATATACTCAGGCGGCAGCACGAGCACGTATATCTATATATACCTACGCGTAGCGAGTGGTGGCGCGTGCACAGTGTGAGAGTGGGAGCTACGACGCAGCAGCGCGCGGCGCGCAGCAGCTCCGTACGCTTGTGTGAATGGGTTTTGTACATAGGTGTGATGTGAGTGTGATTGTATTTGATGTTAAGCGTTTTTTCGGCCGGCTCGATCCCCGCTCACTCCGGCCAGCCTTTATACAGTGACCTCGCGTGGGCTCTAGAGCCAGTCACTTACTCCAGCGCAAACTTTAAGCGAGGACCTAATCGCTACCAAGATCAACTATTACGCCCTTGTAGATAAACTTAAGATAATTTCTGCCACTTTGAAGGACTTATAAAATTTCTAGTCTCAAGCAAAGATATCGGCAATTTAAGCGTATCAAGTCTTTAGACTATAAAAAATTTCAATTCCTTCAAAAGAATCAAAAATTTTTCGAATATCGTTATATTTGTAATATCTATCAGGCAAGATAACGCAATTAACCGCGTATCTGCTTTAGACTGTAAACAAAGAAATTCGTTACTTATCATCCACTTGTAACTTTCGAAATAAACCAGATAACGCAAAGTAAGCGTACTTGGCGTAAACTATCCTATGTCAACAATAAGACTCGATCTTATTACGATATATACAGTATAATTATATATATCTATATATAACACGTTTGTAGAAATCAAAAAGAGAGATATTTATTTAATTTTGTGATAGAAAATATATGCAACATTACACGCAGTATTTTCGCATTTAATATCTTATTGAATATATTTATTTTTGTTAAAATGAACTAAAGTTTATTATTGTGATAAATACACTCCACTACCTGGTATCCCGGACCTGTAATATACTTATTATTATATTTATTTAACTATTAATGATATTTAAAATCATAATAAAATCACTTTATTTGGCCTGCCGTCACAATTACGACGCAGAGCAGTAAATGTGCACGACTCTTATAAATTAAAATCAATAACTTTTACTTCAATAGAAGCACCCAGGACCAAGAAGAGTTGTGACCGTTTCAACCTAATGGTCCACCCGACCAACAATAATAATAATAATAATAATAACTGTCCATTTCGCATATACACGCGTGTTTCGAATATACGCTTTTTATATTATAAAAATTAATAAATAATTACGTGTATTTCGTATATACACACGTGTTTCGAATACACGCTTTTCTTATGACAAAAAACTACTTTTGAGATGTGCAATTTTTTTTTCCAGAAATTTGAAAAAAATGAGTTTATGTATAAATGATGCATTGTATAAAGTTGAAACTTGGTATAAAAGCCCTTGTTATGTCTTTCAACAAATTTATACAGTTTAGTGACTTAAGCGTAACCAGAAGATCTAGTTTGTTCTAAATTGTCGCTTTTAGCGCAAGTGTTTTCGAACAAAGTAGATCATCTGATTGTAGTAAGTGCATCAAACTGCTGAAATATAGTGAAATACATTACGAGGGCTTATTATATCAAGTTTCAAGTGTATACAATGCACCACTTTTGAGATATGCAATTTTAGTCAAAGAAATTTAAAAAAAAATTGAGTTTATGTACAAGTGATGCAATGTTTAAACTTGAAACTTGGTATGCAAGCCCCTGTTATATATTTCAACATATTTATACAGTATAGTGACTTAAGTGTAACCAGAAGATCTAGTTCGTTCTAATTATACGCTTTTGGCGCAAGTGTTTTCGAACAAAATAGATCTTTTGGTTACACTTAAGTCACTAAACTGTATAAATATGTTGAAATACATAACACAGGCTTGCATATCAAGTTTCAAGTGTATATGTTACATGAGGTTTGAGATATACAATTTTTAACCACACAAATCTTAAAAACTTAAATTTATATAGATGTGCTATATCATCATATAGACTTGCGACAAAATTTTGGCCTGCAAAAAGCTTTGGAAGGAACAAGAAGCGTCAGAAGCTACTTAATTAGCCGTATAAAAGGAGATGTACTAGTATAAGCAGCAAGTTGATCTTGGTCGAGGACCAGTAGGGAATCCTGAACATACAGCTGTTGCAGGAGTTGCTTGTATTGCAGCAGCAGCAGTTGACCAAGCTCGAGTAGCAGCAGCAGCAAAAGTTGTATGAATATAAGCAGCAAAAGCTGCACACACAGCAGTCGCAGCAGTGGCCCCTGAATATGCAGCTGGAGTACACTGTGGACCAGTAACTCCAGCAGCACTGGACTCCGTACTAGTAACAGCAGACCCTGGTCGAGGACCTACTGTAGATCCTTGATGTACAGCTGTAGAATGTATACCAGCAACTTCCAACTTCAGGGTCGTCTACAGATGATTGCAACAGGTCAGCAAAGCTAACCAGGCCAGCAAACAGCGTGATTTCAGCTCCAGGGTTGTCTTCTGATGATTGAAATGGGCCTGCAACGCTAACCTGTCCAACAAACAGCGTGAATCTGGTTCCAAGGTCATCCTCAGATGACTGAAGCCTCCAGCAACCCCACCCAGTAGCACCAGAGAGCGTGAACTTGGTTCCATGGTCGTCCTCAGATGTCGAAGCCTCCAGCAACGCCAGCCAGTACCACCAGTGAGTGTGAACATGGTTCCAAGGTCCTCCTCAGCTGATTGAAGCCTTCAGCAACGCCAGCCATCACCACCAAAGAGCGTTTCAGAGTCGTCTCCAGATAACTGAAGCCTTTCGAAACGACAACCAGCATCAGTAGCAGCAGACAGTTTTTATCCAGCTCCAGAGTCATCTTGTTTGTAGCCGTCAATGCCAACCTATAATGCACAGACAGTGTAAATCA
>CM053168.1:45442039-45472674 GCA_012977825.3 Pteromalus puparum
TTTTTTTTTTAGTTAGATATACTAATTTATTTATTTTACTTAAATTTCTTAATTGTATCTGCACCTACAGAAACTGTAAGCGTTTATTTTAGTTTTCTTTTTATACATTATTATTTATCATAGAATATTTAAGCGGTGACCTTGTAATAATACTTTTTTTCAGGTCTAGTTCCAGAGCAGATTCATCAATCCTACCTAGAAGAAGACCACAGACGGGAATCATTCCTTCTTCATTCTATATAGACTATGTTTGATAACGGCAAGCTTATCAGACATATGTCTCCGTAAATGATCGGTCGATTATGGTACGCGAGTAATAAGTCGCATAGTTAGTTTATAAGATATACTAACATTCGTATTTTATGTAAATTCCAGATTTTCCCCACCTCCTTTGATTTAATAGGTGCGGATTCAATTGAAGTAGGCGAGAATTTACGTAGTTTATGTAGGGCTATAGGCGAAGGGCTCCACGGTTTTATTTAGAATGATTATATAAAAATAATTTTTTATAATTTTGTATAATTTCCGCGTTATATTAAATTATTTAATTATAAATTTAAATTGCTCGTATTAGTCGTTACAATTTTGTTATATAATCAATTCTATTTATTTATTATTAGTCGTTTATTTCCATGTATAGACTCACGCCTTTTTACATTCTCCCTTGCTTATATAATCAATTCTAAATAAATAATACAAAATGCCCAACGCACTAATAACAGTACCTCAATGGTAGTGCGGAAATCTGTTGAAAAATTATAAAAAATAATTCGATTCGATTAATACTTATAAAAAAAAATAATAATTAATAATAATAATTATTATTATAATAGGAATATGATTTGCAGTCGTTTTAAACTCGAATCAAAAAGCTTGAATTGAAAACAGTAATCAGCATAATTAAATTGCATATCAGTACCATTCATGTAAATAGCCCGACAACGTTTACCGATCCAGACGGTATGTTATCGATCGCGCGGCTGCCGCGCGTTCTCATAACTCTCATGTTACCGGCAGGATCTCGGACAGAGCGAGAATCTAGACATAAGCGCCGCGGTGGTCGGGGTGCGTACTTGCTTTCGGGTCCTCATTTTTGCATGGGGCTTTGGGCTTCTATTAAGGTCTATCTTCTTTGCCAGTAGGTCCCCAGATTGATGCGCACAATGTATGCGCAGTCGTCGTACTCACTTCGCCAGAGCCGCACGGACAGAGCAACGAACAGCTGTTCAGCGTCGCTTGGATGATAATAAAACTATTTTTTTTTGTTCGAATTATGGAAAACCAAGACATAGTTGCCCTTTCTCTCATCATTTTATATCTATGTGCAAAGTTTCAAGTCGATCTGTCAACGCATATAAAAATGGCATTTGAACGAAATTTTCAACATGCACACGCTGCAGCTACTGGTTTTTGTTCAAATGCCATCTGTTAACGCATTTAAATATTGACTTGAAACTTTGCATTGTGGTAGATGATTTCGAGACGAAGGGCAACTATGTCTTGGTTTTTGATAACTCACCGTATTTATTTAGTTTCAAGCAATTTTCTACCGAGTACTCGTTCTATCGACTCGGTCGGTAAAAATTGGGTTTGAGACCCCCTTAATGGTGATATTTTGAATTACTATGAACATACTTGACGGACTCGACAGTTTACAGTACCTGCAGGTGTATGTTTTTACTGTGTAATTAGTTAAAAAGTAATAAAATAGTCAAAAAAAATGTTTTGAGGTGTGCAGTGAACCCTTTCGGTTTACTCACCGTAAAACTACAGCGACGAGTCCGTCAAGTGTGTTCATAGTAATTGAAAATATCACCATTAAATCAGTAATAAAGACAAAAATTAAAAAATTACTAATTGTATTAAAAAATGATTAAATAATAATGCATTTGAAATAAATAATTGACAATTTATTATTTGTTGATTTCACTATTTTTTACCATCGTTTGTCGCTACTACAAAAATTATTTCCGTTAGTTATCATTATAAATAAAAAAAATTTTTTTAATCAATACATAAAAAAAATGTATACTTTCCGACTTTTACCTTTTAAGAAAGGTTTTATTTTGAATATAGAGGACTATAAAAGTATTTCTAATAAAAAATTCAGAAAATTTCACAAAAAAAAGTATTTAGGCAGTTTTAGTTAAAAATGCATCCCTTATGAGCTAGAAATCATTAAAAATTGGCAAAAATGCAAAAGTTGCTTAAAATCTTAACTTTGACCAGCTATAACTTAAAGCCAAGTGGAGGAATTGCGCTAAAAATTTTTTTGAGAGTTAAGTACAACATGCACAATATATATATAAGTATATATATGTATACCCTGCGAAGGTAGTAACCACCCAAAGTGGGTGGTTAGCTTCGAATTCGGTGGTTAGTTTGGGTGATTAACTATTTTGTGTTACATTTCGCTTATAATAGTACATTATGCACCAAGGAAGTAAAAGTAGAGAATGTCTCAGATCTGAGGCTTTCACTACTTACTTCCATGGTGCATATAGTACTTTTCTCCACGAGGAGCGTAAAATGCGTAGTGTAATTTCCGCCCGGAGGGCGTACAGTACGCACTTTACGCGCCGTGTACATTATTAATACGTTTACATTTATTTAATATTAACGTATGAAAGACAGTTAATACAGTTAATACTTAATTATAAATAAAAAATAAATTGTTACTTTTTTGAGGATTGAAAATATATTTGTCTCTTTAATAAGTCTCATAATAAAAATTTTACAGTATTAAAAAATGTCAAGTTATCTTTAGTTAAAAATTCAAATCCTAACGAATGTTTCTATATGAAATATGAACATTTAAAATGTTCATATGATATATGATCGCCATCGAAATACAACCGAGCGAGCGTTAGCGAGCGAGGATTCCGCTGCTAGATTTGTAATTATAATTTAAACTAAGTTTAGTACAGATCTGCAGATCGCATCGTAAGCTTCTGCGCATGCGCGTGCGTCTACGACAGAGTTTAGATGCACGCACATTCTATTCGCAAAAGCTTATGACGCGATCTGTACTAAAACTTAGTTTAAATTATAATTATAAGATTTGTTCGCATAATATCAGACTACATTGCATTACAGATTGACTGTATAAACTATCTTTCATACGTTAATGTTAAATAAATGTGTTTATAAGCGAAATATAACGCAAAATAGTTAACCACCAAGTTAACCACCCAAACTAACCACCTAATTTGGGTGGTTACTACCTTCGCAGGGTATATATCTACCTATATTATATAGTTGTTTTGGAGATACTCCCCCCCGCACCCCCCCGCAACAAAGGCGCAAAATTCCTTTCATTTTCAATGTGGTTTGATATGTGAAAACCCCGCCCAGCCCGCGTCCGCAGCCCCGTCAGCGCCGCGCCTACCGACCCCCGCAGCTCCGCGCCTTCCTATTATAGCACTTTTTCTAACATTTATTATTGTTGTACATATTTTTTTATATTTAGTTTTTTAATTAAGCAAAAAATTTACTATATCATTCAATTGTTAATAGTACTCGGATTAAATCGGATCAATTTATGACCACTTTTGAATCATCTTTTAACGACATTTTTGTCTTGTATTCGCACGCGTATATTATTTGATTTCTAAAATATATAACTATTATTAGTATAGCTATATTAATGATGTTAAAAGGCTACTTTCCTCCTCTAACTACCGACTACGACTCGAGCATTACAATACATTTGGATTAATAATGTCTTAATATGCCTCGGGAAGATTCTACATTTTGTAAAATTTCCAACACCATCATAATCAGTAAGACATTCAGTATCAAATTATATTAAAGTAAGAGTAGTAACTATATAGAGATATAACTTTTAAATTATTTATTTTCTATTTTCAACCACTCTTGAGTGTAAATAGACAGGAGAGCGTTTTTTTATAATTTTTGTTAAGTTTGACTTAAAATGTTGATCTTCAGTTTGCAAAGTTTTAAGGTTTATTTTTTCTTTTGTAATTGTTAACACTTGATGGCGATATTACTTTAGATTGACTTTTGCTATTTGTATTTTGAACACTTTGATGTGTTTATACTTAGCTTGTTTTTGCTTTTGTATATATATCACTTTTGCGTGTTTATGCTTAGCATTGTAAAAACTTTATAAATATATATTGTTATTATCAAATTTAAAAAAAATAAGTGATTCCGAAGGCCAGTGATAATTATTAGTAGCGATTTGCTTTAGGGGCCTTAATATTCTTGAGTAAAATTGTTAACTCTATGTAATTAGTGCAAATTTATGTTTTTTTAATTCTTTGAAAACATGTTGACCAAAAATAAATTAAATAGCTACAATGAGATTATTAGAAAGATTATTAAGAAGTTATTGTTAACTTGCGAGTCGATATAATTATGAATATAGATGAGTAAAACAACATACGATCGGGATCAAATTTTTTATATGTTTGCTTACTTTCTTTACTTACTGTAGTAAATGCAAGCTTGCTAGGTAGAAAAATAATTATTTTTTAAAATTGAGTTTTTATAAAATATAACATATATATAAATGAATATCTTGTTATCTCATTATGTACTAAAAAGAAAAATGATTCAACATATACTGGTAGCCCCATCATGGTCATTCAACACGTCAGCGAATGGTTATTTATTCAGAAAAGTAGTGGAAGATTTTATGTATATTTTATAAATAAGAAATTGGCATAGAAAAATTAATTTAAACATTCGCAAAAAATAAAAAAACTATATATTAAAATGCATATAAGATTAAGTTGAGCTGCTTATATTCGTACTTTTACCTTTTTTCTTTCGATTTTTCTTAATTTGCGACAAACATTTAAATTCTTGCACTTTTTATGATTACAATATTTATATAATACAATAAGATTGTTCTTGGCAATGAAATAATCATACAGATAACAAAATAACAGTTGAAAAATAAAATATCAAACAAAACTAAAATGGGGGATTGCTGAGCGAACGAGCAGGGGGGCGAAGCCCCACTAGCTTATATATATTTATTTATATAATGATTATTGGATGGTCTCTGACAAATCGTGCGCGACAAAAAAAAAATGTTTGCCCAAACTTGGGGGATATGTTCTAGAGGTCACTTCTATGTCAGTTGTAAATTTTCAGGTCGATTTGATCAATTCCCTTCGAGTTATAAGGGTTGAAAGGTGGTCATTTAGGCATTTTTTGCATTTTTTGGTCTATTTTTAATGATTTATAGCTCTTAAACAACGCATCTTTCACTAAAAACACACTGAATGATTTTTTTTTTTTTTTTTTTTTTTTAAAATTTTTTCAAATTTTTAAAAAAAGTTCCCTTTTAGCCCTATATATAANCTTGCGCTGCAATTCAAACCTTCTCTCTAAGACTGAATCAGTGAAATTTTCACTGATTGGATCAGTGACCGACTTTGTCACTGATTCATCAGTGATTTTCACTGAAGAAAAAGTGGAATTCAGTGATCTCATAACAGAAGGTTCAAGATCACTGGCAAATCAGTGAAATTTCACTGAAAAATCAGTGACTTATTGTACGAAAGCTCCAATCGCTGATTAATTAGTTATTTTAGCTGAAATATCAGTGAATTTGACTGATTCATCAGTAAATTGTATATTTTAAAGTTCTATATTTTCTTGTAAATTATTATCTCTCACTGTTGCATTAGTGACTCTAGTTGTTTTTTATTCATCAATTTATTCATCAAATGCGCCCGGCCCGTCATGTCAGTACGAAACTATACGCGTATGAAAATCTTCAAACACTTTACGTTGAGTCATTGCGCATGCGCTTAGAGTGTCATGGCGGCCGACGCGTCTTAAGAAGTATAACCTGTGGAAGCGTCATGCGGAGAGCATGCGCACAGAGTGGAAGGCCCCTACCAACAGGGCCTGCTGTAGTCTGGAGCGTCAGTTCACAGTTGTGGGAGGCATCGCCGAACCATTGAGCAGCATTTATAGCATTTCGGAATAAATCATACTACTTGTGTTTGTTTGCGTGCAAGTCGGTGGACCAGAAAGTCGAGAGGAAATGTGATTAACGTAAAATTAGCAGTAAAAGTACTGTATGCTACAGAGAAGAAGCGTGCACGTGTATTATATGCCTCCATAGAACTGAACGACGACAGCGATGCGAGGCCAAAGTCGTCAATGAAACTAAGAACGACGATCCATATATGATTGTGATAATGACGCTTTTAATGAATAAATAAAAAAATTAATATATTTTACATTGAATTCAATTTTTGTTCATTTAAAACCATTTTTGTAACTGTATATAATCAGTGAATAGTCGCTGATAAAACAGTGAATAGCCACTGATCAATTAGCTATAATACAATATTATCCTACCAAAAATTCACTACTGAAATAGTGAATAATCACTGAAAAATCAGTGAATTTGTAGCAAAGAAATTTTTAAAATTCACTGATTTCATCAGCGAACTTTTCACTGATTATACCAGTGAACTTTCCGTCACTGATTCGATCAGTGAATATTCACTGATTCGCAGTGGGTGATTCTTGGCTTTTTCAATCAGTGAATATTCACTGATTTTCAGTGAAATTTCACTGATTCAGTATTAGAGAGTTAACATGTAAAAATCTGGGGTTTCATCCAGGCTCCGACTACTTGTGTACGGTGAAAAGATACCTTTTCATAGTGCAAAAGTACCTGTACAATAGCCAGAATAGCAGAAGTCTTCGTTTTTTGTTTTCATGCGACTGCACATAGTAGTGAAAAACCCTCAGAAATGAATGACTGATAATAGCTGCGACAAAGGACGTAAGATTCTTTTTTACCAAAATAACCTACCGATTTGATATTTTTATGAATGATCCGATGAATACGTCCTTTGTAACAGTTATTATTAGTTAATTAAATCATTTCGGAGGGTTTTTCACTACTATATGTCCCATGAAAACAAAAAACAAAGGCCTCTGCCATTCTGGCTCTTAAACAGGTACTTTTGCACTATGAAAAGGTATCTTTTCACCGTACACAAGTAGTCGGAGTCTGGATGAAATCCCAGATTTTCACATTTTAAGGTTTAAATTGCAAATAAGTCAGTTATAACACACACATATATATATATATATATATATATATATATATATATAGGGCTATAAGGGAACTTTTATTAAAAAGTTGAGAAAATTTTACAAAAAAAACAATTAGTGTGTTTTTAGTGAAAGATGCGTTTTTTAAGAGCTATGAATCATTGAAAATAGGAAAAAAATGCTTAAATATCCAACTTCGAACCATTATAACTCGAAGAGAATTAATCAAATCGATCTGAAAATTTACAGCTGACATATCCCCCAAGTTTTGGCAAACATTTTTTTTTGTCGCGCACGATTTGTCAGCGAACCACCCATATATATATTTTGAGACCTTTTTAATTATATTTTCCTATATCTAACGACTTTTAAATTTCTATAGTTTATGAAAAAGGTTTTACTCTAGAACTAATAGAGTTGACTTATTAGTATATGCATGAAAAGATCATAAATATGGTCCAAAGATATAGACGATACTTAAAAAAGAACGAAAGAGGAAAAAAACGAACTAAGAGTTAAAAAAAGGTGTGGAGAAAAATACTGAACACTTAACATACATTCGTACTGCTTAATCTTAAACGCATCGCCGATATACGCGTATAGTCGTAAGCATTTTACAACTAATTGGTTCGTAACAACTGAATAGGTCTTATATACTAATCACTATAGAATCTTAGCGCTTGCGAGTGAGAAAAACCGGACGCCACCAGACGGCAGGTCAACAACAGCCACTTTAAGAAAGTTTATTTAAAAACCATAATATTGTTTACCATGATGAAAATTAATATCCCTTATAGTTAATTGTACTACGAAAGATAGCATAAATTAAAAACAACCAAGCCTGTCTTCACTCTGCTATTTTAGATAGTAATTTTTACTATCCGAGTTTTCTCTGCACTTCAATGTACATTGAATAATAATAACTCACGAACTTACTTCGAGTTAAGGGGGCACACCACCTTATACTCTAAAAAATAAACTTCTTATAAATAATAAAAAAAATAAATTATAATTGTTATATAATTTTTATACTAATATTAGGTTATATTACCTGTATTTTGACCATGGTAAATCCATATTAGCACCTATTTACCCATGGTGACTCTCCGTATACTGTTTTGAGCATTTTGGCACTGTCCGTAGGATTCCATGTGACCACATGGTTTGATTGTGCTAAAATTTTAGGAGCATGCTTTGTACACTTATACTTTTGATATGAGTAAAGGGATTTTGATTTGAATGCTTAGAAAATCTTATGAAAAAAAAATGTGGCATAAATAGGTTAAAAAAGGCCAAAAATTAAGTAATTTTATTGCTAAACATTTTCTAAGCATTCAAATCAAAATCCTTTATTCATACCAAAAGTACAAGTGTACAAAGCATTCTCCTAAAATTTTAGCCCAATCAAACCATGGGGTCACATGGAATCCCACGGACAGTGCCAAAATGCTCAAAACAGTATATGGAGAGTCACCATGGGTAAATAGGTGCTAATATGGATTTACCATGATCAAAATACAGGTAATATAACCTAATATTAGTATAAAAATTATATAAAAATTATAATTTATTTTTGTTATTATTTATAAGAAGTTTATTTTTTAGAGTTTAAAGGTGTGTGCCCCCTTAATAGTTTTATAAGGGGATTTTGCAGTCGTTAAAAAATCTAAGAATAAGTTTACAAACGGAAGAGAATGGTATGATTACGAGAAACTCTGGTGCATTGCAATGAGAATAATATGGATTTTTCATTGAGTTATTGATTAACTTTATTATCTGCATTGCACTTACAAATAGGAAATGGGGTAATGTTTAATCTGGCAAGTGAAGCTGAAAAGTTATTATGGTTTGAGTGAATGCGATAAATTGTGATTGTAAGTTTTTTGCGTGTGAACCGTGGACTACTTTTATCATTATAGTAAATCTGAAAGTGATACTTGCCACTGAGGTGATGACTGTTCTTTACTAACTTGCTTTTGGGAGTTACACGTGTTTTAAAAAAGTTTAAAACAATCCGTGAAGGGACTTTAGCTATTTCGCGGACGTTTAGCAAGGTGGTTGTTTTCGCCAAAGTATCAGCTTGCATATTTCCAGATATTCCCTTATGTGAGGATATCCAGGAAAGCGGTATTGAAAATTTACTGATATTAAGCGAATTAAATTCATTATATTTATATTTATTTATATTTATTCACCAGAAATAAAAATACAGAATAATTACTTCGCATTCCTGCAAAGATAAACACAGTTATCTGACCGCAGGCCTGGTATTTAATTACAACCTAATAAAGATATAAATATTTAAAAAAAAACTCTTAAAAACCAAAACTTACGCATAAAAAAACTAGTAGTTGCCTCCTCACTACTTAACAGCATCATATGCATATATAAATTATACCATGATTATACCATGATATAAATTATGACATGGTTAACAATTCAACTAAAAGATAGACATTTGATATATCAACAGTTGGATTTTATCCATTCTTTAATTATCGTCTGATGACTGAATTTGCCAATTTCTAACACTTTTAGGTTATTCGGCAGAGCATTGTACGTTGAGATCGCCTTAATATAACAGTTCTTATTACTAATTCTCTTTTTATTTATTGGTACAATAATACTTTTATTTCTAGTAATACTAGAAGAGTTGAGGTACTGCTCTTTGAGATTATTATAGTATATCTTTAAGGCCTCATGGGTAAACAATTGCTCGAGATTGAGCGGATTATTTTTCGTTACAAAATTATTTTTATTTAGAATTTTTAGAATTTTTTTCTGTATTTTCTGTATTAAGTCTCTATTGTTCTTATAGGCTCCATCCCAAGGTATGATGCCATAGCTCATAATACTATGGAAGAACGCATAATATATCAACATCAGAGTCTCAGTTGGCATAGATTACGCAATTTTGTAAAAAATATACACTAGATATTTAGTTTTCTTGACAATATATAACATGTGCATATCCCATTTTAGGTTGTAATCGATCACTATGCCCAGATATTTGTAGTTCTCAACCCTATTTAATATTTTATCTTGTATTTTTATATCTATTTGGTTAGGAATACTGCCGACATAGCTACCGAAGGTCATACAAACAGACTTATCAACATTTAATGATAGCTTATTTAATACAAGCCATTTCTGTATGTGTAACAAATAATTATTCATGTTATTGCCTTGGGCTTTTTCCCAGCAATTCCCTGTTGCAATTATAGCAGTATCGTCAGCATACGACAGAATAGCTTCCACAGGTATTTCTTGGAGTAAATTATTTATGTACAAGATTAACAACAGTGGACCAAGTATCGTGCCTTGCGGTATTATTAAATTGATGTTTTTATCTAAAATGTAAGAATTAATTTATCTTAAATTCTATGATGTATAAAAATCACAGTCGATTGGACAAAAACTTCTAAAATGTATTTTTTCTTACAAGGAAATAAAACTGAAAATAAATATGCAAATTTAATATCTTTTTTTTTTAAACAGAAAACTAGATATAAAGAATTTTGTTTGATAATATGGAATGATGGAGATTACAAAATATATTTATCATCGACTCAACGTTATTTCAGTACATTTTAAAAGTATTTTTGGACGCTTACAGTATTCGTTGAAAATCAAAATTTGAATATAGTATAAATTGCTATATCGTGATATTGGTTGATCTGTTTTTATATAAAATTTTTCCAAGTAAAATAAACATAAATAAGATAAAAATTTTGTTCGGACAAATGATCTAATGTCCAAGAATCGTCAGTGTGCAGCTGTCTCGATAAGCAATATCTACAAAGTATAGTGAACAGAAAAAAGGAAGTCGAGGGTAGAAAAGAAGGTGTGTCGAGATGAAATAGAAAAGGAGGAACGCTTTCGAACAATAGTGATCCTCCTATTCGTATAATCCGATCCTTATATACTAGTGGGCGGTGCTTATACCACCTCCCTCATGCATGAACACGAGTAGGGACGGCCCCTGATTTCTCCGCCCTCAATGTCTGGCACAGCCTCTAACTCGACGGCTTACTCTCATACCTCTATTACTTTCTATATTAATCAATTTAAAGTAAAGTTTGTTTTACAATTATCTGCCTACATAGAAGTTTCATAAAATACATTAATTAGAAGGAATGCTAAGCATATTTATAAGTCAAAATATATGTTTCGTTAGATTAGACAGTGAAATTTGGTTTTGCTAAACTTTGTGAATGTGTTTATATACACGGATTCAAATAGTATAGTAAATTTTCCTAACATAACGATGGGAAATTTTACTAAATGCTTTGGTAATCTGCTCACAGATCAAAAGTACCAAAAAATGACTATACTGTACAGAAAATATTATCATACATATAGTAAATTTTAATGATTTATTTAGTAAAATTTATTAAAAAAACAGGGTAATGTTTATTATACTGATAATGTATACATTAGTATAAATTAGTATAATAATAGATTACTATAGGATAAAATTTACCAAACTTTTTGCTAATTTTGAGATGGATTTTTAAAATTTTCTAAGATTAGCTGTTTAGACGATTTAAGGGGACGAACCACTTTTAAACTATGAAAAATAAAATTCTTATAAATGATTACAAAAATAAATTATAATTGTTATATAATTTTTATACTAATATTAGGTTATATTACCTATATTTTTACCATGGTAAATCCATATTAGCACATACTTACCCATAATGACTCTCACATGGTTTGATTGGGCTAAAATTTTAGGAGCACGCTTTGTACACATATACTTTCGGTATGAATGAAGGGATTTTGATTTGAATGCTTACAAAAATGTTTATGAAAGAAAATGTAGCATAAATAGGTTAAAAAAGACTAAAAATTCAGTATTTTCACCGTTAATCATTTTCTAAGTATATAAATCAAAATCCCTTCATTCATACCAAAAGTATAAGTGTTCAAAGCATGCTCCTAAAATTTTTGCCCAATCAAACCATGTGGTCACATGGAATCCTACGGACAGTTCCAAAATACTCTAAACAGTATACGGAGAGTCACTATGGATAAGTATGAGCTAATACGGATTTACCGAGGCAAAAATACAGGTAATATAACCTAATATTAGTATAAAAATTATATAACAATTATAATTTATTTTTGTAATCATTTATAAGAATTTTATTTTTCAGAGTTTAAAAGTGGCTTGTCCCCTTAAAACCTTACCAAGAGGATATTTTTAAAGTCTTCGGAGGTTCAGTGGATAAATGTCCCGCTCTTCGTCCCGTGTGTCCCGGCTTCAAGTCCCCATCAGAGCAGCGTTTTTTCATTACTTTAATTTGTTTAATTTAGTTTAAATTGCACTAATTAGCAAAATCTATGAAGAAAATATAACATAATGATTGAAATTTTTATGAGTTTCAAGGCTTTAATAAAAATTACGAAACTGCCTAGCAGAAATTAATAGATTGTCAGTCTGTGAGTGGATTACCAAACTTTGTAAGAAAATTTCTTATCCAGTATAGTAAAATTTACTGTACATTTTTCTCAGTGTGGTATTTCTAATGAATTAAAACTTTCAGAGTTTTCTGTTCAATATATTTTCAAACTCATGCAAACATCCTTTTCATTTGTTCTGCAATTTAATCTTTAGAAATCATGAAACCAAAAAATTTATAAAAACACCTATTTATTGTACAAAAAGCACCTGCGTAAGTGCTAGAGTAGCACAAGCCTGAGTTTTCTGGCAAAAAAATCGCTGCAAACTTCTTTAAGACTATGTTTTCTCCAGAAGATATCATTTTTAAAAGAATGAATCGTTTTAATGACTTTATTAAAAATTCAAAGATTCTTAGAATCGTGAATAAAAGTTTCAAAAACTGAACGTGTCCGTAATACGCTTTGATAGCATTCTGTTAAAAATAGTTAATAGAGATCAATTAAATTTTTAATTGAATTTGAAACTATATCTTAATTCCATTTTTTGTTTTTAAACTCAATGAAAATCGATAGAAACGATCTGAGTTGATAGTACTATGTAAGAAAAATGACTATTAAAATAAATAAAGCGTAATCGTTGGTATTAACCATCGATTTTAATTGTTGTTTACGGTATTCTACTTTATTGACTCTTTCATCGATTCTATTGAATTTAATTGAGTTCTAATACAAAAACCGTTGCCAAGTCCTTGGCACAAAGCTTCCTCCTATTCCATTTTTTATTATTGTTTTAAATGTAATAATAAATTGTGCTAACGCCACACGAGTTGCACTTACTTCTTTTCCATGAGTGGGAGGTATAATGCATTTTTGTGCATCAACTAGTCGTGGATTATTCGTTATTTGACGCACATCAATGACAATGTAAAGTCATTATTAATTAAAGTAAAAATGTACTAAAGAAAAAGTAAGGAAGCAAGGATTAGTGCGCTTGGAAAATTTTTTGCGCGCATCAACAAAAATTTGTAACCTTTATTATATTTATTTTATTATAAATTGTTTAAAATAAGTAAAATTTATAAATTTCACATAATGAGGGTCAGTACTGGTGTTACCATCAGGATGATAACACGAAAACTCTGGCTATACAGGGTGAGAATTGAAGAATTTGAATCTTAATATCTTTTAAACTAAACGGTTTCATAAGCTACAAAAAGAACCTAGCTGAAGTGATCAAATGATCAATCTTTTCCTAAAATTTCAATTCAATTTAAACCTTCTTACTTCCGTAATCATACGACATAGAAAACCCATTTTTTTTAGTTTTTGATTTTTATCTCAAAAACTAGTCGCCAAAATGGCTTAAAATTTTTACAACTAGTAGATATCGTTGTTTTTTATTGTCATGAATTTTTTCAAAACATTTAACTATTTATTTTTTAAGTTATACATGTTTTTCGAAAAATTACCTTTTATATCATAAGAAATGAACAGATCGGTCAATCTATAAAATCTTGCGGGAAAAAGTAGACAATTTTATGTTCTTTTAGATACACTATTGTTGAATATATTGTATAAATCATATCATTAAAAAAAAGCAAAAATATTTTTTCAAAAATAGAAAAATGGCTATAATATGGCCATAAAATGGTCAGAATCATATAAAAAATGACCGAAATTCAGAATTAGAAAAAATATATGCATGTCAAATTTTATTACGATCCTTGGCGTGGTTCCAAAATTATGGTGGTATACGTACATACATTCACACACACACACACACACACACACACACACACACAAACACACACACACCCACACACACACACACACACACACACACACACACACACACNNNNCACACACACACACACACACACACACACACACACACACACACACACACACACACACACACACACACACACAAACTCACAAACAAATTCGATTGGGAAATTATTCATGATGTTCATGTTCATGAAGAAACGATGCAACGCAACTTGCCATGCATTTAAATTACATTTTTTCAAAAACATGAAAACGTAATTAATTAATCCGGCAAACAGTGGTTATTCATAAAAATATTTATTAGAAAAATAAAGAAAATGACTTGTTTTATAAATATAGAGCTGTAAAGGAAGCTATTCATGATTAAACAAGCTCTTTGATGTATCGATTTTGTTTATTCAGTATTGGTATTTTTTCATCGCCCTGAAGGAGTTTTCTAATATGTAGACAATAAAAATATCTTGAATTCGTGTATATTGCTGGACAAACTATTCTTGCTGGAATGAGGGTATAAACATTAGATCTGCTTTTATGCTATTTAGTAATAGACAAGTTGAAATAGATGGTAATAGAGCTTTTCGAGCGATAGCACAATTTCTTTTCCCTTCATAAGGCAGCCTTGTAAAAGTGATTCTTGGAGTTTTTGTAGAAACATGTATAAGGAAATATGTTTCGATGCATTTTATGTCAAAAAGCAGTGTTAAAAAAAATGTCCGTATGGATGTACGTGTGTATGTTCGTTCATATACGCCTGTATCTCAGCTTCTCCTCAATAGATTTAAATTCACCAAGTCTCACTTTCTTTGTTTTTACTGCAACATGGTGGAAAAACAGGCCGTTTTCATTTTGTTCGCGCGTGTATTTTATAGCGATTTTTCACTTTAGGGACTACAGTTTTTTATAATAAAGTTAAAGCAAAATTTAATGAAAGTAAACGCTTGATATGTATCTGAAAGAGGATAACTTACCTATCTTTTTACTGCAGAGAATTTATATTACCGTTCGTCGTTATTTTAGTATACGCCATGAAGTAAATTTTTTTTAAAACTTTTATAACTCGAAAATTAAATGTTAAACCTTTCTAAAAAATCACGGTTATTAAAGATTATTGGTACTATACACCACTTTAATTCTAAGTCAGTTCATGGAACAGATCCAGAGAAAAAGAAACTGAAAAAAGTCGTTTTTCTATTCGACGCAATAACCGGAGTGAAAAGACAATAATCAAGTTCAAAAGACAATAATCAAGTTCAAAGTTTGGTTAGTATCATAAAGTATTTTGATCTCTTTCTTTGGGCTGCTTATGAAACCAGTTTGTTTTAAAGATATTTAGGATTACAAATTTTGCTTCCTTCCTAAGGAAGTCTTGTAATAGTAATTTTTTGAGTTTGTGTAAAAACATGTAGGAAGTCTGTTTCGATGCATTTTTAGTCGAAAAATAGTGTTTTTATAAAATGTTCGTATGGATGTGTGTGTGCGCGTGTGTGTGTATGTGTGTGTGTGTGTGTGTGTGTGTGTGTGTGTGTGTGTGTGTGTGTGTGTTCGTCGACATCTGTATCTCAGCTTCTCCTCAGTGGATTTTAATCCACCAACTCTCATTTTCTTCGTTTTTACTATAACATGATGGGGAAACAGTCCGTTTTACATTTTGTAGGCTTGTTATTTTATAGCGAATTTTGGTTTTGAGATTTCCGTTTTTTCCAATAAAGTTATTGAAAAAGTTAATAACAGTAAATTGCTTGATATGCACATGAAAGAGAATACAATTACCTATCTTTTTACCGCGGAGAATTTATATTATCTTTCGTCGTTCTTTTATTATACACCATAAAGTGCAATTTTTTGAAACCTTTCTAAAAAAATATATGATTATTGAAGGTGATTAGAACTATACACTACTATAATTTTAAGTAACTATATTGGAGAAAAATATCAAAAATTGAAAAAAGTCTTTTTTATATGGGACGCGATAACTGGAGTAAAAAGGCATTAATCAAGTTTAAATTTTGGATTTAGTTAGCAGTTAGTTTCAAAGACATTAAGCTTCAAAATTTTTGTTTCTCACCCTGTATACTATGAATCGTTATTTTTACGTGACGCGATAACTGGAGTAAAAAGGCAATAATCGATTTAAAATTTTGGATTTAGTTAGTATCATATAGCATCTTGATCCCTTTCTTTGGGTTGTTTACGATACCAGTTAGTTTCGAAGATATGAGAAAGGAAGAGAGAGAGAGATAGAGAGAGAGAGAGAGAGAGAGAGAGAGAGAGAGAGAGCTTTAAGGGGGTCCGATTCAAATCTAGATTTCGCGCCACATAATAGTCGACGACAAAAGTAACTAATTTGCTTATAACAAACAATAAAAGCAAAATTATGAAAAACTAGGACATCACTGCCCTCCGTTATATCAAAATCATATAATTCGAATGCCATTCGGCGAGATATTTATTTATAAGTGTCAAACTTTGTAAAATGGTAAATAATTACATAACGAAGGGCAGTGATGTTCTAGTTTTTCATAATTTTGCTTTTATTGTTTGTTATAAGCAACTTTTGTCGTCTGCTATTTTGTGGCGCGAAATCTAGATTTGAATTGACTTTCGGACCCCCTTAATTATATATATGTAATTGATTCGAAATAATCGTATCCATCAAACAAACAAAAATTGATAGATTTATATATGAAGTAAAAACAATTATGATATCAAGCAATACATAATGTTGAAGGAAGCTACGTGCCAAAGAATTGGCAGCGGCTGCTTTCATTGAGAGTATATTCCTTTAGCTTTTTGGGAAGAGGAGGTAAATTTTTTTCAGCTGAAGAAGAAACAAGCTGTTGTAGAGGATCAACAATCGATTTAAAAGTATCTCCCACAGCTTTTTCGAAACTATCTTTTTCCATCTTCAACATATTATACTTACGTTTGATTGCCTTTTGTGCTTTTACAAGCTGACGTAAAGTATTTTTTTCTCTTTGAATACCACCCATGTTAATGCTTCGATATACAAAAATAAATTATGAATTTTTACTATGTGCGTGCTATATTTATAGCAAAACAGTCAAAGTCCTTCCGATATCTGCCTTTATTGATTGAACTATCCTTATCAATCATTATGAAACCATACTTATCATCAGACCAACATTTTGCGCATAATTTTTTAAACTGAATATAGCTCATATCAGAATTAACATGATCATCATACAGATGTTTGAGGTTTAGATCATCTTGTCGAAAAACTACCAATAGATTTGACATTGTCTCTCACAAGATTTTTCGGAACATGGGCATAAGACTTACAGAGATAGAAACAATCGACGTTTTTGTGTCTACCCATGCAGTAATATGCTTTTATGTTATTTTGCTTTTCACAAGCAACATCATCAAATATCATGATTGAGTTGGGAAGAGCATCATCGGGAGCTATCACATCATCATGCTCGCTAAAAGGAAAATATTGTATACCATCGATAGGTTCTAAAAGATTTTTTAGAAATGTATTGATCTTGGATTGACTTAGAGATTTTGAGTATACATATACATTTTCAAATCTAACACCATTAGGATGCGTTATTAGAGCAAGCTATTCATTTTGCCACAGTTTGATGGTCCACAAAATACAGCTCGAATGCTGTCTGGAAGTAGATCTCCATAACGCTTAATTTTTTTTTCGGGTTCAACGATAGTTGACTATGGGAAGTTTGACTGGTTGCTCTTTAAAGTTCATTCTTAGAGGTTTGATTTGCAACTGAGAGTGAGAGTATAAATAGAGCGCTTATATACTCTCGGTATCAGTTATCATTTGACCTTTATGGTGTGATGATCACATATAAATGACGTGGTCGTGGATTTGTTAATAAATTTATCAACAAACTTCCTGTTGAACTTCACTTACCAGGATATCAATACTGTGGACCAGGTACCAAATTAGCAAAACGTCTTGCTCGAGGTGATCCAGGAATTAATCCATTGGACAAAGCTTGTAAGGAGCACGATATATTCTATTCACAAAATCGTGAAAACGTTGAAGCTAGGAACGTTGCTGATAAAGTATTGGCTAACAAATCTTGGCAAAGAGTTTTGGCAAAGGATTCGAAAGCTGGTGAAAAAGCAGCTGCATACGCCATAACTAACGCTATGAAGTTAAAATCAAGCTTTGGAATGGGTATGAAGTCTCGTACTACGCTTAGAAGAGTGGTGAAGGCTGCTTCAAAACCAGTTGTACCAGGTAAATGTGCAAGTAAAATTATTCTTTCAGCTTTGAAAGGTGCTCGCAAAATGGTTAAAAAAGCTGGTGGTAAGAAAAATATTATAGTTCCTCGAGTATTCCAAAGTTTTTTTTTATCTTTATACCCTATAGTAGAAATTTTAATGGGTTTCCAGCTGGAAATTAGCGAGACCTGTTAAAAATTATGTTAAATTAGTACGCCATGCACCCTTACACTCGCGCTTCGCTCTCGCCATGGACCCCGACGCTCGCGCTTCGCGCTCGCTGTCTAACCTTACTACTTAATCTAATTATTAGAAAAAAAATCAATGAAAAAACATTGATTATTCATCTTTTTTTCGTATACAATTAAAAAATGTGTTGGCCATACATAGCTTCAAAGTTTTTAAAATATTTTAGTTTTTGACTTATGATTATCAATATTGTTGATATTCGAATAGACATTCATATAAATTTTAACATGTATTCTCTTATTGCAACGAAATAATTAAAAACCCTTTTTTATTCCGTAAGATTAGAAAAAATTATCTTTTTATAGTACTTGAATTCAAATTATACACGCGAAATTTCATAAGGTGGCCAACTATCCTATTGGTGGAAAATACATTGATTTATATGTAAGCTGTGACTGTGACGTCACGCTTAACTAACCGAATTCCATCCCGTTCCTAAAGTCGTGAATTTTGTGCAAAGATAGTTTATTACATAATTTGAACAGAAAAAATATTAGTTTTATTATCAGCTAAGCAAAGCCGAACAGCTGTTTGTTGGTTCTGTCGAAGCGAGGCAGCGAGCTCGACCACTGCGCATACATTGTGCGCATCCATCTGGCGACCGGTTGACGACATGCCATGCAGCCGTCTGCCGTGTGTGTTTTGACGTTTTGAAGCTGCCTCCCGGCCTCCGCTAACCGCAATGTTTTGCTCTGTTTAACTTTTCGGCGATATAAGTGAGTGCGTAGTGAAAAAACGGAAACAACGACGCGATGCAGCAATGTTATATGTAGTTTTAAAATCAGAACAGAAGTGCTGCTATGGTGCCTATACGTGTTTACAAGCAACATCTGCTCACCGCGATCCCGCTCGCGGATCAGCTGCTCGCGGTTGTTGCTTTGTAAGACAGTGCAAAAGGTATTCAAAAGTGATGCACCCGGAATGGCACCGACGATGCGATGTGTGAGCAGTGTGAGTGTCAGTTCATGAAGGAGTGCTGCAGTATAGGAAGACATGTAGCTCCAACAAGAAACTTGAGTTTTTGCTTGGAGGTTATCCTTTGTTTTTTGAATTGGAGTACTCCTGCGAATGCTGCTCCTGCTCATTCTATTGATGTGCTGATACATTCTTCTTGCAAGATGCTGCTTGGATGAAGATTCACTATCGCATAAGATCTACGACTGGTTTTCCTTTGTTCTATTTCCTGTGTTTATTATTATTATTATTATTATTATTATTATTATCTATTGTGATATCTATTGTATTATGTGCAGTATAATCAGTGTAATTTTGTGATCTGTTTTTTAGAGTTGTAATTCCGATGCCTCCCAAGATCACCCTGGACTGGATTCAATCTCTCGCTCTCTCTCTCTCTCTCTCTCTCTCTCTTTCTCTCTCTCTCTCTCTGGTGGTGCTGTGTAGCGGTTCTAGTACTTCAACAGCGCTCAATACGACTCTGGAGCTGGATTTATGGTATCTGATCGTGTGCTTGGCATCTCTGGCTGATGTCATCACTAGGAGATAACCTTAGAATTACATTTGAACTTTCTGCAAGTGCTGGTTGGCGTTTCTAGCTGGCTCAACCACCTGCGAATGAACCTGGAGCTCTATTTCTACTATCCGGCAGTCCTGTTTGGCGTTGCCAGCTGATTGGATCACCTTGAGACGATCTTGCAACTGAATTGATGCTGTCTTGGAGTATTGGTTGGCGTTCTTGGATACTTCAACTATTTTAATACGAATCTGGATATGGATTTATACTATCTGACAAGGTNCGTCTTGGAGTATTGGTTGTTGGCGTTCTTGGATACTTCAACTATTTTAATACAAATCTGGATATGGATTTATACTCTCTGACAAGGTAATTTTGGAAATATTAGAATAAACTTGAACTGTATGTTGAATTTATATTGTATCTTCAATAAGTTTTAACTTGAAACGCTTTGTCCCCTATGATAAGTTCAGTAAACAGATGTCTAATGGCTCGCGGATACCTTTTCAGTGTTCATGATGATAATCTTCTGTTTGTAAATGCAAATTATGTGACTGAGACATGTGATTTGACGGTATTCATACTTAAAAGCTGCCTTGTTTCAAATTTGTATGCAGAGATCGGTGGTCTGAATCTCTCAATAATTATTTATGAGTTTGATTTTGTAATATTTTTCTGTATGTCTAGGTGTATAAAAACTTCTGCATTTGTTGGATTATGGTCTACTGCGTCTACCGGAGTCAACCTAAGGATACTGATGGTGTTGATAACTGAGCTATCAAAATCTTGGAGTTGGAACGTAACTTCATTCAAGACTATGGCACTACTATACTTCTACTATACGTATCTATAATCATGTATTTTAGAGGCTGGTTTTTCTTTAACAGTTAATTAAATTATACAGTCATTGTTTTCTAGTTTTATTAATTAAATTCTATTTTTCTTGTAGGTGAAAAAAACCAATTTAACATGGAAGGACTCAAGAGGATTTTCAAGAGGATTTTAAAGATAGTTAACAGAAGATTCCAGATTTTATCAAGATTTGATTTAGTAATAGGGTTTCATTTAGAAAATATATTATAATAGCATAGTTTAGAGGGACGTGTCAGGCTTCTCAGAGCAGGCTGAGATATCGAATCTCACACATTTTTCGCACTGGGTCAGATGGGGCATGTTGCAGCGAAGTTATTATTGAATTTATGTATCAAAAAATCGCTTCTAGGAATGTTATATGTCAAAAAGTGTTAAAAAATATCTTTGCAACTTTTACATCTAACATTTTTATGTAAAAAGTAAATCCGAAAAGTTTTATGGCAAATAATTGGTTTTTTAGCTGTAAAAAATCGATTTTGGGCTGTTAACTCGAGTTCTAAGCATTTTCATGATTTTATGTAAATGGACAAAAGTTGTATTTTTCAAAGATCTACAACTTTTCCCTTTAACTTTTTTTTTGTAGCATGCTTAGAATTCGAGTTACAGCTAAAAGACCGTTTTTAGCGATTTTTGAAGTTGACCGCATTCTGCGTGTCAAGTCCAAAATAGGACCGGCACCTTACTATCATGAGAGGAGTCCCCAAAAAAATTTTAGCCTGATTTTTAGTCTCTCAGAGATAATTGCATCACAACAAAATTTGTATTAAAAATTACATGTAATTACATGTCAAATCAAACAAATTGTGCCCGCATTTTAAAACAACGTAGAGGATCGGGATACAAAAAAATGCTTTTTTAGTTTGTGCGAGAGGAGACTCCTCCTAAAATTTCAGCTCGATCGATAAATAATGCTTTGTTTAAATGGCTTTTTAAGGACATATAAAGATTGATTTACCAGTTTTTAGTGCTAACAAATCTATTTCAGGCTTGGAAGCACGGATTAAAGCATTTTGGGAGATAAGCGCCACTCTAATATATATGAATATCAGTATGGCATAAATTCATAGGGAGGGACTTTAACGACGTGCAACGACATCATTATAAAAGAAAGCAACATTTTTTAGAAAAATCAGTTTTTACAGGTTAGCTATTTCCTTGAAATCGCAGATAGCCTTTTTATAGTAAATCACCAAATAAAATTTTGAAGCATTTGACTACATTATTTTATAGAAATAAGAAATTAAAAAATTTTGAAAAAAAATTCAAACCTTAATATTTCAATAAGTATAGGGGTTTATAAGCTGCGCAATGAACTTAGCAAAAATACATAAAATATCTACTTTTTCCCAGAATCTTAAGTGCAATTAGGCCATTTTACGTCTGTAATTAAGGCACAAAAAAATCATTTTTTCTAGTTTTTGATTTATTACGGAAAAAATAAGTTGTCAAATCACTTGAAATTTTAATGGGATATAGTTTGAAACATGAGTTATCAACATGATCTTTTTAGTGAGGTTATAATGTTTAGTTTCAGAGATATCAATTTAAAAAAAAAAAGTCTCCTTTTTCATTTTATCTGCCGAACAGAGCAGTCCATCCCGATAACCAAACGAGGAAAAGTAGGTAATTTTATTATCTTTTAAATTAATTATAGCTGAATTGTTTGTAATGATGGGATGATAAAAAATAACAAAATAGTGTTTTTCTAAAATGAAAAATTGGCTACAAAAAATAGTTGAGAAAATAACATTGAATAAATACTTTTTTTCCGAATTTAGAATCCAAAAATAAATATGCATGTCAAAGTTTAGAGGTCAGTCTCTGAAATTTACAAGATTGACATGACTGATCAAGATAATTACATTCTTTATTATAGCAGTTAAGTAGACATTTTATTAATTTTTAAGTAGTTCAACTGCTATTGCTTCCTCCTAGAGGAAGCTGTGTGTAAAATTTTCAGTTTCGCTAAAACTTTGTAGAAACGCATTAGGAGTTGTTTGAAGTTCAAATCATGCGTTTTTAGAAAATTTCCGTGCGGATGGCAGTATGTGTGTGGGTTTTTTTTGTGGTATAGGCAAAGCAAGCTCTGCGCAAGTGGCCGAAATGATTAGGGGTTCAGGATCAATCTCGTCATTATCTTTCTGCATGAACTCGTCTTCTTACTTTTATGCTCTAGATGCTGATATATCCAGCACTTTGCCAGCTATTGCCATCTTTTAGGCTCTTCTTTCTTTTTTCTTCGCCTTGTCCAAGGCGCGCCCAAATACAGTGCAGCTGCCGGAGCCAGCTACATGGTTACAGCCTTCTTCCTTTTTTCCATACATTAAAAAATGACAAATATTATGGATTAATTATAGATATGAAAAGAAATATTAATAGCGGCTTGTATAAAAGTGCTGTTAACGGTTAAAAAGGATTTTCAATCCAGAATTCTCGACGGGGATCAGAGAACAGTTTCTTGAGTTAGGCGCGCGGTCCCAGTAAATACTGTTTTTTTTTTCAAAATAAAGCTTTGGATCATTAATAGCATGTTGTGAACAAAGAAAGTAAAGTGGGCTTTTTTAGCCTACTTATACCAAAAAGCCTACCAAATCCTTCGTGTGCACAACATTTTTTATAACGTACATAAAGTAATCTACAGTAAACATTTAGTTCTGCTGAGTGCTTAAAAATGCGGAAAAAAAGTTTTATGTTACATCCCCGCGACCAATTTTTTTTTATTCTATAGCATATGCAGAAAAAAATGACCCCGTGAAATTGGGCTTGACACAATGCTTTCTGGACTATTTAGATTATTTTATAAGAAATTTACGTGAGAAATATTAATAAAAACTAGCCATTGCTCAACGACATGAAATAGTACTTGAACTCATTGTCTGGGAGCGTAAACAAAACCCGCTGCCAATTCATTGGCACGTAGCTTCCTCCAAAAAAATGTATTGATCCAATAAATTAAATAAAGTATGTGAATGCTGTTTTAAATATTTTCAAGTTTAATTATTTTGCTGTAAAGTATAGCAATTTTCTTATAGCAAAAGATGTATAATTATCAAAAAGATCCGATCAAAATCTCTAAAATAGCGAAGTTGCAGAATCGACCGTTTAATTTGAAACGGTCCAGTTAGGTTAGTAGAACCGCGAGAGATTCGAGACACGAAGTTAGTTAAAGGGAATGTAAGTACACTCGAAGATCGTCTCCGGATCCGGGATTACCCCGCACTATCGGTTGGGTAATCGCAAGCCTCCCTACCCCCTGTAGCGGATATCCACCAGGGGGACGCTGCTCGTGTGTATCTGGGAGGAGAGGGGGGAGAAATATCCCTCTTACACCACACACTTAGGTAAACCACGCAGCGTCAGACTGGTATGTGAGGTACTACCATCTCACTACGAGTCTGTGATCAGGTGAGAGCCCGGGGTACAGGGTACTACCATCCTGAACCGAAGGATCACCTGTGAGGAGGGGAGAGGATATTAACTAGGTGTGAAAATCAAAATATCTATACTTAATTACTTGTATTTGAATCAATAGAAATTACATGATCTGACTCTTAATAACTAAGAGGAGAGGGATGGCCGGCAGATGCACTGTTCAAGAGCGCTATGCTCGTAGACTACTAAGTACACTGGAAGCCGAAGCAATAGACGAGTACTACCATTCGTTCTATAGCTCCATATGAGAGAGTCAGATCACAAGTGACCCGCTGCTTAGCTCGGGCTCCTTATATACCCGTAGCCTTCCCTCTCCCTAATGTTATATGCTCGCACGCCCTCTACCCACGCTTGGGTAGATTAATACATGGTGACTGCTAGCGCCGCTTAGTCGGTAACTTATCGGTGTCGTTAAGTTATCCGTTGTTGCTCTCTTACCGACCTTGCGGTGTTGCCGTCTCAAATTTTGAAGATATATATATGAAAAAATTTTAACAAATCGGTCACTTTTTGGGGTCACGAAATGGCAAATTTTCAAAAAGCGAGCACATCTTTCTAACTTGGTTTATCTTGTTCATTATATCATATGGAAAAATCGCGAAAAAATGTACGAATTCCCTATGCTGGGCCCGCGCGAAACGTAAATTTTCGTTGATTGTAGCCGAACGCTTCTTACGATCTTGTTGAACAACTAAAGTAAGGTTAAGGGCGATATTACGAATCTTTTGAGACCTCGTGAGCAATGATCTGACGTCTAGTTCCCGAGTTATTGTAATCTAAAGTACCGCTCATCAACGTGGCGCGCCTAACGATGTGTGCGTGCGGCCGGTAGAGGCGCGTTCAAAACTCTCTGCGCTGCGGAGAGGGAGACGCCATGCGGAGAGAGCGCAGCAGCGAGCCGAACTTTTGGCAGGGACTGTCGGCGGTGAACCTCCTTAAACTAGTGTGGTTAACGGTACATCAACGCGACGTTGTCTGAGTTGCGCAGTTTCGGTGCATTCGCCGGTTTTACGAACGCGGTATCGGAGATTCGGACGGTGACATGGGTTCGGGATATTGTCGTATTTTAGATAAGGGATCCCTCGGTTTATAGAGTCGTGAGCGCACGGCTCTACAGATCGAGGTCGCTCGTCTCGTTCTTCTCCTTGTCCTGTGTGCTCACAGTAACCAGGCGAATCTTGAGATGTCAGCGTGAGATCGATTTCGAGCAGGAGTTGGCCGCTGCTTCACCAGGACGTGAGCGCACGACCTGGGGAATCGTCGGCGGGGCTTTGGTTATTTCCGCAGCCCCGTGTGATCACGGTGGCGGAGAAAACAACAAGTCCCTTGGAACGGGGCTCAGGAGCTGGCTCACGCAGACGAGACTCGGCGCTGTTCGGCTGTTCCTGGTTGTCTCGTGTGCTCACGAGACGACATCGTCGGCGTCGGTCTATCTCTGGCCTTTCCTTACGGTAACGTGTGCTCACTATGCCGCCAGGAGTTAAGCTCGAGTAGAACTGCCCGCTGCGCCACGCGGCCCGCTTTATATAGGTGTGTCTGCGGTGCGCCGCCGCTGAGTTGTGCGCTCCGCGCTCGTGCGGACTGGCCTTTTGGTTGGTGCGTACGCGCTCACTTCGCGTCGTGCGAATTCGCCTTTGCTCGCTGCGCGCGCGCACTCGCTTGCGTCAGCTGATTGACTCGAGGCTGCGTTTATGTGCGAGACTTGCTTCTCTTCACACCATAAAAAAAAAGTAATTAAAAAAATAAAAAATAACTGTTTTTCCCGAATTCAGAATCCAAGAATAGATATGCGTATCAAATTTGATTGATATTGACGGAGTAGTTCTAGAAATATTACGGCACACACACACACACACACACACACACACACACACGGACATTTTCTAAAAGCACAATTCAAACTTCAAACATCTCAAAACATGTTTCTATGAAGTTTTATCGAAACTGAAAATTTTACTTTTACAAAGCTTCCTTTAAGAGTAAGCAAAATGCGTATTAATAGGATTAAAGAATGAGATAATATCTTTGATGTTAGCCCTGGTGGGTTAAAAATAGTTGCTTAGATTAAAAGTTGTCTTCGTCTGAAAATGGCGAAAATCTCGATTTGCTACAAAATCAAGTGATTTTTTCCTTTTTTGTTTATATATATCTTGAAAACTAAACGATAGATTTTGTAACTTTACTAAATTAAAGATTTTGATCGGATCTTTCTAATTATCATAGTCTTTTCCCGTTTTATGTTTTTTTAAAATTATATATATCTTGAAATCTAAACGATCGATTCTGTAACTTCGCTATTTTAGAGATTTTGATAGGATCTTTCTAATTATTATAGTCTTTTGCTAAGAAAATAGCTCCTACAGCAAAATAATTGAGATTGAAAATATTTTAAATAGCATTTACTTACTGTACATTTGAACACTATTTTATTTATTAAAACAATAAAGAACTCCCCACACACTACCGGGATTTTGGTGTACCAATTATCACAATGTGGTCTAGGCGGCTTGAGAGGCCGAAAACGAAGTCCAGATAGTGCGCTGCGTAGTTTTTCGCTCCTAAGTGTACACTATGTACCAGGAAAGTGTCTTGAAGATGGCTAATAAAGATGTGGCGCGTAAAATTCGCCAATCATTCTCAGCACTAGTAAATCCTGCAACCTCGCCCTTGTGTAGCAAAGCTCATCTTGCGACGAAACACCGAGAAATCGCGGAGACGGCCGCCACGGAGCTTTCGATTTAACGTTTCAGACCAAAATAAATATTTTCCTATACTAATCTAAGTCTGCGAATCCTGCGGTCTCGCTCTTCTTTAGCCAAGCTTATTTTCCGACGAAACACCGAGAAATCACGGTAGCAGCAGTCACGGAGCTTTCGATTAAACGTTCCAGCCCTAAAACGGATCTTTTCATATACTAATCTAAAACAGTAAATCCGGCGGCCTCACCCTTGTGCAACCAAGCCTATTTTGCGACGAAAAACCGAGGAAGCACGGGAGCAGCAGTCACGGAGCTTTCGTTCAAACGTTCAAGCCCCAAAACGGATCTTTTCCTATAGTTATCCGATGTTTGTTGTTTTAACATGTTATTTTGAGTCAGAGATTTAACACTGACTTGGATTGCTTATACAAAGAAAGGAGTTGCGCAATAAATTACTCAATTGATTAACAAACAATCGCTCTCAAAGAGCTAAATATATTGAGTCGAAAGAAGGTGTGCTACACTTGTGAGAATCAAAGAAGCGCATTTAAATAACGTGAGATATAACAAAAGTATCAAATGGCTAAACGGTCGTTCTCCGAGTGAGAACGAAGTATGTAGCTGACGCAGAGTAGTGCGTTCAGCTAGGACTCTACAGCTCGACTGGCGTTTCAGCCGAGCAACGGGTACAGCGGAGAGAGCGAGAGAGAGGGAACGAGCGAGCGATCGAGCGTTGCTATGGCAACACCCTACTCGATTGCGCAGCAGACTAGCTGCCTTTCAGAAAAGCTGAATCGCAGCTCCAGCTCTCTCTCGCTTCCTCGGCGTTAAAGCTACCGCGAGTAACGCGAATATATCGGCCCCCTTGCTGCCTCGCAGCAACAAAGAGAGCAGGTGAGCAACAATAAAAATAGATAGGAAAGCCTACAACGGATAGAACTATTCCCTAACAATAAATGATCAGTCTTCGCAAGCATAGATGGGAATAATCCCAGAAATTACCGTCATATACATATAAGTAGTCAGCCAGCTAATCTGAAAATAACAAAAGCTATACAAAGGTTTTGAAAATAAATATGAATTTAAATGACTCGAATTTAATGCAAAATTAATCAACAAAATTTTAATCTTAAAAAAAAATAAAACTCGAAACATACATTAACTAAGCGTAAAAAGAGAACTACTAATCACGAGCTAATGACTCTAAAGTGTATGTGTTGTTGTGTGTCTTCAGTGATGACTTGAGCTCTTCATTCTTGATTAGAACCTTAACTAGACGTCTTCTTGAGACGCGAGTGGACCCTTTCAGCTTCGGCGTCTGGAGGCAGGTAGATAACCTTAACTGGTCGTCGCATATCGGATGTGGCCGTCTTGACCGTTACGACTCGTATCTGGCCATCTCGGCCAGGATGCACCTTCGTAACTCTTCCCATAGGCCAGTGGGCAGGAGGGCTGAGGTCCTCTTTGAGCAAAACCAAGTCCCCCTCAACCAGCAGGCGGCCGGGGTAAAGCCATTTGTTGCGCTGCTGCATATAATGCAGCATCTCCATCTTCCATCTAGACCAGAAATGGTTGCGCATAATCGAGAAATGACGCCATCTGCAAACTCTAGAATTTAAATCTGTGTCGTGAAATGGTTCAGGGAGTGCCCTTCACGGTGCGCCAATTAGAAAATACCCTGGAGTGAGAGCCACCAAGTTGGTCGGCTCGTAGCTGATTGGGCACAATGGCCTAGAGTTCAAGCATGCCTCAATTTGTGCTGCCACCGTGAACACCTCCTCAAATGTCAAACGCGTCTCTCCAATTACTCTACGAAAGTTATGTTTGAAACTCTTGACCGACGCCTCCCATAATCCGGCGAAGTGTGGGGTTCTAGGAGGGATGAACATCCATTTAGTGTTGTCCTTGAGAAAAGCCTCGGCCACCTTCTGGGAAAACGCAGACGAGCTCTGAAACAGTCGATCTATTTCAGTAGCTGCACCCTTGAAATTTGTATCATTGTCGGTCATTGCCACCTCGCACAGACCACGGCGAGCAGTAAATCTCCGATAAGCAGCCAGAAATGCTGCGGTTGTCAGGTCCGACACAACCTTAATGTGCATGGCTCAAATTACCATACAAATAAAGATACAAACATAGCCCTTGGTAGTCTTGGCTCCTCGCCCTTGAGAGAGCAAAATAGGGAATGGCCCTGCGTAATCCATGCCCGTAGCCAAAAACGGTCTCCTCGGAGCAACTCATACAGCCGGAAGTAGTGCCATTTGATGTTGCATAGGCTATGCTGCGTATCTTATGCGTATCTTAGCGCAGGCATCATCGATAAACTACTTGGACGATTCTTCGTCCCCTAAGAATCCAGTAGGTCCTGTTCACGCAGCTGAGCATCAGCTGCACGCCACAGTGCATTGTTTCTCGATGCATCTCCTCGACGTACCACTATACTATCGGACTGGAGCCAGGGAGGATGACCGGGTGCCTCTCGTTGTAATGCAGAAAGGAGTTCTGCAGCCGCCCTCCGACTCTGAGCAGCCCTCGCTCACATATAAACGGAGCCAAGCGAAGCAGAGGGCTTAGAGTAGCCAGTTTCTGGCCACTCCCGATGGGCTGAATTTCCTTTTCATAATGCTGCGCCTGGATATAGCGATTTAATCCAACTCGAGCCGCATCCATCTCCTCGGCAGTCTGTGGTTCAGAGCAGCGGTCTCCTTTCAGTGTGTCCGTATTGAAATGCAACCTATAACAATATTTATTATACTTAATGTTTTTGTGTATTTTTAATTTGTGAATATTATATTGAATATTATAATTTATTTTCGCATGCAGCTTTTCACTATAATTTATTAAAACTTGACAAAAAGTAATAAAATAGAGAATACATCAAGGGGCGCGGTAGCGCCCTGATGGCAAGTATAAGTTTTATACACTGTGCCGTCGAGAGCACGCGACCCTATTATACTTTGAATTTGCTAGATAATCTACACACGTTTTAAGAATCTTTCTATTATATTGTTTGAGCCGATATTAATGCTCATGTATGAGTATTCTATCTTACAGATTTTAATTAGATCTTTCTAATTATCGTAGCATTTTGCAAAAAAATTGCTCCTTCAGCAAATTAATTAAGATTGAAAATTAATTTGTGATTTTTCTTTAATTTTTCGTCTCGATTCTCTTTTTTCTGGCTCAGTCAGTTTCAACAATACTGAGATTGTTGGTTATGGGAGGTTAGAAGTTCATATAATTGTATACATACAATACAAACTAACATTTATACAAAACGTAATTATTAAATAAAAGACTTCAAGAGAGCTATCCGCTGCAGAGAGTCGAGCGCACGGAGACAGAGCGCTGCATATTATACCTAAAATATCGAGAGAGAGAGAGAGAGAGAGAGGGAGAGAGAGAGAGAGAGAGAGAGAGAGAGAGGGAGAGAGAGAGAGAGAGAGAGAG
>CM053168.1:45472679-45492447 GCA_012977825.3 Pteromalus puparum
GAGAGAGAGAGAGAGAGGGGGGGGGGGGGCTCCGCCAAGCGCACAGAGCAGACGGAGGGCTTGCTTGCGCCTGCTTTATCGAGTACAGTCTGAAGAATAGGATCGCTGTGTTGCAGTATTATATATAGAGAGCCGAGCACAGGGAGTAGACGGAGTGTATATTCTATGAGTTAGTCAGAGCCATATGACTATCAAAGGCTCTACGTACCTACGTCCTACACACTCTGCGTAGGTATCTGTGATGCTGTGATCCTCTATACTCGTCGATCAAGCTCTCGATTGAGCTCCTTGTGGATAGTTTTCTAAAACTCCCCATATGCACCTAACCTTTCCTCGGAAACGTACAATGCAAACGACAGTGTTACTGAAAATGCAGATCGTTTTGCAGCTCAACTTTTACTGTCAACTTCTCTCATAATAGGAAAAAAGAAGAAAATGATGTGCGACCTGCTCATCGCGTATGTGCATTAAGGACTACGAGGTCATTATGAACGTGTATGTGAGCCAGTGCGTTGACTATGGTGTGGGCTCAGGGCTGTGCTTGGTAGGCAGAAACAACTTTGCTTAAGGATTTATCAAGGATCATCCTAGGACCCCGCTGGCTGCAATGCCTGTACACTTATACACCCCAATCCTCTTCTCCCATAATCTCATTTACTTATTCCTCCAAAACGTGTCAAAGACGGTAAAGTCTAATTTCTCAATTTTCCGTTACAGCAACTTTAATCTTAACCTGAGCGACGCACAGTGTTGCGAAATGCGAAAAAAGTGGCCGAAATTCTTGCATTCCTCGAAAATGGCGTGAAAAATAAAGTTTAAACGGTGAAAATGTTCATTACATAATGTATTTTTAGGATCCGTTTCCCTCGGTACGCCAGCGATTTTTATAAATATATGCCTATGTCGCGAAGTAAGCATATACGCAGCGATAAAATCTTAAAATGAGTTAGTATAACGTTTCCGCTTCCCTAACTTCAAAATAATACAGAAAATGCAAAAAATGCAAATTATAGTTAAAGAAGAGAGCTTTTACCTCAACTCGACTATTTAAAAAATGAATGCCCAGGTAAAAAGTTATAAAAAGCGAAAAATCAAGAAAATCTCGAAATTGCGATTTTTTATTTTTTTAGACGTTTATAACTTATTGATCCGAACAATTTTTTTTACAAAACAGACGGTGAAATTAAATAATTCCTTCTTTACTTTTATTCTACTGGCTCACATTGATGCATTTTCGTTCTAATAGTATTACTCATTTTAAGATTTTATCGCTGCGTATATGCTTACATCGCGACATGGGCATATATTTATAAAAATCGCTGGCGTACCGAGGGAAACGGATCCTAAAAATACATTATGTAACGAACATTTTCCCCGTTTAAACTTTATTTTACACGCCATTTTCGAGGGACGCAAGAATATCGGCAACTTTTTTCGCATTTCGCAACACTGTGCGACGCCGCCTCGATCATGGTCAGCCTGAACTCGGTCATATGCCTTATATGCCATCGGTGCAGCAGAGGTCGCCTTAGCCGATCGCTTTGACGGACAGTAAGCGACACTTCGACACAACAATAGGAGCGATTAGAGGGGTTACTGACACGGTAAAAAGAACGGATTTAGCCTGCCACGCGGCAAGACCAATTGTCGTACGTGTGACATTGGACGTCAAAAACGCGTTCAACTCGGCTAGGTGGGTAGATATACTAGACGCTCTTTGGTCGTTTGAAGTACCACCGTACATAATGCGACTAGTGGAAGATTATCTGAGCAATCGAGTTATCGAATACGAGACGATGGAAGGGAGAAGAAGCAGATCCATAACGGCAGGGGTGGCACAGGGCTCGATCTTGGAACCGGATTTCTGGGGCATTCTGTACGATGGGCTGCTTAGACTAGAAATGCCAGAGGATAACATACTTGTAGGGTATGCGGACGATGTCGCGGCGGTTATTACAGCACGAAATGTAGAGACTGCGCAGGCAAAGCTAAACGCGATAATGTGTAGGGTACTAAAGTGGATGACAGACCACGGACTGACCTTAGCACTGAACAAGACGGAAATTGTTCTCCTAACTAGGAAAAGTATACCGACCATTATACCGATGAAGGTAGATAAAGAAATATCTAAACCGGCGGCTAAGTACCTGGGTGTAACGCTGGATACAAAGCTGAATTACGGGGCGCATTTAGATCGCGTATGCGGAAAGGCGGCGATAAGAGTAGCACAGCTTAGCCGACTAATGGCCAACGTGCGTGGGCCGAGACCAACTGTTAGGCGGCTTCTAATGGCGACCATTAATTCTATTCTACTATATGGAGCGGAGATGTGGGCCAGCGCTATGGAAGTAAAGAAATACCGAAAGCAAATAACAGCGGTGCAACGTAGAGGGGCATTACGAATAGCGTGCTCATATCGAACGGTCTCGGGAGAAGCGATTATGATAATTGCGGGTGTGATCCCCGTCGATCTGCTTGATATCGAGCGCAAGCGGGTATTTTGCTGGCTACCAAAGAACGCGAGAGAACAATGCGAAAATGGCAAGAAAGATGGGCTTAATGCCAGCAGGCGAGATGGACGATAACACTGATTACGGAGATAAGGCTGTAATGTCCCACGTTTATACACATGAAATAAGTATATGTATAACGCCTGTGCGATGGCATTCATGCACACGCACAGATGACGTCTATCGAAACCGACTGCGACATTACGAAACCGATCGCCGAAAATCGGAGCAGTGATTGACCTGCGAGTCAGCACTGCTCGCGCGCGGTTAATTACAACACCTGTATGCGTGTATCCTCGTAGTGGCAGATGCTGATTGGTCGCGTAGTGCCTTCCCAATAAAATCATGTCAATTGCGTGTATCGACACCGAGGCTTTATAAGCTCCGGAATCGATCCACGCAGAGCCTTTTACGTATACTCTTCCTATCGACAACTGGACCTGGTGATTGAATACGAGTGCTGTATTCCTGCTCGCATCGCTTATTGAGTGCCTAGAACCCACTCAAACTCTGTGGGTAGAATATAGTATAACTCTTCGTTGCTAGACGTGAGTTGAACGTAGTACAGTAATAGCGAAGGACCGCCGAGCGGCATCTCCGGCGAAAGCAAGTGAAGTAACCTTCATCTGTGCAGTAGGCCAACCTTACTCTTTATTGCCACGAGTAATCGTGTAGATTAAGAACAAATAGCACCTGCCACGAACGAGTGATTAGAGCCATTTCTAGTGCGCAGAGCAACCATAATTGTAAGTCCTCAATTGTATCATTATTAGATTAAACATCGACCTAAATAGTACTAAATCTACCTAAGTTACGAACGATTAAACTATCAAACATCCTGTATTAAATTGTGTAACATCAGCTGAGTTCTGGGTTGTCTCCAATAAAGAAACTATAACAATTAATCAGATTCTATAATAATAATAATTATTATTATAAGAGTATCCTTAAAACAACCTAAACACCTAAGAATAAAGGAACAAAGTAAGCTTGCCAGCATCATCAAGACCGAAGGTAAGAGCGAGCAATTTACTTGCGGACATTCTATCGTCCGATCATCTGCAGCGTGATATACTACTGTCCGCGATTCACTTCACCACGACTGCGGACACACCAACAGCGTCCGCCTGAAAGAACCGGTCCACGTAAGCATAGAGAGCGGACAGACTACTGTCCGTACACGAGCGTCCGCGTAGCAGTCCCACCGCCGCGATAGTCACGTGCCACTTGTCCACGTAGATTGTAGATTCAAACACCTCTAGTAACAATAAGGCTCACGAGCCTATGCTAGTTTCCGCGAATAAAATAATTATTTGTACGACTCGCGCAGCCCGTATTCATACCAAATACGGTCTTTACAAGGCCATGGACGGAGCGGAGGTGGGGGGGAGGTGAACTTCTACCTTACCCAGTTCCTCTCCGGGCATGGCTACTTTAGAAGCTACCTGTTCGCGATGAACAGGGTGGCAAAACCGGCGTGTAAATACTGCGGGGACACACGTTCTTTGACTGCCCCCGATGGACAGATAGGCGTAGAGTTCTAGAGCTGATGATAGGGGCGTTCACGCCCGAGACAGCAGTTAGCGCAATGCTTCACAGCAAGCAGGAATGGGACGAGGTAACGGCGTACGTGGAGACGGATCTCCGCGCGAAAAACAACGACGGATGTTTGACAGATTAGGGGACGGCTAGAATAGCATAAGACAGGCGACCCTCCGAAGGAATGCGAGAGCGGCTGCCGGGGGGATTTTCGCGGCTGTAAGAGAGGTGGAGTTTTAGTGAGTATGCCTGGCGTCCGTCCATCCCACGCCAGGAGAGTTGTAATGGTCCTCACAAGTGTGAATCCATTTTATATAAAACTAGCGCGCGAAGCGATGCAAGGCACGAAAAACGCTCGCGCTTCGCGTTTTGCGCATAAAGCACGACCGCCGACGCTCGCGCTCGCCATACCCCCCGGCGCTCGCGCTCCGCGCGCTCCATGCCCACAAGTCGACGCCTGAGTGGAATATGGGCGTACCTCGGAACCCGCTCCGAGAAGGGCGTATCTCCGAAACCGCTCCGAGAAGGGCGTATCTTGGAAACCGGTCCGAGAAGGGCGCATCTCTGAACCCGCTCCGAGAAGGGCGCATCTCGCAACCCGCTTCGAGAAGGGCGCATCTTAGAAACCGATCCGAGAAGGGCGCATCTCGGAAACCGCTCCGAGAAGGGCGCATCTCAGTACCCGGTCCGAGAAGGGCGTATCTCGGGATCCGCTTCGAGACGGGCGTATTTCGGGAGCGATTTTCTTTCCTCAAATTTTGTAGTGGCAGCCCTGCAAATATTTATAATGCGTTTTCTGCCAAATAACGCAGTTAAAAATTCCGAAAAAATTTGGAGTCGACTCCAAGCTGTCACGCGTCGTATATATTGAGTAACTATAATAAATGTCAAACAATACTCAATAGACCGACAGTTATTTTATATATTATTTAAAACGATATTTTTGTAATATAAAACTCACCTGCACCTGTTTGGGCGATGGCTCTCCCTACTGAAAAAATTGCGCGAAAATCGAGCGATTTTTTTCAGTAGGGCTACCAGCTCACGATACATTAGTAGATACATTAGGTTTAAGGGTATCATTTTGGATAATTTCATAAAAAAATATTGTACAAGACAAATATAGAAAGAAGAAAAAAAAAATATATATATGTATATATATATATATGTTTTATATTGAATAATTTTATGTACAAACAAATAATAATATTTATAACATGAGAAGAAAACAAAATAATACAATTTTTTTTAATTTAATTATTATAATTAAAAAAATATTTATAAAAATTCAGGGATGGCAACAAAATGAACTTATTTCATTACTAATTCATAAAATGAATGAAATTCTTGAGGAATCACTTTGTCAACGTAGCACATTTTTCGCAAATCATTTCTTTTCTCCTTGTCGAGTGAGATTTTACTTTTGCTTACTTGTGTCAAAGGATATAACTTTCCGATGCATTTATTCGTCACAATTAAAATCGACTTTGGTTGTTCGGCATATTCGTATTTGACCAATACATTGGTTTCATCTTTGGAGACAACAATTTCTCGCAAAATGCTAATTTTAACTGCCTTCCAATTTTGATCATTGGCCAGCAAGCGGAAGTTTAAAATATCCTTTAGCGACAACTCGTTGACAATATAAAAGGGCTCGTTTTTTTTAGCACTTCTCATAATGTCACACCACTGATTTTGAGTAAAAACCGCCTTATTTCGGCACGAATTTTCTATAGTGGCGTGCATTGAATCGCCTATTATAATAATATTTGCAGGGCTGCCACTACAAAATTTGAGGAAAGAAAACCGCTCCCGAAATACGCCCGTCTCGAAGCGGATCCCGAGATACGCCCTTCTCGGACCGGGTACTGAGATGCGCCCTTCTCGGAGCGGTTTCCGAGATGCGCCCTTCTCGGATCGGTTTCTAAGATGCGCCCTTCTCGAAGCGGGTTCCGAGATGCGCCCTTCTCGGAGCGGGTTCAGAGATGCGCCCTTCTCGGACCGGTTTCCAAGATACGCCCTTCTCGGAGCGGTTTCGGAGATACGCCCTTCTCGGAGCGGGTTCCGAGATACGTCCATATTCCACTCAGGCGTCGAAGTACTCGCGCTGCGCGCTCGCTGTCTGAAAAAACATATATTTTTTATCTTTTTCGTATACAATTAAAAATATTTTGGGCATGAATAACTTGAAAGTTTTATAATTATTTTAGTTTTTTACTCATGATTTTCAATATTGTTGATTTTGGAATATAGACATTGATATACAAATTTTAACGTGTATTCTTTTATCGCAACGATATTTATTTTAAATNTTCCATAAAGTGGCCAAAATCGGAACTATCCTATTGGAGGAGAATCCATTGGTTTATATGTAATCTGTGACGTCACGCTTAACAAACCGAATTCCATTCTGTTCCTAAAGTTATGAATTTTGTGCAAAGATAGTTTATTACATAATTTAAGCAGAAAAAGTATTAGTTTTATTATCAGCTAAGCAAAGCCGAACAGCTGTTCGTTGGCTCTGTCGAAGCGAGGCAGCGAGCTCGACCACTGCGCATACATTGTGCGCATCGATCTGGCGACCGGTCGGCGACATGCACACGCTGCAGCCTTCTGCCGTGTGTTTTGACGTTTCGATATAGCCTCCTGGCCTCTGCTAACCGCAATGTTTTGCTCTGTTTAACTTTTCGGCGATATAAGTGAGTGCGTAGTGAAAAACGGAAACGACGACGCGATGCAGCAGTGATATATGTAGTTTTAAAATCAGAACAGAAGTGCTACTATGGTGCCTATATGTGTTTACAAGCATCCTCTGCACACCACGATCCCGCTCGCGGATCAGCTGCTCGCGATTAGTGCTTTGTAAGACGGTGCAACAAGTATTCAAAAGTTATGCACCCACAATGGCACTGACGATGCAATGTGTGAGTGTCAGTTCATCAAGGAGTGCTACAGTATATAAAGACATGTAGCTCCAACAAGAAACTTGAATTTTTGTTTGGAGGTTATCTTTTGTTTTTGTGACTACTCCTGCTGCTGCTCCTGCTGATTCTACTGTTGTGCTGATGTATATTTCTTGTCAAATGCTGTCTAGGTGACGATTTAGCATCACACAGTTCCACAAAAAGTATTGCTGTGTTCTTGTGTTCATTATTTTGAAAACAGATATTTATTGTGTTATGTGCAGTGAAATCAGTGACTATGTGATTGTGTTATCTGTTTTTAGAGTTGAACCATTGTGTTGTAATTCTTATATCTCCTACTGATAGCTATACGGCATTGGTATCAGAGGACAGAGAATTTAGTATTTATCGTTGCCAATTTGACCATGTAAGCACTACCATGGTGCTGATTGGCACTATCTGGGTGGTGTAGCTTGGCGTTGTTGGCTACTTCAAAACCCTCAAGGTGTCTCTGGAACTGATTCATACCATCTAAGTAGTGCAGGCTGGGTTGTTGACTTCTGCCACTACATCAAGATGACCTTGGAGCTAGATTCACTCTGTCTGCAGTGGTGCTGATTGGCGTCTCTGGGTACTTCAACATTATCTGCTCGTGCTGCTTGGTGTTTCTGGTTGATCTAACAATCTTCAAGCTATATTCGAACTTTCTGGATGTCCTTAAGACGTTGCTATTTGCTTGAACCACCTGAAATTGACCATGGACCCGTATTCTTGCTTTCTGACAGTCCTGGTTGGCGTAGCTGGCTGCTTAAACCATGTCGAGATGATCTTGGAGCTGGATTCATGCTTGCTGGGAGTATTGATTGATGTTCTTGGATACTTCAACCACTTTAATACGGATCTGGAGATGGGTTTTTACTATTCTACATGGTAATATCCAAAAATTACAATGACTCGTACTGTATGTTTAATTAATATTGAATCTTTAATAGGTTTTGATTTAAAATACTTTATACATGTTCTAAGTTTTCTAAATAGATATCTTTTATTGCTTACGGGTATCTTAACAGTGATTATTATCAATATACTGCTAAGTTTTTTATTTGTAAATATAAACTATGCGAAAAAAGTTTGTAACATATTTTCCTGTATGTCTAGGTGTACGAGTAATGCTGAATTTTTTGGCATCATAGTCTACTACTGCATGCACAGGAGTACGACTGAAGATATTGGTGTCGGCATCTGAGCCATCAAAATGTTGGAGTAGGAAGAAAGCTTCACCAAGACTCCGGAATACTGCTTACTACTATTAACGGATCAGTTTTTTTATCAGGTGAGATCAGTAAGTTAAATAATTGTTTGTTGATATGAGTTTTTAATATGATTTCTTTTGTTTTTTAGTGTTTAAATCATACTGCAATTGGAGATATCATGGTCTGCTGGATGAGGAGCAGTAGGATCAAGGGCATTGGTCATATGCCTGATCATCGATAATAATGGAGCTTCGTTAGTGTGTAACTTTCAGGTACAATATTTTCTATATAATTTGAATGATTTCATGTAATTGATGTAATTTATATTTTTGCAGATGCCGTGCTTCTAAGATGCAGATCATAAATAGTTTTACTTTAAATATTATTTAGGTGCAGAGGTTTTTTTGGTTTTAATTTTATTCTTTTTTTTAGGTACAAAATAAAACGAAACAATGCCAAGCAGTTGCAGCAAGAAATTATACTTTAAAGAAAATATTATTATTTTGAAACAGAAGAATATTATTAATAGCGTAGCCAAGATTTACATAGCGCGTTTTGATGTTTAAAAAATCGTTTCTAGAGTTGTTGTATGTCAAAAAGTGTTAAAAATAATGTTTGCCACGGTAAAAAGTTGTATTTTGAAAATGTTTACAACTTTCATATTTAACATTTTCATGTAAAACGTAAATCCGCAAAGTTTTATGGCAAATAAGTGGAATTTTAGCTGCAAAAAGGCGTTTCTAGAGTTATTGAATGTCGAAAAGTGTTTAAAAAATGTTTGCCACGGTAAAAAGTCGTATTTTGAAAATGTTTACAACTTTTATATTTAACATTTTCATGTAAAACGTATATCCGCAAAGTTTTATGGCAAATAATTGGTTTTTTAGCTGTAAAAAGGCGATTTTGGGCTGTAAACTCGAGTTATAAGCATTTTCATGATTTGATGTTAATGGGAAGAAGTTGTATTTTTCAAAGATCTACAACTTTTTTATTCAACTTTTTTTTGTGGAATGCTTGGAATTCGAGTTACAGCTAAAAATACATTTTTAGCGATTTTTGAAGGTGACCGCATTCTGCGTATACATGCAGGATCAAGCCCAAAATAGAACTGTCAGCTTACTATTATAAGAGGAGTTCACACACAAATTTTTAGCCTGATTGACTAAAATCTCTCAGAGTTAATCGTGTAAAACCAAAATTTTTATTGGAAATACACGTAAATATCCATAAAATCTAAACAAATTGTGCCCGCATTTCAAAACGACGTAGAGGATCGGGATAAAAAAAAATAGTTTTTTGGCTTTTGCAAAAGGAGACTTCTCCTAAAATATTAACCCGATCGGTCGAAAATTGTGCGAGATATCGCATTTCACACATTTTTCGCGCACGAAACTATAAGGCACTTCCGTTTCGCGGTCGTGCCTAAATAATAAAAAAAATAAAAAGAGTTTAATTAATTGTATTTTTGTGAATAAAAGAAAATGATTCTAAATTAATTTTTAAATAATGAAACTAATTATAATATAGAAAATAATCGTGATAATAACAGTTGTGGTAGGTCCGGGATGATAGGTAGTGAATGTTTAACACCAAGAATGAAAATTCTTATTTATCAAGAGAAAAATAATAGATGTATTGAATAGAATAAGGTTGACATGTTGCTTCGCATATGCAAACCATTCTGCTTTGATAACTTTTAAGATTACGCATACATTTTATATAATCTTATTTACGTTTAGTCTTCAGAAATGTGACAAATATAGTTCATACGTGTTTTATGTTTTTTTGTATCGCAAGTGTTATGTATAAATTTAATAGTGTATTAATCAGTACGCATGAATTGCAGTGACTAATTAACATGGGTGTATTATTAATCCAAGCTTTAATTGCTATGGAGTGAGAAGTGACTAGTGTGCTGTAAATTGCGACGACCAATGGTCAGATGCGGGCTTCGCATTGCCTTTTATAGCCGAGTTACACTTGAGCCGCCGAAATTATTCACAGTTCCACACATAATTTCCACACATAACTCTCATTCCTACATATATATAATCCACACTCATACCAACATACTTGATTGCGTGCGCTTCTCCGCCGCTGCGCCATCGCTCGCTGCTCACACACACATACACCTTATTCTAGTACGCCGCTGCGCAGTTCTATATGCTTGATGATGGTTGTCGCTTGCTGAGAAGAGGGGAGCACGCGCACACGTGCACGGTGCTGATGCTGATTCTTATGTCGTCGCTCGCTGTGTCGATAAAGCAGGGAACAAAAGTTTTTTGTAGAAATTTCGAATGACTTTAGTTTTTTGAAATGATTGATTTTTTACTTTATGCGCGGAAATAGTGTACAGGGTGTACGGGGTATTACATAGTCCCCTAGTGAAAATTTTTTAAAGGTTGAAAAACTTACTATACTTCCAGAAAAAATATTTCAATTATTTGATAATAATTATATAATAAAAGAATTGATGTGATGCCTAAATTGCAATCACTTAGAGTTAAACCTTTACCTCTTTTTTGGGTTATATCTTACGTAGTTTTATTCTTCTCTCCTCCTTCTCTAGTGTTGTAGCCCAGATCGCCTCGAATTCCTTCATGACTAGTTCGTGGTATTTTGTTGTATCAAAGTTGTATTTACCCAACCAGTGCATTTTCTTTGTAGCTGATGGTAGAATGGCCAATGGATTGGACGAAAATATTGATTCCTCTTGATAACTCATCCGCTTTTTCATCCGCTGACACCGAGCTGCTTCGATGTTGGTGGGTAGAGGAGGAGGAGTTAGACTCTTCAGCGGAGCTTCTTCACGTTTTTTGTCCTCGGGTGCGAGAGATGACTGTGATGTAGGTGAGACCGGTGGGGTTACGTATTGTGATGTCTGGCCAAACGGCATTCTTTTTCCCCGATACTTCCACGTGTACGATAGTCTCTCTCGTTCTTTCACTGGTCGGGGCATCATCTCGCGATCCCCGGGTAGGCTTACCTTCTGTCCAATGGGGACAGTCTGGACCCAAACGTCCTGCCCGGAAATCAATCTCCGAGGATATTTCACAGAGACTTGCTTCGTGTGTCTACGTCCCATTTTCGCTTTTATTTAAGTGCGTGAATTGCAACTTGCGAAGGTAAACTGGCGAGTGTCGGCTAACAGTTGCCCTTATATAGGCCAAAATCCTTAGAAAAATGTACGGAGAACTCATAGTTGAGTAGTAGTGGGATTGTTTTGAATGTACATATGGCACTATTGTATACCTATAGGACAAGAGAAGACAGAAGCTTTGTCTACATTCCTGATATTCGCATATTGTTATGTGATGTAGATGCTCGTTGGTATTACTCTAAATGAAAATATTATATTATAAGTCAAATTTTCTCTACAAGTATTTAGCTTAAATTAAACGATTTTATCCTCTTTAAAAATATAATCATACTTGTAGAGTATACTTAATATATTTAAATTATTTTTTCTGGAATATTTATACGCTTAAATGTCTATTTACATTAATGAATTGTATTTATCATGATTTTTGTTTTCTTTTTAAAATCAAATAATTTTCTGGAGAATTATTCTATTGATCAGAACATTTTCTTAGATATTTTTTTAAATCACTTACGTGAAAACGACCTTTCTCCTTTTGATTTTCCCGATCAATTAAAAAATATAATGTTTTTTCAATTTTTCTTTGAATCTCATATAGACCCTCGTAAATGGAAAAAAATTTTGAAATTTTCTTATCCTCTAAATCAGATATATTATTTGATTTTAAAAGTACTTCGTCGCCTTCGTTAAATTCTATAAAAAATTGTGTTTTCGCTAAATTATATTTATCAGCACGTTTTTGTGCTTTTGACTTGATTCGTTCACGAGCGAGAAATATCTTTTGTTCATACGGGATTTCATTTTCTAAATTAATTGGTCTGATCCAATTTTTCCATGCACGTTTAGGCTTAATATTCAAGTGTAATTTAATCGGTGTATATTGAGTCGTATCATGATACGTCTCATTGATAATTTTTTGAATGATATTTATGTATCCAACCCATCCGGTATGTTTCTCGCTCGTGAACGTGCGAAAGAATCTCCCGAGTTTTTTGTTTACGCGCTCTACGACATTGCTTATAACGGGGTTCTTAATGTCCGTGTATAAATAATCGGTTGTTATGATCCAATAACGATAAAGAAGCGAGAAGATATAAAAGCAGCTAGATGCAGGCTTCTTGAAGGCTGTACGAAGCCTGGCCCGTAGCGCAGTTTGCTGTATGTGCACGTCCTCGTGCACGTGAGCCCGCGGAGGCGTCGTGAGTAATTTGGCTACGTAGCTAGTTCGCGAGATAGATTAAGAGTGAATCGCATGGGAATGGACAGAGTCAGGATCAAAGTGACACAAGCCGAGTAGTAGCAAAGTTTCTCTTTATGTAAAGACTAACAATCAGTACAAAAGCAGCGCGGAGTAAGAGAGACGGAGCAGAGCGAATAATGCCGAGAGAGAGAGTATTGCGATCGGGCAGGTACTTACAGAAGTGCTTCGTGGAACTCGATAAATGCCTCGTGGCTTTGACCGGAGCGGCGCAGGACGGATGACCAGGGCCCGACACTGGACAGCAGGACGGACGCCTCAAAGCCTCGTGTGTGGCCGGGTGCAGCAAGAAGTCGAGCGGCAAACCAGCGGACACGCGGTGCTGAACAGTAGCAGGATGATTCCAGCGACACACGAAGTTTCTGGTCAAGGACGCAGCAGCAGTTCTGCGGAAGATGAACGCACGCGCGCACGGATATCTCTAGCTTAAAAGTAAGCGTAGCCGCAGAAACAAGGAGGCAGTATCGGCACGACTGTACTGTACGGCGGTAAACTCCTAAGTGTCGCGGCGCGAGACGTGACCGCCTGATCAGTGCAATCTTTCTCCCCCTCTCTCTCTCTTACTCTCTCTCAGACGGCGCCACACGCACATACACACTACGCGCGGCTCTCTCTGTGTGTGTGTTATGGCTGTCTGCTCCTCTCACTTACCTGCTGCTGAAAGGAATGTTATACACAAGAATATTTACAGATAGAATGTTTATTATAGTATGATCATATAGTATAGGGGAGAGAGGGACGTAACGAGTGTAGGGAACGTAAGGGAATGTAAGGGAAGTAACGAGTGCACACAAGGCAACTCGTTATATGCTTTAAGGGTGACGAATGGATGAAAAAATTAAGTCTATGTTTTCTTCTTGTAATTTGTTGATCCATGCGCTTGCCGTGAATTGCGGGCCGTGATCGCATGAGATACGCTTCGGTTTTCCATATTGGAGAATGTAGTCGTTAAAGATTTTTGTTATCGCTGTCGTGCACGTCTGCCTACGAATAGGATATAAAACTACGAATTTTGAGAACGCATCTATTGTTACAAGAATATTTTTCATTCCACCACGTCCCGTTGGTAGAGGACCAAAAAAATCTATCGATAGCAAATCGTGTGGAGCTTCTGAAATAATCGATTCCATCGGTGCGGCACATGTACGCGTTGATATTTTATTTCTCTGACATGAGTTGCAGAAAGCAATTATTTTTTGCGCCTTATGTCTAATATTTTTTATGTAAAAACTTTCTTGTAACATACGAAAAATCTTTTTTGCGCCAACAAGGCCATATGTCTCCTGTGTTTCATGAATGAGTTGTTCAATCATGTTTTTTGGAACCATAATCTTATATTCTTTCAATTGATTCATTTTATGAATAATTTTTTTTTCGACTAAATACGTCATTTTATGAATAATTTTATTCTCTTTAATTTTATTAATTATATTATTTAAATATTCATCATCACGTTGAAGTGTTGATAAATGCTTAAATTTACTAATCAAATCTTTGGAAAAAGCAATAATAATTTCACCTGGCTTTCTATGATCTTCTGGATTGAAGTTAGGATGTCGGCTAAGCATATCGGCAACGACATTTTCCTTTCCCGACACATGTTCAATTTCTAAATTGAAATGTTGTGTTCCGAGAATCCACCGTCGGATACGATTACCGATAAATTTACATTTAAATAGGAAAATAAAAGCTTTGTGATTTGTTTTTACAAACATTTTCGCTGCTCGTAAATAAGTGCTTAATTTTTGCAAACTTCAGATTACTGCTAGTAGTTCTTTTTCTGTTGTGAAATAAGTAACTTCTGCTACTTTTAACGTACGACTTATATATATTATAATCCGTTAATCCCCGTTATCATCGATTTGTGACAACGCACCAGCTATTGCAAAGTCTGAGGCGTCACATCGAAGTATGTACGGTTTAGAAGGATCTGGGTATGCGAGGTAGACGTTCTTTTCAAAAAGTTCTTTTATATTTTCAAATGCTCTTTGTTGTCTGTCCCCCCACTTCCAGTTTTTGAGATTTTCCTTTTTTAATAATCTAATAAAGGGAGTAATTCATTTGCATGATTACTTACAAATGTAGAATAAAAATTCACCGTTCCAAGAAAGGCTTGTAATTGCTTTACGTTTTTTGGTACAGGATAATTTTTGATTGCTTCTATTGTATTATCTTGTGGTTTTATTTCCGTAGTTGAGAGAATAAATCCCAATAATTTAGTTTCTTTTTTGAAGAATTCTGATTTAGTAAAACTTTAAGTAAAATTCCATTTAATTAAATTTTGAAATAATTTTTCTAGATGATCTAAATGATCTTTCTCACTTTTTGAAATACACAAAAAATCATCTACGAAATTTAATATTGTATCCCCAAGATTCTTTATAACATGAAAGAGACCACGAATTAACGCTGCGCTGCTTATTTTTGTACCGAAAGGAACTACTTCAAATTCGTAAATTTTCCCTTCAAACATGAAGGCTGTATATTGTTTGCTTTCCTCGCTTAGAGGAATTTGCCAAAAGCTAGAAGTTAAATCAAGACTCCACATAACCGTTACTCCAAAACACTGCTGTAACAGTTCCTCGATATTTTGAGGATATTCCAAATCATCTCGTTTGCTTTACGTGCGTCCAAACTAACGCGAATTGATCCGTCCCGTTTAATTACCGGTATTACCGGACTTATAAAATTACTGCTTGATCGACGTATGATTTTACAATCTAGCATAAGTTCAATTTGCCCCCGTAGCTGAATTTTTAAGTTAGTAGCTACTGGATAAGGAGGAATGAAAAATTTTTCAGGATTGTTTACCTTAATTTTATATTCGTAACCTTTTAATCGTCCCGGTCTTTTATAGAATACTTGACGATACTTTTTTATCAAATTATTTAGATTTTTTATCAATTCAGGATCTTCGACTATACTGGATTTCAGTTTTTCGTCAATCTCCGTATCAGTGATATCGTACGGATTGACTAGTGAATTTTGATCTTTATATCGATACGTTAATTAATTCGCATATTTTTGGCATCTGGCTTTATTTAGCACTGGCCGATTTTGTGAGTGAAGATTAACATTATTGGTTGTTTCTTCCTCTAGTATTTCAATATATCGATGATCCATCTGATTCAAATATCTTTTTATTTTTATATGATAATTTTTCATTGCTATTATTTACACGAATTGTTATTTCGTCATATATCGTATCTATTAAATAGCCGAGTTCTTTAATTGCGTCAATTCCTAGGATACAATCACGAATTAATTTTGGAATTATTAGGAATATCAAGTTTTTTCAGCAAGTACCTATTTGCGTAGGACACATTAATTGTTTATTTAGACGGGTTGATTTTAAACCAGTCGCCCCTCGTATTGCAGTATCAACGATAGGAAAAGTTGGAACGTTTTTGAATTTCTCAAGATTTAAATTGTAGAAATTTTCCGAAATGCAAGTTACTTGACTACCGGTGTCAATTAAATCTTTTATTGTAATATTATTATTGGTTTTTTGTAATATTATTATTGTTTTTTTTTAATTTTAATAACGATTTCCGGGCACGCACATATTTCATTTAATTTTAAATCTTCATCCGACTCATACAATAATTCTTCACGAGGATTGTTAAATATGGTGCAAACATTAAGTTTTTGTGAAGTTGTTTCTTGTTTTATATTTAGTTTGTTTAAAGGTTTATCCGAGGCACAAGAAACAACTTTTACGGGTTTTTTGGAAGTCCCCAAGTGTTATTCAAACATGCATCTAAGTCGTTATCTAGAGACTGGGAGTCAAATTTAGGTGTTATTTTATATTTAGTTTTATATTTTATATTTAGTTGATTTTTTAACTGAGGGTTTTTTGTTTCAATTACATTTACAGTTTGGACTTGTAGTCCTTGTTTATGAAAAGCACTTTTACTTTGATAATTATTTTTGTTAAAGTAGGGTTTATTTTTATTAACGTTATTATCTGAATTTTGCATCGTTGAATTTACAGGATCTTGTGATTGATCTTGAGGTGATTTAAACGTAGTCCTTCTTTGATCCGGATCGTTATCTTTTAATGCCAATAGATCATAGAATTTATCACCCACATTTAAGGAAGTGTTTCGCAATGTTCGGATCTTATTTTGCAATTGACTAATTTGTTCAGAGAATGTATTATTTAATTTATTAATGTCCTCCGAGAATTTTTGTATGTCTTTATCATTTTTTTCAAAAATTTAATTATATGTTAACTGTTCTTTTTCTATAAATTGAATTCTATTCTCATTTGACTTTGTTACTTTTAATATATTTGCTTTTACATTTGTTAATAGTTCTAATTTTTCATAGACCGATTCTCTGAGAGATTTTAATCTTGCATCTATATCGGTAATATTTTTCCCATATTCCGATTGCATTAATTGTTTAAGCATAGGAGTTATCTCCCTCATAAGATTCGAACATGTTAAACGAATGTCACTGATCCCCGTTTCATCCATATGCAACTCTACTTGAGGCTCAAATGCTTTTAATTTATTATCGATTATTCCTATTATTTTCGCTTCAAAAACCTTTAAATCATTTTTTGTGACCGTGTTTGCTATGTTAGTTCGAATTCATTTAGTTTTGTTTTAATTTTAATATAATCTTCGTTTAATACGCATTTTTGGTCACTTTGTTTAATCTGTTCAGACAAATCGGATGAGTTCTTTTCTATTGCTTCCTTCCTAAGGAAGCCTTGTAATAGTAATTTTTGGAGTTTGTGTAAAAACACGTGGGAAGTGTGTTTTGATGAATTTTTAGTCGAAAAATGGTGTATATAGAAAATGTCCGTACGGATGTGTGTGTGTATGTGTGTGTGTGTGTGCGTATGTATACGCCTATTTCTCAGCTTCTACTTGGTGGATTTTAACCCACCAAGTCTCATTTTCTTTGTTTTTGCTAGAAGATAGTGGGACGAAAGTCCGTTTTTACAGTTTATATACGCGTTTTTTTTTATAGTGATTTTTTAGTTTTGAGATTTCAGTTTTTGCCAACAAAGTTATCGGAAAAGTTAATAAAAGTAAATTGCTTAATATGTACCTGAATGAGAATAAAATTGCCTATGTTTTTACCGTGAAAAATTTATATTATCGTTCGTCGTTCTTTTATTATACACCATACAGTGCAATTTTTTTAAATCGTTATGACTTAAAAACAAAATAGCGAATCATTCTAAAAAAATATAGAATAGAATAGAATAGAATAGCATTTATTTTGCACAAGTCAAAAATACAGAGATATCACATTATGCTTCATTATGTTTGTCATATCACAGATTAGGTATAATAATGCACATTTTATGTCTTACTCACTATTCTATCACGTCATTATTTACAAAATTTGCGCAATAACATTACACATTTATATTTGGACGGTACAATAGCTTACAATTTATCACAGATATTTTATTCTAGTCGTCAGCGTATTCAATCTCACGCTGATGAATACGCCGACGGATTGCAGCTTTAAAATTACTAAGCGACGGAATACCTCTCACTTCGCTCGGTAGAGAATTCCAGAGGCGTGCACCTTTGGCCCTGAATGAGTGCAGCCCAGCATCGGTACGCGAGCCAGGAACTACAAGTTCCCGCGGATCCCTAGCTGAGGTCCTAGACTGGTTCTTATTAAAAAGGGCAGCAAGGTACGGTGGTTGTCTCATAACAATTGCTTTGTAGAGCATCACCGCCGCAAAAAACTCCCTTCTTGCCTGCACTGGAACCCAGCCTATTTTCCTCCTATGGGGGGAGATGTGCTCGTACTTTCCTACACCACAAACGTACCTCACACATGAGTTTTGCAATCTCTGAAGTCGTGCATTCTGCTGACCTGATACATCAAGGTAGACAAGAGAACAGTAATCCAAGTGCGGGGTAACGAGAGCGCCAGCCAACTGCCGACGCAGCGCCTCGGTGGTGCAGGATCTAAACGATCGGAGTCCATGAAGAACTCTGTTAACCTTTCGGCTAATCGCATCCACCTGCGGTATCCATGTCAATTTCGAATCCATAACAACACCGAGGTTTGTTACAGCATCAACAAAGGGCACGAAAACGTTATCCTCAATCTCAATGCCAGGCAGCTGGAGACTTTGCACCTTGTTAATGTTACATTCAGATCCGAAAATGATAGCTTTAGTTTTCCCAACATTGAGATGAAGCGCGTTCTCGGACGCCCAAGCCGATACCGAACGTGCAACAGCGGACAGACGACCGATACCCCCGCTCAAGTCGTCCCTTGTCACCTGAGTATAGGTTTGAAGGTCATCAGCATATAGCAAATGTTCGACACCATCCAATAATTCGCCCTCAGGGCCTCTAGGGCCTTTAAAGGTAGACAAAATGTCTCGGAGAACGTTAATATAAAGACTAAACAGAAGAGGCCCCAGAACCGAGCCCTGTGGAACGCCGAGATTGGTAGTGAGCCAATCAGAATTGCCAATTGTTTTCGTAACCACTCGATGGTTACGACCTGTAATATACGACTTAATCCACAGGACAACAGACCTAGAGAATCCCATTCCTATTAGCTTACGGAGAAGTTTGGAGGGCGAGATCTTGTCGAACGCTTTACTGAAATCAAACATTAGGAGGATAGTAAGCAGTTGTTTTTTGCTATCAATACCTGCCCTAATGTCTTCTGACAGACTCAGTAGTGCTGTTTACGTGCTATGAAACCGCCTGAAACCCGTTTGGCGTGGATCAAGAAGTTTCCTTGACTCTACGTACTCGGATATCTGATCGTGAACAATCTTCTCCAGAACCTTGGCAAGAAAACACAACAGAGCGATCGGGCGAAAGTCTGAGGCGGCTGATGGAATAGCCGTTTTCTTAAGAGGCACTAAGCAGGCCTTTTTCCAGGCTCCAGGGAAAACGCCACAAGACAGAGAGGAGTTAAAAATAGAAGCGAGGTGATGACCCAGGACTGGAAGGGATTTAGCAATGACATCTTGAGGGATACCATCTTCCCCTTTAGCCTGTGAAGAGAAGTGCGCAACGGCGAGGACGACATCCGAAAAAGTGATTTCACGGAAGGTGAAACCAGCTTCACTGGCGGTCGCCACGATGTCATCCAAGTTCACCTCGCTCTCGGATTGAGACACAGAAACCCCGGCAAAGTGAGCGTTGAGCTCATCTGGGGAGAAGCCATGTAGCTCCTCCTTGGTCGCGGATAAAAGTCCCAGA
>CM053168.1:45492873-45528623 GCA_012977825.3 Pteromalus puparum
GTATGATTATTGAAGGAATTAAAGGATCATATACACTTAAATTTTAAGTCGTATATTAAAGCGCGATATTACACCTCTCTCAGCGTTAAATACCCGTTAAAATATATAGTCATCTCACTATCGCGCGGGCGTAGGGCAGCGTTCCAAAAAAGCGGGTACCAGATCCTGAGAAAGACATCAAGCAATCTGTAAAAACAGATCGCTCTTTCTCTTCTAGCTGATCAGAGAGCATCGCATGAAAGACACGTGACGGCCGCGATGAGACTCTGGAATAATAGTAAAAAGCCGTGGCCTATTCAAAATCAAGTTAAATTTGGATTTAGTGTAGCATTAAGGGGTTCGCTAGGCACCTGTTAGTCTCTTTCTTCTGGGTTGTTGAGTGATAGCGTGAGTAGACGAAGCCTAGCGAGTAAATTTTTCGACAAGGTGGATAGGCTCTTACTTGTCTAGGTGCAAACATACTGATTTTAGTTGTCCTCCTTGTCGCGCGCACCGGCGCGTGCGGTATCAATGCAGGCTTCCCGGTATTTGCGCATCTCGTTCCCTTCATACGCTGGTCCAACATGTAATCAATAGGAAAAACCGCTTCTTTTTGTATTTCTCGCTCTTCGGTTAGTCGCACGCGACGGCCGATCTCAGTTTCCATTAATTGCGGACCTGCTCGTCGATGGAAAATTGCGACAAATAACGGAGAGAGACGAGGTCCGGGAGGGCGTAATTTTAATGAGAGTTGTAAAGCGATTAAGTGGACCGGATACTCTTGGATTTTGATCATATATAGAGGTGGCAGATGCGCGGTATAGTTGCTTGTCGTAAGTATAGTTAACTAGGTTTTGGATGTTCTGGGTCTTAATATTTGAGCATCCTCGTTAAAAATGTAGTGATTAGGGTCTTTTTATTACTCAAGTATATTTAAGCACGTTTAACCAATCCGTTTTTAGCGTTTGCCCACGGATCGAAGTTATTCCCAGTTCTTGTTATTAGAAGCTGTAATGGAGTAGGGCCTCGAGTTGTATCACTCTCCGATCACGGTGGATTTAGATACGTTCCGGACTTATCTTTATTCATATATCTCGGAACTAATTTTTGAGTTTTCGTTAAAACTATCATGATTATCGAATGTTATTCTATAGACTACTTTAATTTTAAGTAGTCTAGCAGGCAATTAAAAATGTTGAAATTTTTCAAGAAATTTTTTGAAAATATCTATGCGTCAAAGAGTTCCAATTTCGCTACTTCTTCTTGCATGTCTTATTTGTTATTGTCATTAAAACTTCATGAACGTGGTAGCGAGTTTAAGGGAGTTTGGTTTTTATATTATTCCTCCTTATGCTCAACTTTTACAAATTCTACAAATATATAATTGTATGTGGATTCGAAACATGGAATGCACAGTGAGAACGCCCTTGACAACAAGATCAACCGATTTCTAGATGTGATTATTTGATAGTTCTGGTTAAGACACTAGTCGAGAGCAGCACGGTGTGGTGTATGAATTGGGTGTTATCAATAAAAGTCTGAGTTTAATGTTGGTTTTATAAATATGTTATTTTCTATTATAGCCCTGAACCCGAGCTATAACATTTGAGTCTCCGGGATGTTATCGAACCAGTGGATAAGCGAATTTCGACCGGCCACCGACAACCAATCACACGGCAACAACTAACCAACACTAAGTCTGCCTATGAGGAAGGTGGATGATCTTTTATAAGGGAAGCGAACAAGCTTAGATACAGCTTGAGCATTGAACGCGCTATTGTCGAAAAAGTTTGGAGGAGTCGAGGTTTGACCTAGCGTTCCATGGCGGAGGTTTGGAATCAAGGAGATGGTAAGCGACATCGATTAAGCCATTTCATAAACAACTGTGAGAATTTGCTTGACCAAATCACAGCAGGATCTACAACATCGATTCTAAGTCAGAATAAGTCCTTTTGTATGTACTACAGACACAATACGACATGACACTAGATGACCTGTCTGGGTAGAGATTAGGCATTATTTTGAACGAAAATCACGCATGGGATGGCATGTCGTTTCAAAGAATATTGAATCATCTGCTTCGAATTGATTTTGATCGTTAATAAGTGGGATAATGTAAACAAATTAATAATTCTTTTTGGTTGCTTGAGAGGCAAAGCAAGATCAATTTTAGACAGTTTTTCGGGTTCTGACCCCTTAGATTTTGACATTTTGAAATCGAAATTAGAATTACTATCTAGCAACACAGTTAGAGATCAGAATGACATTGACGAATGCCGTTGTTGATGACATCATTCTGAATCAAAATTTGAATGCAAACATACACATACTAGAATCGGTAGTTCAAATGGCAGTAATATTAGAGAGAATCAGAATTAATTCAACAACTTTAAATTAGAATTAATCCAACAACGATTTAAACCACTCAAATTTGGTTGTCACATGATAGTTAGGAATCGGAGTGTGTTACCAACGAATGCCGCTGTTGATAACACTATTTCAACAAGGGGTGAAAGTATAGGTACACTTAGAAAAATTACAGAGTTAGATCTAGATTATTTTCTGGACATTTCGAAAATGTCAATTAAAAATGTGATACTGCAGTTATTGGGTTTGTTTCGTTTCACTTCTTGTATATTTTGTATAATTGAAAACGGTATCGCTTATATCTCTAGCTTTCTCACAGTGGCAAGTAGGTTAAGTAATTTTAACTCCAACGTGCGGGTACAAAAAAAGTAAAAGAAAATTGTAAAATATTTTAGCTTAGTTAATAGACAAATTAAGTAATTTTAACTCCAACGTGCGGGTACAAAAAAAGTAAAAGAAAATTGTAAAATATTTCAGCTTAGTTAATACACAAATATTGAGATATGAAAACTGTTACATTTCCTTACAAAAAAAAAAAAAAACGCGCCGATATATCTACCGCTTGGTGGTGAGGAAACAATATCATTTAAATTAATACAAAGTTTACGTTAAATAAAATTATTTTAAAGTGTTAGTGAATAAGATGTTAGGTAAAAAAGGGAGTGATGTCTTCTAGAGATCAGTTTAATAATTAGCTATGTGAGCTATGCGAAAGAAAGAGAGAGAGAGAGAGAGAGAGAGAGAGAGAGAGAGAGAGAGAGGGAGAGAGAGCGAGAGAGAGATTTAATTATACATATGTAGTTGATTTGAAATAATTGTATCCATCAAACAAAGAAAAAACTTAATAGAATTATATATGAAGTAAAAACAATTCTGATATGAAGCAATACATAATGTTGAAGGAAGCTACATGCCAAAGAATTGGCAGCGGTTTTTTTATTGACTCAGTGAACTCATTGGATTTTTCCAAGAGATGTTTTAAGGAATCATGCGCGGCCTGAAACCACTGTGTGCCCCTAGATGATTCTTCAAGTATAGTTTCATTCGCATCTTCGTTTTGAGTAATGAAAGAAAGTGATTCATTTAGTTTATCTAAAACTCTCCCAGTTGGAGCATCTTGATTAAATATATGACTTTTACGATGCGTGCTTGAGAGAATATTAATATATTGTTCAGCCATTATGCTACGTTTAATTTTTCTTTAAGATTCATAAAATCTTCGATAAGATTTGAGATTACCTTTGAGATTTGAGATTATCCATTACCTCGTGATGGACAATTGTATCTTTTCCAGCCTTTTTTAAAGTTTCTAAATCTTCGACAATTATAACAGTTGGCTGATGATTCTTCCTTCGTATCTCAACTTATCGAAAATTCTATTGTGTTTCCTCTTTAGTTCAACGTTCTCATTGGATAAATCATTGAGTTTATTATGCAAAATTGCCACTTGAAATTCTAGATCTTTGATTCTTTGATCCTGAAATTGTGAACGAAGGAATAACACATCTAATGCACGAGAAATTTTTATTAATTGAGTATTTTGGTTTAACTCATTTTCCCGGCTCTGCTTGATGGATTTTATAATCCATTGATCCGTAGTTAGTTTTGGCATTAAAAATATTAATGTTTATATATTATTATGATTTAATTTTTAAAGACTACAAAAAAGTTTTAGGTTATGTTTAATTTTGTAAAATTAAAATTAGTTTATTTCTTGTAAACAGAATCGTATGATACTATATAGTTCAATACAAAGCATTAAACGTCCATTTTAGAAACCTATCATCCTGGCAGGATCGCCATTGTAATGGTCCTCACAAGTGTGAATCCATTTTATATAAAAAAATAAATAAATAAAAAGAGTTTAATTAATTGTATTTTCGTGAATAAAAGAAAATGATTCTAGATTAATTTTTAAATAATGAAACTAATTATAATATAGAAAATAATCGTGATAATAATAGTTGTGGTAGGTCCGGGATGATAGGTAGTGGATGTTTAACACCAAGAATGAAAATTCTTATTTATCAAGAGCAAAATAATAGATGTATTGAATAGAATAAGGTTGGCATGTTGCTTCGCATATGCAAACCATTCTGCTTTGATAACTTTTAAGATTACGCATACATTTTATATAATCTTATTTACGTTTAGTCTTCAGAAATGTGACAAATATAGTTCATACGTGTTTTATGTTTTTTTTGTATCGCAAGTGTTATGTATAAATTTAATAGTGTATTAATCAGTACGCATGAATTGCAGTGACTAATTAACATTGGTGTATTATTAATCCAAGCTTTAATTGCTATGGAGTGAGAAGTTACTAGTGTGCTGTAAATTGCGACGACCAATGGTCAGATGCGGGCTTCGGATTGCCTTTTATAGCCGAGTTACACTTGAGCCGCCGAAATTATTCACAGTTCCACACATAATTTCCACACATAACTCTCATTCCTACATATATATAATCCACACTTATACCAACATACTTGATTGCGTGCGCTTCTCCGCCGCTGCGTCATCGCTCGCTGCTCACACACACACACATACACCTTATTCTAGTACGCCGCTGCGTAGTTCTATATGCTTGACGCTGGTTGTCGCTTACTGAGAAGAGGGGAGCACGCGCACACGTGCGCGGTACTGATGCTGATTCCTGTCGTCGCTCGCTGTGTCGATAAAGCAGGGAACAAAAGTTTTTTGTAGAAATTTCGAGTGAATTTAATTTTTTGAAATGATTGATTTTTTACTTTATGCGCGGAAATAGTGTACATGGTGTACGGAATATTACAGAGTCTCACCCACAGGGAGTCTCGCACGGCTCCTGTCATGGTGCATTAAGCGTTTCTCCAAGTCTCCGGATAAACAAAAAAAAAAAAAAAGCGACACTTCGAATTCGTGCTCAAGACCGAGCCCAAAGAGGATCAGAAGACTGCGCTCCAACAACAGCTATATTGCGGCTTCTGGGCGATGCGTTAGCCAACGATCCAGAGAATGAGTTAGCGGCGGGACGTGACCGCGACAACGATTTCATCAAGTTTGAGCACGAGGAGGAGGTAAACATCAACGAGGATCCAACTATTCCCTAGAAAATCAGTAGTGCCAGAGACTGTCCAGCCTCAGCTCAACATAGGTACGAACGACATCCCGGGACAAGTTCAAGTCTATCACTGATATTGCCGCCCGCCAGCATCATGTGGCGGTCACCACGTGTACTAAGGGTAAATACAGCAGCGTGTTTGGGACTCCTGGCTCACATCGATGAACTGCTAACTAAGACTTGTATTGTTGGACTGCGACATATAGAGAGCGAGTCGATAGCGTGCGTGATCCACGGATAATCTAAGCTCGACTTCCACTTTGCCAAGTTTCCGCTACTGGAGTTCACTGAAGATCCGAAAGCGCGCTGCATCAGGGACCGGTGCAGGACACTCGGCTCACAACGATGGACTATCAACTTCACGAGCTCTCTCCATTTGTCCTCGACGATGAACTTGTCGGTTGCGCCTCTGTGGCTGGTCGTTCAACTCGTATACCAGAGACTCGTCAACGGCAACCAGATAGTCTAACTTAAAGATCTCATACGTTTAATTATTCCTCCGGGCTGTGGAGTGTAAAATGTACGACAAGATCTTCTTTCGTTACAGCTGTTTCAACCTCGGCATGAGAGTGACTGTGACGTTACCTCAATTATGGTCGACTCCCTGAACTGGATAAGTAATCACATATCGTTAGTACAGCAGAGTTCTCTGCAGCAGCAAGCAACACTTATTCCAGCTCAAGGTGAAGTCGATAGAGAAGTCTGTGCTTAAGTAAAAGCTGCAGAAGTTATTGAATAGTGCGTCAGACAATCAGAGCCCAAGAACAAGTTCGAGTCAGAATGCGATCGACTAAACGAGGAGAAGGTGGACGTCAACGAACCGTCATGGCCCGACGAGTTTGAAGCATAGCATACCCGTAACACCCGACAAAAAGTCCTAGCCTACTACGCGGCTGCTGCTTGGCCGATATACAACATAAATATTTGCCAACATATATAAATTTTCACGTCAAAAGTGAGAGGACGACCCAGCCTGGGTTGTCCTCTCACTTTTGACGTGAAAATTTATATATGTTGTTAACATGGAGAGGAATTCAAACTTTCATCAATATTTGCCTATATAACATCGCCGCTTCCTACAAAGACTAGCATAACGTAGATTTTTAATAAAAACCTGCGCAACCGTTCTCCTTACAAAAAATAACTTTACAAAAAAAGAGCAGAAATTTGAGTTGTGCTAGTCTTTGTTGGAAATCAGAATTGTGCTAGTCTTCGTAGAAAGCGACAATACTAAATAATAGCCTCTTGAGAGATTGTTTGTGTCAAAAACATTACTTTATAAGTTTATTTAATTAAACTCATTACAAGGTTATGAAATCAGTTAGAAAAACATCTTTTACAAGGTAAAATGTTGGCAACTATAAGTTATGCGTCCATCCTCACCAATCTGTATCTTAGTATTATAATTATAATTTTTGCTCTAAAAAGTTATAAAGTTCTAAAAGAAATTGTCAAATGTTTACAGCTTACAAAAGTTTTTCTATGTTTTTATCAATATACGCTAATGAATGTAGTGAAATCAGTTTTAAAGATGTCAAGTATTAAAAATTAGCACACTGACAAAAATCATTACTAATTACTCCGAGAAGAATCAATCTCACGTAGCTTCAAGATGAAAATCCGCTTTGTGCTTCATGATTCTCCCACATCTATTCTAAATCTTCTAAAACTAATCCAAATCATCTTGTGCAAAGAAATGAGCAAAATCATAAATATAAAAAAATCAACTAAATTCCTCCTAATAATAGAAGAATCATTTAAACACAAAGCGAATTTTCACCTTGAAGCTATTGTGAGACTAATTCTTCTTGGAGTAAGAAATGATTTTATAGCACTGTGTGGCATAAATCCGCATCTATGTCACACCTATCCGTGGCATAAATAGTCCATTATTGCACCGTGCTAATCGCCCTCGCTACGTTCGGGCGCTAACTGCAATAATGGAATGTAACGGATAGGCGTGACAGCGGATTTATGCTAGTCAGTGCTATAAAATAGCGTACGATACTCGTGGAATAAATAGTCCGATACGGTACGGCGTTTAGCTCCCTCGCTACGCTCGGGTGCTAATACACGCCGTGCCGTAATGGACTATTTATGCCACTTATATCGTAATATACTATTTGTAGGTGCAGGTAAGCTATGATTAGAAAAAATATATGCATGTCAAATTTTATTACGATCCGTCGCGTGGTTCCAAAATTATGGCGGTATACGTACACACGCACACACACACACACACACGATGTATTAACCACTAAAGAGGACATCTTAGAAGCACTGCAAAGGGAGTGCCGAGATTGCAGCGAAACTGCTGTGAACGAGAGGGCAGTAAAGTCGATGCGGAAGGCATATGGCGATACGCAGACCGCGGTCATCCAAATGCCAGCACAAATGGCTAAACAGATGATAGCAAAACAAAACATCAATATAGGATGGGGAGTTTGTAGAATACGGGAGGTACAACGAGGGACGCGACCATGTAGGTGCTATAAATGCCTAGGCTTTGGTCATATCGCCAAGAAATGCACAGTAGCACAGGACCGAAGTAAGTGCTGCTATAGGTGTGGGAGCAGTGAACATAAAGTGAAAGACTGCAACAACGAGCCGAATTGTATACTCTGTCGCGAAAGAGGCGTGCAAGGAGAAAATGACCATGCAGCTGGTAGCTATACATGCCCAGTCTACCTAGCCGCATTGGAAGACCTAAAGAAACAACGAAAATGAAGATAGTGCAGTTAAACCTAAACCACTGTGAGACAGCACAAGACCTACTGAACCAGTACGTCCGTGAGAAAAAGGTAGATATTGCCATTGTGTGCGAACAATATAAGGATCTAGACGAACCATCGTGGGAAATGGACATCACGGGTAAGGCAGCGATCTGGGCATGTGGAGACGTTGCTTTCCGTGGAAAAATGAAGACCCGCGAAGAAGGATTTATATGGACTAAGGTAGCGGGTGTCACTATTTACAGCTGCTACGCTTCCCCTAACGCTCCAATCGAGCAGTTCGAGCAAATGCTAGATCGGCTTGTACAAGACGCAGCGGGGAAGAAACCGGTACTAATTGCAGGCGATTTCAATGCGTGGGCGGTGGAGTGGGGCAGCATAAGGACTAACCACAGAGGATGAGTACTCCTAGAAGCATTTGCCCTTTTGGATTTGGTCCTGGTCAACCAAGGATGTACCCACACCTTTAGAAGAGGAGAAGCAGGGTCTATTGTCGACCTGACGTTTGTAAGCAGCAGCCTTATTGGCTCAGTTGACACATGGACAGTAAGTGAGCACTACACACATAGTGATCACCAGGCCATAATAATGGAGATAGGAATATCAAAACAGGTACCCAGAACGAGTACAACGACCAATAGAGTTAGCTGGAGAACGAAGGATTATGATTAGGAGATGTTCCTTTTAGCACTAGAGGAAGTGCAACTGTCTGGATCGGCGAGCAGCAAGGCGGCGCAGCTAACGGTAAACATCACCCGAGCATGTGACGCTGCTATGCCTCGAAGAGTAGCAAACAGTAGACGACCATCAGTGTACTGGTAGGATAAGGAGGTTGCGAGTGCTCGTAAAGAATGCCACCGGACCAGAAGACGGGAACAACGGGCAAGAAAGAAATACTATAAAACTGGTATAGGCCAGGAAATAGTAGATGCCCTCGGACAAGAAATGAAGGACGCTAAAAGGAGTCTTAAGAGAAAAATCCTCGAAAACAAACGACGGTGCCTTAAGGAACTACAGGACGAGGTCGAACAGGACCTTTGGGGTTCGACCGTATAAAACAGTAATGAAGAAGATTAAAGGAAGCTACATGCCCCCTCCAAAATGCCCAGAACTATTACGCCAGGTGGTGACCACACTGTTCCCCATGCAACTGGAAAAGCCAAGTGTCATCGAAGGAGGTGTGAATGAAGAGGCTGTTCCATCGATTACGATTAAGGAACTGCTAGCCGCCTGCAGAAGGGTTGGAAACAACAAGGCTCCAGGACTGGATGAGCGTAAATGGCATTCCCAATATTGCATTGAAGCATGCCATTTACGCTCACCCAGAGGTTTTTGTAGACTTATACAATGCATGTCTAGAAGAGGGAACATTCCCCACAAACAGGAGGAAACAGCGACTCGTACTTCTGCCAAAAGGAAAGAAGCCACCCGAGGAGGCCTCATCATACAGACCGCTCTGCATGTTGGATACCCCGGGCAAGATCCTGGAACGCATAATTTGCGCCAGAATGGATCATTTTATAGAAGGAAATGGTGGATTAGCCGAACATCAATACGGCTTCAGGAAGAATCGTTCAACCCTGGATGCAGTTAGCTTAGTATTCGACACTACGCAAACAGCGATAGAGGGGAAAAGATGGGAGGGAGGAAAAAATAAATACTGCGCCATTGTTACATTGGATGTCAGAAATGCATTCAATTCGGCCAAATGGAGTAAAATACACTCCGGAAGCAGGATGTGTCCATATATATAAGAAGGATGATATCCGACTATTTGAAGGACAGAATCCTATTATATGATACTGAGGACGGTACCAAGGCCTATAAGGTTACAGGAGGCGTCCCTCAAGGGTCAGTACTTGGCCCATTGACATGGAACATCATGTACGACGGGGCATTAAGGCTACAATTACCGGAACGAGCAACAGTCGTGGGATTCGCTGACGATATAGCAGTAGTTGTAGTAGCGAAACATAAAGAGGAGGTGATCGACATAGCTGAAGAAGCTACCCGTATAATACACGAATGGCTAACGGAAACGGGTCTGGAACTAGCCAGTCACAAAACGGAAGTTATTCTTATTAGTAGTAGGAAGAAGATAAAGGAAATCACACTGACGGTGGATGGACATGAGATCGCTTCTCAACCCACCATCAAATACTTGGGCATCACCATAGATGCAAGACTAAGTTTTAAACAACATCTGGAAATAGTCAGTGATAAAGCAGCATTGATGCCAAATGTAGGAGGGCCAACTCAGAAGCGAAGGTTACTCCTAGCCAGTGTGACCACGTCGATCATGCTATATGGAGCCCCAATTTGGGCAGAAGCGATGCGGGTGAAATCGTATGCACGAAAGTTAACTACCGTGTACAGGCGAAGTGCACTAAGAGTGGCGTCCGCTTACCGTACGGTATCGGACAATGCGGTCTGCATTATAGCAGGCATGCCGCCCATTGACCTTTTAGCACTAGAAAGGAAGGACTTATTCAAAGCTAGGAGAGAACAAATGACAAAAGCCAGAATGAGATCTGGGATACTTCAAGAAAGAAGACAATGGCTGAATGGCAAACAAGATGGGAAGCTAGTGACAAGGGGCGATGGACTCATCGCCTTATACCAAGGATAGAAGACTGGATTGGAAGAAGGCATGGAGAGGTTAACTACTACCTCACGCAGTTTTTGACCGGGCATGGATGCTTCCGGGTGTACCTACACCGGTTTAAACTTGACGACAGTCCGAACTGCCCAGTCTGCTTGGAAACTAGCGAAGATGCAGATCATGTCTTCTGTGACTGTTCGCGATACGAAAGTGAACGAGAAATACTCGAGTGCTACCTCTAGACCATAGTGACACCTGAGTCAATGATGACAGATATGCTAACGTCGGAGGATGGTTGGTGCGCAGTAAACAATTACGTAAGGACCATCCTCAAGAAAGTTAGAAATGACGAAGAAAAGAGAAGAGAAAGACAAGGCGAAACAGCCGAGTAAAATATGCTATATGAAAACCACTGAGCCGTAAATACGAAACGCTCCTTGGACTGATGCAGAGGAACGTAGGTCACAAAGTTGAGCTCTCACTCCCCTGCCCGATGCAGAAGAACGTAGGAGCTAGAGTCGAGTACCTTTGAGTGCTCCTCAGACCAATGCAGAGGAACGTAGGTAACTGAGTTGGAGCCCAGACTCCCTCACCCGATGCAGATGAACGTAGGTGTCGGGGTTAAGTCTGTCCAGATTATGACCGGACGATGCTGCAAGAAGTATACGACCGAACGATGCTGCAAGAAGTATACGACCAGACGATGCTGTAAGAAGCAGACGGCTGGAAGATGCAGAAAGAAGAAGACGAGTTTGATCCTGAACCCCTAATCACTTTGTTGGATGGGGGATGCATGGAAATGTCAAACCCTAAAGAAGAAGCCAACCAGGCTAACTAACGGGCCCCACGGAAGTATTGTTTAACAATGGTGCCTGTGGGGTTTCGGTGTCGGAGGGCCACTTGTGCAGAGCTTGCTCTGCCTAGGCCACAAAAAAAACCGCTGCCAATTCTTTGGCACGTAGCTTTCTTCAACATTATGTAATGCTTAATATCAGAATTGTTTTCACTTCATATATAATTATATCATTTTTTTTTTTTTTTTTTTATGGATACAATTAGTTGGAATCAATTACATACATATAATTATCTCTCTCTCTCTCTCTCTCTCTCTCTCTCTCTCTCTCTCTCTCTCTCACTCTCTCTCTCTCCCCATCTTTCTTTCGTATATCTTGCATTGTTAAACTGATCTCCAAGAGACATCACCCTCCCTTTTTTACCTAACATCTTATTTACTAACACTTTAAAATATTTTATTTAACGTAATCTTTGTATTAATTACATCTAAATGATATCGTTTCCTCACCACCAAGCGGTAGATATCTCGGCGCATTTTTTTTTTTTTTTTGTAAGGAAATGTAACAGTTTTAACATTGCGTCACGTAAAAATAACGATTCATAGTATACAGGGTGAGAAAAAAATTTTGAAGCTTCATATATTCGAAACTAATTGGTTTCGTAAACAACCCAAACATAGGGATCAAGAAAATTAAAGTGGTACATAGTTCTAATTGCCTTAAATAATCATGTATTTTTTCAGAATGATTCACTATTTAGTTTTTGAGTTATAACGATTTAAAAAAATTTCACTTTATGGTGTATAATAAAAGAACGACGAAAGATAATATAAATTCTCCGCGGTAAAAAGATAGGTAATTTTATTCTCTTTCATGTGCATATTAAGCAATTTTCTTTTATTAACTTTTTCAATAACTTTATTGGAGAAAACTGAAATCTCAAAACTAAAAAATCGCTATAAAAAAACAACACGCCTACAAAATGTAAAACGGACTGTTTTCCCATCATGCTATAGTAAAAACGAAGAAAATGAGAGTTGGTAGATCACAATCCACTGAGTAGAAGCTGAGATACAGATGTCGACGACCGAACACACACACACACACATCCATACGGACATTTTCTAAAAACACTATTTTTCGACTAAAAATGCATCAAAACAGACTTTCTACATGTTTTTACACAAACTCAAAAAATCACCATTACAAGGCTTCCTTAGGAAGGAAGCCAAAAAGCATGTTAGATTTAAATAAATATTTTTTGCAATCAAGTAATAACAAACTTGTTTTCAGCTAGTTACTAGGTTAATAAAAACTAAATATTTTTATAAGGTAAGAAGTATTTACTGAATTGTAAAAAATATATATTTTTTTAAATGTATAAAAACAACCCTAAAATTAATTTTAATAAATATTTCATTGCATTTACAAAATAAATAGTATATTCAAAAAAGGAAGATCTTGCAGTGAGTTCAAAATATTCTTCATTTAAAAAATATTTACTTAAATACAAAAAACATAAGCTTTAAAAAAAGAAGGTCGAGCTGCATTTTAGGAAATACTTACTTGTAGATACACATTTTTTTTAAAAGTAAATATTGCCTTGACATTAGCATATTTAGCATTCAGAAAATATTTACTTACTCTCTAAGACTGAATCAGTGAAATTTTCACTGATTGGATCAGTGACCGACTTTGTCACAATCAGTGATTTTCACTGAAGAAAAAGTGGAATTCAGTGATCTCATAACGGAAGGTTCAAGATCACTGGCCAATCAGTGAAATTTCACTGAAAAATCAGTGACTTATTGTACGAAAGCTCCAATCGCCGATTAATTAGTTTTTTCTGAAATATTAGTGAATTTAACTGATTCATCAGTAAATTATATTTTTTAAAGTTCTATATTTTCTTGTAAATTATTATCTCTCATTGTTGCATTAGTGACTCTAGTCGTTCACCAATTTATTCATCAAATGCGTCCGGCCCGTCATGTCAGTATGAAACCATACGCGTATGAAAATCTTCAAACATATATGATTGTGATAACGACGCTTTTGATGAATAAATAAAAAAATTAATATATTTTACATTGAATTCAATTTTTGTTCATTTACAACCATTTTTGTAACTGTATATAATCAGTGAATAGTCACTGATAAAACAGTGAATAGCCACTGATCAATTAGCTATAATACAATATTATCCTACCAAAAATTCACTACTGAAATAGTGAATTATTATTCACTAATAATCACTGAAAAATCAGTGAATTTGTAGCAAAGAAAATTTTAAAAGTCACTGATTTCAGCAGCGAACTTTTCACTGATTACACCAGTGAACTTTTTGTCACTGATTCGATCAGTGAATATTCACTGATTCGCCGTGGGTGATTCCTGGCTTTTTTAATCAGTGAATATTCACTGATTCATGTTCAGAGAGTATACACAAAAGAAATATGCTATAAAAAGAGAATATCGAGCTGCATTTTAGGAAATACTTACTTGCAGATACAACTTTTTTTTAAATTTCAATAATAGTAAATATTGCCTTGACATTAGCATATTTTGCATTCAGAAAATATTTGCTATACATTTTACATGAATTTTAAGTAAAAGTTCACTAAATATTTACTATTATTAGTATTTTTTAGTAAATTACAGACGCATTAGTTCATACTTATGAATTTAGAAACATGTAAAAGTCTGCAAAAAGACGAAATACTGAAGAATAAATAAATCGAATGATTTTCAAAGAATATTCACAATGTTTAAAAGGGAAAATAATTACACAATTAGATTATAACTTCATTGAACTTAACTGAGAATTTATTTAACATTTACAAAAGTATTTTAATCCATACAATAAGATAATACATGACTACTTTGGTCGGACGTAATATGCACTTTATACGCATGGTGATCGACTGATTCTTTGTGTTTTAAAAATCCCCATTCATTTGTTTCTAATACTTTGTAACCACAAACGTGTGGTTTTAATTTTTCCTTTAATTTATTATACAATAAATAAAACAAACTTCGTTTTCATTGATCAAAAATAAATATTTTATTTTCGCAAAGGAAATGTTGAAATGTTTTGTAGTTATATTTAAAACAATATCTAGTTCATAGCATGTTCCACATATTTTGATCCATGAAAAACACAAATTTGAAGAACTTTTTGGCGGTAAATATTCTTTCAACTTATTGAAATCAATAGATTTCTCTAATTCAGATAATGAAGTCCCACAAGATATTTTATCAGAATTTCCAATATTTTTAACCAGTCTATGACAAAACCGTAACTGTTGTTTTAAAGTTATTTTTTGTAAGGAGAACTGTTGCGCAGGTTTTTATTGAAAATCTAAGTTATGCTAGTCTGTGTAGGAAGCGGCGATGTTATATAGGCAAATATTGATGTTGTATATCGGCCAAGCAGCAGCAGCGTAGTAAGCTAGGACTTTTTGTCGGGTGTTAAGGGTAAGCTATGTTTCAAATTCGTCGGGCTTTTGTCGCTGCCAATCTCCGGGGCCATGTCGGTTCGTTGACGTCCACCTCCTCCTCGTTTTGTCGATCGCATTCTGACTCGAACTAGTTCTTGGGCTTTGATTGTCTGACGCACTATTCGACAGCTTCTGCAGCTTTTGCTTAAGCACAGACTTCTCTATCGACTTGACCTTGAGCTGGAATAAGTGTTGCTTGCTGGCAGTTAGAGTCGTGGAGCGTCTCCGTCGGTCGTCCTTTCGGCGCTCTCCAGCTGCGGAGAACTCTTCTGTACTGACAATATGTAACGATAATTGAGGTAACGTCACAGTCACTATCATGCCGAGGTTGAAACAGCTGTAACGAAAGAAGACCATGTCGTACATTTTACACTCCACAGCCCGGAGGAATAATTAAACATATGAGATCTTGAAGTTAGACTATCTGGTTGCCGTTGACGAGCCTCTGGTATACGAGTTGAACGACCAGCCACAGAGGCGCAACCGACAAGTTCATCGTCGAGGACAAATGGAGAGAGCTCGTGAAGTTGATAGTCCATCGTTGTGAGCCGAGTGTCCTGCACCGGTCCCTGATGCAGCGCGCTTTCGGATCTTCAGTGAACTCCAGTAGCGGAAACTTGGCAAAGTGGAAGTCGAGCTTAGATTATCCGTGGATCACGCACGCTATCGACTCGCTCTCTATATGTCGCAGTCCAGCAATACAAGTCTTAGTTAGCAGTTCATCGATGTGAGCCAGGAGTCCCAAACACGCTGCTGTGTTTACCCTTAGTACCCAGCATTCACGTACACGTCGTGTCTGTGACGATCTATGCGATATAATTAATTAAGGGCTTGAGTTGTTAGCGATCGCTCAGCGCTTATACAGAGACTTAATTCTTATCGGGAGGTACGCGGTGACCACCACATGATGCTGGCGGGCGGCAATATCAGTGATAGACTTGAACTTGTCCTGGGATGTCGTTCGTACCTATGCTGAGCTGAGGCTGGACAGTCTCTGGTACTACTGATTTTCTGGGGAATAGTTGGCTCCTAGTTGACGTCTACCTCCTCCTCGTGCTCAAACTCCATGGAATCGTTGTCGCAGTCACGTCCCGCCACTAACTCGTTCTCGGGATCGTTGGCTAAAGCATCGCACAGAAGCTACAATATAGCTGTTGTTGGAGCGCAGGCTTCTGATTCTCTTTGGGCTCGGTCTTGAGCGCGAAGTCAAAGTGACGCTTACTGTTCGTCAAAGCGATCGGTTAAGATTAACTCTGCTGCACCGATGACATATAAGGCATATGACAGAGTTCAGGCTTCTTATGATCGAGGCGGCGTCGCTCAGGTTAAGATTAATGTTGCTGTACCGGAAGATTGAGAAATTCGACTTTGCCGTCTTCGACACGTTTTGGAGGGATAAGTAAATGAGCTTATGGGAGAAGAGAATCGGGGTGTATGTAGGTATATATATAAGTATATAGGCATTGCAGCCAACGGGGTCCGTGAAGCCGAGCTTGGAATGGACGTCGATCACGCCGTTGATCTCAATTCTCGCTCTTGTTGCCACAGGCCAGCGTGTTCTACTACAGAGCGATTGCCCTCTCCAGTGCCCTCTCCAGTCCATCGATGCGAGCCAAGGGTCCTAGGATGATCCTTGATACTTAAATTTGTTTGTGCCTACTAAGCACAGCCCTGAGCCCACACGATAGTCAACGCATTGGCTCTCATACACTTTCATAATGACCTCGTAGTCCTTAATGCACATACGCGATGGGCACATCGCACATCATTTTCTTCTTTGTTCCTATTATGAGAGAAGTTGACACTAAAACTTGAGCTGCAAAACAATCTGCACTTTCAGTAACACTATCGTTTGCATTGTACGTTTCCGAGGAAAGGTTAGGTGCACCTGGGGAGTTTTAGAAAACTATCCACAAGGAGCTCAATCGAGAGAGCTTGATCGACGAGTATAGAGGATTACAGAATCACAGATACCTGCGCAGAGTGTATAGGACGTAGGTACGTAGAGCCTTTGATAGTCATATGGCTCTGACTAACTCACAGAATATACACTCCGTCTACTCTGTGTGCTCGGCTCTCTATATATAATACTCGAGATAATACTGCAACACAGCGATCCGATTCTTCAGACTGTACTTCGATAAAGCAGGCGCAAGCAAGCGCTCCGTCTGCTCTGTGCGCTTGGCGGACACCTCTCTCGCTCTCTCTCNTCTCTCTCTCTCTCTCTCTCTCTCTCTCTCTCTCTCTCTCTCTCTCTCTCTCTCTCTCTCTCTCTTGATCTTTTAGGTATAATATGCAGCTCTCTGTCTCCGTACGCTCGGCTCTCTGCAGCGGATAGCTCTCTTGAAGTCTTTTATTTAATAATTACGTTTTGTACAAATGTAAATAAATAGTTAGTTTGTATTGTATGTATACAATTATATGAGCTTCTAACCTCCCATAACCAACAATCTCAGTATTGTTGAAACTGACTGAGCCAGAAAAAAAGAGAATCGGGGAGGCGAAAAATTAAAGAAATATCACAAATTAATTTTCAATCTTAATTAATTTTCTGAAAGAGAAATTTTGTTTGCACAATTCTACGGTAATTAGAAAGATCTAATTTAAATCTCTAAGATAGAATACTCATACATGAGCATTAATATCGGAACAAACAATATAATAGAATGATTCGTAAAACGTGTATAGGTTATCTAGCAAATTCAAAGTATAATAGGGTCGCGGTGCTCCCAACGGCACAGTGTATAAAACTTATACTTGCCATCAGGGCACTACCGCACCCCTTAATTTTTAATTAATTTCAAGTTTTTTAAGTATTTAAGTCTTGATATAATAGTTAAAAAACATACTTTGAAATCAAAAATTGAGGTTGAATACTTAAAAAACTTGAAATTAATTAAAAATATATTATTCTATTTATTTTGACCACATGTAGTATCTCTGTATGTTTAGAAGTATTGAGAATAGTCAAAATACCGTCGGCCTGCATAAGAGCTAATAGTTTCCCGATAATCCTCCGCCATTTTGGTAGCTATATAGGTGGCGTCATTACCCAACATTATGGTTATGACATTACCCAATAGCATTTCGCTCTCGCGACGTCATCGAGTAAGACGCGGACAGTGATTGGCTGGCTGAATTTGGCTAAAGACCTGTCCGATGGCGCGCGCGCATCGTCTATTCTCGTGTACGACACGCCGAATATCGGTGCGCGCACGACAAATATCGGTGCGTAATCGCCAATACACCGTGCGAAATAGCATCGTTCACGGTTGTGGTAATAACGCTGACAGTTACGCGACCGTCACATGACAGTCAATCCGTGTTGGAAATTTGAAACTCGATAATTTTTTGAACTTAATTAGTAGGATTAAGTAAATAAATATTTATTTGTAGTATATCGAGTGCTTTTGGATAATATATTTGAAAAAAAATTTTTTAATTCAAATACTAGACTTCATAAAAAAAAGTTACAAAAAAGTAATAACTGCGTTTGGTAAAAAAAAAATGTTAACTTAAATCAAGTTGCATCTTTTTTGAAAACAAATAAATATTTTGGCTGTAACATCTTAACTATTAAATAATTTATTTATTTTAATATAAAAAGTATTTCTTGTGATCAAGTGCATATTTATTTGCATAATAGTATTTATGAAAAAATGTAACATGCTTTGTCTGATAAATATTTCGTTGCAACAAAATTAATATATACTGATCACAATAAAACATTTACTTAATTTTTACTAATAATAATCTCATCATGAAGTTGTCGATTTGCTTCCTCCTAGAGGAAGCTTTGTAATAGTAAAATTTTCGACTTTGTCAAAAATAGGTTAGAAATCCATTCTGAGGTGTTTGGAGTTCAAATCACGTGGTTTTAGAAAATGTCCGTGTGGATGTGTGTGTGTGTGTGTGTGTGTGTGTGTGTCTGTGTGTATGTGTGTGTGGATGTGTGTGTGAGTGTATGTATACCGTAATATTTCTGAATCTAGTCTGTGAATGTCAATAAAATTTGATATGTATATCTATTTTGGAATTCTGAATTCGGGAAAGTAAGTCTTTTTTGAGTTTGCCAACTAGTTTTCGTTTAATGGCCATTTTTTTAATTTTGCAAAACTTATTTTGTGTTCATTTTATCTTCCCACTGCTACAAACAATTCAGCTACTACGCATTTGAAATATAATAAAATTATCTACTTTTTCCCGTTTGGCCTTCGGGATCGACCGCACCGTTTAGCAGAAAATGCGAAAATGGTGAATTTTTTTGAAGAAGCCATATCTTTTAATTGGAATATTAGAACCTCACGAAAAAATCATGTTGATGGGTCACGTGTCAAACTATATTCCACTAAAATTTCAAGTGGTTTGACTACTTATTTTTTCAGTAATAAATCGAAAACTGAAAAAAATGAGTTTTCTATGTCCAACATTTATGAGAGTAAAAAGACTTTAATACATTTGAAATTTTGGGAAAAGGTAGATTTGTTATGTCACTCGGCTAAGTTCTTTGCGCAACTTTCGAAACCCTACGATTCTTGAGATATCAAGCTTTGAATTTTTTTTTGAAAATTTTTTGATTCCTTATATCTTTAAAACATAGTATATAGTCGACTGCTTCATAAATTTTTTTGACTTTTTACCATAAAAAAAGCTATCTGCTGTTAAAATTTGAAACGATTTCATTGAGAGGTTCCTGAGTTATAAGCCAATCTCTAAAATCCGATTTTTTTCACACAGTTTTGCTTCCTCCTAGAGGAAGCTTTGTAATAGTAAAATTTTTGACTTTGTCAAAAATAGGTTAGAAATTCATTTTGAGGTGTTCGGAGTTCGAATCACGTGTTTTTAGAAAATGTCCGTATACGTTTTACACAAAAATGTTAAATATAAAAGTTGTAAACATTTTTAAAATACAACTTCTTACCGTGACAAAGATATTTTTTAACACTTTTTGACATACAACATTCCTAGAAGCAATTTTTTGATACATAAATTCAATAATAACTTCGCTGCAACATGCCTCATCTGACCCAGTGCGAAAAATGTGTGAGATTCGATATCTCAGCCTGCTCTGAGAAGCCGGACACGTCCCTCTAAAGTATGCTATTATAATACATTTTCTAAATGAAACCCTATTACTAAATCAAATCTTGATAAAATCTTGAATCTTCTGTTAACTATCTTTAAAATCCTCTTGAAAATCCTCTTAAGTCCTTCCATGTTAAATTGTTTTTTGTTCACCTACAAGAAAAATAGAATTTAATTAATAAAACTAGAAAACAATGACTGTATAATTTAATTAACTGTTAAAGAAAAACCAGCCTCTTAAATACATGATTATAGATACGTATAGTAGAATTATAGTAGTGCCATAGTCTTGAATGAAGTTACGTTCCAACTCCAAGATTTTGATAGCTCAGTTATCAACACCATCAGTATCCTTAGGTTGACTCCGGTAGACGCAGTAGACCATAATCCAACAAATGCAGAAGTTTTTATACACCTAGACATACAGAAAAATATTACAAAATGAAACTCATAAATAATTATTGAGAGATTCAGACCACTAATCTCAGCATAAAAATTCGAATCAAGGTAGCTTTTACGTATTAATACCGTCAAACCTCATGTCTCATTGTCAGTCACATAATTCACATTTACAAACAGAAGATTATCATCATGAACACTGAAAAGGTATCCGCGAGCCATTTTTTTTTTTTTTTTGTTTATCCGGAGAGTTGGAGAAATGCTTAATGCACCATGGCAGGAGCCGTGTGGGACTCCCCGTGTGTGGGACTCTCCTGGCGCAGGACAGACGCCAGGCATACCCACTAAAACTCCACCTCTCAGAGGGCCGCGAGAATCCCCCCCGGTAGCCGCTTTCGCATTCCTTCGGGGGGTCGCCTGTCTTGTTACGACTTATAGGTCATCTATCGTTGTCTAGTCAGCTAAGCACCCGTCACTATTTTTCGCGCAGAGAACTGTCTCCACGAACACCGTTATGTCGTCCCAATTGTGCTTGCTAGCAAGCATCGTTTTCACTACCGTGTCGGGCGTAAATACCCCTACCGGCACCTCTAAGATTCTACGCCTACCAGCCCACCGAGGGCAGTCAAGAAACGTGTCTCTCACGTCGTCCCGTTCGTCACCGCAGTATTTGCAACCCGGTGTCGCTACCTTGTTCATCGCGAACAGGTAACTCCTAAAGTAGCCGTGTCCGGAAAGAAATTGGGTGAGATAAAAATTGACCTCCCCCCATCTTCTGCCTACCCACGGGCCTACCTCCTTAATCAATGATTTCGTCCATTTCGCATGGCGGCATTCACTCCATCGCTCCTGCCATTTCCGCATCGTCCTATCACGTTCCTCGGTTCGGATTTCCACCCTAGCCGATTCCCGGAGACTCTCGTAGATCCGCTTGCGTTCAATTGCAATCAGATCCACGGGAATCACCCCCGCGATAACCATTGTCGCGTCCCCAGGTACCGTTCGATACGAGCACGCGATCCGAAGCGCCCCTCTAAGCTTAATCGACTAAGCTGCGCCACCCTAATCGCCGCCTTTTCGCATACGCTGTCTAAATGCGCCCCGTAGTTCAGCTTCGTATCTAGGGTTACCCCCAGGTACTTGGCTGTCGGCTTCGTCGTTATTGTTACATCTCCGACGCGCATCTTTATGATGGTCGAGACCCGCTTCCTAGTCAAGAGAACTATCTCCGTCTTTTCGAGTGCTAGTTGTAGTCCGTGGTCGGTCATCCATTTTAGCACCCGGGCCATTACCGCGTTCAATTTGCCCTACGCGATCTCCACATTTCTAGCTGTTATAACCGCCGCTACGTCGTCCGCGTACCCGACGAGTTTAACATCCTCCGGTACTACTACTCTAAGTAACCCATCGTACAGAATGCCCCAGAAGTCCGGTCCCAAGACCCTGCGCCACCCCTGCCGTTATGGGCCTGCTCTTACGTCCCTCCGCGGTTTCGTATTCGATCGTGCGCTCCCTCAGATAATCCTCTACGAGTCGCATGATGTACCAAGGCACCCCAAACGATCGCAGAGAATCCAAAATGTCGACCCATCTAGCCGAATTGAACGCGTTTTTCGCGTCTAGTGTTACGAGCAAGACCAATGGCCTAGCCGCATGACATACTTCATCCGTTTTCTTGAACGTGTCCGTTACTTCTCTGATCACACCGATTGTTGGGCGTCCCTTTCTGAAGCCGTATTGCTTATCTGAAAGGTCCCCCGCCTCCCTGACGGCGCTTAATATTCGCGGTTTTATTAGCGATTCGCCTGTCTTTCCCATAGTGTCGAGTAGGCTCAACGGCCTGTACGATGGCTCCGCGCCCGCCTGACCTTTAGCTTTTTCAATTAAGACTAGCCTAGCCCTTTTCCACCGCGGACTGAACACGCCCTGCACCAGGCACTGATTGTACATTTCCAGGAGCAGCTCAGGCCGTTGTTTGGCAACGGCCTTAAGTATTTCCGCGGGAATGCCATCCAGTCCCGGAGCCTTACCGCTCTTCAGGGAAGAAGTTGCCGCGATAAGTTCGCCTTCGCTAAAAAGGGGTATCTCATCCGTCAGTTCGTCCGTCATTTCTAATTGAGGTCGGGTGGGATGGGTGGGAAACAGCTTGTCAATTATCTTCTCGATCGCCTCTGCCGCCATCGGTTCCATTCGCCCCATTTCTCCTATTTTTCGCGTGACGATCGCGTATCCCTCGCCGAACGGATCGTTCTCTACATCATCTAGGATCTTGTACCAGCAGCGGCGCTTACTTTCTTTGATTGCGTCCCGGAGTCTCTTCTTCGCCTCGTCGTACCCGCGAGCAAGTTCTTGAGCCGTTGGGCGGTTATGGGCCCTTTGAGCTCTTCTTCTGGCTCGAAGGCTTTGCTTTCTAAGCTCAGCGATTTCGTCCGTCTACCAGTAAACCGGACGTCTGAGGTGGCCGGTGGATACTCGGGGCATCGTTGCGTCGCACATCTTGGTGATTAGCCTAGTAGTGCGTTCTACTAGGATATCGGCTTTCTCACGTCCGCCTAGTTCACCCGGAAGCCCATTAGAAGGTAATTCTGCGCTTCGAATCACCTCCGTAAGCGCCTCCCGATTAAGACGTCGAGTGTTCCATCGTGGTTCCATGCTGTTTCCGCTTCTTCGCCTCTCCGCGCGTTCTTCCTCGATGTTAAAATGAATGTACTGGTGGTCGCTAGCAGTAAATTCTTCCGTAACGTGCCAGCATCTTGCGGATCGTACTTTCCCCAGCGAAAGGTACATCCGGTATCGACTCCCCGAAACCTGGTCTGCGGTAGGTAGCTGTATTTCCCTCGTTCGCAACTACCAGTCCTATCCTTGCTGCCATCTCAAGTATCGCCCTACCTCTCCTATTCGTCTGTGGCATGCCCCACTCTGTCGCTCGCGCGTTAAAGTCGCCCCCGACTACTAGGTCCCCAGGAACGTCTTTTATCGCGTCTTCTAGGGCCCCTAACCTTGTCGCGAAGTCGGCTGCAGTTAGGTTCGGTGACAGATACACGCTGAAGTAAGTGACGCGACCCACCCTCACCCGCACGTAATCGTCTCCGGTTACCGTATCCGCGATTCCCCGCCTGGGCACCCAAACAGCGGCAGTTTTTGCGCCGTTGGACACCCAGCCAGGTGCATCTCGGTCCATATACTGCTCACTTATGAGGAGGATATCCACACTCTCCTCCGCGATGAACTGCGGTAGGAGATCGTGTGCCAGCTGCTCCTGTGACCTTGCAGTATTCGCGCCATTATTTTTGGGTCCTAGCCGCTTTTAGAGCGTTGCGGAAGACCGCGCACGCTCCGGTTCTTGGAGCATGCGCCGTCCTATCGCAAGGCACCTTTGCTTTTGTACACAAAAAACACTTCATTTCTTGAGCCGGCACAGAGCATTGCTTGGCCTTGTGCCCAGCCGCACCACATTTCCAGCAGCTGGTGCTTCTGTCGGGACCCTTACATTGCGCTTTAACGTGACCGTATCCGAGGCACCGGTAGCATCGCGTGGCGCTCGCTCGAACCCGCACCCGGCAGTTGACCCACCCGATACGGATCTTGCCTATATTGAGCAGGGCTGTGGCCTTGGTCTGGTCCATTTCGACCACTGCCACCCTCTGCTCTCTCGAGTTTGGTTCGAAGAGGTGCACTTTGGTATCTTGTTCGTCGCACCCCGTGGCCACAGCGATGGCGCCGCAGACTTCCTCCTTTGTCGTAAGGCCGTCAATGTCCCTGATCTCCAGTGTAGTTCTGGTAATCTTGCCCCTAACTGTGCCTGCATGCCCTATTGCGGTTTGTATGGCCGTTTTGAGTGATTCCATTTTGTCTTCACTCTTACCCACGACAACCAAAACGCCACCGTCTTTCGTTTTGCTAAGATACTTAACCTCTGTATTCAATTCTTCTGGCTTAACCTTTGCCTTGATCTCTCTCAAGATATCGGCGTAAGTCTTACCCAATTCCGGTCTTATGAGGATTGCGTCTCCCCTCTGCCGCGAGGTCTTACCTGCGCTTTTCCTCAGTTGTTGAGGCTGGCTTTGCTCCTGTTTTTTCTGTCCTTTCTTCTTTGCTGTTCTTCCTGCAGCTAGCTGCCAAGCCCCTTGTGTGTGTGTATCTGCAGCTTCCTCTTGCGTTTTGCTCGTAGACGGTGCAGATCTATCCTCCTTCTTGTCTTTTTTGGCGGGGGTACCGCCGCCTCCATCGGATGATGTCCGTCCCCTCTTCTTTGGCTTGCAAGACTTCGAACGGTCTTCTCCAGGTTGTTGAGATCGCAGCTTTTTCGCGCCATCCGCTATCTTGTCGAGAAGCGTGAAAACTTCAATCATAATAGCTCCTATTACCGGTAGTCCCTCTTTGATCGTTGTATTCACGTTCTTCTGCTTATCCAGAGTTTTTATCATCTCTCCGTTCATTCGTCTTATTTCCAGCAACTTTTCTCGGAGGCTGGCGTGTTCTTTTAGCCATAACCCTATCCCTGTCATATTTTCGTATTCAGCGGCACTCATCGCGCTGGCTATACTAGTGCTGCTGGTTGACTTGTGGATTGGGTATCCACCGTCTTGCGATGCTGGCACCTTTAGGGTGTCAAATGTCAGGTTTCCCTGCACCTCTTTTCCTGGTTCGTTCATAGTATCCATTTACATCAATTTTCTTCGTCCCGGCATGTGTCCGACCACCCAGATCCTCCCGTCTATGGGGGCAGCTGACATGGTCCCAACACATGACTGAAGGCGGTGCCAGACTGGGTACATCATACGAAGATATAGCGCTCGCTGTTGTACTAGCCCATCTCCGCTCTCTCGAACCTCCCACTCCGAACAAAAGTGATTGGCTCTCTGGAGAGTTTCTAACAGACGTCACACGACATCACACGCTCGCTCAAGCCGTTTGACTGGTACGAGCTAGGTAACCAGCCTCCCGTCTTGCCGTCAGCAGAAGCCAAAGATGGTTCAGGTCACTTCGGCGCGCAACCTCGGATTGCTTCCCTATCCAGGATCTCCCTTTGGCAGCTCACGGGTCGCACCACACGGCAAACACGGCGGCCTGTTTGGTCCACGAAGCATATTTTATTTCTGCTTTACTCTCCAAGGTTACCACCTCGGCGAGCACTCCCCTATCCGGGGACGCGCCGCATACGGGGTTACAGGCTCCCCGCGCGGATCCGCGAGCCATTAGACATCTGTTTACTGAACTTATCATAGGGGAAAAAGCGTTTCAAGTTAAAACTTATTGAAGATACAATATAAATTTAACATACAGTTTAAGTTTATTCTAATATTTCCAAAATTACCTTGTCAGATAGTATAAATCCATATCCAGATTCGTATTAAAATAGTTGAAGTATCCAAGAACGCCAACCAATACTCCAAGACAGCATCAATTCAGTTGCAAGATCGTCTCAAGGTGATCCAATAAGCTGGCAACGCCAAACAGGACTGCCGGATAGTAGAAATAGAGCTCCAGGATCATTCGCAGGTGGTTGAGCCAGCTAGAAACGCCAACCAGCACTTGCAGAAAGTTCAAATGTAATTCTAAGGTTGTCTCCTGGTGATGACATCAGCCAGAGATGCCAAGCAACACGATCAGATACCATAAATCCAGCTCCAGAGTCGTATTGAGGCTTTTGAAGTACCTAGAAACGCCAACCAGCACCACCAGAGAGAGAGAGAGAGAGAGAGAGAGAGAGAGAGAGAGAGAGAGAGAGATATTGAATCCAGTCCAGGGTGATCTTGGGAGGCATCGGATTACTAACTCTACAAAACAGATCACAAATTACACTGATTATACTGCCAATAACACAATAGATATCACAATAGATATAAACATAATGAACACAGGAAATAGAACAAAGGAAAACCAGTCGTAGATCTTATGCGATAGTTAATTCTTCATCAGAGCAGCATCTTGCAAGAAGAATGTATCAGCACATCAATAGAATGAGCAGGAGCAGCATTCGCAGGAGTACTCCAATTCAAAAAACAAAGGATAACCTCCAAGCAAAAACTCAAGTTTCTTGTTGGAGCTACATGTCTTCCTATACTGCAGCACTCCTTTATGAATGACACTCACATTTCTCACACATCGCATCGTCGGTGCCATTCCGGGTGCATCACTTTTGAATACCTTTTGCACTGTCTTACAAAGCAACAACCGTGAGCAGCTGATCCGCGAGCGGGATCGCGGTGAGCAGATGTTGCTTGTAAACACGTATAGGCACCATAGCAGCACTTCTGTTCTGATTTTAAAACTACATATAACATTGCTGCATCGCGTCGTTGTTTCCGTTTTTTCACTACGCACTCACTTATATCGCCGAAAAGTTAAATAGAGCAAAACATTGCGGTTAGCGGAGGCTGGGAGGCAGTTTCAAAAAGTCAAAACACACACGGCAGACGGCTGCATGAAGCCGAAAGCGTTTATCTTACTTTCTTTGTAATCGATCTCAAGTGTATTTGTTTTAATAAAAGGGTTTTTTATGCCGTTTGGCTTTTTCCCTAAAGTGTAGTGTTTTATTTTTAGTATACCGGATAATTGCATGCAACATTTCAATTCATCTCAATTTAAGAAATAATCGAATTTCTCTGAACAAGGCTCTTTGTGCCTCCCACAAAGAAGCCAAGATTATTCACCGATCGTTAAGACAGAACCACGGATTAATATCATTTTAGACTTTTGTAAGATGAGATCGACTATTTGTGCAATGGATTATGAAAGAAAGAAAGAGAATATGTATGGAGCCGTCCGTTGATATGTATATCACTTACCTCGTATTTATTCGCTTCTGACCTGTTCTGCTACCAGCGCGTCCTCTCAGTGGGGCGTTGGCTCGATTTTCAAAGCGGAATGATTATACGAATGCAAATAGTCGCGTCAGGAATTTGGAGTTAAAGGTCAAAATGTGCACTCATGATTTAATTGTTGATTATAAGCAAGTTTATTTAAGAATTATTAAAGACAGAATTTGATTAACACTCGCTTGCAACTAACTGATGTATCTTAGACAATTATTATTTTCCTCAGGACGACAACCGACACAAACGACAATAATATTCTAAGTTTTGAACTGCCGAAGATATTCTAAGGTTTTGAACCGTCGAAAATATTCAAAGTTTTGAAAGAAGTTACACGTAAAAAGTTTAAGTCCCAAGACGATATACCGGACCGGGCTCTGCTCGGGCAGAGCTTCCGCGTGGTGAAATTTCGATGAGATACTGTCTGTGGGGCCCGGCGGACTAGGGCCTTATATACTCGAAATCGCCCTCACCGACACCCTTTACGTACATAGGTAGTAGTGAACATTTGTAAATAGCACATCCAATCAGAGAGCTTAGATGCTGCATATTTCCTTATATGGTTCCTCTGGATTCGGGTCTTGTTGCTATAGGCATTTTGAAAGCCATTCTTTTGTACTTGTAGCACTGATGGGTTTTTTCCTCGCTCCCCTATGTAGAGCGTCTTTCCTCTTTTGCGGATAGAGTCGCCGCCGTTGACTTCGGGGTCTTATCTCTCAATACACGAGTGCGAGTGGTCTAGGACTCCTTCTATTCATGCTCGTTAATATGCCGTTTTCTTGTAACGACGACGAAATTCACGTATGCTCCCGTCTTCTTCTGCACTCATGACCTCGGTGTAGTATTCTCATTGGTGTTGGGGGCGCACGTGCACTTGCTGTTCAAACGTGTGCCCTCTCCTTCATGATGTTTTCGTAGTTTTAAGACGAAGCCCTCCTGCTGGAAGTGTGCAGGCGCTCACAGTTCAGACGCGTGCTTGCTTCTTCGGCAGATACGAACAAAACTCTCCTTCTGGTGTTACAGATGTGCAGGCGCTCACAGTTCGGACGCGTGCTTCCTTCTTTGTCAGATTCGGACGAAGCTCTCCTTTTGATGTTATATGAGCACGTGTACTTGCTGTTTGGACGCGCACCTCCTTCTTCTTGGTACTCTCGCAGTTTCAGACGCTTCTATTAATGTGTTTGCTGGAAATGTATGTGTATCTATTGTTCACAGTGTCGGTCGTTCGCCCATATGTATGCGGATCAGTCTCGCGTGATTTAAATTTATGATACGTATATAAAGATGAAATATAATCTAGTTATCCAACTTTCGCGGTTTTGAATTTTGAATTCGACCCGTTTAAATCTTTTCCCGCTTAGCTCTATTTAAATACGAAAACTAAGCATTTCACACTCTTTTATCGTTTTTTCGATATCCCCTCATAGACTGTTCGGATCGTCATCCACCTCCGTCGGTGCATCCGTTTCCTCGAGCACCTGAAACCGATTCCTTATTTCTACTTAATACTTAATTCGCTCTATCCCGTTTCATAGCTTTTCAATATCGAATGTTTCTACTTTACTCGCTCGTTTACTATTTTGCCCGGCTACTAATTTGGCCCTTAATTTGGCTACTACTAGAAAATGATCCGAGTCGCAATCCGCTCCCCTGTAGGTTCTTACGTTAAGTACGTTCGTGTGGCGCCTCTTATCGATAAGAAAGTGATCGATTTGATTTTGCGTGGCTCCGTCCGGCGATGTCCACGTTGCTTTGTGTATATCCTTGTGCTTAAAGCACGTAGTCTTTACTATAAGACCTTTTGCCGCCGCGAAATTTATGACTCTAATACCGTTATCGTTGCTGGTTTTGTGCAGACTTTCCTTGCCTATAAAGGGCCTAAACATTTCCTCTTTCCTTATTTTAGCGTTAAGGGGGCAAGCCACTTTTAAACCCTAAAAAATAAAATTCTTATAAATAATTACAAAAATAAATTATAATTGTTATATAATTTTTAAACTAATATTAGGTTCTATTACCTAATATTAGTATACAAATTTTTTACCATGGTGTATTTTCACCATGGTGAATCCATATTTGCACCTATTTACCCATACTGACTCTCCGTATACTGTTTTGAGCATTTTGGCACTCTCCGTAGGATTCCATGTGACCACATGGTTTGATTAGGCTAAAATTTTAGGAGCATGTTTTGGACACTTGTACCTTTGGTATTAATGAAGGGATTTTGATTTGAATGCTTAGAAAATGTTTAACAATGAAAATACTTAATTTTTGGCCTTTTTAACCTTTTTATGCCACATTTTTTTTCATAAAAGATTTTCTAAACATTCAAATCAAAATCTCTTCATTCATACCAAAAGTATATGTGTACAAAGCATGCTCCTAAAATTTTAGCCCAATCAAACCATGTGGTCATATGGAATGCTACAGAGAGTGCCAAAATGCTCAAAACAGTATACGGAGAGTCACCATGGGTAAGTAGGTGCTAATATGGATTTACCATGGTGAAAATACAGGTAATATAACCTAATATTAGTATAAAAGTTATATAACAATTATAATTTATTTTTGTAATTATTTATAAGGATTTTTTTCAGGGTTTAAAAGTGGCTTGTCGCCTTAAAATCCCCTACTACTATTTTGGTGTCGTAAGACGCGAATTGGTCGATTAATTGTTCCATAGCTTCGTAATAAAGATCCTTGACCTTGCAACGTCCATATCCAGGGGCTGGATAGAGATAGGGGATCCGGCGCAGCTGACCACGAGGTTCCGCTGAGTCAGGGGCCCCGGCGGGACTTCATACGTCCCTGCTTTCGATCTATCTCTCTCTCGCTTGCGGGTCTGATGCCGCGGGAGAGGATAGGTTAGTCTTTGGCAGCGCGTGCGCGTTTTCCACCGACGCGCTGAATTCACATGTAAATGTAATTGCGTTTCTACGCATCGCGCTATCTCTTTCTCGCTTCGCGTCTCCACAGCTCGCGAGCAGAACGAGGGCTCCAGTGCAGTCAGTACCTACTGAAATATCCAAGAAGCAACATCTCCTTACGTAATAATCCAATACGAGACCACGTGCAGGAGATTTTCTAGCAGGATGCCCGGACCCACCGTTGCTGGTGCTGTTCCAGAGCATCCTCGATAGTATTTTATAATATATCTTTTAACTAATTATCTCTTTGTCTGCACCCGGGGATATCTCTCGCTAGACTGAACCGGGGAGTAATTTCCTTTGTGGGAATACTCTGCATATTTTCTAATAAACTAACCCTGCCTCCGACAGGTATAAAACGACAGCTATCGCTGTCCGGCTGGCGGTGATCAAGTCACATCGCAGTCGGTTTCCTATGGACGCAATCTGCGAATTTTCTCATAATACTAACTATGCATTGTAACCCCTCGTGCTTAGAACAAATCACGAACACGAGGCGAATTCACCGTCGCATTCTTCGAGCGTATAAGCGATCTCGTTTTTCTTTCATTTAGCTAGATTATACATCGATTATACATCGATCTCTCCACATTTCTCTGCGAAGTATTTTCCATTATCAAGAACATTATTTAGCATATAGTGCAACTTATTCTCCCTGTAAGATCCGTTAGAAATCCGGGTTTCTGCCTGATGTCACGATGAGGGCAAATAAGTTGCTTTTCCGTTCCTTTTCGACTGTTATTGCAATTCAACATTCCATTAAAATCATTATCTTTTATATCAAGCACGTAATCTTATCTGTTATCAAACTTTTCTGAATGTAACTTTATTATTTAACATTATTAGGTATTTCATATTTTCCACTTTCGCACATGTAATGTAACTACATTTCATCAACTAATAACAATATTGATTTATTATCCACATATTCAATCCAATATAACTGGACTCAACAATTGTATTTGTATTTTCTGCGGTTAACATTGTCGAACAAAAATCGGTTGATAACTGAATGAATTTGCTAGTAATCATAATTCTCGCTATGTGTTTATTCCACAATTATTATTCAATTGATTTTCTTGGCCATTAAATAAAATGATTAAAGGCTTCATGCCACCAATTTATATACAACATAAATGATGTGTTATTTCTTTATTGGGCCTTGTCCTGCTACAAACACTCAGTACCTTATTTATCCCAATTATTCTTAATAAATCTTTCAATATAACATTTCTAATATTGGCGTAATTAACAATTACTCAATTCTCTGACTAAGGAAAGATTGCTCTTGTTCTTGTTAATAAAAGAAATTGCTCGCGATTATTCATAATTTAATCTATTAAAATAAAACATTTCGCTTCGCGAATTATTATTTTCGAATGCTTAAATATTAGAAACCATTTATCGAGCAAACATATTTACACAAATCTTCCAACCTCCTCCTCATTGTCCTCCGTAGGACAGTGTACATTTATAACCACGTAATTATGCCACGTCCCTTCGATGATGATATACGAGAGTCTGTCGTTCACGAATTTGAAACTTTTAACAGAGTGTATAATTCTTTTGTTAACTAGGAATCCGGTACCTAAGGAATGTCCGCTCGCGCCTTCGAATATAAAGCTGAAGTTATCATTTGCTAACATCCCGCTATCTTGCCACCTAGTTTCTTGTATTCCTACTAAATCTAAATTGTACCCGTCAGCTTCTTTTACGATTTCCTGGAACCACCCGCTCTGTATAAACTGTGTACGTTCCACGTTCCCACCTTTAACTCCCTTTTGGTTTTGGTTTGATTTTGTTTTTCTTTGCTTCCTTCCTAAGGAAGCCTTGTAATAGTAATTTTTGGAGTTTGCGTAAAAACATGTGGGAAGTGTGTTTTGATGAATTTTTAGTCGAAAAATGGTCTTTTTAGAAAATGCCCGTACGGATGTGTGTGTGTGTGTGTGTGTGTGTGTGTGTGTGTGTGTGTGTGTGTGTGTGTGTGTGTGTGTGTGTGTGCGCGCGTATGTATACGCCTGTTTCTCAGCTTCTACTTGGTGGATTTTAACCCAGCAAGTCTCATTTTCTTTGTTTTTGCTAGGATAGTGGGACGAAAGTCCGTTTTTACAATTTATATACGCGTTTTTTTTTATAGTGATTTTTTAGTTTTGAGATTTCAGTTTTTGCCAACAAAGTTATCGGAAAAGTTAATTAAAGTAAATTGCTTAATATGTACCTGAAAGAGAATAAAATTGCCTATGTTTTTTCTGTGAAAAATTTATATTATCGTTCGTCGTTCTTTTATTATACACCATACAGTGCCATTTTTCTAAATCGTTATAACTCAAAAACTGAATAGCGAATCATTCTAAAAAAATATACGATTATTGTAGGTAATTAGAACTATATACCACTTAAATTTTAAGTCATTTCATGGGGCAGATCCTGAGAAAAACATCAAAAACTGAAAATAATCGTTTTTCTACGTGACGCGATAACTGGAGTAAAAAGGCAATAATCAAGTTCAAATTTTGGATTTAGTTAGCATTATATAGCACAATGATCCCTTTCTTTGGGATTTTTATAAAACCAGTTAGTTTCAAAGATATTGAGCTTCAAACTTTTGTTTTTTCACCCTGTATACTATGAGTCGTTTTTTCTACGTGATGCGATAACTGGAGTAAAAAGGCAATAATCAATTTAAAATTTTGGATTTAGTTAGCATTATATAGCACCTTTATCTCTTTCTTTGGGTTGTTTATGATACCAGTTAGTTTTAAAGATATTAAGCTTCAAAATTTTGTTTTCTTACCCTGTATACTCTATATAACTGAAAACTGTATCGCTTCGATCTCAGTTTCCATTAATGGATTTTAATCTATACTTAGACTCGTTTTTTGCTGTTTTTTGTTTTATTTAATCGTTAAAAACAATATTTTCCGTTACGCATTTATTATGTAATATAATTATTTCGAAATAATTTTATCCATCAAACGAAAAAGCATAAAAACTTTATAGAATTATATATGAAGTAAAAACAATTTAGATATTAAAGTGATACATAAGGTTGAAGGAAGCTACGTACCAAAGAATTGGCAGCGGTTTTTTGAGCCATGATAGTAAGTTCGTTTTGGATCCTGTTCCGATCGCAGGTGAGTCAACCGTTTAAGAGGTGATAATCCTCATACCTTTCTAGAACTAAGTATGAGAGCTTTCCGACTTTGATGAGGACAGAGTCAACTCATCGTCGGACACACTACGGTCTCATTCTCGTGTCCTAACGCGCCCCCTGCAAGGCAGCACGCCTTCGCTGGCTTCGTTGCCGTATAAGACCAGGTAGCGAATCATTCTACACATCCCCTTTCGCGGTAGTTGTCATCGCTCCCGCATCCTCCACGACAGCAGGATTTTTGTAATTTGTGCTAAAAGAGGTAGATTATAGACATAGTTAGGTAGAAAGAGAAAGAAATGAAATATTGTTGAGTGTTCGTTGTTGTGGTGCTTGCGTAGTGTTTCTAGATGAATGCGTTCGCCAGTGTGGGCTCATCACACCCACGCCCGGGCCTATCGGCTGTCCGCGGCTGCTTATTCGATTTATTCGTAGCTAACCTCTTTCTCAGGGGCCGTTCCTCTATCCGCAACCTGAGGACGCGCTGTGTAGTGGTGATAGGTACCCACCCGTCTGTTCTGGACGACTACGCCCCAAAACCAGCTTAGGGTAAGTTCATTGCGTTGCTCTAAAGTCCCTATGGTTCTTAAGATATCAAGGTTTGAATTTTTTTTGAAAATTTTCTGATTCCTTAAATGTAAAAATCGATTTTTCTAAAAAATTTAGCTTCAACAGCAAAATAATTAAAATAGCATTCACATACTGTATTTTAAAACAATATTTTATTTATTGAAACAATAAATTTCGTTGGAGGAAGCTACGTGCCAATGAATTGGCAGCGGTTTTTTTTATTTATCATGATAACTAACGGAAATAATTTCTGTAATAGCGACAAACGATGGTAAAAAATAGTGAAATTAACTAATGGTAAATTGTCAATTATTTATTTCAAATGCATTATTATTAAATCATTTTTCAATACAATTAGTAATTTTTTTAATTTTTGTCTTTATTGCTGATTTAATGGTGATATTTTCAACTACTTTGCTGCTGAACAGTGCGGACGATCTCGAGGACTAAGCGGGGAAAGGAAGGTAATTTTATTCTCTTTTAAATGCGCTATAGCTGTATTTTTGTGTAACATTAAGATTATACGAAAAATGTCAAACATAATTTTGCAAAATTCAATAAACGGCCATAAAATAAAATTTAGTTAGCACAATTGAAAATAACTTCTTTTCCCGAATTCAGAATCCAAAAAAGGATATACATGCCAAATTTTGTAGAGATTCATAACCTGGATTCGATAATATTGCGGTACACACACACACACACACACACACACACACACATACACACACACATCCTACGGACATTTTCTAAAAACATGTGATTTGAACTTCAAACACTTCCAAATGCGTTTCTACAAAGTTTTAGCGAAAGTGAAATTTTACTATTACAAAGCTTCCCCTAGGAGGAAGCAAAATGGCATAAAACTAGCGCGCCACAACGCGGCCTTCGGCCGCTATGTGGCTTGCCGCCTTGCATCGCTTCGCGATGCAAGGCACGCAAAACGCTCGCGCTTCGCGTTTTGCGCATAAGGCACGACCGCTGACGCTCGCGCTTCGCGCTCGCCATAAGTACCTGCCAGTGTCGGCGCTGCACTCTCGCTGTCTGACGTTTGTTATCTAATATATAAAAAAAAAAAATAAAAAAATAAACGATGAAAAAAAATTAATTTTGTATACAATTAAAAAATGTGTTCGCCATGCGTAACTCGAATGTTTTTTATTTATTTTAGTTTTTAACTCATAATTTTCAATATTGTTGATTTTGGAATATACATTCATAATTTTGATATGTATTCTTTTATCGCGACAAAATTTACTTTAAATATGATTAAAAAAAACAATTATTATTCCGTAAGATAATAAAAAATTATCATTTTATATTACTTTAATTCAAATTATATTACTTAGATGGGAATTCGCCTTGTTAAGCGACAACAAGTGGCGCACAAAATATACGCGAAATTTCATAAGGTGGACAAAATCGGAACTATCCTATTGGTGGAAAATACATTGCAGGTTTGAATTCATAACGTTTCTAAAGTCATAAATTGTGCAAAGAAATACATAAATTGTTTGGCTCTATTCGAAGCGAGGCAGCTAGCGAGCTCGACCAACTGCGCATACATTGTGCGGCATCGGAGCTGGCGACGCGTTCATCGCAGCTGTCTGCCGTGTGTGTGTTTTGAGACGTTTTTGAAGAGCCTGCCGGGGGCCTCCGCTAACCGCAATGTTTGGGGCTCTGTACATTTTTCGACGATATTATAAGTGATGCGTAGTGAAAA
>CM053168.1:45530700-45589410 GCA_012977825.3 Pteromalus puparum
TTTTCACTACGCATCACTTATAATATCGTCGAAAAATGTACAGAGCCCCAAACATTGCGGTTAGCGGAGGCCCCCGGCAGGCTCTTCAAAAACGTCTCAAAACACACACACGGCAGACAGCTGCGATGAACGCGTCGCCAGCTCCGATGCCGCACAATGTATGCGCAGTTGGTCGAGCTCGCTAGCTGCCTCGCTTCGAATAGAGCCAAACAATTTATGTATTTCTTTGCACAATTTATGACTTTAGAAACGTTATGAATTCATTTTCACTACGCATCACTTATAATATCGTCGAAAAATGTACAGAGCCCCAAACATTGCGGTTAGCGGAGGCCCCCGGCAGGCTCTTCAAAAACGTCTCAAAACACACACACGGCAGACAGCTGCGATGAACGCGTCGCCAGCTCCGATGCCGCACAATGTATGCGCAGTTGGTCGAGCTCGCTAGCTGCCTCGCTTCGAATAGAGCCAAACAATTTATGTATTTCTTTGCACAATTTATGACTTTAGAAACGTTATGAATTCATGTAACGAGCGCTTGAATTTCCCGCGCGTTCGTTAGTCGCGCGAGGCGGAGCTGTCGGCGCGTATGCTAGCAGACGACGTCGGCGGCCGACGTCGACAGGGTTAGGTACGCGCGCGAGAGAGCGAGCCAGGAGACTCGAGTTCGCTTCGGCCGGATCAACATCGGCGATATACCGCAAATAATCCGCGGATCCTTTACTGCACCTGGCGCACACCGGGACTCACCGAGTACGTCAACACCTGGAGGGACGCCTCCAGACCCGAGTACGAGCGGCCCGGAATCCCGTGGAGTGCTGCAAGGAACGCGAGGGCGAGTTAGCTAACGGCGAACCGGCGACCGAGTAAGTTGCGTTTTATATTATCTTCCACGCGAAGCTGCCGCAGGTCTGGACTCGCTGCCACCGAGTCCTCGACCCGGCTTCGTGTGTGACATTGTGCGCGATCCTCTCGCCATCGCGCGTGCGAACTTTGTACACCGATTTTTATCATCAGTAGAGTCACAATATATCTTTCTTTTACCGTTATCCCCAGTGTATTCATTTGTATTTCCCCGAGTACCCTCCCGCTGGTAGACTCACGGTTACGCGGATAAGCGTGGTACCCCGGGCGTACCACGCATTTAACGGAAGTTGGCAGGCAATGCACTGGTGATAGTGATTGGACTACACGGCTAACGTCCGCGCACTATCACCACGCCGATCACCGAGGGACCAGCCAGACGCTATACGACGTTCACGGCATTTCCGCGGCCGCACGACATTGTCGAGTCCACCCCGTTACAATACAAAGATACAAATTTTTGTGGATGAAGCCAAAATTTTTGTGGATGAAGCAAAAAATTAAAATTCTCAACAATTTATAATACATATCTATTGTCTCATAGTCAAATAGAAGTAAGTTGACATTGCAATCGCCATATATGGGCCGATGTGTTATTAATTGTTAAACTGCAGCAAATAATCTTCGATTTTTATTATCAGGTATTTCTGCACTTATTAATGGAAAATACCTTATTTAACTACGTTTACCAAATATTGCTTCCTTCCTAAGTAAACCTTGTAATAGTAATTTTTGGAGTTTGCGTAAAAACATTTAGGAAGTGTGTTTTGATAAATTTTTAGTCGATAAATATTCTTTTCAGCATACGTCCGTACGGATGTTTGTGTGTGTGTGTGTTTTTCTCTTGGAGAAAGAGGTGCGTTTTACGTCCTTTGGTGCTGACTGACATTCCTCGATGACTTCATCCACTTCCTTTTCTAGCTTTTTTATATAGTCCTCTTCTTCCTTGCGAACTTCTATGGCTTCTTGTCGAGATTTTTTGTAATTTGCTATTTGTGCTATTGACGAGGTGCTGTCCATGCTCCTAGCACTGGCAATGCTCGCTAAACTCTCTATACTGGTCGTTCTTGATCCCAGAGATTCTCCTCCCAGGCGAAGCTCCGGCGCCTTTAAGAAGGACTTACTTTTTTCGTCTATCTTTTCTAGCTCTTCCAACGCCTTCGCGAGGCCCGTTTTAATCGGCCCGTGCACGTTGGTTTTACCCTCGGCGTACTCGATTGTTGTCCTGATTGTTTCCTTCAGGACCGCTAAGTGGTCATCTTGTTATCCTGGTTTGGAGATTGGGATCCCCGATGTCGTTGGTTCTGGCACTTTTAGTACGTTCTTCTTATTATTCGCTTTCATTTCCTTTTTTCCATTATCTCCTTTACGCACGTGCGCCGTTTGAGCCGTTCCGCCGCCCGACTCCTCCGGCGTTACCCGCGGTTGTCCCTGCCCCGCATCCCATCGCGGGCATTCTTCGCAGTCACGGTAGCCTCGCAAGCCCCCCCCCCCCGCGCGACTGCAGCAGGGCCCTTTTTCCGGACTCCATCCGGCACTACTGCGGCAAGAAGAATTTCGTCCGGTTGATAGGACAGCTAGGTCCTGTTGCTTGACTGACAGTTTTCGAGCTGTACCTCCGTGCTCAGGATTAAGAGCCCAGCCGGGAGCCTGGGCAGCGCGCAAGCGCCAAGAGAGACGGCAGTCAGGCTGCCCGGTCGCCACGGCGCAGCCGGAGTTTTGGGTGCCCTCCAAAGGATCCAGTCCTGTGGAGCGTGCAAACCGAAGTCCACGGCACTCCCCCTAAGGTCGCAGAAAACAGTCCTCCAGTGGCACACGAGGCGACCTTTGTACTGCCCTGCTTGCTCGGGCAGTCCGGGGACGCCAACCCCCGTAGAGAGCGAACTCCATCCCTGGACGTATGTGTGTGTGTGTGTGTTTGTGTGTGTTTTCTTTTTTTTCCTTATAGAGAGAGAGGTTAAAGGCAAATCTATTATGGACGATATGGCACCGACTGGTACCACCTGTGTGGGACTCTCACCCACTAAACCCTTCGCCACTGTTAGCTTTTAACTTCTACATTAACAGAATCCTCTCCGTCCTTCTTACCGATCCTAAGTAAGTTGGACCTGGCTCTTTCTCGATATGACCTCCCCGCGGTAACACAAGTATTGCTTCGAGGGGGCGCGTGACTACTGCCCACTTCTGTTGACTATTGATGTAGTCTTTTATCTCGTCTTTTTCTTTCTGCATCATCCAACTGTCTTCTTCCAGCAGCATCGTCCGCTCGTCTACTTCATGCAGCATAGTCCGGTGATCCTCTGGACAGACTCAACACCGACACCTACGTTGTGTGTGTATATGTGTGTGTGGGTGTGGGTGTTCTTAGCTTCTCTATTTCAGCATTTACTTAGTGGATTTAAACCCCACCAAGTCTCATTTTCTTTGTTTTTACTGTCACATAGTGAAAAAACAGTCCGATTTTACCGCGTTTTTTTGATAGTAATTTTTTAGTTTTCAGATTTTAGTTTTTTCTAATAAAGTTATTAGAAATGTTGATAAAAGTAAATCGCTTAATATGCACCTGAATGAAATTACCTCTCTTTTTACTGCGGAAGATTTATATTACCGTTCGTCGTTCTTTTATTTTACACCATAAAGAGCAATTTTTTAAAATCATTTTGTGACAAGACATAAGTCTCGCACACGAGATCAACAAACACGGCGCCGAGTAAATCAGCTGACGCCAGCGAGCGCGCGCGCGCAGCGAACAAAGGCGAGTCCGCACGAAGCCAGGTGAGCGCGCGCGCGCACCAACCGAAAGGCCAGTCCGCACGAGCGCGAGATTCTACTAGTAACTCAGCAGCGACGCCCCAGGCGGGCCGCGCGGCATAGCGAGGCAGTTCTACTCGAGCTGAACTCCTAGCGGCATCGTGCGCACACGTTACTGAGAGGAACAGCTAGAACTAGACCGACGCCAACAACGTCGGCTCGTGAGCACACGTGACGACATTGTTGGCGTACCCGAAACTCCGAGTTGCCGTTGTGCGCACACGAGACAACCAGGAGTAGCCGAACAGCGCCGAGTCTCGTTTACGTGAGCACACAGCCGATACTCGACGCTGCCACCTGCTCCTGAACATCCATCCCAAGGGACTGGTTGTTTTCCCGGCCGCCGTGAGCACACGGGGCTGAGAAAATAACTAAAGCCCGCCCGACGATTCCCCAGGTCGTGCGCACACGTCCTGGTGAAACACCGGCCAACTCCTGCCTGTACAAAACCGACCACCCGCCGACCGCTCGGGATTCGCCTGGTCACTGTGAGCACACAGGACCAGGGGAAGAACGAGACGAGCGACCTCGATCCGTAGGGCCGTGCGCTCACGACTCCATGGACTCGAGGGAAACCTAACCTCCGAAAACCCGTCTTTAACCCCAACCCGTTTGACCGTCCGAAACTCCGATACCGCGTCCGTAAAACCGATAACCGCACCGAAACCACGTAACTCCGACTACGTCGTGTTAATGTACCGTAAACCGCTATAGATTAAGCTAAACTGATTGTGAAGGCGAAATATTCTAAACAAACCGCGATCTCGATTTCCGTTACAAATGGAGACTAATAATTGAACGATCAACTTGTTATCTTAATTACTAGAATATATCTATTTTGTTATTAATTACATAAACAGTCTCTTCAATTCACGTTTCCCCTAACCAAATCCTGGCGTCCGGTCGACCACTCAACACACGGGGAAAGTCGAACCGTTACAATTTTAACTCAGAAACTGAATGTCGAACCATTATAAAAAAATTATTATTTTTGAAGGTTATTAGAACTATGCTCTACTTCAATTTTAAGTCATTTCATGGGGCAGATCCTGAGAAAAACATCAAGAATTGAAAAAGTCGCTTTTTTACGTGACGCGACAACTGGAGTAAAAAGGCAATAATCAAGTTCAAATTTTTTATTGCTTCCTCCTAGAAGAATCTTTGTAATAGTAAAATTTTCAGTTTTGCTAAAACTTCACGGAAACATGTTTTTAGATGTTTGAAGTTCAAATTACGTGTGTTGAGATAATGTCCGTATGACTGTGTGTGTTTGTGTATGTGTGTATGTGTGTGTGTGTGTGTGTGTGTGTGTGTGTGTGTGTGTGTGTGTGTGTATACCGTAATATTTATGGAACTACTCTGTTAAGTCACGATTTTAGGGTTTTCGCTTAGATGAATGAACTTACTTGGTGACGCCTGTCATGGACGGAACCCTGCTGCTGAAATTGATAGCGCCTGATGTAGATTGGAATTGCTGCTATAGTTGGGACAGTCGTGTGCAGGATCGGGACCAGATACGGACCAAGAATGAACACCCATAAATTGTAGATTTTCGGCTGTTTATTGAAAACCCGAAATCGCGGCTTAAGTCCGGTAGCTCTTGGTAGCGACGGATAGGAGCGTCGTCCAAGAGTCCAGGTCGAGTGTATAATTACAACTGATCGCGCGGAGTATACAGAGTATAAACTTCGCTGATCTACTTGTTATTCGGACTCATCAATTTTGAATTTTCGGCTTCGCAATGGCAACGCTGATGTTGCTTAAGGGGATCTAATCACCTTAAATTGTCAAAAAATGAAAAATCGGATTTTATTGCTTCCTCCGTAGAGGAAGCTTTTTATAGTAAAATTTTCAGTTTCGCTAATACTTAGTAGAAACGCATTTGGAGGTGTTTGGAGTACGAATCATACGTTTGTAGAAAATGTCCGTGTGGATGGCTGTGTGTGTGTGTGTGTGTATGTGTGTGTGTGTGTGTGTGTGTGTGTGTGTGTGTGTATATTTTTTCTAATTCTGAATTTCGGTCTTTTTTTTATGATTCTGACCATTTATGGCCATATTATAACCATTTTTTTATTTTTGAAAAAATATTTTTGCTTTTTTTTAATGATATGATTTATACAATATATTCAACAATAGTGTATCTAAAAGAACATAAAATTGTCTACTTTTTCCCGCAAGATTTTCTAGATTGACCGATCTGTTCATTTTTTATGATATAGAAGGAAATTTTTCGAAAAACATATATAACTCAAAAAATAACTAGTTAAATGTTTTGAAAAAATTCATGACAATAAGAAACAACGTTGTAAAAAATTCAAGCCATTTTGGCGACTAATTTTTGAGATAAAAATCAAAAACTAAAAGAAATGGGTTTTCTATGTCGTATGATTACGGGAGTAAAAAGGTTTAAATTGAGTTAAAATTTTAGGAAAAGATTGATATTTTGATCACTTAGGCTAGGTTATTTTTGTAGCTTATGAAACCGTTTAGTTTAATTAAGATTCAAATTCTTCAACTCTCACCCTGTATACCTTGTGTGACTGAACATTATTTTTGTTTAAACCATATAATTTGATAATTAAAGCTTAGTATATTTGGAGAGCTTTCATGACTATAAAATGTCCGTGCAGATGGTTTTGTGTGTGTGTGTGTGTGCGTGCGTACGTAGACCGTTATAATTCTGGAACCACGTGATCGATCGTAAAGATTGGACATGCATATATGTATGTTTTATGATTCTGAATTTGAGTACATTTTCTTTTAAGATTTGGACTATTTTATGACCATTTCATGGCCATTTTTCGATTTTTGAAAAAATATTTTTGCTTTTTATAATGATATGATGAGCGGATCTCCGGTGAGACCGCTCTCCCAGGAGCTATTCTAACGTCTGGTGGATCTCTCCCCGGGCTGACCCCAGCCAGAGTTTTCGTGTTATCATACTGATAGTAACACCAGTACTGGCCCTCATTATGTGAAATTTATAAATTTTACTCAATTTAAACAACTTATAATAAATATAATAAAGGTTACAAATTTTGGATGATGCGCGCAAAAAAATTTCCAAGCGCACTAATCCTTGGGACATCAAACAGCTGCTCTCAGCAGCATGCACATCGTAGATTTTCCTTACTTTTTCTTTAGTACATTTGTGATGCTAATATAATTAATAATGACTATACATTGTCATTGACGTGCGTCAAATAACGGATAATCCACAGCTCGTTGATGCAGAAAAATACATGCACCAAAATGCATTATACCTCCCACTCATGGAAAAGTAGTAAGTGCAACTCGTGTGGCGTTAGCACAATCTACTAATACATTTAAAATAATAACAAAAAACGGAACAGGAGGAAGGTAAGTGCCAAGGACTTGGCAGCGGTTTTTTATATTAACATTAAAATATTTAAAAAATGTATTAAACTTATAAAACTATAGAGAACAAGAAACAATTTTTTTATGTACCGAATACTAGGTGCAACATGTCTCCGAAGGCCAAAATTCACCATTTACATTTTTTCACTCATCGCAGACTTATTGTACTTCAGTTCTAGGCATCGGAGAGCACACTATTTTTGAAATACACATAGTTCTGACACGAGTGTAGGGATTTGTAAGTAAATTAAATTATAAAAAGTTATCTTCAATTTAAACAAAATATTTGTCATTTTTAACATTTTTAAACAAATATTTTGTTTAAATTGAAGGTAACTTTATAAGAATTTAATTTACTTACAAATCCTTACACTCATGTCAGAACTATGTGTGTTTCAAACAGGTTTGTAAAGTTTTAGTGCTCTTCGATGCCTAGAACTGAAGTAAGTCTGCGGTGAGTAAATAAAGTGTGCGCGTCTCGGGACGCCTGGCAGAAGTGATATCTTAAATTCATGTGAATAGAAAGTATTCTGTGTTGAACTTGTTCGACGTCGAAAAATCGAATATTGCAGATTAGGTAATTGGTTTTATTTTCTAAATTTACGCTTGCACCCTCTCTTGCATAATATACTTGCACAGTAGGAGCATCTTTTTGGCACTGGGAATTAGTTTTCGCCTGCCTAGGATTTTTTTTCAATACCGAGGTCCTGCAAGGAGCATTTAACATGTAAAGCAATGTAATACGTGTAAAATAACGGGTAATATTCAGACGGAATAATAAGGCAGGGTGTTTAGAAAATAAATCTATAATTCTGTGATCTCTGGTCACGCAGTACCCGACAATATGGCACGAGTCGTCGTAGCAAGTTTTAGTGCACGCCGTTGCAGCCCGAACCAGAATGGCTCCTTTCCCCCGCCTCGAGTGTCTTGTTTCCTCGGGACGCCATCCCCTCCAGTAGTCCGTGAGGCTGCCCCTTCCGCTGTTGATCCCAGATGTTCCGCTTTGGCAGGGACTAAGCCCGGCATGCCCGGGAAATTCCGGCTGTAGCGAGGGTGGTCATAAAAGAGCTTAGCGCTGCTCTCTCTTTTATGGCCCAGGCGGCTGCATCCTCGGCGGCGACAAACAATCTCCGGGATTCCCAAGCCATTAAGGCCTGAAGACACGTGGAGACGCGTCTTTTAGGAGAGACTATCGAAACGGGAGCTAACATACGCTATATCTTTTATTAACTTTACAATAAAATAATAAAATTAGCACCCGATCGAGTATCCATAAATGATATCAATATAATGATACCAATATAATAACCTTATGCTGTCTGCTGGCAATACAAATATAACTAGACTTGTAAAGTTTTTTAACGATACAAATTATGAAATTGTTTGAATCTGAGAATTTTATACGTTTGTTATTATTTAGTTTTAATCAAGTATTAAGACAAATGCAAGGTCCCAATATTGGGATCCTGCAGTGGTCTTTGTTGTAAAGAATATCGTAAAAAGCATAAACAAAGTAATGACAGGTAATGCGACAGTATGCATGCGAGAGCATATCTATAGGTATTGCAGTGCACAGAGAGAGAGAGATTAGATTAGATTAAATTGTCTTTATTACTGTACATTATGTTGTACAAATTAAATATATCAAAATGATAATAAATAAGTATGTATGTGTAGTTATTTTATTTTGTTTTTGAGTGTGTGAGAGGTTATGTTGATGTTTAGTATGTGCTTGATGTGATTTGGTGAGATGAGGGATGAAGACTGAGTCAGAGGTGATGATTACTGCGGTGTGTTTTCGAGGTTGAAAAAATGTTGTTTTGCTAACTGTTTAAAGTGTGAGATGGATCGTATATTGCGTATATGTGATGGTAGAGAATTCCAGAGGTATGAGGCGCTTACATGGAATGAATTCCTCAGCGACTCCGTCGTGAAGGCCGGAATATCCAAGGGTGTCACCTCCCCCCTGACAGGCCTGAGTGCGACGTGGAAGTCAAAGAAGGCCATGATATAAGAGGGCACAGCTGTGTTAAATAATTTTCGTAAAAAGCAGGCCGCGAAGTACCTCCTACGTCCAGCGGTGGTAAGCCATTGCAACTCACGCCTGTAAGGAGAGATGTGCTCGTCCCTCCTTACACCATAGATGTAACGTATTCCAGTGTTCACTAGTCTCTGCAGTTTAGTGTCAAGTTCCTGTGTTAGGTCGCAGTATACGAGTGAGCAGTAGTCAATGATTGGAAATAGGAGCGTTTGCACAAGATGCTTGCGCAGCCAGAGATTGGTGCTCTTCCTGAAGAAATATAGCCTGTACATTAATGAGTGAGCACGCTTACATAGTTGTGTAACATGCTCTTTCCACGTTAGTTTGGAATCAAGCACCAATCCCAGATTGCGCACAGATGATTCAAAATCGACCCGGGCTCCCCCTATGTTGATAAAGGTGTTAGCTACAGTTGGTAAGATGTTGATATAGTAGGGTGAGCCCAAGACGATTGCCTTAGTTTTGAGGACATTAAGTTTGAGGTCATTTTGCGCAGCCCAGCCTATTATCCTGTCGGCGTTAGCACTCATCTTGGCAGAACAAGAATCCAGCTCCTCCAGGTGGCATTGGCTGTATATTTGCAAGTCATCCGCATAGATTAGATGGGATACATCAGAATCTAGGCAGAAGCCGATGTCATTGATGTACAACGCGAACAACAATGGACCTAGCACAGATCCTTGTGGTACACCGATGTTAAGAGGGCGAAAAGTGGAGGGTTCGTTGTTGTCACCAATGACGGCCTGCTCTCTTCCTGTGAGATAAGAGGCAAGCCAGCGAATGACTTGCTTGGAAAAGCCGAAGGAGGATAGCTTTCCGAGGAGCCTGACGTGACACACAGTATCAAACGCCTTGCTAAAGTCAAAGAGAAGAAGAAGCGTGACCTTTTTTCTGTTTATACCAAGCCTGATATCATCAGTCAGCTTAATCAAGCCAGACTGTGTGCTGTGGCCAGTGCGGAAGCCAGTTTGTAGATCGTCAAGGAAGAGTCTTGATTCGAGGTACTCAGTGACTTGCCTATGCACCAGCCACTCCAGTGCCTTGGATAAGAAACAGAGGAGGGAAATCGGTCGGTAGTCAGTCAGGGCTGTTGGTGAACTGACCTTATTTAGTGCTCGCACCAGCGACAGCTTCCAGGCAGAGGGAAAGCGAGCCTCGCTCAAGGACAGGTTGAAAATCCGACATAATAAGGGAGCGAGTGTAGGCAGTGCTTTGGAAATAACAACCTGTGGGATGCCATCGCTACCTCTAGCCTGGGTGCTGAAGTGATTTACAGCAGCTAATATATCCGATTCCGTTATAGTCCTAAAATTGAAATGCTCAGGAAAATCCATATTCCCAAGGGTACGCAGATAATCCTCAACAGCAGGAGTGTGAGGATCATTAGAAATCGAGCTAAAGTGCTTGTTGAGGTCCTCTGAGGAGAAGCGAGAAGGAGTGGGTGCCTTGGAAGTGGTTATTCCAAGGTTCTCAAGCTCTCTCCAAATCTCAGCGACATCAGTCAGGGTTGACAGACGTGAATAATAATAATTCAGCCTGGCTTCCTCGACCCGTCGATGAGCTTCGTCCCTTGCTAGTCGATAGAAATACAGATCCCAGGGTAGACGAGTTCTTCGAAAACGCCTGTAGAGTCTGTTACGTTCTGTCAAGAGGTCACGAAGAGCCGTGGTAAACCACGGGTGACGTTTTCGTCCTGGAGTCACAGTTCGTAATGGGGCGAGATGATTTATAGCGTCCGTTAAGTTAGCGTTAAGGATGGTGATGCATTCGTCGAGTGATGACGTTGCGAAAGATGACCAGTCACATGTGCTAAGGAAGTCCCTTAGCTTCTCAGCACAAATTCCTTTGTAGTTTCTGTAGGAGTATGTTTGAGGTACGTAGCGTGGAATCTGCACGTCGAGGGTGGCCGTGATGAGGTCATGTCCGTTGATGAATGGGGTCTCTGTCTTCCAGTGTGAGAGCAGGCGATCCTGCTCATCGATTAAGCAGAGGTCAAGCCAGGTGTCAGAATCCTTCTTATGGTGAGTAGCACCATAGGGAATCGATTTTAGGGAGTTTTCCTCAATGAGAGTCCTGATGAAGTTGGCATCTTCAGATGAGGAAAGTTGGTCGGAGTTGAAATCACCCATAATGACCTTCGTTGAATAATTGTGCATAAGGGTGGTGAGTTTTTCTACGAAATTAGAGCCTTGAATGAAAGGGGCATGTGGTGGACGGTACACAACTCCCACGAAGATGGGTGATACTCCCTTTGTAGATATCTCACAAAATAGATATTCCGGTTTACCTGGCTTGCCGGACCAGTCGCCGTCTGACGACGAAATAACATTAGCTGTCAATGAATGATGGATGTAGAGGGCCACTCCTCCACCGTTCCTGTTTCTGTCGCGTCTGTATAGTATGTAATTATCCAGTGAAGGGATGGATGTTATTTTGTCACAGAGCCAAGTTTCAGTTACAGCTATTACGTGGAAGGGAGAACGAGTGGACAGGAAGAGTCTGACCATCTCAATGTGACCCGTTAGTGAATTCGCATTGAAATGACAGACCCTTAGACCTTCCGACAGAGTTACCTGGGGGGTAGATGAAGATGTGGCGGACGATGTCGATGATGACGGTGGTTGAGGTGCGATTATGTGTGTGTGTTGGATTCTTCTTCTGGTGGCGTTCGGGCTAAAAAAGCATCCAGGTCAGCCTCGGAGTTGATGATGAAGGCCCTCTCCTCATCGTTACTGGAACGGATGAGGACCCTTCCATTCCTCACGTAGGCCTTGTGTCCCGGCCTCTTCTTGACCTCCGCCCAAGTCCTAGCTCGAAGCTTGTGCACATCTGGAGGAAGCAGCTCATTGATGTTAATGAGTCCCTGGTTGTCTAGGACTGGAGCTCTAGCTTCCTCCAGCAAAGCTGCGTCAAGCTCGGAGGTGCGCAGTTTGCGCCTCCTAGCCTTCGCCGAGATGGTAGATTTCACGAGCGCATGGGATGAGAGAGAGACAGCAATAGGTGGTAGTCTGCTGTCTGCAGTCAAGATGGTAGGGACTGCATTGCGTTTACCCATGACTCTGGCACCAGTGATGTCCCTCTTAAGGACCGTGGGGTCGAGCGTGGAGATCACTGTGTGTGCTAGGAGGCGCAGTGATGTTTCCTGCGTGTATTGTAGGCCGGAGATGACAATGTCCGTCGACGTGCTACCCTGGATCCTCTTTATTTCGGCCAGCTCGCTGCGGATGTTGGCAATGACAGCGGATTCGCTGGCCAAAGGAGCGGCATTATGCGATGGGTGTTCACCCGACAAAAGCCGCTCTAGCTGCGCCTTCAGCTCAGAGATGGAGGATTCAGCATTTTCCATGCGAGTCATGAGCTGAGGCAAAGCATCGAGGACTTTCAGGCGCTCTTCGATGGGGGCCAGCCTGGTCTCGATCTTTGAGACCCTTTCGGACATGGTATTTTGAGTCCTAAGGGCCTCGTCCTGCGTGCGGCGAATGTCAGCGAGCGTCTCCATAATACTCTTCAGCGAGCTCTCAATCGTCGTGGCACTCTTGGTCTTGGCTGGTGCATTTGATGTAGAACGAGACGGCGATTGATTGCGTGAAGAGGTTTGTGAGGCTGGTGCCGAGGTGCTCTTCTTCTTTGGGAGAGTGCTCCTGCTGGATGTGGTGTTGGCCGAGGGGCTGTCCGTGGTGGAGGGTGTTACTACCACGGTCCCAGCCTTCCTCTTGAGGAGACTCTCAACACATGTGCTACAGGCATAGATTTCCTCAGATTTCACTAGCATGGTGCGAAATTTGCCGCACCTAGAGTGAAAGTGGTGCTCGCATACCTCACACATCATCGGATCCCTGGTTTGTATAGGGCATTTGCAGGTTTTGCAGATGATGGTGTATTGCAATGATAATTCGCTGTTCTTCTCGCTATTTTTGCTCATTTTGCCGATAACTTACTGGCAGTCGGTAAAGTAGATGTCGTAGAAGGTATTATAAGTTACCAACAGAGCAAGGAGCTTATTGCTCAAAGATTAGATGGCGTAGCAGCAGAGAAGAAAGCGAAATTACCAACCTGGGCTAGACGGACTGAGAGGTGTAGTGATCCGTCGATCGATATCGATTGAGAGATGGCGCCACGTTGATGTTGGTGAGAGAAAGACCAAGCCGTGTCGGAGAAAGCGAAGCGGTGGAGAATTGCAGGTTATGTTGATGCCGGAAAGTTTGCAGAGAAAGATTCAGTAGAAAGAAGATGCAGCCTCCAGTGAATTATTATTCAGCTTGAAGGTTGCAATAGTGAGCGTGCAACAAGCTAGAACAAAAGCGCCCGAAGGCAGACAAGCGGCAGAAATAAGGTCCAGAAAGAAGAGCGACAGCAAAGCAGAACAGTACTCACCAGCTGAGCGAGACAGAGAGAGAGAGAGAGAGAGAGAGAGAGAGAGAGGAGAGAGGGGGGTCCGAAAAGTGTATAGCTATATGTCTACTTATTCCGCGCGGAGAGGGGGGCCTGCCGAGTCGAGGCCTAAGAGCCCTGCCTATGTACGAGTATACCTATATATACACTGTAACGCATTCCAGAACTTACAAACATTGTAGGTTCGCCGTCCCATAAGAAGTTATCACTTCAAAAATGGAAATTGTGAATTTTGGCCTTTGGAGACATGTTGCACCTGGTATTTGGTACATAGAAAAATTGTTTCTTGTTCTCTATAGTTTTTTAAGTTTATATGTTTGATTAATACATTTTTTAAACAATTTAATGTTAATATAAAAATAAAATCCGATTTTTCATTTTTTGACAATTTAAGGTGGTTAGGTCCCCTTAACTGTAATGCGTCGTAGGACGTAACAACTCCGTCAATATCAATTCAATTCACCGTGTATATCTATTTTTGGATTCTGAAGTCGGGAAGAACAGTAATTTTTAATTTTTTAATTACTTTTTTTATGGCTATTTTTGGATTTTTGAAAAATACTATTTCGCGTTTTTTTCAATCATCCCATTTTTACAAACAATTTAGCTAAAATGCATTTGAAAGATAATAAAATTATCTACTTTTCCCCGTTTGGTCCCGGAATCAAACGCTTCGTTTGGCAGATAAAATAAAAAACCGCTGCCAAGTTATTGGCACTTAGCTTCCTCCTATTCTGCTAGTGGAAGATAATTACATGGGAAAACCAACTCATTCTTTGATTTAAATATTCGCTACTATTCGATACTAAAAGGATAGGTTTACTCGAATTCAAAATCAGAAAACATATATGCACGTCCAACCTTATTACGATCGATCACGTAGTTCCAGAATTATAACAGTATACGTACGCACGCATGCACGCACGCACGCACGCACGCACGCACGCAGCGCACACACACAGCCACAGACAAAACCAATCTGTACGCGTTTTATAAAAATGAAAACTTCAAAACATACTCGCTTTAATTATCAAATTATATGTTAACAAAAATAATAATGGTTCGAGTCACACAAGTATACAGGGTGAGTTGAAGAATTTGAATTTAATATCTTTAAACTAAAAGGTTCATAAGCTATCAAAAAGAACTAGCGAAGTGATCAAAGATCAATCTTTTTCCGTACAAATTTCAACTCAATTAAACTTTTTACCCCTAAATCGCTAACGAATAAAAACCCATTTTTTTAGTTTTTGATTTTTATCTCAAGAAATAGTTCGCCGAAAATCCTAAATTTTTACCATAGTAGATATTCTGTTTTTATTGTCATGAATTTTTTCAAACCAAGTTTGAGCTATTTATTTTTTGGAGTTATATATGTTTATCGAAAAATTACCTTTTATTCATAAAAATGAAGAAGATAATTCAAATCTAGAAAATTATAGCGGGAAAAAAGTAGACGAAATTTATAGTTCTTTTAGGATACATATTGTTGAATATATTGTATAAATCGATCTCATTATGAAAAAGCAAAAATCATTTTTTCAAAATAGAAAAATGGCTATAATATGGCCATAAAATGGTCAGAATCATAAAGAAAAAAATGACCGAAATTCAGAATTAGAAAAAATATATGCATGTGAAATTTTATTACGATCCGTCGCGTGGTTACAAAATTATGGCTGTATATGCACACACACACACACACACACACACACACACACACACACACACACACAGCCATCCGCACGGACATTTTCTAAAAACGTATGATTCGTACTCCAAACACCTCCAAATGCGTTTCCACGAAGTATTAGCAAAACTGAAAATTTTACTATCACAAAGCTTCCTCTTGAGGAGGAAGCAAAAGTGATTTTTTTTTAAATTCATATCTCTGAAACGAAACATCATAACCTTACGAAAAAAATCATGTTGATGGGTCACGTGTCAAAGTATATTTCATTGAGATTTCGAGTGATTCGGCTACTTTAGTTTCAGTAATAAATCGAAAACTGAAAAAAATTTTTTTGTGCCTTGATAACGGGCGTAACAAGGCCTTATTGCACTTGAGATTTTGGGAAAAGGTAGTTATTTTATGTGTTTTGGCTAAGTTCATCGCGCAGCTTTGAAACCACTATGGTTCTTAAGATATCAAGGTTTGAATTTTTTTTGAAAATGTTTTGATTCCTTATATCTCTAAAACAATGTAGTCAAATGCTTTAAAATTTTATTTGGTGATTTACCATAAACAAAGATATCTGCTGTTAAAATTTCAAACGATTTCGTTGAGCGGTTCTGAAGTAAGGGCTGAAATGTAAAAACCGATTTTTCTAATGTTAGATAACGACTTTTTTTTGGTGTAGAAATAAGAACACAAGGCATTTCAATGCAGAACGTATAATTCCGTGATCCCAATATTTTACACGGTAACCCGACAATATCAACGTATATCTGCTTTCTTCGATTCTTCTCCAATAATACGATGCGCTCACTAGCGCAGGCTCAACCAGACTGACGTTCCCTCTCACGTCTCCGCATCCCTCTCCTCCAGGTCATCCCTCTATCGGCTACAGCCCCGTGGAAGCTGCCGGCCAGATGATGCGCAGATGCTCCGTTTGGGCCTTGGGAAGGCCCTGCAATAAAACCCGGCGCTGTCCCTGCCGATGCGCCCGAGGATGTGCCTTTGCCTCACTGCTTAATCCGTCGTCAGCCGCTCTTTCCGTAAAAACCAGGGAAAGTCTCGTGAAATCGCGTCGCATGCAGCTACGCCCGAAAACGCGCGCTAACACTAAGAAATTTCGCTTCCTCTTATAGGGCATACTGATAATATGAAAATAGCATTCACATTTTACTGTATTTTAAAACAATATTTTATTTATTGGTACAATAAATTTCGTTGGTAGAAACTACGTGCCAATGAATTGGCAGCGGTTTTTTTTAATATATTTATATTTTTATATTATTTTTTTTTTTATATTTTATGTATTGTACTATAATGTATTCTATTTATATAACTCCAGCTGCATACAGGTAACTGCGTTTACCTCTGCAATGTATGCATATTTCCACTGAGAAATATTCTGTACTATTTTGTCTGGCAATAAATAAATAAATAAATATTGTAAATACACACCACACACACACACACATATCCATACGGAAATTTTCTCAAGACACGTAATTCAAACTTAAAACATCTAAAAACATGTTTCTGTGAAGTTTTAGCGAAACTGAAAATTTTACTATTACAAAGCTTTCTCTAGAAGGTAGCAAAAAATCTAAACAGTATGATAAAAATCAAGTGGCGCGGTAGCGCCACGAAGGAGAGTTTGAGAAGCGGAGCCACGGCGCCCGTGACACTTTTTACTTCTATATTGGTTTGCGAATGCTCGGAACAGTTTCTCTACATTTTTACTACGTAACTTGCCATGACCGTTTCATTGTACTTATGGTGTTTTTATGACGTTCTAATACATAAAAAGAAAATTTTAGTTGTTCGCCAATAAACAAAAAAAAAGGGTCATGGCAAGTTACGTAGTAAGTATCTTGAGAGTTGTTCCTCATTGATCATTATATAACGTAACTTTAAGTTAAGTAAGCCCTTTATTGACCCCAAAAAATTATGATTAAATATAATAAACTTGACTTTATTTGATTGATCTCAGTTCTTTTTTTAGCAGTTATTTCGTTGTGGAATATACTAAACCTACCTTTTACTTTTTTAAAAGTTAATTTTGTTTAGATATTTTAGTTTTTTTTATTACGATGATCTCGAAATTTGACTATATTGATCAATAAATTTTGATACAAAGTATAAGTAAAATTTGATACCCTTCGAGTCGGTCCTTGCGTTACTAAACAGTTTAGTAATATTTGCTAAACCGTTTTTCTCCATGTAAATGTTAAACTTTTCATAAATAAATCACGATTATCGAAGGTTATATTACCAATAAAGTGTCAGGTAAAAAAGGAAGGGTGATATCTCTTGGAGCTTAGTTTAACATTTATAGCTATGCGAGAAAATGAGAGAAAAACATAATTATAGCTGATTATGTATAATATGTAATTGATTCGAAAGAATTTTATCTACCGGTCGAAAAAGTACAAAAACTTCATACAATTATTTATGAAGTAAAAACAATTTCGATATTAAAGCAATGTATAATGCTAAAAGAAGTTACGTTTCAAAGAATTAGCAGTGGTTTTCAATTTTTGATAAAACACTTTAGTTACAAGATCTGGTCTATAAGTAGCTATATTATGTTAACGTAAATTTTCAACTATTTCTATCTATTTGGGATCATGTCATTGTAATAAATAAATCTAGTTTATCGAGCATTTGTACAACAGTCATTGAATTGATGAAATTTTGTTTAAATGCTCGAGAACTCCCTGAAAAATTTTGATGGTATAACAATTATTTAATTTAATTTTATATTTCGAAAATCTATTACATCTAATTTATTAAAAAGTAGCTCTTTGAAAATATTATTCATTTCTTTTGAAAACTTAATCCATGCTTTTTTACTAGCTATTTATAAAGATCGATTAATCATTTAAAATAGTGAACTTAATTAATTAAAATGTTATTTAGACCAAGTGATCATGGGAGACATATACATCAAACTTGCAAAGTATTGTATAGAATAATAACTCCTAGCTTTACTTATTCGATAGATTTCTTATCTAAATTTTCGTAAGAATCTCATTAATTTTGTTTAATTTTTAATAACTTTTTGAGCAAGTTTAAGCTAAGTGAGTGTAGTTTTACGTGTACATCCCATGTACGTAATTGTAAATTTTAGACAATTATGGATCTAAAATTGTAGAGTTTTTCTATAAATATAGTTCAACAATAGTTTTTAACATAACAAGATTTGTAACCAGAGATGAATTTTCAACCATTTCTCGGGGTTCACTTTAGTCTTGCAGTCGGTTAGTTAATGAAACTCGATCTTCTGATTCTTCATATTCAGCTTGCTCCTTGTCCGTGGGGAAAAATGTATGACAGACTTCGGACTCAATTCCCTGCTCCCAAGTGTATTGTAATTTGGCATCACGTATAATAAAGCGACTTGTAACTACGACTATTCTTGTCACAGTATTCTCATAAGTCTTGATGCCCGCGTCAACTGTACTCGTTTTGTTCTGCCAGCTGTAACTGAACATTAGATAAACGAGACAATATATCAGATTATGTTATTACATTATATTCTTTTATATTCATAAAGAGGCTTATTTCTAGATGAATTGAAATGGTTTTGCTTTGATCTATGTCTATATAGTATAAGATCCTTGTAAATTTATTTTCTTTAAGTCAGAATCGATCATATATTTTTAATCCGTACGATTACTGTGAAATGCTCACTTCTTTCGCATTTTTGATATATTAAAAATAGTAAAGTATTTGTTATAAAATAAGCCAATCGATACCCTTCCCATTAGAATGCAGCATATAATGAGATTTAGGAAATTCAAAACACATAAGTCATAAAACGCGCCCGACAGCACAAAGTAATGCTATACTTGACATCAGAACGCTACCATTTCACAATTGAAAATATTCTAAATAGAAAACGACAGTAAAGATTAATTAAATAAAAGCGAGAAACGACAACGTGATATGAAGTAAGAATAAAACTATAATTTAATTCAAGAGTCAATAAGTAAAATCATTTCTAATAATTAATAATAATCATAGACTCACGTATAATAATGAACAAGACAAAACGATTAAACAAGACATAAACGTAAACGCGCAGAATAACTAAAAGCACGAAAAAGTATAAAAGTAGAATCAAAGCCGAAAAACATCGATTCATAGAAACAATAGAGCAGAGACGTAGAAATGTGAAAGGCCAAGCAAACACACTACGGCGCTACAGCAGAGGACCACTACTAAGGAGACACACTTATACGCACGCACACTATGGAGCTATAGCAGAGGACCACTATTAAGGAGACACCATAGAGATATTATAGATATATATAATATCTCTATGGGAGACACACCTATACGCACGCACACTATGGAGCTACAGCAGAGGGACACCACTAGGGAAGCACACCTATACGCACGCACACCACGGTGCACAGTAGTCCGAAACGGCTTTTTTTGGACAAAAAGCAATCACGCCTCATAGAATAGGGCTACGGAAAATAACCGGGGTGATTCTTAAAGGTCTGAAGATGTACTTTCATGGAAAAATAAGGAAAATATGTTTCCTATATGGGAAAGCCTTAGAAAAATATGCTGAAGGGCAAAAATGTATTGCAGATTATTAAAGTAGAAAAAAAAACCTTTAATTTCATTTATTGGTGAGGTTTCTAGGTGCTATAGAACCCAAGTTACAGTCATTTTAAGTTGCGTATCTCGCAAAAAACGAGTTTTTTTTAATTTATGGCTTGTTTCTTGTCAGGATTTAGTGAAAAGGGAACCAGGACAATATTACGCTGTAGGTTATCAAATAAAAGTAAAAGACCTGTAATTTTACTTTTTTGGGAAGGTTGTTAAGTGCTATAGAATCGGTTTTACAGCGATTTTAAGCTACAGTAGCGAAATTGCACAAAATGACCGTTTACGGATTTCACACCTTGAAAATTAAAAAATCTTAAATGTCATAACTCCGCTTTCAAATTGCCTTGGAGCTTCTTCCATAACTTGAACTGAACCTAATGGAATGTACTATAAGCTCTTTAGCTTTCATGATCATATTAGTCTTGAAGAGTTTTCAGAAATCTCACAAGAAAAGGTTGTGTTCTCGTAGAAAGTGAAAGAAAATACGAAAAAATCAAATTTTTCATTTGAATGAACGGCAATGAAAAAAAATGCGAATTCCTCACAATGTATACATTTTCTTGTTGTTGTTGTTAGTCAAAAGTAAGTTTCCTGAAAGTTTCAGAAAAAAAATGAAACTGGTTCTCTTTACTAGCATTAAAATATCGCAAAAAACTGCGTTTTTTTTCGAAAAATCGCAAAATTTAAATAGTCATAAATTGGACAATTTTTCTTATTTTTTTACCTCATAAAAAAAGTTTTTTGTTCCTTTTTTAGACGAACCGATTGGCTACTGTTAAAATATAAAAATTTTAATGTTGTCGAGCATTGAGTATTAATAAAAAAAAAAAAAAAATTACCAGGCTTAAGTTACACACGCACACAGACACAAACACACACACATATATATATATATGTGTGTATATATATATGTATATATATATATACACACAAATACTCATTAAATTATTTATAATTAATTTACTTTTTCATTATTATTAAATAATAAATATATAAGAAATATCAAAACTATGTAAATTTTAATACGTGTGTGCATTATTAATATAACTATTATTAAATACTCATTAACAATACTCTGCCAACTAATACTAGCTGCTAAAAATAAACTGCTACTCTCCTAATAGAATGTAAAGTCCCTGGTAGAAACCGGAATCCCATTATTGGCTAGTTCTTAGACTGCGAATCCAAGAACTAGGTTGTTTTCTTTGCCATTTCTTAGGCTGAATGAAACGCTTTTTAACCTATTTATTGGATAGTTCTTGAATTCACTCTGCCTACCTTGTTTCTGAGTACAAGCAGCCCATTAAAGTTGGTCGAGTAACACAACTAAATTACACGTAGCTCATCGCGGTTCGAGGTTGGAATTGGAAAATCGTAGCTAGCAGGCTTGGATTCGAGTTTACTGTTTAAAGTAAACTATAGAATAATTATTTGCATCAGAAAAAATTCTGTCTGACCGGGGATTTGAACCCACGCCCTGCACGAGGTTAAATAAATACGGTCGTGCGCCTTAACCAACTAAGCCCGGGCGCTGAGGGGGGTCTGAGTGATCCATTTTTAAAGTATGAGGTCGCCACGGTAACCAAGCGTTTTTCTATGTATTTTGACGCGTAGAATCCGAATTTCATGGTTTCCGGGCATGAAAATTGTTAGTTTATTATTTATTTAACAATTTAATGCAAAATTGACGATTTTTCCGGATTCTCATAGAGTATGTATGTGTGATACATAACTACACATGTATTTTGAGGCGTAGACCTCGAATTTGACGGTTTTCAACCTAATTAATTATTAGATTGTTTATTATTTAATAATTTAATGCAAAAATAAACGATTTTTGTATGTATTTTCATGGAATACATGTGTGACATATCAATTTAAACGCATTGACGGCGTAGAATTCAAATCCGACATTCTCTAGCCTAAAAAATCATTAGATGGTAAATTATTTAATTATTCAATGCAAAAAACGACGATTTTCTCATAAAATGTATGTGTCGTAGTTTACGGTGTAGGATTAGAGTATCACGGTTGCTGAAAATAGAAATCGTCCAGATTTTTGGTAACTTCATGTTGCATATAATAATTTTTTATTTATCAATATTTTCACACAAATTTATAACTATTTTTGCAGCATCTACTAATTTGACATTTGCAAAATGAAGTACACGGTAATCCGTTATTTGCACAACTGCACTTTGTACAATTTTTGCAGTTGCAACTGGGCAATAGCTCATCAATTGGAGGATATAAATTATTGATTTTTACAGGAAGTAGGCAGTTTTCATTCTCGTAATAACCGAAGTTCCTCGGATCTAAACTTATATTATTTGCCCTTAATAAGTTGATCTGCTTATGTGTTGCGATAAAAGATCTTAAAATATGCAAACGAATTGATGCGCTTGATGGTGGCAATTCTGATATTAAAAATTTGCTTCCAAAGCGATATATCCAATGTCTTAGGTCATCAAATGTTAACAATTCATCAGTCTTCTTCAGAACTTTTATCAAGTACTGTTCGCCAGAACGTATGGAATTTTCGATACCAACTTCAGATGTATCTAAACAAAATTTATGTTAAAAAAATTAATTTATTAATAAATGCGACCATTCCAAAATAATTAACTAAACAAATGAACTAACCATAAGCGAATGACACGAGATGCGTTTCTGGATTTGCTTGTAATGCACTGTATTTCGTTCCAACTTTGCTGGTATAATCTGCACCGGTTAAGTGGTGTAAAGCTGGAAGTACTGCATAAAGTTGTCGGCTGCAATTATTCGCTAAAATATGCAAAGGTAAAATCCGTTTCTTTGCAGCTGCCCCAACTTGAATCCATAGTTCCTATAATCAATATTATTGTTATTTTTATGTTATATTTTATAAATTAATTTTTACTGCATATAATTTTTACTCCTGGCCAGAATTCACTGCTTTTTTTAAGAATGTATTCTCGTAAAAAATTTTGTAGTAGCACTTTGTTTTCTCTGGATGCCCAAAATAGATTTTCTTGCTTTGGTATAGGTACTTTTTCGTTAATACTATGAATATTTATAGGACGATCTTTGTATCTTCCTTGTCGTTCTTCGGATTTCATAGATTTATCAACGTAAGAGTCAAAAATGAAATCTATTCTTTTTACATTGCTGGACCTTGCTATTACGATAGAATTACAAAAATTATATGCAAAATCCTCAAATGTTTGAAGATTTTTCAATTTTATTTGTCGGCATTTCAGCATTACATCTATCATTAAAGTAAAATCATTAAAATCATTCAGTTCTTCATACGTTTCATGAATTAAATGTGATTCTAGTGCCTTAACAAGGTCACTTTTACTTTTTTCCTTTTTTAAAGTGCCATCTTCGTTAAATAATAAATTTTTTGATGTTAGTTCATACGAGAAGAGTCTTTTTAAACTGTAATGGCGTTCTTTTGCTAAATCGATCATTTTCTGCGCTATTTTGTTTTCTTTCGTAATAGAAGAATTTGTACTGCCGACACTTTTGACTTCTTTAGTAGTAACAAAATTAGGTAATTTTACTTTTGATATAGTATCTGATAAACATTTAGACTTTTCTACAAAACGCTCACGAAAAAATTGTTTATAGCCATCACAACTGTCTTGAAATATGTTTAAGAGCGCTTCACTAGATTCATCCACAACTAGTTCTTGGGTTATAATATTTCGCAAGGGTTCTTGACCATTTTTAAATGGGTTTATGTGGCTCACAATAAAATGAATAATTTTATCAACTTCTTCTTCCGAACGTTCAGTGATAGTCTTACTGAATTCGTGATGAGTATTTAATTCATCGTTCTCCAATTTAGCGTTTGTTATCTCTCTAAAATAATTTTTAACAGCCAAGAGTTCATGATAATTTAAATTCCATGCAGCAACGTACTCTTTTTTTTGAGTATTGCCAATAATCCCAGAACTACTTTTTTGCGATCGATTGATGGTTTGTTCTAAACCTTGATCAGTACCCACTGATGTATTTGGAACAGACGATTGCGTAAAAACAAAATTTCCCAACATAAACTCGTCGAACAATTCTTTTTTATTTTCTTCTAATTTTAGTATATCCTGTAGGTACATAGAACCCCAACGAAGATAATTTGTTCGATCAAAAATATAAAAAACAGGAAGTAGTTTCTTAGTCGTTTCTACGTGTAACAACCAATCGCCTGTTCGATCTGCGCGAATCATGTCTCGCAATAATTGAATTAATATCAATACATTTGTCCAATATTTGAAAAGCAGAGATTCACTGCTTCTTTTTAAAACAAATTCTTCAAAATCATGTAATAAGCCATCGCAGTTATGAGTAAAAGTAGAAAAAAGGGATCTACTTTCAGCAAAATTGTTTTCGGATAAAGTATCTTGCANTGTGGCTCACAATAAAATGAATAATTTTATCAACTTCTTCTTCCGAACGTTCAGTGATAGTCTTACTGAATTCGTGATGAGTATTTAATTCATCGTTCTCCAATTTAGCGTTTGTTATCTCTCTAAAATAATTTTTAACAGCCAAGAGTTCATGATAATTTAAATTCCATGCAGCAACGTACTCTTTTTTTTGAGTATTGCCAATAATCCCAGAACTACTTTTTTGCGATCGATTGATGGTTTGTTCTAAACCTTGATCAGTACCCACTGATGTATTTGGAACAGACGATTGCGTAAAAACAAAATTTCCCAACATAAACTCGTCGAACAATTCTTTTTTATTTTCTTCTAATTTTAGTATATCCTGTAGGTACATAGAACCCCAACGAAGATAATTTGTTCGATCAAAAATATAAAAAACAGGAAGTAGTTTCTTAGTCGTTTCTACGTGTAACAACCAATCGCCTGTTCGATCTGCGCGAATCATGTCTCGCAATAATTGAATTAATATCAATACATTTGTCCAATATTTGAAAAGCAGAGATTCACTGCTTCTTTTTAAAACAAATTCTTCAAAATCATGTAATAAGCCATCGCAGTTATGAGTAAAAGTAGAAAAAAGGGATCTACTTTCAGCAAAATTGTTTTCGGATAAAGTATCTTGCAAGGCTGTCACTGTGCTAAGATCGTTATCATAATCATTTAAGTCTTTTTGACCTAAAAACGATTCAATTTGCATTCGTTGTAAAGCCTCACCAAGAAGAAAAAATCCTTTTACTGATCTTGCATAGTGAGAGCCGTTCAAAATTTGATCCACCACATTAATTCCAAATAAGTTTGACTCAATAAATACATGTTCCGCGCCACTTTCATTCAAGTATTTTCCAATACAAGATAATAAAATCTTTGTCATATGAAAACTGCCAAGCATTAGAGTGATATTTTCAAATTCTTTTTCTCTTATTAACTGTATGTGCCGAGCAATATGATAAACATCCTCATCGCAGAATAATGGAAAATATTTTTGGTCTAGTTGTTTTAATATACCATTAAAGTTGCACATTGCTGTGTAGACGATTGAAAATTCAGTAACAGGATGCGGGATTATCGGTAAAAAAGCAACGTTTTGAATGTTTCGTTTATCTTCGATTACAGTCGCGTTAAAGGCAGACCACGTTGGGGTTGTTTGTGTGTTATTTTCTGGCAATAAAGCGTTTGAAATATTCATACGACACAATAACCAGGCAAAATCTTCCTTACGTAGTACTTTGTACATTTCAGGACTTATTGAGAAATCATCACTTGCAAACTCTGAAGAAAGAATAATCTTACTAGCTGGCTTATACAAATTTCTTAGCTTTTGGCACTGTAATATTTCACTTAATGATTTACTTTTTTTATTTATTGATGTATTTGATATGTTTGGTTTTTGGAGAAAAGTGCTCGAAGCCCCTTGAAATAATACACAAACAGTGTCATGCGTACTGTTTAAGCCTGATGTCGTTGCTTCGTTGTGGTCAAAATTGTCAAACGCTCCTTTTGTACATTTAGTTTTATTAACATTACTTGGAATCAAAACACCATCTGAACCTGATTCGATTGTAAATAATGCTAAAGCGGTTTTACATTTTAATAATTCGTCATATAAAATGATAAGTCCTAAATGATTTAGGCTTTGAATTAGATTTTTACTTTTACAAGTGTTGTATATAGCTATACTATTTATAATATGCAAAGGAGTTTTGCATCTTCCATTTTTCAAAATATAATACATGATTTGGAACAACGATTTAATTTTTAACTTTTTATCCATATTCCTCTCTCCATACTTATTAGAATGTTCTTGTGTATCGCAAAGCTTTCTTTTTGGAATATTAAATAATTCACTGAAAAATATAACAAGTTCGTTTGGAATTGTCATATTCTCCCACGACGATTTTAGATTCGTTTCATCAAAAAACTTGTCTTCAAGATCGAAGTTAACTTTATTTAATGAATCTTTAATAATAGTAGCAGATTCTTTTATAATATTTATTGGTTGTAACCTATTAATAATTTCTTCGAACGACATTTGTGGCGAATAAAACAATGTAGGTTGTTTCTTATCTGACGGAATTAAAAATTCTACATCTCCATTAAAGTTTTTTACTAAATATTTTTTAATATCCTTATTAGTGACTATCATTTTTGAATCTATTATTTTACTTGTTTCATCGCGACAATATGACAATGAAAATACTTCTCCTTTTTTCACTCGAGGTATAAGAGAATTCATTATGTGAGAAATCGCTTCGTCTTTTCGGTGAAAGGTATGTGCAACTGATTCTTCGCCTATTGTTGAATGTAAATCGTCTAACGATTCTTCATTTAATGAGGACTGAGAATTATAAAATAACCTGTCATCTAGTGATTGTTGTGAATTAAAGGATTCTTCGTATGATGCCGATTGGGATTCATTAAATGACACATCTAAAAATGTGCTTAAATCAATGTCTGAATCAACTTTGTTGTCTCGTTCATATTTTCTTTCAAGTCTTCTTAAACAGTTTTTGTGAAAATATATTTCTTGAGATAAGATGTCCATCGCATTTTCGATATCCAAACACCGCGCAGATATTTCATCATTATAATACCGTATTATATTTAAAAAATGTTCTGCTCTTTTTAATTCGTAAATTTTTGAAGTTTTCGAATCTTGCTGACATGATACTAAATCGCAGATAACGCATCTTGTCTGATTGGTTTTGTTCTTTATGCACATACCCTGATGGTCGATCTATAGCAAAGTTACTGCATCCACTTTCACTACGGTCGATTTCTTTTCTACTGCTTTCGTATTCACTATTTCCCTCCTTTTCATTTTTTTTCAACACTCGAGAAACCTTCTCCATATTCGTATATGAGCGATAGCAAGAATTACTCATGTGATATAAAAAGAGTTCATTGGTATCCAAAGTGAAAACTCTCGAATGCACAATATCATTCCTCCGATTAGCAGCCCAACGAACAGCTGTACAACCTTTTTCACTTTGTGTCAATTTTCCATTGTTCAGCTGACAAATAATGCACAAAGTTTTATCAAACGCTTGTGTATCGCTGGGTAATAAAGTATTATTATTAATTTTTAAGGGCTCCAACTTAAACTGAACCTAATGGAATGTACTATAAGCTCTTTAGCTTTCATGACCATATTAGTCTTGAACAGTTTTCAGAAATCTCACAAGAAAAGGTTGTGTTCTCGTAGAAAGTGAAAGAAAATACGAAAAAATCAAATTTTTCATTTGAATGAACGGCAATGAAAAAAAAATGCGAATTCCTCACAATGTATACATTTTCTTGTTGTTGTTGTTAGTCAAAAGTAAGTTTCCTGAAAGTTTCAGAAAACAAATGAAACTGGTTCTCTTTACTAGCATTAAAATATCGCAAAAAACTGCGTTTTTTCGAAAAATCGCAAAATTTAAATAGTCATAAATTGGACAATTTTTCTTATTTTTTTACCTCATAAAAAAAGTTTTTTGTTTCTTTTTTAGACGAACCGATTGGCTACTGTTAAAATATAAAAATTTTAATGTTGTCGAGCGTTGAGTGTCGAGTGTCAAACTTACCTTTTGCATTTAATACCTTGAAAATTAACAAAAAAAAACCGCTGCCAATTCTTTGGCACGTAGCTTCCTTCAACCTTATGTATCGCTTTAATATCTAAATTGTTTTTACTTCATATATAATTCTATAAAGTTTTTATGCTTTTTCGTTTGATGGATAAAATTATTTCGAAATAATTATATTACATAATCAATGCGTAACTGAAAATATTGTTTTTAACGATTTAATAAAACAAAAAACAGAAAAAAACTAGCCAAGGTATAGATTAAAATCCATCAAATAGAAGCTAAAATCTAAGCGATGCAGTTTTCAGTTATATAGAGTATACAATATACAGGGTGAGAAAACGAAATTTTGAAGCTTAATATCTTTGAAACCATTTGGTTTCATAAACAGCCCAAAGAAAGGGATTAAGGTGCTATACGCTAGGTAAGGACCGCCGACAGCGCCGCCTTCTTGGCATAATCGGGGTGTTGCAGGCAGCACACTGTACATCTATATTGATGTATTATACTTTTCGCGCCCATAATACATATGCTAATAAAACTAAGTTCGTTCGTTTATTCGTCCTAAGAACGTGTAATACGTTCGATTTGAGTAACGTGACTTTTTAAAATAGTTAATTTGAAGAAATTAATTAATAACACTTCCTCTCTGCGTTTTCTCGGGCTTGAGACCGTCAATAGGCCGCATTAAAAGTGCATGAAACTTAAAAATTCTCGCGCAAGAAAATCCGTGCGTTCATTTCCACGTCTGGAGACCGACTGCATTCTGCTGTTAGGCCCGTTGCAGTCCTGCGTCTCTCTCCTCCCTCGGTCCCTTTTTTTTAACAAAGCTTAGCTTGTTCTAGAAAACACATGTTGCGACGCGTACTCTCTCTCCCCGGAAAAACACTTGGAAAGCAGTTAAATTCCAGAGTCCCGAATCACGTAGAACAAAGCTTCATTCTTTCAGCTTACTCAATGCATTTTCTAAAATCGTATAGCTTCTAAACCGAATATTTCACTTCCAAGTTTATATTTTGAGAATTCATATTTAAAAATTATTATTTATTTAAATATTCGCGCATAAAGATACGTAACGTATATTATTACGTTACACCTTTGCCCTTATGCAAAAGATGTTGACTATAAGGAAAACATCTTTTTTTAACAAACAATAAATAATAATTTTATTATAAAAAAAAAATTTACCCTTTTGCATTGAAATATGTGTCTAAAATAGATAATATCATACCCCCTATACAAAAAAAATTGTTGACAAAGGAAACTATTTTTTTATGCTATAAACATTATCATAAGGATGATGCTTGCAAACAACAATAACCTTCAACATATTTATTGTATGAATTCACAATTATTTTCCACCAATCTACAACTGTTACAATAAAATATCAAGATTTTGCATCAACAAGTATAATTTATAACACATTTATTATAAAATCCAAATTATTTTCCACAATAAATTTCAAACTAAATATCAAAAATCTTTGATCGTCACAAACATTTTTGTCAAACTTTCTGTTAATTTCTGACCATCAATTATTATAATCATATCATTACTTTATTTCTGTCTCATTACTGTCAAATCGTTCCTACTTGTATTCATTACACCTTCAACTGGACTTACTACCTCTTTGAATGGACGCGATTGTCCTTTCATCTCGAGGGTTTACAGCCTCCGAACGCGATTGTCCGGTATTATCTGGCTATCCTGCCTTTTTTTAGAATACAAATCTCCCTGCAACCTACCAGTCCTGGTGACCCTAGAGCTCTTACATGACCCTCCTGGAGGTTACAGTTCCCTACCATTGTCCTCTGTCAAAAACTCTAATTATATCAATTTAGACTAAACTGTAAAACGTTCTGTCATGGCTTTTGCATCCTCGTGTCTACAATCGACACTATTTGCGGATTGCTAATTGCCAGCATGAATCCTCATTTGGTGGCCTATAAGCTCTTACAATTACCCATGGGGATACTCTGCTTCTCTTCTCACACCTGAGTATAAATTACTCGTAGGTTGAAAAGAAATTGTCACTGTCAAAGCTTTTCACTCAAACTATATTTTCTTTCTCAAAAACAATTTTAAATAATCATAATTTCAACTATCTTTTTTGTCAGTCTGTTTCACACTCAAAACTCTATTTAAAGTACATTCGAAGTTCCTCCGTTTCAGAAAACTTACTAAGCAGGTAATACTTCGTACTTCAATTTATACGTTCAAGAGAGTCTTTCATGCATGTCTGTCTGTACTTCAAATCATTGTGAATTATATGGCTAAATCAAACAGCACTTAATCAAAATAATTTATAGTTTCCTTGATCCACACTTATATTTATATTCTGATATTTATGTATGTAATATTTTTGTTCTAACCGTATAAAAATATTGAAACTACCCTCGAGAAAACCAGAGAGAAATTGCATTTTACCTTTTTGACTTTTTACGTAAACTCTCAGCACTTATAAATCTTTTTAAATTTGTTTTACACGTACGCCAATCATCTCACTTTTTGTAATTTTCTGACTTACACTTTTAACAACACACTACAGCACTTAAATAAAGATCTGCATAAAATACGTTTAATTTTCATTTAAACTTATTAACTTATGTTTAAATTATTATTCTTTCTATCCGCAAATTCGACTATTATCACACAAGTTTAATTCGCAACTAAACGAACACGACACTATGTATAAAATTAAATTAAATTATTTGTACTTTTTTTTTACACAATCATTACGCGTTACTTTTATATACGCGACAATATAATCTGACCACAATATATTTAACACTGCGTAATTTAATATACAAAGTATCTAAGTTTGCACTATTTTAATCTCTGTTAAATTACGCGTTGAAAATTTCAATTTGTTATCACTCAAATTTATATTTTCGGTAAGAATATTTTTATTTATTAAAGAATTTAAGAATTAAAGAATTTACATTTAACAAAAATTTTCACTTCGAATTAATGCAAGATTATATATTATTTAATAAAATTACACACTTAAAACAGACGAATTTATAACCATTGATTTATAACAGTATATAATAAAATCACGCACTCAAAACAGACGAATCACTGACACAGTTATAACCACCGATGCATAACATAATTTAATTAAAAAAAATCACGCACTCAAAACAGACGAATCACTGACACAGTTATAACCACCGATGCATAACATTATTTAATAAAAAAAAATCACGCACTCAAAACAGACGAATCCCACCGCACTGTCACCACTGATGTATTATACTTTTCGCGCCCATAATACATATGCTAATAAAACTAAGTTCGTTCGTTTATTCGTCCTAAGAACGTGTAATACGTTCGATTTGAGTAACGTGACTTTTTAAAATAGTTAATTTGAAGAAATTAATTAATAACACTTCCTCTCTGCGTTTTCTCGGGCTTGAGACCGTCAATAGGCCGCATTAAAAGTGCATTAAACTTTAAGAATCTCGCGCAAGAAAATCCGTGTGTTCATTTCCACGTCTGGAGACAGACTGAATCTGCTGCTTATGCCCGTTACAGTCCCGAGTCTCTCCTCCCTCAGTCCTTTTTTTTATAAAGCTTAGCTTTGTTTTGGAAAACACATGTTGCGACGCGTACTCTCTCTCCTCGGAAAAACACTTGGAAAGCCGTTAAATTCCAGAGTCCCGAATCACGTAGAACAAAGGCTCATTCTTTCAGCTTCTAAACCGAATATTTCACGACCAAGCTTATATTTTGAGAATTCATATTTAAAAATTATTATTTATTTAAATATTCGCGCGTAAAGATACGTGACGTATATTATTACGTTACAATATACATCATCGATATAGATATACATAACTTTTGAAAGAGAAAAACAGTTGACGAAGGTTAAAAAGTACATAGAACGTTTCTTGATGTCCAACTTTTATTATTAGAACCACCAAATTGTCTAAACTATCGCCAAAAGCTTTAAAAAAACAAGTTGAATCTCCATCTGATTGCATGCAACTAACTGTATGCAACACCCTGAAACTGCAAAAAGAATCCGGTAGGCAGCGCTCGCGTTTCGCGCCAAGAGATACTTACCTAGCGTATATAATGCTAACTAAATCCAAAATTATAAATTGATTATTGTCTTTTTACTTCAGTTATTTGTCACGTAGAAAACAAGGTTTTAGTTCTAATAGTTGATATATATGTGTGTGTGTGTGTGTGTGTGTGTGTGTGTGTGTGTGTGTGTGTCATTATATGTCTTATTTTCTTAGAAACTTTATTGAATGTTATTTAACGTAATCTTGGTATTTATTACATTTTGATGATATCGTTTCCTCACCACCTAGCGATAGATATCTCGGCGCGTTTTTTTTTTTGTAAGGAAATGTAATAGTTTTCTTATCTTAACATTTTTCTATACTAAGTTGAATTAATTTTTTATTTTCTTTTACATTTCCTTAAAACAAAGTTTCATATCTCCCAATTTAATGAGATTTACATGTAGAAATGAATGATATAAAACTTTGTTTAAAGTGGTATCCCCAATCGCATAATATTTTCTAAATTGATTATGAATTGAGTGGAAAAGTTATACTTTCCACCTGATTTACATTAATTCAATAGTATATTCTCGATATAATACGACAAAAAAAGTCTAAGTATAGATTAAAATCCATTAATGGAAACTGAGATCGAAGCGATACAGTTTTCAGTTATATGGAGTATACATGGTAAGAAAACAAAATTTTGAAGCTTAAATAAAGGTGATATATAATGCTAACAAAATCCAAAATTTTAAATTGATTATTGCCTTTTTACTCCAGTTATCGCATCACGTAGAAAAAACGACTCATAGTATACAGGGTGAAAAAACAAAAGTTTGAAGCTCAATATCTTTGAAACTAACTGGTTTTATAAAAATCCCAAAGAAAGGGATCATTGTGCTATATAATGCTAACTAAATCCAAAATTGAACTTGATTATTGCCTTTTACTCCAGTTATCGCGTCACGTAGAAAAACGATTTTTTTCAGTTTTTGATGTTTTTCTCAGGATCTGCCCCATAAAATGACTTAAATTTAAGTGGTATATAGTTCTAATTACCTTCAATAATCATATTTTTTTGCTTCCTCCTCAAGAGGAAGCTTTGTGATAGTAAAATTTTCAGTTTTGCTAATACTTCGTGGAAACGCATTTGGAGGTGTTTGGAGTACGATAATACGTTTTTAGAAAATGTCCGTCGCGATGGCTGTGTGTGTGTGTGTGTGTGTATGTGTGTGTGTATGTACGTATACCGCCATAATTTGGAACCATGCGACGGATCGTAATAAAATTTGACATGCATATATTATTTCTAATACTGAATTTAGGTCATTTTTTGTTTTATGATTCTGACCTTTTATGGCCATATTATAGCCATTTTCTATTTTTAAAAATATTTTGCTTTTATAATGATTGATTTTACAATATATTCAACAATAGTGTATCTAAAAGAACATAAATTTGTCTACTTTTTCCCGCAAGATTTTCTAGATTGACTGATCTGTTCATTATTTATGATTATAAAGGTAATTTTTCGATAACATATATAACTCAAAAATAAATAGTTAAATGTTTTGAAAAAATTCATGACAATAAAAACAACGATATCTACTAGTGTAAAAATTTTAAGCAATTTGGCGACTAGTTTTTGAGATAAAATCAAAAACTAAAAAAAAATGTTTTTTTTATGTCGTACGATTACGGGAGTAAAAAGGTTAAATTGAGTTGAATTTTAGGAAAGATTGATCTTTGGATCACTTCGGCTAGGTTCTTTTGTAGCTTATGAAACTTTTAGTTTAAAAGAATATTAAGATTAAATCTTCAATTCTCACCCTGTATGACTCTGTGTGACTGAACATTATTATTTTTGTTATAAACCATTATAATTTGATAGTTAAGTTAGATATATTCTTGAGGAGTTTCATGGTTTTATAAAATGTCCGTGCAGATGGTTTTGTCTTGTGTGTGTGTGTAGTGTGTGCGGATCTCTGTGCCTGCATGGTGGTACGTATACTGTTTATATTCTGGAACACGTGATCCGATCGTAATAAGATGACGTGCTATATTTTTCTGATTTGAATTCGAGTAAACCGTATCCTTTTAGTAATCGAATAGTAAGCGAAATATTTAAATCAAAGATGAGTGTTTTCCCATGTTAATTATCTTCCACTAGCAATAGGAGGAAGCCTAAGTGCCAATGACTTGCAGCGGTTTTTAGAATGATTCGCACTATTTAGTTTTTTGAGTTTATAACGATTTAAAAAAATTGCACTGTATGGTGTATAATAAAAGAACGACGAACGATAATATAAATTTTTCACGGTAAAAACATAGGCAATTTTATTCTCTTTCAGGTACATATTAAGCAATTTACTTTTATTAACTTTTCCGATAACTTTGTTGGCAAAAACTGAAATCTCAAAACTAAAAAATCACTATAAAAAAAAACGCGTATATAAATTGTAAAAACGGACTTTCGTCCCACTATCTTCTAGCAAAAACAAAGAAAATGAGACTTGGTGGGTTAAAATCCACCAAGTAGAAGTTGAGAAACAGGCGTATACATACGCACACACACACACACACACACACACACACACACACACATACATCCGTACGGACATTTTCTAAAAACACCATTTTTCGACTAAAAATTCATCAAAACACACTTCCCACGTGTTTTTACACAAACTCCAAAAATTACTATTACAAGGCTTCCTTAGGAAGGAAGCAAAATTGTCGGAATAGATAATTCAAATATGAACATAGAGGAAATCGAATCGAATATTAATACTAGAAATTTTAGTTGTTTTACGAGGAAAGGTAAAGTGCTACACATGTACATAAGTAAATTCAGCAAACAAAGCACAGTTTTAATGGAAGTACCTGCCGAAATATACAAATACATAAGAGAAAATAAAAATAGAGTTTTTGTTGGCTACCAAAACTGTAAAACCTATGACCTAATAAACATTAGCCACTGTAACAAGTGTGGCAGGTTTCAACATAATGAGAAAAAATGTACAAATGAAGTGGTATGCTTGAAATGTGCTGCAAATCATAAAACAAGTGATTGTACCAGTGAAACTATTAAGTGTGTAAACTGTGCATTTCATAGGAATAGGTACTCCACTAAACTAGAAATAAATCACGCAGCGTATGACGCTAACCTCTGTTCTATCCTGAAAAAGAAAATCGCAAATTTCATTGACTCAACGGACTATCCGTTGAGCCCTACAGTACCATCACTCGACACAGTCTACAAAACAGCATGTACCGACAGCTGATAACAGGGTTCCAGGAGAACCAAGTACGATACACCCACCGAGGGAACAGAATGCTACACAGGAACAGATAAAAGGCAAAAATGAGAATACGAGGACTCTCACAAGAAACCAGCTAGCGATCCAAAGACAGAAGCAACAACTAGATCTGTACACTACTTCACCGACGTCAAACAAAGAAAAGAAAAACAAAGATAGGTAAAAATGGCCACATTTGATATCATAGACATGATCCGAAAAGATTCTTTCCAAAAAGAAAAAACATGCAGTAGTGTTGATAGTTTTAACAAAATTAGTAGCAGTAAAAATGATACCATTATGCATACAAATATTAGAAGTATGAATGCTAATTTTGACTAAATTAAATTACTAATTGATAGTTTGGATACAAAGCCATCTATTGTTATATGCACGGAAACTTTTCAACTGATTAATTACAGAATATATGAATTGAAAGGATCTGACTATGAATACAAGTGTTATTATAACCATAGTTNGTATAAATACAAGTGTTATTATAACCATAGTACGATTAACAAAAACGACGGTGTAATAGTACTAATAAATATTAATTTAGAACATAACACTGAGGTGATCGAAACAGGTAGGATTAAGTTTGTAAATACGAGTATTAAACTAAGTAACCAAAGTAACCTTGAGGTGTCAGAGTTCTATAGGTCACACGGGATTCCGAAATCTGAATTTAATCTAGAGATAAATAAATTTCTAATTGCGAATAAATGTGCTAAAAATCACCTAGTAATAGGTGATTTTAACATCGATTTACTAGAACATGATAGCCTTAGCCAGGAATTCCTATTTAATTTCCTAGAGAAAGGGTACACCCCCGGGTTTCTTGGTATCACTAAGCCGCCGATCGGAGTCGCATAGGGTTCCTGTATTGACAATATTTTTATCAAAACAAATAATTTAACAACAACTACATATAAAATAAAACTTTCAATAACAGATCACTACCCATTATTTATAGCATTAGACAAGATTAAGAAAAAAATAAAACAACCGGAAACTTTTGTAAATTATAAAAAATTAATAAGCATTGCCAGGACTAAAAACTGGAGTGAAATATTGCCGATAGAGGATCCTAACTTGGCGACGGATATGCTAATTAATAAGATTAAAAACTGTATAGACATAGCTACCACAAAGAAAAGAAAGAGCAAGCAAGGTGGAAGAAAGAGTGGGATCACAAGTGCAATAATAAAATCATGTGAAACTAAAGAGTTTTTGTATGATCTATGGCAACAGGATATAAGCAATGAACAACTTAAATTACAGTACAAAAAATATGCTAAAATACTAGACAAAGTTAGAAAAGACGCAAAAATCAAATATGAACAAAAACAAGTATAAAGTAATATCAGTAACCCAAAAAAAGCTCTGGGAAGTCATAATAGTAAAATCGGCAACAAGAAATCCTGTGAAACCATAAATCATATAAAAATTAGTGATAGGAAAATAACGGATAAAACAGAAATTGCAAATAATATGAACAGATTTTTCAGTGAAATAGGTCGAGAGTTAAGTGGACGCATTAAGAAACCGGATAATGCGGAACTCAAACTACCGGCCATGAATCCAAATACAATATTCATTAAACCCACGAACACGAGTGAAGTAGTATCGGTAATCAATGCACTAAAAATTAGAAGTGGGGGAGTTGACGGGATTAACTCTAAGACGTTGAAATTAATAAGCAGCTACATAGCTGAAGCTCTAACTTATATTATAAACCTAAGCATTGAAACAGGTATATGGCCTAATGCACTCAAGAAGGCAGAAATTGTCCCAATCTACAAATCTGGCGAAAAAAGTAATATCAATAACTATAGACCTATTTCACTGATATCAAACGTTGCGAAAATATTTGAAAAAATATTACACATTAGACTATATGATTTTGTAAATGAATCCAACATAATCTCTGAACACCAATTTGGCTTCGTAAAGAAAAAGGGTACAAAAAATGCGCTTAATTATTTAATGAACACACCGTACAACAATATAGATAAGAGTATTCCTACTCTAGTCACTTTTCTTGACCTGGCAAAGGCTTTTGATACAGTAGATCACAGTCTCTTGCTAGAGAAATTATACTGCATGGGAATTAGGGGGCAAGCTCTGACCCTGCTCACTAGTTATCTTAGTAACAGATACCAAAGTGTAAAAATTTGTGAATGTGTGAGTGACGAACTTTTAACAAATACTGGGGTACCACAAGGTACGATACTTGGCCCACTTTTGTTTATCCTATACATAAATGATATACTCCAAGAGATACCTATGGAAGCTATTTTGTCGTATGCTGACGACACTGCTATAATTGCAACAGGAGATTGTTGGGAAAAAGCACAAGATAATATGAATAACTACCTGTCACGCATTCACAAATTGCTTGCGGTAAATAAGTTATCATTAAATGTTGATAAAACTGTATGTATGACGTTCGGCAGTTATGTCGGCAGCGTGCCTAACCAAATAGATATAAAAATACTAGATAAAAAATTAACAAGGGTTGAGAACTACAAATATCTGGGCATAGTAATAGACTACAATCTTAAATGGGACATGCATATGTTAAATATTATTAAGAAAACTAAATATCTAGTGTATATCTTTTACAAAATTGCGAAAACAATGTCAACTGAAACTTTGATGTTAATTTATTATGCCTTTTTTCATAGTATCATGAGTTATGGTATAATTGCTTGGGGTGGAGCCTATAAAAACAACAGAGATCTAATACAAAAAATACAGAGAAAAATCCTAAAAATTATAAACAAAAATAATTTTGTCATGCAAAATATTTCTCTCAATCTTGAGCAACTGTTTACACTCGAGGCCTTAAAGATATACTATAATGATCTCAAAAACCAATACCTCAAATCATCCAGTGTTACGAGAAATAAAAGTATTATTGTACTGATCAATAGAAAAAGAATTAGTAATAAGAATTGTTATATTAAAGCGATCTCAACATTTAATGCTTTGCCGAACAACTTAAAAGCGTTAGAAATAAGCAAACCAAGTCAACTAAATATAATTAAAGAATGGATTAAATCNGGGGGTCTCAAACCCATTTCTGCGATTTTACCGACCTTGCGGCCGGTAGTGCAGGTAGTGCGTACAAAAATTTGCAATATCGAAACTCACACTGCGTGTTGCCGTACACGCAGATTTGATGTAACGAAAAATGCCTATACATAATGATCTGTATTTCGTATATACATCACACGTGTTTCGACTACACGCATTTTTTACAATAAAATAACTGTGCATTTCGCATATACACGCGTGTTTCGAATACACGCTTTTTATATTATAAAAATTAATAAATAATTACGTGTATTTCGCATATACACACGTGTTTCGAATACACGCTTTTCTTATGACAAAAAACTACTTTTGAGATGTGCAATTTTTTTTTCCAGAAATTTGAAAAAAATGAGTTTATGTACAAGTGATGCAATGTTTAAACTTGAAACTTGGTATGCAAGCCCCTGTTATATATTTCAACATATTTATACAGTATAGTGACTTAAGTGTAACCAATGACTTAAGATCTAGTTCGTTCTAATTATACGCTTTTGGCGCAAGTGTTTTCGAACAAAATATATCTTTTGGTTACACTTAAGTCACTAAACTGTATAAATATGTTGAAATACATAACACAGGCTTGCATATCAAGTTTCAAGTGTATATGTTACATGAGGTTTGAGATATACAATTTTTAACCACACAAATCTTAAAAACTTAAATTTATATAGATGTGCTATATCATCATATAGACTTGCGACAAAATTTTGGCCTGCAAAAAGCTTTGGAAGGAACAAGAAGCGTCAGAAGCTACTTAATTAGCCGTATAAAAGGAGATGTACTAGTATAAGCAGCAAGTTGATCTTGGTCGAGGACCAGTAGGGAATCCTGAACATACAGCTGTTGCAGGAGTTGCTTGTATAGCAGCAGCAGCAGTTGACCAAGCTCGAGTAGCAGCAGCAGCAAAAGTTGTATGACTATAAGCAGCAAAAGCTGCACACACAGCAGTCGCAGCAGTGGTCCCGGAATATGCAGCTGGAGTACACTGTGGACCAGTAACTCCAGCAGCACTGGACTCCGTACTAGTAACAGCAGACCCTGGTCGAGGACCTACTGTAGATCCTTGATGTACAGCTGTAGAATGTATACCAGCAACTTCCAACTTCAGGGTCGTCTACAGATGATTGAAACAGGTCAGCAAAGCTAACTAGGCCAGCAAACAGCATGATTTCAGCTCCAGGGTTGTCTTCTGATGATTGAAATGGACCTGCAACGCTAACCTGTCCAACAAACTCGCCAGGCCTGCGGACAGATAACCTGTTTATCTTTGCAGGAATACAGAGGATGTAAATATCTCTGTATTTTCTTTCTGGTTAAATAAATAAATGAATAAATAAATAAAATACAAGAAATATCAAATTTATGTAAATTTTAATACATTATAAACATGTAATTATAGTGAGGTATAGATAATAATCACATAATCACAAGTATGTAATTAATTAAATAATTAATTAATTAATAATATGTTGTTAATTATTTTAAGTTAATTACAATGTCAGTAATTGGGTATGTTGTGTTATAAAAAATATGTACTTACGCAGTTCGTAGTAGAATTTTAATATTTATATATCTTGTAACGTGGCAGTCCGACTGCACGTTACGAAGCGCGCGAGAGACGCCGCGTCGGTAAGAGAGCGCCCGACTCCCGCGGCGGAGCGCCCACGCGAGCGAGTGCGGGAGGAGAGAGTACACTCGGCGAACGCGCGCAGCGCTGACTCGCGGGCCTCGTGTGCCGACCGGTTGGGAGATTCTTGTCCCTTTCGCTTATCAGCCTCGGCCGAGCTAGGTTGCTCTCTCTTCGCTCCGCCTGACACCGTTCTTCTCGTGCGTCCAGCTAACGTTTCCTAGTCAACTATCGTTTAATCCAGCTATCGTATCCATTTCCGTCACTCAGCTATCGAATCCCTTGTTAATTTAGTATCGTACTTAACTCCTTGTTCCCAAGCTATCGTATAGTCCTCAGCTATCGCTTCCGTCCTGGTATAGATTAATCGCTCTCGCTTCCGCTCTCGCTAGATCATAAGGTTTGCGCAGACAGCCTCATGCGAGATGGCTGTCTGATATCCGATAGTTTAGATAATTATTATGAGTCGGTAATGCGCGGATGCATTGGGTTGGAGTAGGTTAGTAGCTAGACGTGTGTCGGGGCAGCGAGTCCCTGTGTAGTGTGTGTGTGCGCGCGTCACGGTCGCGGCAAGGTTGCCGGCAAGCGGCTAGGAAAAGAGTTGGCGCGCGGGCGGTAATAACGTGTTGAAAATTCGGCCGGGGAGTCGCAAGCCCGTGAGAGCACGTCGTGACGGACGCGCCGATCGTCCTGGCCGGCGGACGTTTCGGAGAGGCGAGGCGAGTGTTTCGCCCGCATCGGCAAGTCGGCGGTGTTCGCGCTGACGAGCGCGAGCACGGCGTCGATTGCGCGGTGGGCACGGGCAGATCCGTCGGCGAATTTTACGTGGGGCCGTTTCGCGCACTCGGATGGGATAATCGCGGCGACCTTGTCGTGGGCCGTGAACAAGCGAGCGGTATGCTAGCCGCGGAGTGTGATGTGTGAAGTCTCGGCCAGCGGGCCATGTGAGAGACAGAGTGATTATCGGCAGGATGCCGTAGTGTAATAAAGTTCAGAGATTTGAGAAAATAAATGAGTACGTAAAAGCAAAGTCAGCAACAGCCAAGTCAAGCGTTATTATCCCACGACCCTGACTCCCGACCTTTCCCAACGATAAGCTAGCCGAGCTTAAATTTCTCGCATCGACAGTCTTTGACACGTGGTGGCCTCTCAAGGAAAGGGGATCTTAGGTCCCTGGCATTCCAATGCCTGGCGCCCTGAGCCGCGGCGGCTCGCCACCACGTATGAATCGAAGCCTGTTCGGTTGCATGGTCGAAAAGAAACCTAGGCTTCTCCTAGCGTTTCAACTGGCGCCCCAACTTCGCTCGCAAATAATGCTTGAGGAGGTTATTGTTGGCTTGGCTACATTGTATGAATGTGGATAGGGGTACTAAAGTAAGCTATACGAGGAATAGTTATCACGAATCTAATTGAGAAATCTTTTTTACGTTAGTTAAAAATCTTATTTAGAAATTTAAATTAGGCTTAAGTAGAATACGGCTTAGCATTACAATTTAGGACAAGCGACGCAATGTTAAAGAAGCACGATATTAAACACGCACAATATCGCCTCTCGGAATGTACGACGAAAATATTCCACAGAGGACGATGCACAAACAAGGTCGGCACGTACGACAATAACAAGGGCACTTAGGCGCGGAGCGGTCGAAAACTTAGAGTCGCGAAGCGTCAACAACAACATCGTACGAGCACATTCCAGACTCGGGTCGCGTCGAGCACAATAGCTAGCGGCGACCAAAAAATTTTTTTTTTCTCCCTTTCGTTCCTTCACGTGTCCTATCAGCTCGTATTTTCCCGAATCGCGAGAATACGAAACTCAAACCCACACTAGACACTCGCCTCAGAACCAGCAACAACAGCAGAGTGCGCGCAACGTTTTCGCTATTTTTCGTCAGATCGTCACACCGAAGCTACGATGGAAGGTCGCGCGACGTGGTCTCGGGAAGAAAAACCAATCACCGGGATTGGCAATAAATTTCGGTTCCGCTTAGATTGTCGCCATCTTAACATAATAAATTCGTCGAAGACTTTACAACAGCGGCGAAACTCGCGCTACCTAGCGAAGCTAAAGGCGAGCCAGTTCGGGACTCGGACAACGGCGGCGCGCCTGCGCGTACCGCATCCAGGTGTGAGACCTCGCGCGCTCGTGTCGGCAGTGGAGCAATCACTTCAAGCGCGACGCTCAAGCAGTAAACACCGACAACACTCTCCCAACTGTAGCGTGTTTCCTCGAGGTTTCAACAGGCGTGCGAGCGATTGAGCATTGCTCTAGTGCTTAACAATCATCATTTTTAATTAATTAAGTTAAAATTAAGTACTAATTAATTAAGTGCGAGAATTCTTGGCAGCGATTAAAGCCGACGTTACTAACCACTGTACGCAAGGTAAGCTGAGGTTGAGGAGGCTGGCGCAGATAGGATTTTGCGTAAGTACAATTACACAGTTGTTACATTCGCTTTGGCGCTAAAAACCCCTGGTGCACGGGTGCAAAACCAACCGAAGACTGGTGTTATCGGCGAAGCGACGGTGCTTATTAAAATTTTTCTTAGGGGGAATAACGTAGAAATATTCTTTTTGATAGAGGTTCAGTGAGAAACATCATAGCGCGGTTAGTACACTAGCGTGTAACCATTTTCTCGCCCGACAACAACGTTGTCTTCTTCCATTTTCGCGGAAAACCCGACTCTAGTGACAAACGATTATTGCGACTGGAACTAACCAAGCTATCACTGACTACTACGAACAACAACGAGAGACAATATCGACTATTCAGCTACCATCACCAACTAATAACTAAAACTACCGACTCACGCTAACGTCTACTTGAGTTGTCGCTCTCGTTTTCTAGCTTATCTAACGCTCACGTTATCGTAGACCACACACGTACACTCGCTATCGATAAATACCAAGACTAACTCACACACACGTGTAAGCTATCGAACTATCGGAAACAAATTAATCACGACAGACGACGGATTTTTCAAACCTAAAAATGACTAACGCAGGACGAAGGGAAGAAGACATAAACCGTTGGGTATTAGGGCTCACCGAAGAAGAGCTACACAACGAACTTCAGAGTAGGGACCTACAAACAACGGGGGACCCTAAAGACTTACGAATACGTTTGGCAGACGCATTATACGTCGAGAGAGGGATCGACGACACGTCGTCAGGTGCGGCTAGCGGGGAGCAAGCAAGCGGATCCCGAGTCAGCTTGGGAACGTCCGGGAACACGTCTCCATCGGCCAAGGCCACGTCGCAAGACGTGAGAGCAGAGAAACCAGCCTCTATCTTTGCCTTCGAACCCCAGTCAAACGCGCCCAACCCCACGACCTCGGGGGGATCTCGCTTTTCAATAGTTGAGACGGAATCAATGGGGTCGCTACCCCCGCTAAACAAAAATTCTGGAATAATTCCACCTACCCCAGCTCCAATGCCGGGCAGACATAGCCTGGATGGGAATATGAGACGCCCAGGTCTCGGCGCCAGCACACCCATGAACAGTAGGTTAGCCGACTTCTTCAATAGACATAGTGAAACGACACTGAATCCTACCAACGGTACGCGTTCCCCAATTAGCGAAATACAACAGGAGAGAAGGGAACATGATCGCTCAAGCACACCGTCGGGACTAACTTCAGGAAGACGCGTAGTACACTTCGATAACGACGTAACCGACGACAGATTAGACCGCGTCGAAGAACATCCTCGGGATAGATTTAACAACTACCCGAATAGACAAGCGGAAAGAAGTCGTCAATGGTCATCTAATAACGCATTCGAATTTATGAGGAAATGGAGAATGCGCTTCTCAGGCCGAAAAGACGAAGACGCGGAGGAATTTTTGGGTCGCATTCGGGAGGGCCGGAAGTTCATGGAAATACCGGATGTAGAATTGCTCGCGATGATACCATTTTTCTTAGACGGAATAGCACTTAACTGGTTTAGAAATAACTCGCGCAAATGGAGGACCTTTGACGAGTTTGTCCCCGACTGGCGTAGACGTTTCTTAGACGCAAACTTCCAGCACGCGCTATTGAACGAAGCCCAAAGACGCACGCAGGGACCGAACGAACCGGTCGCAGACTACCTGACGTGCCTGCGAACAATGTTCTACCGACTGGAACCAAGATTAACACCTGATAGAGAATTAGATATCGCGTGGCGGAATATGGCACCACGCATCCAACTGAAAATCGACATAACCGACGTACTCGACCTCGATGACCTCGAAAGGACAGCGGTGTTGAAGGAAAGGGGCCTACGGATAGCCAAGGACTACAGACCCCCGCCTAACGCGAACGAATCACTGCTACCGAACCTTGCTTATAGAGACAATAATTACGGAAGGGCACAACACTCGAACAGACCCGGTATTGCTAACCTCGCGGTAGCTGACGACGAACTTTCAAGTTACGACGACATTCAGGGGGACCCCCTTTTTCTCGACTCCGACGAAGAACTAGAAATCGCTAACCTCTCAGTGACCGACAAACAGAACAGTAGTAGATACTACGGGTTTCGTCAACAAAAGCATGACGGTTCGCGGGTAAATCGACAGCAAGTTGGGGACTCACGCAATAACTCAGACCAGAACCCCGGACGCTCAGACAGGTGCCATAATTGCGGAGAAACAGGACACTTCGCACGCGATTGTAAAGGGCCGCGAAGAATATTTTGCCGAAAATGTGGCGAGCGCGGCACGTTGGAAAAGTTATGTCCGAAATGTAACCCCAAAAACATATTCTGTTATCGTTGCGGCAGATTCGGATTTACGCAAAGAGACTGCCCAGACTGCACGGGAAACGGGAAGTGAGGCCGCCCTTAGAGACCGGAGCGACCGATCGAATCGACTTATCGGTCTCAGAGCTACCGACAAATGACATACTCCACGCGCAAAACGAACCGGAAGGAGCTATCGTACCGACACCACCACCGGAACTGACAGACCCGATTCTCGCATTAGAAAACTTGATATTTCGTGACTATTTACTGGACTTAGAATCAATAGAGAACAGCGATATCGACAATGAACTCGAGACACTCTATATATTACCGCTAAAAAAGAAGCACAACTTATACTACTTGAAAATCAACGCGTTGGACACAGAAATACTAGCTCTCGTAGATTCAGGTGCTTCAGGCACATTTATAGGAGCCAAACTGTCTCGCCTAGCGAGGTCACGCGGTATACAACCAAGCCACGCCATACGCGGAAGCGTAACGACAGCAGTCGGAGCAGTAGAACCGATCATAGGCGGATTAACGCTATCGATTAAAATTAAAGACGTAACAAAACAGCTAACGGTGCGAGTACTAGACAGACTTGACTACGACTTAATCTTAGGAATAGACGCTCTCGTAACTTTCGAAATTAATATAAATTTTTCGACGGGTACTTGGAACTTTAGGGGGACTAATCAAGAAAACTTTACGTTCGACCATCCTCCCACAGCAGAATTAGCGGACGCGGAATCGCGAATTTGCGGGTTAAGGGATCTGAACCCCGAGCAAGAAGAAATGCTCGAGGAGTTCTTAAAGCGCGAACTACCACCGGATACGGGCAAACTGGGACTGACGACGGTATTACAACATAAAATCGACGTAAACGGCCACCCCCCGATTAAACAGCGGTGTTATCCGACGTCTAAAGTAAGGGAACAAGCACTCCACCCGGAAGTAGACGACATGCTAAGTCAGGACATAATCGAGCCCTCGCACAGCGAGTGGGCCTCACCAGTGGTAATGGTGAAGAAAAGTAATGGAAAATACAGATTTTGTCTTGACTTACGCAAAGTGAACAAGGTATCGAAAAAAGACGCGTACCCACTCCCACTTATGGACGCAATTCTAGATAACTTACGGCGGGCCCGTTACATCTCCACAATAGATTTAAAACAAGCTTACTTTCAAATATTATTAGAAGAAAACAGCAGAGAAATTACGGCGTTTATAGTACCCGGTCGCGGATTATTTCATTTTAAAAGACTTTGTTTCGGCCTGTCAGGCGCACCAAGCACATTTCAATGGTTACAAGATAAAATATTAGGCTCAGCGCTACAACCCCATGTATTCTACTATCTCGACGACATACTAATTGTGACAGAAAACTTTGACGACCACTTACGCTACCTAAAAATAGTACTCGACAAACTTAAAGGCGCGAACTTGACACTCAACAGAGATAAATGCGAATTCTGTTGTGCATCGGTGAGATATTTGGGATTCGTAATTAACGAGGAAGGCTTAAAAATCGACAAGGAAAAGATAGAACCGATTAAAAATTATCCCCCACCGAGAACACTCAAACAGGTACGGCGGTTTATCGGAATGGCCTCGTGGTACAGACGCTTTATCAAAGACTTTGCGACGATAATAGAACCAATCACCCGATTGCTCCATAAGAAACAATCATGGGAGTGGGGTCCAGCACAAACCACGGCTTTTGAGACGCTAAAAGACTTACTAACTTCGGATCCCATCCTAATAAGACCAGACCTCGACAAACCCTTCTCGATCCACACAGACGCGAGTATGGTAGGGCTGGGAGCAGTACTAACTCAGACAATCGACGAGGTAGAGCACGTAATCGCGTACGCGAGTAGGGCGCTATCGAGTCCGGAAAAGAACTACACAACAACGGAACTAGAATGCCTGGCAGTGATATGGGCGTGCGAGAAATTCCGACGTTACATAGACGGCTCGAAATTTACGATCATTACGGACCACAGCAGCCTACTGTGGTTACAAAATTTGAAAAATCCCCAGGGGCGATTAGCAAGGTGGGCCATGTTGCTACTAGAACTGGATATCGAGGTGATACATAGAAAGGGGGCCCTACACCAGGTCCCAGACGCGCTCTCGCGAATGTTCGAGGAACCAACGGAAAAGCTAGCTTCCATCGCGAACGCACCGTTAGAATGGTACGAAAAACGAATAAAAGACATAGAAGACACACCGAGAAAGTTTACCGACTGGAAAATAGTTGACGAGCGGTTATATCACAGAGTCGAGAACCCAGTAATAGACGCGATAACTAACGATGGATCGGAATGGAAATTAGTTTTAAAACCGGACGAGAGGGAAAAAGCGCTGTTCGAAGCCCACGAGGCAACCCAAGCAGGCCACTTAGGTATCGAAAAATCGCATGCGCGCCTGTCACAGGATTATTTCTGGCCCGGAATGTTTAAGGACGTGACACATTATGTAAGGGGCTGCGACGTCTGCCAACGTACAAAAGCCGAACAGAGGTTAGCGCCAGGCCACCTGGGTCAAAGGATAATCGAGCATCCGTGGGTAGTGGTCGCGGCGGATATAATGGGTCCCTTTCCAACTAGTAAGTCCGGTATGTCCTACGTGCTCGTGATCCAAGACCTCTTTACGAAGTGGATCGAGGTCAAAGCCCTACGTAAAGCAACCGGGAAAGCCATAAAAGATGCGATCCTAGACCTCATTATTAATAGATGGGGAACGCCTCGGGTACTGCTAACCGATAACGGGACAGAATTCGTTAATAAAACAATGTCAGCGCTAGCAAACGAATTTAAGATCCACCACTCGAATACACCCCCTTACAGACCGCAAGCAAACCCAGTCGAAAGGGTAAATAGGGTACTCAAAACAATGATATGCGCATTTATCGGACAAGACCATAAGGAGTGGGATAATCACTTGCTCGACTTCCGTTTCGCCTTTAACACCGCCAAGCACACCTCCACCGGGGTAACGCCAGCCTTCCTCAACTTCGGCCGCGAACCGTTACCTCTGCAAAACTTGCGGAGAGAATTGGAAGCAACAACCGACGTTGACAAAAGAGACGAGTCAACCTGGGTCGACCGCCTACGACGACTGACAGCTATACACGACTGGATCGCTCACAACATGGAGTCAGCTCACGACCAACAAACGCAATATTACGACAAAAAACACCGTGTAATTACGTTTGTCACGGGAGAGAAGGCATGGGCGAGAAACAGGGTTTTGTCTGACGCATCCAAAAACATCGCAGCAAAACTGGCAAATAAATTCAAAGGCCCATTTACCATCTCGAAAATAATATCGCCACTCGTCTACGAGTTACGCGACGAGAATGGTAAAGTGTTACCTCGCATACACATTTCCGACTTAAAAAAGTACAACCCCACGATACGGATAAACAACGCTCCCGGCCAAGACGATTAATTAAACAACAAGGCTATCGCCATCACCGCCGCTTCCAGCTTAAACGCACGCTACCGCCACCACCTAGAATTAGCACCATCACACCTTCCCACCCACGCACACACACTCTTGACACGCTATCACGCACACTCACCCACACACACTCGACGACCACACCACTGCCGACCCTAACGAGACAGACATGTCGCAACAAGACGCTATGGACGAAGACCTACTACTAGGAGACACGTCAGACATAGGCGAGGAAGGAGACTTCGACTACTTGGACCTAGACAGTGACAGCTCAGTGGAGATCCTCTCGGAGGGCGGCCGGCCAGCTCCGCCACCCCCCCACCCCCCTAAGGAGGAGGAGGAGTCCATGGACTGGGACAATCAGTCCACGGACGACGAATCTCACCTCCGCCGCCCGCACACGAAATCACGGGCACACCAGGCCAACCCTCCAGCAGACAGCCACACAGACCACGACAGACAGGAAGAGATGACCATAGACCACGACAGACAGGAAGAGACGACCACAGACCACGATAGACGGCAAGAGACGACTCCAGACCGCGACGTCCTATGGGCCTATGAACCCCTAGACCCCCACATGGACAGACTCCAGCACTTCCTGCGACACCGCCCCGAAATCCTGGGCGCAATCCAGGAGACCTACAACCGGGTCGTCGAGCTGGTCCGCAGCCGGCCGTGCAAAGTACCGGGCTCCACTTTGCCATGTCTAGGTAAAGTGGACATACCAACAAGCCCCTTACTAAACCCGCTCAGGCACATCAGCGTACACACGGTACTGCCGTCCGTAGACGTCGAGACATGGACTGAACAGACCACAAGAGACTCGAATACTCAGACGGACCCGACATCGACAACGGACACTGGAACACAAGCTAACCCGACTGCAACGGTGGACGTTGGGACTCAGACCGACCTCACCATCACACCAGCCACGCCAGTCGACACAACCACCACGTCGACGGGGGTAACCGGACAGGAGCCAACACCACCAGCGACGCCTTCCATCAGCACCTCCACCTCCACCGCAACGCCAAGTCCACTGCCACCAACGTCACCAGCGGTAAACCAGCTACGCCCGGAGGACTTCGTAGGCTGGAGGATGATCGACGGACAACAGCGCTACTTGTCCGCCCCTCGCCCAGGCTGCTGGGCCTGCGGAAGCCCTGTCCACCGGGCCCCCCGCTGCCCAGACAAACACCGCATCAACTTCCGGTATTGCTACCGGTGCGGCCTGGGAAACGTGTCGGTGAAGGAGTGCCCCATCCACGGAGAAGACTGGCGGGCCAGAGGACCCTTTGTGCCCTCACGGGGCGGCAACGTTCCTCGGGACCAACTACCCCCCAGGCCGTGAGAGGGACGGGACCAAAAGACCCCACTAACGAGACGCAGACCGAGACTTTCGCTACCGTTCGACCACCCCCAGACAGGCACACTTCACCTCGCTCACGCTTCACCCCGCTCTCGTTCATACTCTACACCTTGCTCTCGTCTCACCTACACTCACTACATCTACCGCTACCGATCACACACTCACAACTCGCTCTCGCCTACACGTAACAAATCTGGATTGTTTGTAAATTTTTTTTTGTTGTTGTTTGGTTGTATACAGAGAAAATGGAAATATAAAAGAAAAGAATATTATAAAATTCAAAGCTACTTCATTTAAGTTCAATCGAACTTGCCTACCCTTCTCACCCGTTAACTAGCACTAATTCGAATAATTGGATTGAGTGGCCGAGGACACCAGCACCATGCGGCCAGACCACAACCAGCCCATCCCAGGGCCAACAGAGGACAACTAGCTGACCCAGGAAGCAGAGACCAGCCCAACCCCAGGTGGACCTCAACAACAGCGCACTCCGCCACCCCGGGAAGAAGAGAGTTGTAACGTGGCAGTCCGACTGCACGTTACAAAGCGCGCGAGAGACGCCGCGTCGGTAAGAGAGCGCCCGACTCCCGCGGTTCGGAGCGCCCTGCGCGCGGTGCGGGAGGAGAGAGTACTACTCGCGAACTGCGCAGCGGGGCGCTGACTCGCGGGCTCGTGTGCCACCGGGGGAGATTTCTGTCCTTCGCTATCAGCTCGGCCGAAGCTAGGTTCTCTCTCTTCGCTCCGCCTGACAGTCTTCCCGTTGGCGGGCAAACTCCGCAGGCCCAGTAGTGGATTGGAAGTCGACCGTCCGCATAAAAAAGTTAGTGGTGTAGTGCGGTCGTTTCAAATATTCGCGAATCGAAAAGTGGGCGCGAGTGGCATAAGATCGTCGGCGAACAGTCTTTCGCTGGCCGGCAGTTCGCAGGTTGCGACGAAGAATGCGGCGTCCACGCGACCACGTGTCGCAGGATTCGGCGCTGAGTGCCGCTGTCGTGTTTGATCGCTCTCGAAGATTTGGCTCTCGGTGATTGTGCTCGGTGGCAACATGCAGCTATCGTAAACCACGGCCCAGCTATCGCTCTCGTGGCGTCCAGCTAACGGTTTTCTAGTCAACTATCGTTAATCCAGCTATCGTATCCATTTCCAGTCACTCAGCTATCGAATCTTGTTAATTTAGTATCGTACTTAACTCCTTGTTCCCAAGCTATCGTATGTCCTCAGCTATCGCTTCCGTCCTGGATAGATTATCGCTTCGTTCCGCTCTCGCTAGATCATAAGGTTTGCGCAGACAGCATCATGCGAGATGGTGTCGTGATATCGATAGTTTAGATAATTATTATGAGTCGGTAATGCGCGGATGCATTGGGTTGGAGTAGGTAGTAGCTAGACATGTGTCGGGCACGCGAGTCCCTGTGTAGTGTGTGTGTGCGCGCGTCACGGCGCGGCAGAGGTTGCGCGGAAGCGGCTAGGAAAAGAGTTGGCGCGCGGCGGTAATAACGTGTTGAAATTCGGCGGGAGTCGCAAGCCCGTGAGAGAACGTCGTGACGGACGCGCCGATCGGCCTGGCCGGCGACGTTTCGGGAGGCGAGGCGAGTGTTTGCGCGCGCATCGCAAGTCGGCGTGTTCGCGCTGACGAGCGCGAGCACGGGTCGATTGCGCGAGGCACGGGCAGATCGTCGGCGAATTTTACGTGGGCCGTTCGCGCACTCGGATGGGTAACGCGGCGACCTTGTCGTGGGCCGTGAACAAGCGAGCGGTATGCTACCGCGGAGTGTGATGTGTGAAGTCTCAGCGCAGGGCCATGTGAGAGACAGAGTGATTATCGGCAGGATGCCGTAGTGTAATAAAGTTCAGAGATTTGAGAAATAAATGAGTACGTAAAAGCAATCAGCAACAGCCAAGTCAGCGTTATATCCCACGACTGACTCCGACTTTCCCAACGATAGACTAGCGAGCTTAAATTTCTCGCATCGACGTCTTGACACGTGTGGCCTCTCAAGGAAAGGGGATCTAGGTCCCTGGCATTCCAAGTGCCTGGCGCCCTGAGCCGCGGACGGCTCGCGCACCACGTATGAATCGAAGCCTGTTCGTTGCACGGTCGAAAGAAAACCTCAGGCTTCTCCTAGCATTTCAATCTATGATAGCACTGATTCGCAAAATGCCCCGAATATATATATATATATATATATTATAAATGTGTGTGGTGTGTGTGTGTGTGTGTGTGTGTGTGTGTGTGTGTGTGTGTGTGTGTGTGTGTGTTGTTAAATAAATAATAAATTGTTAGTTTATTATTTATTTAACAATTTAATGCAAATTTGACGATTTTTCCGGATTCTCATAGAGTATGTATGTGTGATACATAACTACACATGTATTTTGAGGCGTAGACCTTGAATTTGACGGTTTTCAACCTAATTAATTATTAGATTGTTTATTATTTAATAATTTAATGCAAAAATAAACGATTTTTGTGTATTTTCATGGAATACATGTGTGACATATCAATTCAGACGTACTTGTGGCATAGAATTCGAATTCGATATTCTCTAGTCTAATAAATCATTGGGTTGTTTATTATTTAACAATTTAATGCAAAAAAAAGATGATTTTTGTGTATTCTCGTAGAATACATGTGTGACATATCAATTTAAACGTATTGACGGCGTAGAATTCAAATCCGATATTCTCTAGCCTAAAAAATCATTAGATTTTAAATTATTTAATTATTCAATGCAAAAAACGACGATTTTTGCGTATTCTCATGAAATGTATGCGTGACACGTCAATTATATTATAATAAATGTATTGGAATGTTCGAAAGAAATACAAGTCAATGTAACATTTGCTTTTTCAATCAACATTATACTTGTGTTCGCTCTCAAGGCACGACATGTCCGTGCGCAGCGGGACTGAACTTGCAGCTTTTCGCGCGAGTACCTGCACAGCGCATACCGCACATCTCGGCCGCATGTAGTTCAGTCTAGTCAGCCACCTTGCTTGCGACGGAGCTTCTTTGCGAAATGGAAGAAGCTCCAAGGCAATTTGAAAGCGGAGTTATGACATTTAAGATTTTTTAATTCTCAAGGTGTGAAATCCGTAAATGGTCATTTTGTGCCATTTCGCTACTGTAGCTTAAAATCGTTGTAAAACTGATTCTATAGCACTTAACAACCTTCCCAAAAAAGTAAAATTACAGGTCTTTTACTTTTATTTGATAACCTACAGCGTAATATTGTCCTGGTTCCCTTTTCACTAAATCCTGACGAGAAACAAGCCATAAATTTAAAAAAAACTCGTTTTTTGCGAGATACGCAACTTAAAATGGCTGTAACTTGGGTTCTATAGCACCTAGAAACCTCACCAAAAAATGAAATTCAAGGTTTCCTTTTTTACTTTAATAATCTGCAATAAATTTTTGCCCTAAAGTCCTCTGCACTAATGTTTAATGAAAAATACCAAAAAGATTGAAAAAACCACGACTTCAGCGTATTTTTTTAAGGCTTTCCCATATAGGAAACATATTTTCCTTATTTTTCCATGAAAGTACATCTTCAGACCTTTAAGAATCACCCCAGTTATTTTCCGTAGCCCTATTCTATGAGGCGTGATTGCTTTTTGTCCAAAAAAAGCCGATTCAGACTACTGTGCGGCGCTACAGCGGTGGCACGCGACCAAAGAGACACACAGATATGCCGCACACATTACGACCGTGAAGCGAAAGGCAAAGCGAAACAGGCACATCGATATGCACACACACATAATAGGAAACAAGCACTGCTCAGCAGCATCGACGAAAGAATAGAAATCACGCATAGCAGAACAACGGAAGGCAAGAAGAAGAAAAAGTGAACTAGATCATCATTAGCACATTTTGGCAGGAGAACGCAGCTCGGCAACATGAAAAAAGTGAAAGGGCCGCCAGTCGAAGGTTGCCCAGAACCAACACGTGCAGAGGTTATTAAAATCTTAAGGAACGCTCGAGCACTGATATATCATAGCTCGATGCCGCCGTAAGAAGAAATACTGCCTAGAAGAAGTGCGATGGCTATTACAGACGAGAAAAATAAAACTCAGAAGCCGGATAAAGGTTGCCGTATGGCAAATAAAACCATTCAAGCCGGCATTAGAAAAGTCACCGCGCGGCGGATAGTAAGGTGCAACTCTCCAAATCCTCAGGAAAAATTCGAGAGTAGCACGCCATAAAATGATAATTTACAATGGCTCTGACAGCGAACAAGCGCAAAATGCCCAGAGTGCGTACACGGAATGATTATCCATCGAATTTTCTCATTGGACCACGTAGTCGCGATTGCGTCCTAGAAGATGCTAAATAAGGAGATGTAATGCATCCGAGCCCTCCTGTTGGCCAAAAAGCCATTCCGTAAAAACCAAGCAAGCAACAAATCGCCATAGTCCAAAAGGTATATAAGGACCCGGCAACAAATTCGCGGGACCCCAGTCCGATCAAAAAATCGTCGCGTGCGTAAGCTCTGCAGGAGCTCGGTTCATTCGGGACTTAGAATTTTTTCGGCTTCATTGGACTTATAAAAATTTAATACTTTCAGACTTAGAATTTTCGCTCTTATACACGGAAAGAATTTTACAGTAAAAATTACTAAAAATTAAGGATCAAAATTACCGTGCTAGTACAGTAACGCTCGGACGCCGCGCCATCTAAAGCATTTTTACTAAATCGGCACAGTAAAATTTTCGGTACTTTGTTATTTTTCTCCATAGCCTCTATATTATAATATTTTGTTATATACATGTGCGTGACGCATTCTCAACGTCATATTATTGATAAATAAAGGGTTATTCATAAATGACAGACTATAAACCAAGAAATTCATTGGATTTAACGAGCGTACATCGGGGTTAGATTTGGAGGTTATGAAGTAGATGACGCACATGGACGCGCATGAATTCCTGTGCAGCACGGTAAAAATGTCCGCCATCAAAAAATTTACAGTGTTGGTTCAGTAAAATTTACGGGGCAAGATAAATAATATCTTAATTCAGATAAAAACTTCCGGAAAGACACGGCGCCCCACGATTACCGTGCTATTCCGGTTATTTTTACTGAAAAATTCTTTTCGTGTAGACGCTTAAAGATTTTGTCATCATTGAGACTTAGAATTTTTGCTACGATCAACTCAGATCTTGTTAATTATCAAGACTCAGAAGTAGTGTTGACGTTTGTCGCTTTCTGGAAAGAGTTATAATCAGTGCGAAATGTTAGCTAGTTGCGAGCGAACGTTATTTGAAATTTGTTTAAAAGCGAATAAATCGAATTAAATTGGTATCGCGAGTGTATTTAAAACCCGACAATTCCCGATCCTTGTCGAGCCCAAATCGCCTTCGCATTTACTCCGCTTTGGAAGCCGAGTCCATACCCTTGCTGAGAGGACGTGCTGGTAGCCGAGCAGTTCAGTAGCAGAAAAGGAACAAGGTAAGCAATTTATATATACACCACTAGGCTATGCGCCTTCATTTTCACTCTCTTTCTCTCTTTCTCTTTCAATAAATCAGGGCATATAATTATTATTGTTCTACGAGAATTTAAATTCAAATTAGTCCGTGGTTCTCGCATAACGACTAGACTAACGTCCCGCCTTAGTGATTGATAAGAAGAGTTGTAAAAGGGGTGTTAATTAAAGTGTTTATAGCAAATTAGGGAATTTAGTGCGATTTCAAAGTTTATCCGGCGGCTACTGGAGGCTGTTCTATTAAGATCGCGAAGGTAGTCAGGTACCGACGGCGCTCAGACTCCATGCGTTGGAGCGTTGTCCTCGTCCGTACTTATAATAGTAACTAACCCGTAGAGTTACTGTCCGTTGACAACTCTCATCAGTTTAGGACACAACAGTACGGAGGTTAGCTAATATTATTTTCTATTCTATGTTAAAATTAACAATATGCGGTAATAACATACGGAGATATTAAGTACTATAGACATAGATTATAATTGAAATGATACATAAAACTTTTTACCTCAAATATATTGATTTCTAAGTGTGTAAACCTTCGACAATGTATATTTCAAATAACAAAGCAAACACTGAAAAAAATGAGTTTTCTATGTCCAACGTTTACGAGAGTAGAAAGGCTTTAATTCATCTATAATTTCGGAGAAAGGTAAATTTTGTGTGCGTCTTGGCTAATTTCTTAGCGCAGCTCTCAAAACCTTATGGTTTCTGAGATATAGATGATACAATTTTCTATTGAAATTTTTTTTGCTTCCTCCTAGAGTAAGCTTTCTGATCGTAACATTTTCATTTTAGCTAAAACTTCATAGAAACATGTTTTTAGATGTTAGAAGTTCGAATCCCGTGTTTTTAGGAAATGTCCGTATGGATGTGTGTGTGTGTGTGTGTGTGCCGTGATATTTCTGAAACTACTCCGTCAATATCAATCAAATTTGTCATGCATATCTATTTTTGGATTTTGAATTCGGAAAAAACATTTATTTTTTTATTTTTTCAGTTACTTTTTTTATAGCCATTTTTTGATTTTTAAAAAAACATTATTTTCATTTTTTTTATCATTCCATTGTTACAAACAATTTAGCTAAAATGCATTTGAAAGATAATAAAATGACCTACTTTTCCCCGTTTGGTCCCCGGAATCAAACGCTTCGTTTGGTAGATAAAATGAAAAAAGTGATTTTTTTTAAATTCATATCTCTGAAACAAAACATCATAACCTCACGAGAAAAAATATGTTGATGGGTTACGTGTCAAACTATATTCGATTAAAATTTCAAGTGATTTGACTATTTATTTTTTCAGTAATAAATCGAAAACTGAAAAAAATGAGTTTTTTTTGAGTCTCGATTACGGGCGTAAAAGTTCTTATTGCACTTGAGATTTTGGGAAAAGGTAGATATTTTATATGTTTTGGCTAAGTTGATTGCGCAGCTTTAAAACCCCTATGGTTCTTAAGATATCAAGGTTTGAATTTTTTTTAATATTTTTTGATTCCTTATATCTCTAAAACAATGAAGTCAAATGCTTCTGTTTACGCCGTTGTTTTAGGGGTTAAGGAATGTAGCCGTATATTTTAAGTTTTGAATTTCGCGCCGCTACGCGCTCTCTCTTGCGACGTTGCGCGGTGCGCGCATGCGTCGATGCGTCGGCCGCCGGCTCGGGACTCGGGCCGGTGGCGGGCCCGCGCGCGCTTTCCACACGAGTTCAGTGATCGACAGGACCGCTGAGCGACACAGTGCAGCATCTTCTAGTTCTCTTCAGTTTCGACGTTGTAATCTCTCGTGTTTGTACAGGTGAATCAGTACTTTCGTTCTTTTCAGAGCGAGTATTGTTTGCCTCGTGTTGCGCGACGTAGTGATTAGTTTACCGGCGAATCTCGCGACCGCGTGTGTGTGTGTCAGTGCGTGCGTGCCTCGAGGCCTTAGCTTTAAGGATTGTTGGCGAAGGTGTCCACGTGCTGGACGTGACTCCTTCGGGGCGAGTGCTGAAGCGGCAACACCCCTTGTTGCCCGGGTGCCAAGCGTCTGGTTCCTCGAGACGTCGAGGCGCGCTTGGTGCAGGTTGCGAACCACTAGGCTCACTCCCCAGGCCCGGCTTGCCAGCCCACCAGGACACGGCGAGAAGCTGCGGCAGCGTTCAAAGAGCGTGCGACTCAGCGTCTTCCTTGGCGACGGCGTTCGAGTTAGCGATAATTGCGGTAAGAGAGATCTCTCTGCGTGCGTTCAAGGTACCTCGCGTTTGCGTGCGTAGATTAAGTTCATTTGCTCTCTTTTTCTCTCTCTTAGAGTCTCTTTCTCTTGTCTTTTATTTTGTATAGCTTCCTTTCCTTTATTCAATAAAGCTTACGAGTAGATAGGCTATAGGCATACTGGCTCACACGGGTTCTAGCTCACCCCCTCTTCTCTCCAAGTGAGCCAAAACCCGTGCTGTGTATTTTAGATGGAGGGATTGTCGATCCCTCCCTTCCCACGCCTAGCGATCGAGAATTCTCCCCTCTCTCAAGGTGAGCTAGAATCCGTGGCATGTATTTTAGATAGAGGGATTTTTAGATCCCTCCCTTCCCTCTCCAAGCGATTGAGAATTTTCCCCACTCTCAGAGTGAGCCAGTAACCGTAGTGTGTATAAGGCCCAATTCTTCCCTTCTCCGCACCCTAAAAATAAATTAGTGGTGGGTTTATGCCCCTCCTCCGTATTCCCTCTGTCCAATGAACCGTAGTGTGTCCTCCTCTCATGAGAGATTAGAGAGAGGAGAGAGAGAGAGAGAGAGAGAGAGAGAGAGAGGAGAGAGAGGGGAGAGAGAGAGAGAGAGAGAGCTATAGAAAGTTGAGAGAGGCGCAATATTAAGGGACGAAATGGGGCCGTCGAAAATCCCCCCCCCCCTCACCTAAAAACAGACTCTGTCTCTCTCTCCCTCTGCGTTCTGGTCGCTCTGGCTTGCCGATGCGCTCCCGCTCACGTCTCGTAGCTCTCGCTCTCTTTCTAAATATGCTGTGGCGCTCTCTCTAAGAAAGCAGCAGTGGAAGGAAGGGACTCTCTTCCCTCTAGTAATACCTCTATGCTCTTCTAGCCGAGTAGCGCGCTCAGGGCCCGTTCGTCCCTCTATTATAGTGCTCTGGAGAGGGCGATGCAGGAAAAAAAGGAAGGAGAACAAAATTATCCACATCTATACGAGAGACACCCGTGCACACGGTCAGTAAAATATATTATTGACCAGCCTTTGCGGTACTGATAACCCATCAGTTATTTTTACGGTTTGATTTTTTTTAAGACAGGAGAATTGTGAGATTTCCTCTTCTCGTGTGAAAAAAGATCTTGGAAAAATCTCTCATCGGACAGAGTTGACAGAAAAAGTCATTTACACACAGTCTCTAATGCGAAAAGGCCTAGGGAAACACCTGTGCAAAGCGTTGCCGTCCATATCAGCTCGAGGGTTACTGTCTATCTACCTGCGCGAGGACCGCATGGAAAGTGTAAGGATAGTACCTCACGCATCTGTACATGTAGTCTGTGAAATATCTCTCACGCAATGCGTAAAGGCGGAAGAAAAAACACTAGTGCGAGGGTTGCCGCCTATTACCTGCGCGAGGACCGCCATAAAAAATGAAAAACACCTGTGCGAGGGTTGCCGTCTATACCTGCGCGAGGACCCTAATGTCTCGCTGCTTATGGGAAAATTCTGATCTTTTCTTCTCAGAAGAACAAAGCTAGCAGGTGGCAGTGGCAAGAGGCGAAAATCATATAGTAGTATTTTCTCTCGCTTTAGCGAGTAGTGCGCTCAGGCCCGTTCGCTCCCTCTAGTCTATAATGCTCTTGGAGAAGGGTAATGCGGGTCGA
>CM053168.1:45594039-45610418 GCA_012977825.3 Pteromalus puparum
CTTTTTCCCCGCATTACCCCTTCTCCCAGAGCATTATAATAGAGGGAGCGAACGGGCCTGACGGCACTATCGCTAAAGCGAGAAAAATATACTATTGATTTTCGCCTCCTTTGCCACTGCAATCTGCTAGCTTTGTTTCTTCTGAGAAGAAAAGATCAGAATTTCCCATAAGCAGCGAGACATGAGGTCCTCGCGCAGGTATAAACGCAACCCTCGCACAGTGTTTTTTTTCATTTTATTGCGGTCCTCGCGCAGGTATTAGGCTGCAACCCTCGCACTAGTGTTTTTTCTTCGTCCCTTTACGCATTGCGTTGAGAGATATTTCACAGACTACATGTACAGATGCGTTAGGTACTATCCTTACACTTTCCATGCGGGTCCTCGCGCAGGTAGATAGACAGTAACCCTCGAGCTGATATGGACGGATGCTTGCAAGTGTTTCCCTAGGCCTTTCGCATTAGAGACTGTGTGTAAATGACTTTTTTGTCAACTCTGCTCGATCGAGATTTTTCCCAAGATCTTTTTTTCACACGAGAAGAGGAAATCTTCACAATTCTCCTGTCTTTAAAAAAATCAACTTAGAAATAACTGATGGGTTATCAGTACCGCCAAAGGCTCGTCAATAATATATTTTTACTGACCGTGTGCACGGGTTCTCTCGTATAGATGTGTGATAATTTTGTTCTCCTTCCTTTTTTTCCTGCATCGCCCTTTCCAGAGCACTATAATAGAGACGAACGGGCCCTGAGCGCGCTCTCGGCTAGAGAGCATTAGAGGTATTACTAGAGCGAGAGAGTCCCTTCCTTCCACTGCTGCTTTCTTAGAGAGAGCGCCACAGCATATTAGAAAGAGAGCGAGAGCTACGAGACGTGAGCGGGAGCGCATCGGCAAGCCAGAGCGACCAGAACGCAGAGGGAGAGAGAAGCAGAGTCTGTTTTTAGGTGAGGGGGGGGGATTTTCGACGGTCCCATTTCGTCCCTTAATATTGCCGCTCTTCTTTTTAACTTTCTATAGCTCTCTCTCTCTCTCTCTCTCCTCTCTCTCTCTCTTCTCTCTCTCTCCTCTCTCTTCTCTCTTCTCCCTCTATTTTCTATGTACATCACGCTTCGGCTGCTTCTCCCTCTGTTAATACCTCTATTGCTAGAGACGAGAGAAAGGCTTTCGCTGCCGGATGCACTGCCAGCGTGTCCTTGCCTAGAGCAATCGACTCGCCTCTGACTCGGGGGGGTCTATCTCAATACTTAGACGGTCAACACGCATAAGAAAAAAAAATAAAAAAGCCAAGTAATAATTATTAATACATATCTCTTTCCTAAATGCATATTAGCTGTGTATATACTTATTTGATTATCTTGCTACTTTGCATTGAAGATCTTTATTTCGATTGAAAAAGAAATTAATAAATAAATGGTATTCAAAACTATCATAATGTATAAAAAAAAGTATCAAAAAGTCACAAAGTACTAAAAAAAATGTTATCAAAAAGTATCTATAATAGTATCAAAGTATCAAATGTATCAAATAGTTATCAAATAAGTATCAGAATTAGTACAAGAAAATATCAAAAAGTATGAAATAGTATCATAAAAAATATTCAAAAAGTATAAATAGTACAAAAAGTATCAAAAGTATCATAAGGCATTTTTTAATTATCTATTATCTTTCACTTTCTTGCATGAAGATTACTAGTATAAGTATAGTTTCTTGGCTTCTATTATGATTTGGAAATTGAATGTATTTTAGGATTATGACAATATAATAGTTATAATAAAGAATAAACGATTCTTAAAACTCCCGTGACTTTGTAAATGGATAATAGGAATTATCAATAAATAAAGCAAATATAATTTAAATAAAATAAATTTGTGTTTATTATATGTACAGTTACGTTACTGAAATTAATATACTTTTGTAAAAAATAACATTTGTCTTGTATATTTTGATGCTACTTCGAACTTGAAGAACTTCCACTCCTTAATATTTAATAAATAAAACAGAGATTTTTGCTTTCACGTGGACCGCCAAGCTTGATTTGAACGTAACCCCTTCCAGCGTCCAAGCAACGTTTCCAATTTGGCAGAATAGTATCATGTCCATCGTTTTCCACTTATCCATGATAATTATGTTCTAAGCAGTATTGTTCCTTTCATTTTGAGAGTAGTTTTTTCCATGAGAATATCTTTGGGAATTTAGAATACGCACGTCAACTACTATATATCGTTGAGATGCGAATGATTGCATCTTCCTTTTAAATATAACTCCCTCGTTTACCTTCGAACAGTCTATGTCTACTGCCATACCAGATTTTTAGCAGCCGTAGACGGTGCTTGAGATCCCCACTGATGATTGACTGAACTATACGATCTGTAAATCATGCAGTAGCTCTGACGTTGGCAAAAATCTTTTTAGCCTAACTCATAACTACATCACAGGAGCCTCTTGAGAGATTCTTTTGTCTTGAACTCAATAATAGATGTCATTCTGATGACATAGCTTTCAGCACGGCATACTTTGATCTCTACATAGTTATATTTTTTGAAAACTGTACAATCATGAAATCCTACGATTTTTATATATCCAATTCCATCATTTATGATATTATGTAATTAAGAAATCATCATTACTATCTCACCAACTCATCTACTCGTGCATTGCACTTTGCTTACTGCTTTTCTCCTTTATCTGTTTTCAGCCCCCGAAATTTACCAAAACGAGGTCCACCATTATTTTTGAAGTTTTCACTTTCCAGACCTGTATTCGTGCTTGCGGAGAGAGGATATTCAATTATTTCCTCAGAACGAAAACACATAGAGATGCGGATTATCTTTACCCAATAAAATTCACATAGCTAGATTCTTTTTTATCAGATGCCAATGACACTATGGTCATTAACCATTCTATTTTCTCGGTATTTTATATTTCAATCTTCATACAGTAGTTCACCAGCTTCTATGTCCTTCCTTGGTATTATTGTACGTTCAAGTCTTCCGATCTTGTAAGAATGAGCTCATGCTACATGGTTAACTTAATTTTTTATAGTCTTTCTGCAAAGCCCCTGATCCATTACTCAGCTGGAATCGCAACGTCAAAGTTTCCCACTCTCATCGACATACGCTTTGGTTTTTGTTTTCCTCTACTTCATTCAACCCAGCCTGCATTTTCTACATTTATTTCTGATCTCGAATTATAATGAAGCCATCTTTTCATGATATGCTTCAAACCAAATTTTACTTTTTTATCTATCCCACAGCAGAATTTCATACAGATTTTTCATCAAACAATTGACAAATGGCCAATTTTTGCGGAATTGAGTTTTTGATCGGGTGCTTGAATTACCTGGGTCAATCCACAAGACGGGATGTAAACTACTGATGCAAGAGACATAACTTGATTGGGGAGAAAACAAGCTCATCACTAGGATCCAAAGCAAGGATGTTGTTTCATGGGGTTACGCGTATTGACAATACTCATCAATACGACACCATAATGTGTGTTAGAATCGGCCGGTTCTAAGCACAAAGAATTACACGGAAATGGGCCACGAACGGTAGGCTACGTCAGAAACGAATCGCGCCGTTAACGGGGTGTGAGGTCGGCGGCGACTGAAGGGTGACGGCCACGGATAGAGGCCAAGGGGAACGCCAACAGGAGGAAAAAAAAGAGGAGGACACACTACGGTTCATTGGACAGAGGGAATACGGAGGAGGGGCATAAACCCACCACTAATTTATTTTTAGGGTGCGGAGAAGGGAAGAATTGGGACTTATACACACTACGGTTACTGGCTCACTCTGAGAGTGGGGAAAATTCTCAATCGCTTGGAGAGGGAAGGGAGGGATCTAAAAATCCCTCTATCTAAAATACATGCCACGGATTCTAGCTCACCTTGAGAGAGGGGAGAATTCTCGATCGCTAGGCGTGGGAAGGGAGGGATCGACAATCCCTCCATCTAAAATACACAGCACGGGTTTTGGCTCACTTGGAGAGAAGAGGGGGTGAGCTAGAACCCGTGTGAGCCAGTATGCCTATAGCCTATCTACTCTTACGCTTGCTACGGCTTTTCCCGCTATCCCGTGGGGGTTTTTACGCCATAGCAAGTGCGTTTTTGTTTTACCGGGAAATCGTGTGTTTTAATTAAACCCTTCATTCACTCAACCCTTTCCCAGTCTGACTCGCTCTGAGGCCGACTACTCATTTTAGATTATTGTTCAGCTTCAAAATGTTATTTGGTGATTCACCATAAACGAAGATATCTGCTGTTAAAATTTCAAACGATTTCGTTGAGCGGTTTAAAGAGCTGAAATGTAAAAACCAATTTTTCTAAAAAATTTGGCTTCCTCTTATAGGGTTGTCGTTGTACGTCGTAAAGTCCCTCCCTACGAATTTGTCATACTGATAATATTAAAATAGCATTCACATTATACTGTATTTTAAAACAATATTTTATTTATTGGAACAATAAATTTTGTTGGAGGAAGCTACGTGCCAATGAATTGGCAGCGATTTTTTATGACTTAAATAACAAGGAGTCAAACGCTTAAAAAAGTTATTGATTTATCACAGCAAAAACAAATGGCTGTAAAAATTTGAAATGATTTGCTTGACTGGTTCCCGAATTATAAGCCAACCTCTACAATCAATTTTTTGGCTTCAATTTTGCCTCCTCTTAGAGAAAGCTTTGTAATAGTAAAATTTTCGACGCTCTTAAAAATAGATTAGAAATCCATTTTGAGGTTGGTACAGTTCGAATCACCTGTTTTTAGAAAATGTGCGCATGGATGTGTGTGTGTTTTTTTTTGCTTCCTTCCTAAGGAAGCCTTGTAATAGTAATTTTTAAAGTTTGTATAAAAACATGTAAGAAACATGTTTTGCGGCATTCAAGCCGAAAAATAGTGTTTAGAAAATGTCCGTATGGATGTGTGTGTGTATCGACTCTAGCTCAGCTTCTACTTAGTGGATTTCAATTCACTAAGTCTCATTTTCTTTGTTTTTACGAATACTCGGCGGGGTAACAGTCCGTTTTTACATTTTCTGGACCCGTTTTCTTTTTATATCGATTTTTTAGTTTTGATATTTCAGTTTTTTCTGATAGAGTTATTCGAAAAGTTGATGAAAGTAAATTACTTAATATGTACATGGAAGAGAATAAAATTACCTGTTATTTTACTGCGGAAAATTTATATTATCTTTTGTCGTTCTTTTATTATACACCATAAAGTGCAATTTTTTGAAACCGTTATAACTCGAAAAGTAAATGTCGAACCTTTCTAAACAAATATATGATTATTGAAGGTAATTAGAACTATATACTACTTTAATTTTAAGTAAGTTCATCGGAGAAAAACATCAAAAACTGAAAAAAGTCGTTTTTCTATGGGACGCGATAACTGGAGTAAAAAGGCATTATTCAAGTTCAAATTTTGGATTTAGTTAGCGTTATATAGCACTTCGATCCCTATGTTTGGGTTGTTTACGAAACCAATTAGTTTCAAAGATATTAAGCTTCAAAATTTTTTTTCTCACCCTGTATACAATGAATCGTTATTTTTACGTGACGCGATAACTGGAGTAAAAAGGCAATAATCGATTTAAAATTTTGGATTTAGTTAGTATTATATAGCATCTTGATCCCTTTCTTTGGGTTGTTTACGATACCAGTCAGTTTCAAAGATATTAAGCTTCAAAATTTTGTTTCTCACCCTGTATACTATGAATCGTTATTTTTACGTGACGCGATAACTGGAGTAAAAAGGCAATAATCGATTTAAAATTTTGGATTTAGTTAGTATTATATATCATCTTGATCCCTTTGAGAGGAAGAGAGAGAGAGAGGGAGAGAGAGGGGAGGAGAGAGCTTTAATTATATATGTAATTGATTCAAAATAATTTTATCTCACGTTATCCAATCCGTCATTGTAATTTGAATTTATGCTCGTTACTAGTTCAATCCGTTGTGCTCATATTTTTGTTGCAGTTGTCCTATCGACAGGCCATTTTGTTCCACCAAAAAGCCAGCATTCGACAGTCACTCAAGGAAGTTATTTTGGGCTGATTGTATTCGTACGCTGACCTATTCCTTGAAATCAGCAGTTTCTTCCTCATTGAGCTTGTTCATTATATCTAAGAATTGAACAGTATTATTAGTATGTGAAAAATTGAATTTTCAATATCAGTATCATTCCTATTTGATACATAATCGAGTTTTTGTTTTCGAACTTATCTTGAACAAAATTGCTAAAAACAAAATTTTCTAAATCCAAATGATTGCTATCATTTTGTTCTTTGTCCACACATTCCTTATACTTATACTTTCAAGCTATTTTTCAACAGAACTTATTATTATCATGTTCTTTTCTAACTAAATGTTCCAACTATGTGTCCTCAGCCTTAGACGGATTTTTAATTTAACAGATCCAAATCCAGTTTTATATTTCTATGCAATTATAACTGGGGTGGGTTTGACACCTTGGAATTACAATACAAGTTTTCCAGCTTTAACTCCCTTACGGAAAAATCATACTTAAGCAATTTCAATTTTATGAGCAAATGTTCAGTAAACGAACAACAATTAAAAGAACAATGTCGATTGCTTAGATTTCCCACGATCAAATGCCTACTCCTCTGACGAACGACAATCAAAAGAATAGCATTTTATCACAGGAGGCAATGTTGTATGGAGCCAATGTTTCACCTGTCATTTCACAGCACACATAGTGTAGCAGCAACAACATACACTACACTACAAGTACTGGCCAGCACAATAATTTGGATCCGATGTGCACACGTTTACGCATATACATGTACGCAAATACATATACACACGCACGTATGCACATAAAACATGCTATTTGAATTTCGATATGTACATATTTATTTGGAAACGTTTCATTTTTTTAAGCTGTCAAATTTATTTTCTTCGAGCTTTGATCGATCTCATTCTCGTCCTTCTGGACATCACAAAACTTTCTTATAATTCATCTGTGAAGATAATTATATTGTTTTCTCTGAATGTCTTTCAGAAATTCCCAATTCAATATCCTGAATTGGCAGTTATAACTGTTCTTTATTTAATTAATTAAATCAAGCATAATAATAATTATTATTAAAAGAATTTTAAATCAAACTAATTTTCATTCCAATTTTGCCAAACTATTGACTTTGACAATTTTATGATTTTCCAACTGATTTAAATTTTAGTCAAGGTATCGTTTGTTTTAATTTCACAAATTTTACATAAACCATCAGTGCGGCGCAACACGATTCGAACAGCGTGCATGCATATATCGTGCATGTATACTAGTAAATTGTAACGTCAAGCTGTCACAATTTTACTTAGTTATACACTAGCACATTATCAGCCTAAGCGCGGTTGCGATCAAGCTATGGTCAGGGAGCAACGCTCACGCTCTCTCCGTCAAGCTTATAGGAACGCCGTGGACACATATACCAGCATCGAATTCGCTCCGCATCTCTCTCGCTCAGCCTGTCTCAGACCGACGCGAGCGCGCGCGAGCTTCTATATCATGCTGTCTTTCTCACTCAGGGAAAGCAACATGGCCCCCGCCTGTGTTAACGGCTCCTTCTTCACGCACGTACCCGCGCACTCACATACCGCCATCTTGATAACGTCGAAAAACAACCGACGCCACATGACGATATGCACGTCCGAGCCTGCTGCTCAACCACACGCGATTTCTTGGAACTTGGCAACGCTATGTTCATGTTTCAACAAAAATTTCGACGAGGCGATTGCACGAAAAAACGAACACAATTTTCCTGCAACACTCGCGATCGCGCACTTTTCAGAAATCTTGATTATTCGAGCTTTTACCTTGACTAAAATATCATAAAATCTTTCTACTCGAGCTGTTGGCCATTTTTAACATCGTCGAACTTAGAATCGAGCTGGGCTAAACGAGATCTCGAAGAAAGAAAATGCCGCGCCGGTACTCTCCACAGCAAACTCTGTCCTCGTCGAGACACTGTCCACGTCTTAGTCCACGTTGAACGTAGTACTTCGAACTGAGAAACCGGCTAGCACTTACAACACTTTTCACTCGCGAGTTATTTCAACCAAGCATACAAACCGCTGCCAATTCTTTGGCACGTAGCTTCCTTCAACCTTATGTATCGCTTTAATACCTAAATTGTTTTTACTTCATATATAATTCTATAAAAGACCGGCGATGGCTCCATGGATAAACCACCTGCCTCCCGGTCAAGGGCTCGTGGGTTCGAGCCCCCATCAGCGCGATCAGTTTTTTCAGATCCGATGGAAATCTTACTCACGACACCGGGTTTGAGAAAGGCGTAGGTGTGATGAGCCTACCCTGGAAACTTTCGAACGCTAAAATTCATCTAGAAACACAACACGATACGTTGTGAGGCCATGAACTTTCGAGTTCGAAAAAGCCACCCATTTTTTTTTTTTTATTATNATTTATTTTTATTTATTATATAATTCTATAAAGTTTTTATGCTTTTTCGTTTGATGGATAAAATTATTTCGAAATAATTATATTACATAATCAATGCGTAACTGAAAATATTGTTTATAATGTTCAAAAATGAAAAGTTCAAAATTTAGTTTCCGAGATATAATGATAAGGATATAGTTCGCGGAACGTATCTAAAATCACCAGTGATCGAAAAATCGCCATGAATATACGCACATGCGTAACTGAAAATCTTATTTTTAACGAATTAATAAAACAAAAACAGCAAAAAACGAGTCTAAGTATAGATTAAAATCCATTAATGGAAACTGAGATCGAAGCGATACAGTTTTCAGTTATATAGAGTATACAGGGTAAGAAAACAAAATTTTGAAGCTTAATATCTTTAAAACTGACTGGTATCATAAACAACCCAAAGAAAGAGATAAAGGTGCTATATAATGCTAACTAAATCCAAAATTTGAACTTGATTATTGCCTTTTTACTCCAGTTATCGCGTCACGTAGAAAAACGATTTTTTTCAGTTTTTGATGTTTTTCTCAGGATCTGCCCCATGAAATGACTTAAAATTTAAGTGGTATATAGTTCTAATTACCTTCAATAATCATATATTTTTTTAGAATGATTCGCTATTTAGTTTTTGAGTTATAACGATTTAAAAAAATTGCACTGTATGGTGTATAATAAAAGAACGACGAACGATAATATAAATTTTTCACGGTAAAAACATAGGCAATTTTATTCTCTTTCAGGTACATATTAAGCAATTTACTTTTATTAACTTTTCCGATAACTTTGTTGGCAAAAACTGAAATCTCAAAACTAAAAAATCACTTTAAAAAAAAAACGCGTATATAAATTGTAAAAACGGACTTTCGTCCCACTATCTTCTAGCAAAAACAAAGAAAATGAGACTTGGTGGGTTAAAATCCACCAAGTAGAAGCTGAGAAACAGGCGTATACATACGCACACACACACACACACACACACACACACACACATACACACACACACACATACATCCGTACGGACATTTTCTAAAAACACCATTTTTCGACTAAAAATTCATCAAAACACACTTCCCACATGTTTTTACACAAACTCCAAAAATTACTATTACAAGGCTTCCTTAGGAAGGAAGCCAAAGTCCCGCAAAGTCTCAGCGCGCAGTGGAAGCGTGCTGGGCCCATAACCTGTTGAGACTCTAACGTGCTCGGACCGTGCATGCTTGGGGAGAAATATTGTGTACACAGAATTTCACAATAAATCACTATTTATTGATAACACCTCAAGCTAATCATCTATTGATGATACAAAGTAGTCAAGCATTCATGAGAATATAATTAGTATAACAAAACTAATCGAACAGACAAGCTAAAATGCGTGTTGACCGCTCGAGTGCACAAGGCGAAGTGAGCGCCGCCGTCGCACAGCGACGTTGGCGGTGGCTGTCTCGCGGCATAGAGAGGGTAGAATCGAGTCGCGTAGCTCTGCGTTGGGCCTGCCATCTCTAGCAAGCAGACATCTGCTCGCTCATATCCAACACAAACAAAAAAAAATTGATAGATTTATATATGAAGTAAAAACAATTATGATATTAAGCAATACATTATGTTGAAGGAAGCTACGTGCCAAAGAATTGGCAGCGGTTTTTTTTTGTAAGGAAATGTAACAGTTTTTATATCTCAATATTTGTCTATCAACGAAGCTGAAATCTTTTTCAATTTTCTTTTACATTTCCTTGTACCCGCTCGTTGGAGTTAAAATTACTTAACCCACCTGCCACTGCGAGGACGCTAGATGTATAAGCGATGCAGTTTTCAATTATGCAAAGTGTACAGGGTGAGAAACAAAATTTTGAAGCCTAATATCTTTGAAACTAATTGGTTGGGGTCTCTGAAACTGACTGGTATCGTAAACAACCCAAAGAAAGGGATCAAGATGCTATATAATACTAACTAAATCCAAAATTTTAAATCGATTATTGCCTTTTTACTCCAGTTATCGCGTCACGTAAAAATAACGATTCATAGTATACAGGGTGAGAAAAAAAAATTTTGAAGCTTAATATCTTTGAAACTAATTGGTTTCGTAAACAACCCAAACATAGGGATCGAAGTGCTATATAATGCTAACTAAATCCAAAATTTGAACTTGATTAATGCCTTTTTACTCCAGTTATCGCGGCCCATAGAAAAACGACTTTTTTCAGTTTTTGATGTTTTTCTCCGATGTACTTACTTAAAATTAAAGTAGTATATAGTTCTAATTACTTTCAATAACCATATATTTTTTTAGAAAGGTTCGACATTTAGTTTTCGAGTTATAACGGTTTCAAAAAATTGCTCTTTATAATGTATAATAAAAGAACGACAAAAGATAATATAAATTCTCCGCGGTAATAAGATAAGTAATTTTATTCTCTTTCATGTGCATATTAAGCAATTTATTTTTATTAACTTTTTCAATATCTTTATAACTGAAATCTCAAAACTAAAAAATCGCTATAAAAAAAACAAGCCTACAAAATGTAAAACGGACTATTTTCCCATCATGCTATTAAATAAATGTAAAAACGAAGAAAATGAGAGTTGGTGGATTAAAATCCACTGAGTAGAAGCTGAGATACAGATGTCGACGAACGAACACACATACACACACACACACACACACACACACACACACACACCCGCGCGCGCACACATCCATACGGACATTTTCTAAAAACACTATTTTTCGACTAAAAATGCATCAAAACACACTTTCTACATGTCTTTACACAAACTCAAATCCCCGTATTGACAAGCCTCTGCAGTTTTAAGTCCAGTTCTTGAGTCAGGTCGCAGTAAGCAAGTGAGCAGTAGTCGATGAGAGGAAACAAGAGTGCCTGCACCAAATGTTGGCGCAACCTCAGGCTAGTGCTTTTCCGAAAAAAGTAGAGACGATACATTAAAGAGTGAGCACGTTTACAAATTTGTGTAACGTGCTCTTTCCACGTAAGTTTGGAGTCAAGCACGTACCAGCCCCAGGTTGCGCACCGATGATTCAAAGCTGACCTGGGCTCCCCCTATGTTTATGTAGGTGTTAGCAGCAGAAGGTAAGGCGTTTAAATAGTAGTTAGTAGGGGGAACCAAGGACGATAGCTTTAGTTTTAGTTACATTTAGTTTGAGTCTATTCAGCGCAGCCCAGCCCATTATCCTCTCGGCGTTAGCACTCATCCTGACAGAACAGGAGTCGAGCTCCTCGAGGTGGCATTGGCTGTAGATCTGCAGGTCATCCGCGTAGATTAGATGGGACACATCTGAATCTAGGCAAAAACCAATATCATTGATGTACAATGAGAACAACAAGGGGCCCAGAACTGACCCCTGTGGGACACCGGTGTTGAGTGGTAGAAAGGTAGAGGTCTCACTGTTGTCACCAATGACGGCCTGTTCTCTTCCCGAGAGGTAAGATGCACGCCAGCGGATAACCTGCTTGGAGAAGCCGAAGGAGGATAGCTTTCTGAGTAGCCTGACGTGACACACTGTATCGAACGCCTTGCTAAAATCAAAGAGAAGTAGAAGAGTGACCTTCTTCCTGTCCATCCCGAGCCTGACATCATCAGTCAGCTTCATTAAGCCGGACTGCGTGCTGTGGCAAGTGCGAAAACCAGTTTGAAAATTATCAAGAGAGAGAGAGAGAGAGAGAGAGAGAGAGAGAGAGAGAGAGAGAGAGAGAGAGAGATTAGATTAGATTAGACTAAATTATATTAAATTGTCTTTCTTACTGTACATTATGTTGTACAAATTAAATTTATAGAGAATAAAAATAAATTAGTATATAGATTTGGACAGATGAGGAGTGAAGACTGATTATGAGGTTTATTGTGGTGTGTTTTCGAGGTTGAAGAAGTGTTGTTTTTCTAATTGTTTAAAGTGTGAAATGGATCGTGTATTGCGTATATGTGATGGTAAAAAATTCCAGAGGTATGAGGCGCTTACATGGAATTAATTCCTCAGCGACTCCGTCGTGAAGGCCGGAATATCCAAGGGTGTCACCTCCCGCCTGACAGGCCTGAGTGCGACGTGGAAGTGAAAAAAGGCCATGATATAAGAGGGCACAGCTGTTAAATAATTTTCGTAAAAAGCAGGCTGCGAAGTACCTCCTACGTCCGGCGGTGGTAAGCCATTGCAACTCACGTCTGTAAGGGGAGATGTGCTCGTAAATCCCCTCATAAATGCCCTCCTTAAACCACAGATGTAACGTATTCCAGTGTTTCCTAGTCTCTTGCTGTTTAGTGTCAAGTTCCGGCGTTAGGTCGCAGTATACGATATACGAGAGAGAGAGAGAGAGAGAGAGAGAGAGAGAGAGAGAGAGAGAGAGAGAGAGAGAGAGAGAGAGAGAGAGAGAGAGAGANAGATTTAATTATATATAATATGTAATTGATTCGAAATAATTTTATCCATCAAACAAAAAAAAACTTGATAGAATTATATATGAAGTAAAAACAATTCTGATATTAAGCAATACATAATGTTGAAGGAAGCTACGTGACAAAGAATTTGCAGCGGTTTCTTCTTTATGTGGCGTAGGCACAGCAAGCTCTGCACAAGTGGCCCTCTGACACCGGAACCCCACAGGCACCATACTTAAACAATACTTCCGAGGGGCCCATTAATTAGCCTAGTTGGTTTCTTCTTTTGGGTTTGACATTTCCATACATCCCCCATCCACCGAAGTAATTAGGGGTTCATTATCAAACTCATCTTCTTATTTCGGCATCAATCCATCTTCTTGTTTCTATGCTCTCGATGCTGGTATCTCCAGCACTTCGCTAGCTATTGCCACGTTTTAAACGTGCGCGCGCGCGCGCGCGTGTGTGTGTGTGTGTGTGTTTGTGTGTGCAATATTATCGAATCGAGGCTATAAATTATGTCTACAAAATTTAGCATGTATATACGTTTTTTGAATTCTGAATTAGGGAAAAGAAGTTATTTTTAATTTTACCAACTTGTTTTCGTTTTATGTTCGTTCATTCAATTAAAAAAATTATTTTTGGTGTTTTTTGTATTATTTGATTGTTACAAATGATTTAGCCTTAACGCATTTGAAAGATAATTAAATCACCTTCCTTTTCTTGTTTGGCCTTCGAGATCGACTGCACTGATCGGCAGTAAAGGCGAAAAAGGTGATCTTTTCGAAATAAGGCATATCTTCGAAATAAAATATCAGAACCTTGCAAAAAAAATATGATGATAGGTTATGAGTAAAGCTATGTACCTCAATTATTTTCATTTGACTACGTAATCTTTGAATAACAAAGTAAAAACTGAGAAATCCGTTGCCAATTCATTGGCACGTAACTTCCTCCAACTGAATTTACAGGTCCAATAAATAAAATATCGTTTATTATACAGTATATTTATGCTTTTTTCGACGTGCAACGACACCTCTATAAGAGGAAGCAAAATTTTTGAGAAAAATCGGTTTTTATATTTCAGCTCTTTACTTGAGATCTGCTTAATGAAATCGTTCAAAATTTTAACAGCAGATAGCTTTGTTTATGGTGCATCACCAAATAAAACTTTGAAGCATTTGACTACATTGTTTTAGAGATATAAGGAATCCAAAAAATTTCAAAAAGAAATTCAAACCTTGATATCTTAAGAACCATAGGGGTTTCAAAGCTGCGCAACGAACTTAGCCAAAACACATAGCATATCTACCTTTTCCCAAAATCTCAAGTGTAATAAAGCCAAGGCACAAAAAAACTCATATTTTTCAGTTTTTGATTTATTACTAGAAAAATATGAAGTGGTCAAATCACTTAAAATCAAATCCTCTCTTAAAAAAGTGATGTGAAGCATTTAATTGATGTCCAATTGACTGGTACAATAATTAAGAAACGCGAATTAGAAACGCAACATAACCTACAAACGCTTTGAACTGTTAATGCTCAACAGGCGGCAAAATTTAAAATCATTCTGGAAAGATATAATTGATGGTATAATATAAGGTGCGCATATAAGCGCACTTAAATTTTCTAGTCACTTAAAATTTTAATGGGATATAGTTTGACACCTGACCCATAAAATTGATCTTTTTTACGAGGTTATGATGTTTAGTTTCAGAGATATAAATTTAAAAAAAAGCACCTTTTTTATTTTATTTGCCGAACCGAGCGGTCGATCCCGAGGACCAAACGGGAAAAAGTAGATAATTTTATTATCTTTCAAATGCATGAATTGTTTGTAATTGTTTAGCTGAATTGTTTGTAACAGTCGGATGATTGAAAAAAATGCAAAATAGTGTTTTTCAAAAATCCAAAAATGGCCATAAACAGAAAAATAGTTAAGAAAATAAAAAAATAACTGTTTTTCCCGAATTCAGAATCCAAAAATAGATAAGTATGTCAAATTTGATTGATATTCACTATTTTCAGAAATATTACGGTATACGTATGTATACACACACACGCACACACACACACAAACACACATACACAAGCAAACTAGCGTGCCACGCGCGGCCTTACGGCCGCGGTGGCTTGCCGCCTTGCATTGCTTCGTGATGCAAGGCACGCAAAACGCTTCGCGTTTTGCGTATACGGCACGACCGCTGACGCTCGCGCTTCGCGCTCGCCATACCCGCCGGTGCTCGTGCTGCGCGCTCGCTATCTGAAAAAACATTGATTTTGTATCTTTGTCGTATACAATTAAAAATGTGTTGGCCATGCATAACTTGAAAGTTTTTTAATTATTTTAGTTTTTGGCTCATGATCTTCAATATTGTTGATTTTGAAATATAGACATTCATATAAATTTTAACATGTATTTTTTTATCGCAACGAAATTTATTATAAATATGATTCAAAACCCATTATTTTTTCGTAAGATTAAAAAATATTATCTTTTTATAGTTCTTTAATTCAAGTTATACGCGCGAAATTTCATAACGTGGCCAAATTCGGAACTATCCTATTTGGTGGAAAATATATTGGTTTTTATATGGAAGCTGTGACGTCACGCTTAACAAACCGTATTCCATCCCATTCCTAAAAAGTCATGAATTTCATGCAAAGATAGTTTATTGCATAATTTGAACAGAAAAAGTATTAGTTTTATTATATCAGCTGAGCAAAACCAAACAGCTGTTTGTGGCTCTGTCGAAGCGAGGCAGTGAGCTCGACCACTGCGCATACATTGTGCGCATCGATCTGACGACCGGTTAGCGATATGCCCATGTGTGTTGACGTTTTGAAGCAGCCTCCGCGTTTAACCGCAATGTTTTTTCGGCGATATTATAAGTGAGTGCGTAGTGAAAAACGGCAACAACGACGTGTTGTAACAGTGTTATAAGTAGTTTAAAAGTCAGAACAGAAATGCTGCTATGGTGCCTGTTTTCAAGCAACCTTTGCTCACCGTGATTCCGCTCGCGGATCAGTTGCTCACGATTCTTGCTTTGGAAGACAGTGCAAAAAGTATTCAAAAGTGATGCATCTGGAATGGCACCGAGGATGCGACGTGTGAGTGTCAATTCATTAAGGAGTGCTGCATTATAGGAAGCTGCAGTATAGTGCTGCAGTATATTAGCTCCAACAAAAAACTTGAGTTTTTGCTTGGAGGTTATCCTTTGTTTTTTGGACTACTCCTGTGTATGCGGTTCCTGCTCATTCTGTTGATGTGCTGATACATTCTTCTTGCAAGATGCTGTCTAGATGAAGATTCACTATCGCATAAGATCTACGACTGGTTTTCCTTTGTTCTTGTGTTCATTATATTTACAACAAATATCTATTGTGTTATGTGCAGTATAATAATCAGTGTGATTTTGTGATCTGTTTTTTAGAGTTACATCAGTGTTGTAATTCCGATGCCTCCCAAGATCACCCTGGACTGGATTCGCTCTCTCTCTCTCTCTCTCTCTCTCTCTCTCTCTC
>CM053168.1:45610436-45639616 GCA_012977825.3 Pteromalus puparum
TGGTGCTGGTTGGCGTTTCTAGGTACTTCAACAGCCTCAATACAACCCTGGAGCTGGATTTATCTTATCTGGTTATGCTGCTTGGCGTCTCTGGCACCAAGCAGCACATCACCCGGAGACAACCTTGGAACTATATTTGAGCTTTCGGGCAGTGCTGGTTGGCGTTTCTAGCTGGCTCAACCACCTGCGAATGATCCTGGAGCTCTTTTTCCACTATCCGGCAGTCCTAGTTGGCGTTGCCAGCTGCTTGAACCACCTTGAGACGATCTTGCAACTGAATTGATGCTGTCCTGGAGTGTTGGTTGGCGTTCTTGGATAATTGAACTACTTTAATACGAATCTGGATATGGATTTATACAATCTGACCAGGTAATTTTAAAAATATTACAATAAACTTGAACTATATATTAAATTGATATTGTATCTTCAATAAGTTTTAACTTAAAACGCTTTGTCCCCTGAATAAGCTCAGTCAACAGATTTCTTATGGCTTGCATATATCCGCAAATAAAATATTTTCAGTGTTCATGATGATAATCTTCTGTTTGTAAATATAAATTATGTTACTAAAACATATTGTTTAAGCAGAGATCAGTGGTCTAAATCTCTCAATAATTATTTATGAGTATGATTTTGTAATATTTTTCTGTATGTCTAGTAGACTGGTCCTTATTTCCCAAAGTGCTTGGAACCCCGCTCCAGACTCAGGAATCGATGTGTTATCACTAAAAACTTAGAAAAATACCCAAAAATCCTGTCGACATAGTGATTTAACCCTGCCACTTTTCAAAAAACCGTTTTTTCCCGTTTTTTAAAGCATTTCTCATAATTTTCCCGACTAAGTAAGTCGTCAGAATAGTTTTTAAAATCTTTAAACACACTTATAATTTTAGTTTGAGTGAAACAAAACATTTTTGCGGAGATTTTAGATTTAAATATATATTTTTAATGAAAAATAGCTTTTAAAAACTCGAAAAAGTGTTAAAAAATGCGTATTTTTTGCGTTCTTAGAGGTTATGGATGCTCTATCACTATGCCAGGTTTAAATAATATATTTAATCAGAAAATGAAGCTCATGACCTTCAATTTCGTTGTTTATTTATGTGTCTAGGTGCTCCTAGTGCCAAGATATTGTCATTTGAAGTTAGCAAGTTTATCCAAGAATGAAGGTTTATATGACACTCATGTACTGCACTTTATTTTACTTGACCGAATCAAGTCATGTTTTATTCCATTAATTTATGCTGTCTGATTAAATAAATTAATAGTTATTGTTTATATTAGTATGATAATAGTACAAAATATCTTGCTCAACAAAACTAAACCAAAAATAAATCTATTCGAACATTCATTGTGGCTTCGAGTACATGAGATAAAAATTTCACATTTAGCTTGGCATCGGCGATTAGGGTCAAAATATCAAATAAGTCAATTAAAGTGATAATACAATACAGATTATTTAAACTTATCCATCAGGTTTTAGCATTTCCAAAAAGATTAGATATCGATACTTTTTGATTTATAGTTCAGAAATAAAATATGCTTCGTGGACCAAACAGGCCGCCGTGTTTGCCGTGCGGTGCGACCCGTGAGCTGCCAAAGGGAGATCCTGGATGGGGAGGCGATCCGAGGTTGCGCGCCAAAGTGACCTGAACCATCTTTGGCTTCTGCTGACGGCAAGACGGGAGGCTGGTTACCTAGCTAGTACCAGTCAAACGGCTTGAGCGAGTGTGTGATGTCGTGTGACGCCTGTTAGAAACTCTCCAGAGAGCCGATCACCTTTGTTTGGAGTGGGAGGTTCGAGAGAGCGGAGATGGGCTAGTGTGACAGCGCGTGCTATATTCTGGTATGATGTACCCAGTCTGGCACCGCCTTCAGTCATGTGTTGGGGCCATGTCAGCTGCCCCCATAGACGGGGGGATCCGGGTGGTCGGACACATACCGGGACGAAGAAAATCGATGTCAATGGATACTATGAACGAACCAAGAAAAGAGGTACGAGGAAACCTGACAGTTGACACCCTAAAGGTGCCAGCATCGCAAGACGGTGGATACCCAATCCACAAGTCAATCAGCAGCACTAGTATAACCAGCGCGATGAGTGCCGCTGAATACGAAAATATGACAGTGATAGGGTTATGGCTAAAAGAACACGCCAGCCTGCGAGAAAAGTTGCTGGAAATAAGACGAACGAACAGAGAGATGATAAAAACTCTGGATAAGCAGAAGAACGTGAATACAACAATCAAAGAGGGACTACCCGTAATATGAGCTATTATGATTGAAGTTTTCACGCTTCTCGACAAGATGGAGGATGGTGCGAAAGAGTTGCCATCTCAACAACCTGGAGAAGATCATTCGAAGTCTTGCAAGCCAAAGAAGAGGGGGCGGACATCATCCGACGGAGGCGGCGGTACCCCCGCCAAAAAAGACAAGAAGGAGGATAGATCTGAACCGTCTACGAGCAAAACGCAAGAGGAAGCTGCAGATACACACACACAAGGGGCTTGGCAGCTAGCTGCAGGAAGAAGAGCAAAGAAGAAAGGACAGAAAAAACAGGAGCAAAGCCAGCCTCAACAATTGAGGAAAAGCGCAGGGAAGACCTCGCGGCAGAGGGGAGACGCAATCCTCATAAGACCGGAATTGGGTAAGACTTACGCCGATATCTTGAGAGAGATCAAGGCAAAGGTTAAGCCAGAAGAATTGAATACAGAGGTTAAGTATCTTAGCAAAACGAAAGACGGTGGCGTTTTGGTTGTCGTGGGTAAGAGTGAAGACAAAATGGAATCACTCAAAACGGCCATACAAACCGCAATAGGGCATGCAGGCACAGTTAGGGGCAAGATTACCAGAACTACACTGGAGATCAGGGACATTGACGGCCTTACGACAAAGGAGGAAGTCTGCGGCGCCATCGCTGTGGCCACGGGGTGCGACGAACAAGATACCAAAGTGCACCTCTTCGAACCAAACTCGAGAGAGCAGAGGGTGGCAGTGGTCGAAATGGACCAGACCAAGGCCACAGCCCTGCTCAATATAGGCAAGATCCGTATCGGGTGGGTCAACTGCCGGGTGCGGGTTCGAGCGAGCGCCACGCGATGCTACCGGTGCCTCGGATACGGTCACGTTAAAGCGCAATGTAAGGGTCCCGACAGAAGCACCAGCTGCTGGAAGTGTGGTGCGGCTGGGCACAAGGCCAAGCAATGCTCTGTGCCGGCTCAAGAAATGAAGTGTTTCTTGTGTACAGAAGCAAAGGTGCCTTGCGATAGGACGGCGCATGCTCCAGGAACCGGAGCGTGCGCGGTCTTCCGCAACGCTCTAAACGCGGCTAGGACCCAAAAATAATGGCGCGAATACTGCAAGGTAATCTGCACAGGAGCAGGCTGGCTCACGATCTCCTACCGCAGTTCATCGCAGAGGAGAGTGTGGATATCCTCCTCATAAGTGAGCAGTATATGGACCGAGATGCACCTGGCTGGGTGTCCAACGGCGCAAAAACTGCCGCTGTTTGGGTGCCCAGGCGGGGAATCGCGGATACGGTAACCGGAGACGATTACGTGCGGGTGAGGGTGGGTCGCGTCACTTACTTCAGCGTGTATCTGTCACCGAACCTAACTGCAGCCGACTTCGCGACAAGGTTAGGGGCCCTAGAAGACGCGATAAAAGACGTTCCTGGGGACCTAGTAGTCGGGGGCGACTTTAACGCGCGAGCGACAGAGTGGGGCATGCCACAGACGAATAGGAGAGGTAGGGCGATACTTGAGATGGCAGCAAGGATAGGACTGGTAGTTGCGAACGAGGGAAATACAGCTACCTACCGCAGACCAGGTTTCGGGGAGTCGATACCGGATGTAACTTTCGCTGGGGAAAGTACGATCCGCAAGATAAGGGGCTGGCACGTTACGGAAGAATTTACTGCTAGCGACCACCAGTACATTCTTTTTAATATCGAGGAAGAACGCGCGGAGAGGCGAAGTAGCGGAAACAGCCGGGAACCACGATGGAACACTCGACGTCTTAATCGGGAGGCGCTTACGGAGGTGATTCGAAGCGCAGAATTACCTTCTAATGGGCTTCCGGACGAACTAGGCGGACGTGAGAAAGCCGAAATCCTAGTAGAACGCACTACTAGGCTAATCACCGAGATGTGCGACCCAACGATGCCCCGAGTATCCACCGGCCACCTCAGACGTCCGGTTTACTGGTGGACGGGCGAAATCGCTGAGCTTAGAAAGCAAAGCCTTCGAGCCTGAAGAAGAACTCAAAGGACCCATAACCGCCCAACGGCTCAAGAAGTTGCTCGCGGGTACGACGAGGCGAAGAAGAGACTCCGGACGCAATCAAAGAAAGTAAGCGCCGCTGCTGTACAAGATCCTAGATGATGTAGAGAACGATCCGTTCGGCGAGGGATACGCGATCGTCATGCGAAAAGTAGGAGAAATGGGCGAATGGAACCGATGGGGAAGGCGATCGAGAAGATAATCGACAAGCTGTTTCCCACCCATCCCACCCGACCTCAATTAGAAATGACGGACGAACTGACGGATGAGATACCCCTTTTTAGCGAGGCAAACTTATCGCGGCAACTTCTTCCTGAAGAGCGGTAAGGCTCCGGACTGGATGGCATTCCGCGGAAATACTTAAAGCCGTTGCCAAACAACGGCCTGAGCTGCTCCTGGAAATGTACAATCAGTGCCTAGTGCAGGGCGTGTTCAGTCCGCGGTGGAAAAGGCTAGGCTAGTCTTAATTGAAAAAGCTAAGGTCAGGCGGGCGCGGATAAAACCGCGAATATTAAGCGCCGTCAGGGAGGCGGGAAACCTTTCAGACAAGCAATACGCTTCAGAAAGGGACGCTCAACAATCGGCGCGATCAGAGAAGTAACGGACACGGTCAAAAAACGGATGAAGCGTGTCATGCGCCAGGCCATTGGTCTTGCTCGTGACACTAGATGTGAAAACGCGTTCAATTCGGCTAGATGGGTCGACAGTTTGGATTCTCTGCGATCGTTTGGGGTGCCTTGGTACATCATGCGACTCGTAGAGGATTATCTGAGGAGCGCACGATCGAATACGAAAACCGCGGAGGACGTAAGAGCAGGCCCATAACGGCAGGGGTGGCGCAGGGTTAATCTTGGGACCGGACTTCTGGGGGTATTCTGTACGATGGGTTACTCAGAGTAGAAGTACCGGAGGATGTTAAACTCGTCGGGTACGGCGACGACGTAGCGGCGGTTAGGGTAAAAAATCGATTTTGGGCTGTAAACTCGAGTTATAAGCATTTTCATGATTTGATGTTAATGAGAAAAAGTTGTATTTTTCAAAGATCTACAACTTTTCTATTTAACTTTTTTTTTTGCAGTGCTTGAACTCGATGAATGCTTAGAATTCGAGTTAGAGCCCAAAAACCGTTTTTAGCGATTTTTGGAGGTGGCAGCATTCTGCGTACATGTGCGGGATTAAGCTGAAAATAGAACCATCAGTTTCTGGTAGTGAGGGGAGTTTGCACACAAAGTTTTAGCCTGATCGACTAAAGTGTCTCAGAGATAATCGTGTAACACCCAAATTTTTATATAAAAATACGCGTAAAAATCGAACAAATTGTGCTTGCATTTCAAAATTACGTAGAGAATCGACATAAAAAAAATAGTTTTTTAGTTTTTGCGAGAGGAGACTCCTCCTAAAATTTCAGCTCGATCGGTCGAAAACTGCGTGAGATATCGCATCTCACACATTTTTCGCACACAAAACTATACGGCACTTCCGTGTCGCGGTCGTGCCTAAAAAGAGTTTTCTATGTCCAACGTTTACGGGAGTAAAAAGTGTGTGTGTGTGTGCGCGTACGATTTCTGTACTGATTCAGCTTAAAATATATAATTATATATTTTAAGCTGAATCAGTACAATTCTTTGCCGAAATTTAAGTGTATTGTACTGAACTAGAAAAACCTAAATTCAATAAGAAAATTCTAATTGAAATCCTACAAACAAAATATTATTCTTTTGTTTACTTTCTTTTGAAAACTACGATACAAAAGTGTTGTAATATACATCTGAACTTACAATAAAATGAAATTATAATGAGATGTATTTTAAGAATTACAATTATAATCTTTCCTCTAAAAAGTTATGCAGTCCTGAAAGAAATTGTCAAATGTTTACAGTTTATGTTTGTTGCTATTGTAGCTATTGTAGTCTACGATGTGCATAGAGTAAATCATATGCTTACTAAAAATAACTTTTACTTAACGATCGATACCCACATAAATATGAGAATTCGTCGTCTTTTCAATCAAGACAAATCGTAAAGCAAGATTATCAAGGTAAAAATAATATTACGATTTCAAAACTACATGCCATTTATTCAAATTATTAAATTTAGTTTTGAGATTTTTTCTTTGCAACAAACATGGTATATTTGAAGATTTTTGCAACAACATTATTCTGGTAGTAAAGCTTCTTAGATTAAAATAAAAAATGTAATTTTAATTAATATTATCTAACAGATTCACACCTTAAAAGTAATAATTCGAGTGTTTCATCGATAGACTATTAGACAATGGGACGGCAAGTAAGCATTATAAGAATAATTTTGAAAAGTACAACCATCTTATTTTTGATAAACGAGTCAGCAGATTCTACTTTATCTGCACTGACAATAGAATATTGTGCAACAAGGGGGGAAAATTGGCTTTTTCTAGCGAGGGTGATGTTGATGAACAGCACCCGAGTCTGAAAAAGCCACTCCCCCCTTGTTGCACACCGTACTTTTTATGATAAGTGCGCGAATAGGCCACTTATCATGCATATGGAAGGAATGGGAAATTCGAGGACTTTTCAAAGTAAAACAATTTTGTATTGAAATTTTGAAAATTTTGAAAATTTCAAAAAATTTCAAAAAATTTTGAAAATTTTGTAAATTTTAAAAAATTTCAAAACATTTTGAAAATTTTGATAATTTCAAAAAACATATCGGATAGTCTGCAAAGTGAGGAAAAAACTACTCCCTTGGGAGGAAAATGTCTTTTCCTCCCAAGGGAGTAATTTTTTCCCGCTGCTAAGAAAAACTCGATTTTCCATACATTTTACATGCATGGAAAGTGGCCTTTTTCGTGCACGTATGATGAAAAAATAATTTTTTACTCCAAGAAGAATAAGTCTCACTATAGCATCAAGATGAACATCCGCTTCGTGTTTAAATGATTCTTCTATTATTAGGAGTAATTTACTTTATTTTATGTTTATGATTTTGCTCATTTTTTTGCACAAGATGATACTTTTAGAAGATTTAGATTAGATGTGGGAGAATCATGAAGCACAAAGCGGATTTTCATCTTGAAGCTATAGTGAGATGGATTCTTCTCGGAGTATGTAAAGATTTTTGTAAGTGTGCTAATTTTTAACACTTGACATCTTGAAAACTGATTTCACTACATTCATTAGCGTATATTGATAAAAATATAGAAAAGCTTCTATAAGCTGTAAACATTTGACAATTTCTTTCAGGACTTCATAACTTTTTAGAGGAAAACTTATAATTGTAATACTAAGATACAGATTAGTTAAGATGGACACATAACTTATAGTTGCCAACATTTTACCTTGTAAAAGGACTTTTTGGAACTGATTTCATAACCTTTTAATGAGTTTAATTAAACAAACTTATAAAGAAATGTTTTTGACACAAACAATCTCTCAAGAGGCTGTTACTCGGTATTGTCGCTTTTTACGAAGACTAGCGCAATTCTGATTTCCAACAAAGACTAGCACAACTCAAATTTTTGCTCTTTTTTAGTAGGCTAGGACTTTTTGTCGGGTGTTATGGGTATGCTATAATTTTTAGGCTTTTGTCGCTGCCGATCTTAGGAGCCATGTCGGTTCGTTGACGTCCACCTCCTCCTTGTTTAGTCGATCGCATTTCGACTCGAACTTGTTCTTGGGCTCTGATTGTCTGACGCACTATTCGGCAGCTGCTGCAGCTTTTGCTTAAGCACAGACTTCTCTATCGACTTGACCTTGAGTTGGAATAAGTGTTGCTTGATGGCAGTTAGAGTCGTGGAGCGTCCCTGGCGGCCGTCCTTTCGACGCACGCCAGCTGCGGAGAACTCTGCTGTACTGATGATATGTGAGTACTTATCCAGTTCAAGGAGCCGACCATAATTGAGGTAGCGTCACAGTCACTCTCATCCCGAGATTGAAACAGCTGTCACGAAAGAAGAAAGATCTTGTCGTACATTTTACACTCCGGAGCCCGGAGGAATAATTAAACGTATGAGATCTTGGAGTTAGACTATCTGGTTGCCATTGACGAGCTTTTAGTATACGATTTGAACGACCAGCCACGGAGGCCGTCCTTGCAACCGATGTGTTAATTATCGAGGACAAGTGGAGAGAGTTCGTGAAATTGAAGACGAGCTTAGAGTTCCCTCCGATCATACTATCTGATGGCGCGGTTTGTCAATGTCCAGTGTCAAGTCCATTGTCGTGAGCCGGGGGTCCTGCACCGGTCTCTGATCCAGTGCGCTTGCGGATCTTCATCAAACTCCAGTAGCGGCGAAAACTTGGCAAAGTTGAAGTCGAGCTTAGATTATCCGTGGATCACGCATGCTGTTGACTCGCTCTCTATATGTCACAGTCCATCAAATTATAGTTAGCAGTCCATCGATGTGAGCCAGAAGTCCCAAGCACGCTGCTCTGATTACTCCCTTAGTACCCAGCATTTACGTACACGTCGTGTCTGTGACGATCTATGCGATATAATTAAGTAAGGGATGTCGTTGGTATGTTGAGCTGAGGCTGGACAGTCTCTGGCACTACTAATTTTCTGGGGAATCGTCGGCTCCTCGTTGACGTCTACTTCCTCCTCATGCTCAAACTCGATGGAATCGTTGTCACAGTCGCGTCCCACCGCGAACTCATTCTCGGACTCGTTGTTAAACGCATCGTCCAGTAGCCGCAATATAGCTGTTGTTGGAGCGCAGGCTTCTGATCCTCTTTGGGCTCGGTCTTGAGCGTGAAATCGAAGTGTCGCTTACTGTCCATCAAAGCGGCTGAGTCGAACTCTGCTGCACCGATGACATGTAAGGCGTAATGACAGAGTTCAGGTTGACCATGATCGAGGCGGCGTCGCTCAGGTTAAGATTAAAGTTGCTGAAACGGAAGATTGAGAAATTAGACTTTGCCGTCTTCGACACATTTTGGAGGAATAAGTAAATGAGGTTATGGGAGAAGAGGATCGGAGTGTAGGTATATTAGGCATTACAGCCAACAGAGTCCGTAAAGCCGAGCTTGGAATGACCGCCGATCGGAATCTTCGTAGGCGAGATGCAAATCGTCAAGCAGTCCGTTGCGATGTTCGGGATCGTCGTGGTGACCTCCTCAGGCGTCGGCAACGGAAACGAGGGCCGAGGTACGACGAGAGACGACTTTATCTCGGCTTTCAGGACCGGACCAACGGAAGGCTTGGTCTTGCTGGAATTGACGGCCACGATCTCACTTCGTACCTGGACCGGCGGCACGTCCTCGTCAACGTTGTCCGTATCAGCGGAAGCTGAGGCGAGCAGGCCGAAGGCGATGGTTCGTTCGCGAGCGGCCAGGCGGAGAACTTGCCGACGTTGGTGTCGAGTCCGACGCGTGTTGCGCTTAAGGCGCTGTGCTTTGGAGCGGCGTTGGAACTTCTTCGATGTGGTCCGCATGATGACTCGGAAGAGATTGAGTCTTAGTCTCGCGCGCTCCCATCTTTAAGGCCGAAGCGCAGACCTCAGAGAGAGCCCGGGCTTTTTGAGAGTCGATTCGGAAATTCGCGAAGTTGTCACTATGGGCGATCGAGGCTGAATCCGGCCACTATCGGGAGCGGTCGCTCGACCGATCGTAGAGTGCTCTCCGGGGAGTTATGTTAATGGCGTCTATGTTACGCTCTTGGCCGGAAATTTCTCTTGGGAGCCGGTGTTCGACCGCAAGATACCCTCCGGCTCCGCTATTCACGCTCCCGAGTAGGCTCTCCGCGAAGTCGAGTCTACCAGAGTTCCGTCGATCTCGGAGCGCCGCGCGGGACTGGCCGCAGTCGTGTGTATTCGGGTATAGGTGAGCTCGGACCTCAGAGAGAGGCCTTTCGGAAGGTCGCAAAGCAAAGCGCTTATTTCAACTTCAGGAGTTTAGTCGTTTGGTTATGGGGAGCGCGGACCTTAGAGAGAGGCCTTTCGGAAGGTCACGAAGCAAAACGCTATTTTCGATTTCAGCAGTTTATTGATTTAAGTGAAACAGTGGAAAATCTGACACAAAGCGCAAGTGAATGGGCTACCGGGGCGAAGGCCAACCGAAGCGGTCGCGGGAATATATCCGGGGCTACGGCAAACCGGATATTTATCATCGGGAAAGCGTGTCCGGGGCTAGAGCCGCCAGATGCGTGGTCGCCGAGAAGCATGTCCGGGGCTAGAGCCGCCAGACGCGTGCACGGCTGGTCTGCTCATAAAAATCGCTGATGTATGGAAGACAAACAATGTTTCGTTTCACAATATTATTGATTGGTTGATTTGGGGGTGCGTTTGATGTGATAGTAGCTAATCTTTTCTGAATATATTTGTTTACAAACTCGGAAGGATAATTATTTTCGTGTAGTAGTCTTTTTATATTATGAATATTTTTGTTGTGAAATTTTTTGTTAGATAATTTTATCGCTCTGTCAACAAGGTTGTAAACCATAGCAATTTTCTGAGATAGTGGGTGTTGTGCAGAGTAATTCAGAAACCTGCCAGAGAAAGTTGGTTTAGTGTACCAGTCAGTGATTAAATTGTTGTTGTCACGTATTAATAGCATGTCTAAGAAGCTTATGGATTTATCTATTTCAATTTCGTGAGTGAACTGCAATCTACTGTTATAAGCATTGAATATTCCCAATATTTCGTCGATTTTATCCGACGGCATACATGTTATTATGTCATCGACGTAACGGTAGAAGAAAATAGGATTAAAGGATAGTTTCGATAGACACTCCGTTTCAAGGTCGTCCATGACAATATCAGCGAAGAAACCGAAGATCGGGGAACCCATCGGTGTGCCGAATAATTGTTTGTAAAATTTACCGTTAAATTGGAAAAATGTATTCTCCATAAGAATTTCAGATGCTAGCAGAATTTCAGTAAGTGGTATTTCGGACTTCTGCGTAATTCGTACGTATCTTTTTTCAATGATTTTTTTCACTAGTGCCTTGTCAATATTTGTATAGAGTGATGTTACATCTAAACTGATTAAGCGATGGTTCGGTGGTACGTCGATATTTTTGATTTTACCGATGAAATCATAGCAATTCACTACATAAGAGGCAGGTTTTTTCACACTGTTTTGAAGTATTTTTAAAAGTTTTTTCGATAAGAAATATGTAGGTGAGCCTATAGTTGATATTATAGGACGTAACGAGATGTCTTTTTTATGAATCTTTGGTAAACCGTAGCATCGTGGCAATGCTGTGTCGGTTTGAGTGAGCTTAGTTTTTCCATATTTCCTACCGAGAAAATTATTATTGTTCAATTTTTTAAAAACTTTTTGACTTTATTCTGTATTTTCGACAATGGGTTCTTAGCTATTATTGTGTACGTATTTTTATCGGATAATTGTGATTCCATTCTCTTTAAATAATCAGATCGGTTCATAGCGACTGTAACGTTTCCTTTGTCTGCTAAGGTGAACATGATATCGCGGTTGTTTTTGATATAAATACATAATTGTAAGACCCTCGACTACAATAATTGTAACATCGATGTATTACACATTTTCAAAATTAATAATTACATTACAGCTTCCTGATGAGGACGACATTGATCGTCGAAACGTTGAAATGAAAAAATTTTGTTAATTTTTCCACACATCACCTGCCTTGGGTAGACCGGCAGAGTCCCCAACATCTTACTTAAAAATAAAAATAATTAAACTCTAACAAAATAATCAACACTTAATCGCGAGCTACTGACTCTACCGGCAAATGCAGCTGATCATGAGCTGCACTCCTCCATGCATCGTGTCTCGATGCACCTCTTCCACATACCTCTTTACCAACAAGCAGAACCCAGGCAATAGAATTGGATGTTTCTCATTGTAATGCAGAAATAAGTTCTGCAAACGTCCTCAAACCCTGAGCAGATACTCCTCTCACAGATAAAAGGAGCCAAGCGGAGTAGTGGGCTGCAAGCAGTCAGTCGCTGACCACTCTTGATTGTTCGAATCTCCTTCCCGAAGTGCAGTGCTTGAATGTAGCGGGTCAACCCCACTCGAGCCGAGTCCATCTCCTCAGCAGACAAAGGTTCAGCACAGCGATTTCCCTTAGGTTTGGCTGCAGTGAAGCGGAATCTATAACAAAACGCAAGAATCCGTACTATCGTACTGTAACTGGAGAACTTTTTCAGGTACATCAGCGAGGGCAAGTCCTCCTTCCGTTTTACCAACTCCTCGATCACCACCTGAGCCTACACTGTTGAATCGTCCGTGCAACTCGGTCTATCCAGTGACTTCCAATTTGTCCTGATCCAATCAGGACCCTCTCACCACAGAGAAGACTGCATCAACTGAGAGGGAGTAAAACCTCTGGTCGCACAATCGGCCGGGTTGTCCTCCGACCTTACATGTCTCCATTGAACTCCAGGCAACGTATTCACGATTTGACTGACTCTGTTGGCAACAAAAGTTTGCCACCTCGATGGATGAATGTCCAGCGAATCCAGTACCACTTTCAAATCTGTCCAACAATGAACAGCTGCGGCCTTAAACAACACACCATCAAGCAAGTGCTTTAACAGCCTGGTTAGAAGCACAGCACCATTTGGCATCGCCAGTTGGCATCCACTTCAAACCCAGCGTCGACGCCGTCTCATCCCAGTCTAGCGACAACTCCTTTTACCTTTCTACCTGAATATCTTCCAAGATCTCTGAACGATTCAATGCCCATTTACCAAGTTCTATGCCAGCCAAAGCGAGCAATGCCACGAGCTGATCCCTGATTTCAATCGATTCCGAAACACTATCAGCGCCGGCAAAGGCATCGTCCACGTACATGTTGTGCCGCAGTACTTGTGAAGCGAGGGGAAACTCTCTACATCCCTCTTTTGCAAATTGCAACAAAGTACGGATCGACAAATATGGAGCAGATTTGGTACCGTAAGTGACGGTTAGTAAACGAAAATCTTCGATGGGCTTTGACACGTCGTCCCTCCAGACAATTCTCTGATAATCAACGTCGTCGGGATGAACTAGTATTTGTCTGAACTCCTTTACAATATCTGCCGTGAAGACAACTGCGAAGCAACGCTAAATAGAAATGATGAGAGTCACGTCCGACTTGAGCTTCTGCCCAGTTAGCAGAACATCGTTAAGTGAAACTTTCCCGTATGATCCATTAAACACTACTCTAAACTTTCCATCAGGTCCAGCCTCGACTGAATAAATCGGATGATGTGTAAAATAGAACACGTTCTCCGAGGGATGAATGCTGTTGCGTCGCAACACGGCTCACCAATTGGTGCACGTGTCAGGCGCTCTCTCCTTCTCTCTTGCGCGCTTCCCGCGCGAGTTTGTGCCAGTCAGTCAGTCGACATCTTTTCCCACGAGCGGACCTCTCCTCTCGTGTCGAAATTCATTTAGCTACTTTTCGAATTCGTTTTGATAGTGCGATCCTCTAAAGTTACTTCTTAACTAAACTCGCATTTTCAATTCATACCGACCCACGCGCGGTATTACATCATTGTATAATTCGTATCAAAAAGCATACGTGACCCCACGAGTCACGTGTCGCTTTATCGACCGACCCACGTTCGGCTTTTTTCTTTTTCAGACTGTGACAGCGATCAATCTATTCAATTTAGATAAAATTGTGTAAATTCTTGTGTGCAAGTGTGTGTGCGAATCATGTTGTACCGCGTGTGCGTGCGCGTTCAACGGCGTTTTATTTGTCGATGTCACTCGCCATTTTGTATTCATCAAATTTCAGTTTTGTGTTTTTGTTAATAAAGTGGGTTTTTTATGTCTTCGGACTTTTTCCCATAAATAGTGTTCTAATTATTTAATTACCTTTTAGAATCTTAACGTCAGTGAAATATTAAAATCAGTAATATTTCAAGTCAATAAAACATAAATCTAACTCGGGTTTATCTGCTCTCAAGGCAAATGAATTTTCGCGGAATAAAGAAGTTTTTTTGTTTCTCTTTTTGTAATTCATAATTATTCCACAATTATTCAAATGTTAGTCACTCTTTCCATATGTCCTAACCTCAAATAGTCGCCCATGAATTCAGAATACGCTGCATTCAGCTTAGCGCCCTGAGCTCGACGCTTCTCTGAGCGGAGCAAACAAGCGACAGCAATCTGCCGTGTATGTGCGAATGAAACTTCTTGGAGTTTTCCGAGAATGGCAATCTAACCACAAATATACCGTCAGGATCCCTGTAGACAGTCGAGGTGAAGTAGTCCTCACAGTATTGATCTTCCTCAGACAATACTCTAGATAAACAATCTTCTTCGAAGCTCGAACTTTTCAAAAAATAAACGAGAGAAAAGGCTCAACACGAGCATGACACACCTGTGACTCCGATGCGACGGACCCTCTACCAGAAAAAACTTTACCAGTCAAGATCCAGCCCAATACTGTTGACTGAGTAATAGGCTCATTCTTGCCTCCCACTCTCAAACCAGGTCGAATAATCGCTGCATAGACTTCAGCGCTCAACACACAATCTATTCTCTGTGATTTAGCAAAATCAGGATCCGCAAGTTCAAGGTCGTTGATATGCTCCCATGCTAAATACTCTATATACCTCTTCCCGTGGCATAAAACCAGTCACTTTATTCAAAACTAGCCCCCTCAATTCAAAGCAGAAATCCACGTCTAGCCTGAACCGCAAGCACAGAGAAACCTCACCCTTCGACAATGCTGACGAGCCAGCTCCAACTCCAATAACGGAAATTGAGACTGGCCTTACTTTAGTCGACAAACTTTGTACGAACCTTGTGGACACGAAGGAGACTTCAACACACGGATCTACCAAACAGCGTGCAAAAATCAAATTGCCATTAGTGGCCTGTAACAGAACATTGGCTGTGGCCATCAGCCGAGTCCTGCCAACCACCGCCGTATGAACCTCGACGTCAGTGTTCGACGAGTCATCGGAGTTCGATGATTTATCCTTCTCTGTCTTCGAATCCTCCCCTGGCTTTCGCCTATTTAGATGAAGCTTAGTATGGTGCTTGCCCTTACAGATGGCACAACGGAGATTAACGTTACAATCCGCAACAAAATGTCCTTTCCTCAAATAATTAATGCAAAGCCTCAGTCGTTTGCAAAATTCAAAATGAGCGGACGGGCTCATCTGGCAGAATTTTTGGCAATCAGCCAGTTGGTGTGCACCTTTGCACTCAAAAAACTTGAGCGACCCCTTGCTACCAGCCTTGCCTATAGACGTTGCAGCTGCGTTAGCGGAAACTGATCCCTTCTTCGATGAGCGATGGGACCCCGAACCTTTATGGCTATCTAACGTTGGATAGTCTGGACAAATATCCAGCTTAACATCTAACGACTTGGAACGGGATTCGATGAATGAGGTCAAACTACTAAAGGTGGGAAACCCATCGACCGATTCCTGTGAGATTCGCCAGCTTTTAGCTGTTTCTTGGTCCAGCTTCCTCTCCGCCAAATGCACCAACCAACTATCCCATTCCTTGACCGGACATATTATATCGGTGAAAACCTTCAATGCTACCTCAGCAGCGTTCAACAATCTAATCATCTCGTCAGCAGATTCCTCCTTTGTCGGTGTTAAGTCAATAAGCATATCCATATAAGTATGCATTCGCGCAATCGGATTATCGTACCGACGAACCAACTTTTTCCAGGCAACCTCGAAGCTAGAACCGGTGATCTCAAGACCCTTCAAGCGGTGCGCCGCCGCACGTTCCAACGAATCTAACAGATATTGCATTTTTAGTGTAGGAGCCATGGTCTTATCCTTGATCATTGAGGTGAACTTTTCCCTAAATGACTCCCACTCTGTCGGTTTTCCAGAGAATTTAGGAATGTGAAGTTTCGGCATGCTGTTTAATTCAGACGCTCAAAATTCGCGTTCGATCGCAGCAGCCTGCGCGTTAGCCGATGTGTTGTTATTACGTTCAGGAATCACGGGCCGATTTACAGCCTCAAGCGTAGCTAAACCAGCCATCAAGTCTGCCTGTGCGCCTATGTAGGCACACTTTGTGGCGATGAATTCACCGTTCTCGAAATATTCCTGATCCTGAAACCTCTCCTTTTTACTCTGCAACTCCATATCTCGATCGAGAAAGTCGCTTCAATACGTGTCCAATAATCTCAATCGCGCTCGAAACATCTCCGCGTTCGGCGTACCCGCCTTTTTTGTATTAATCATAAAATTGGCGATATATGTGACCAAATGACGTTGCCTAGCCAATACTTCCAAATCTGCAGCCGATGCCATGATACATGAAACTGCCAACAGGCCGACGAATAAATGCCAAAGTGAAGACAAATAAAGAAAAAAAATTTTTTCAGCGTACAACGCAAGGTCTCGACTACGATGCCACACCACTGAGAGAGAGAAAGAGAGAAGACTCCGACGAAACGCGCCAAAAGTGCGCGAGAAACCGACGATGAACGTCGTACGTGTGAGTAGGAGAGAGAGAGAGAGAGAGAGAGCAAGCTAATATAGCCGCCTACTTGCGCGCGCGAGCCGATGCGCGTCCAGGTACCGCTACGCTATCAACGAGCGAGAGAAAATGTCGTGGGCCGTTGAGAGAGAGAGAGAGAGAGAGAGAGAGAGAGAGAGAGAGAGAGAGAATTCGACTATACGTCTGATGAGCTGCCGCGTTGAGCGAACGCTCTGCTACACGCGCGAAGCTGTTGCCGAGTGGCCAAGAAAAGCGGGGGGAGAGACACCGCTCCCCTCCTCACGTCGTGCGAAAACCTCGAACGTTACTGCGCGCCGAGCGAAAATCTAGAAGCCGATAACGACTTTTGAACTTTGAAAATGTTTGACTTTACTGAGGCAGGTACGTATATATTGATACGCCTGCTCTCACGTAAGCGAATGCTTGTCAATAGAGGACATGCCACAATAAAAGCTGGATGGAGAGTGAAAAACAATAAAAACAAATTACCAACTCCTCTCCGTCCGTTGCTTACGACAATGACTGTTGGCCCAGGAGATGCTCCAAACGCTGCCCAGACTGCTGGCGAAGGCTGAGTCCCTCTGGAGTCCGATAACGACAAGCTGGTCCCAGTGTTCCCTCTTTACAGCCAAAGGAGTCCCTCCGCTGCACTCGGCTTGCCACTGGGATGCGACGACGATGAAAACTTTATTTCTTCTGTTGACCTCTAAATAAACTTCTAATCTTCTAAACGTCTAACTTCTAGACTTCTAATTATCCTCTAACAATACGTGTACTCTAATGCTTCTAATGAAAATTGACCGTTGCGACAGTTACAAGGTTGCAATCGGTCGATGTAGCCGTTTAGTTCACTTACTTTAAAACAACCGATAAACTTTACACCAACACTTTTCACACGCTCTGCTACCAAACATTTAGCGTCTATTAAACTTAGTAGACGTTGGACCTTTTCTAGGATAAAGGTTGGTGTGAATTGAAAGCGATTCAATGTGTCAACAAATAAAAGCTCGCAAAGAGCAAAATATATTGAAGAGAGAGTGTATGTACACTTGGGAATAGCAAGGAAAAGTGAGTGATAAAATACAGACTAAACGGTCGTTCTCCAAGTGAGAACGATACCAGTAGCTGACACTGCAGTGTGTTCAGCTCTGATTCTACAGCTCGACTGACTACAGTCGGGCAACAGGTACTGCTGAGAGAGCGAGAGAGAGGGAGCGAGCGATCAAGCGTTGCCATAGCAACCCCCTATTCGAAAGAGCTGACCAGCAGCGTTCTAGAAATTACATAACTGCCAGCTCCGACTCTGTCGCTTTCTCGGCGAATTTGAATTTACTGAATCTACTCGAACACACCTGATACGAATCTTTCCTTTTTTGGGTAGATCGGTAGTCTTAGTTTAATCCATTACGACCACCGCCTCCCTCTGTCCCCTTTTATTTGGCTGAAATAGGTGAACTTTGGTCTCTTCTTCGCCCGTCTCGGCTGTAATAGCGCTGCGGACATCTTCCTGCGTCGAAGGACTGTCGATGTCCCTGATCTCCAGTGTGGTTCTGGGGATCTTGCCCCTAACTGTGCCTTCATACCCTATAGCGGTTTGTATGCCTGTTTTGAGTGATTCCATTTTGTCCTCACTCTTATCCACAACAACCAGAACGCCAACGTCTTTCGTTTTGCTGAGATACTTAAGGGGGAACTACACTGATTTTTGGTCAAAAACTCGAAAAAATTTTTATTATATATTTTAGTTGTTTATAGTTTTATGAACATTTTGAAACCAACCCGATGTAAAAACTTAAAGTTATACCAATGTTATGGGCAGTTGAGTAAAATATTTTACATTAGATAGCATACAAAAATAAAACTTTAAACGCGTTTTTCTCGTAACTTGTTCGTTTGACTTTAAAAAGTTCTTTGCGCAAGGCATTTCTATTAATCCTTTTGAAAATTTTTACGCGTATTCTTTAGAACATACGGAACAAAACTTAATATTTTAAGTTAAGGTATCTGTTTTAGAAAAATTTGTTTTATTTTAAATATTAGTAAATTATAGGGTTTTTTCATAGATTTAGTTGTTTAATAAATTCTTGATTTATTACAGATGAACTATGAGAGTTCCCGTAATAAAAAATATTAACTTTTGTTAAGTACGGGTCAAAATGCATGTCCAAATTTTTTGGATTAATTTAGTCGAAGCCCTGTGCGCAAGCAACTTTTTCAAAAACCTTTAATTTTAATTATTATTTTTGGTTTTTATATCATAACTTGAGTATATGTGTATAAAAATGGCCCAAAATTGCTATGTAACCTTCTTTTATCACCACAATCAAAGCCCTAAAATCTGACAATGGATGGGGCAAAAGGTAAGAAAAATTAAAAATCAGTGGAGTTCCACCTTAACATCGGTATTCAACTCCTCTGGCTTTACCTTTGCCTTAATCTCTCTCAAGACCTCGGCGTAAGTCGGCCCGTTTCTGGTCTTATGAGGAGTTGTTGAGGCTGGTTTTGCTCTTGTTTTTTCTGTTTTTTCTTCTTTGCTTTCCTTCCTGCTGCTCGTTGCCAAGCCCCTTGTGTTATTATTATTATTGTTATAATAATTATATAACAATTATTATAATTATTATTATAATTATATTATAATAATTATTATTACGATTATTATTATAACAATAATAATAATAATTATTATTATTATTATTATTATTACTTTTATTATTCCTATTTGTTGTTCGCACCTTGTTGAAGACCAACAGCATTTCCATCTACGCTGCTGGCCGGGTGATGGGCTTACGAGAGCAGCATTCGCCCGAAAAAATGAATGGAAGGCACGTCAGAATGAAAGCGAAAATGAGGGTCGAATGTAACGAACTCCGCAAAAAGAGTACTGAACGAATCAGCGCACGGAACGAAGATGTGCTGTAGTAGCAGAAAGGGTTACCCAGTATGCCAGCTACATGCCAACCACGGTCGGAGCCGTAGGTCCTATAGACAGACCTTGACCGGTTATAGAGAGACACAGAAAGGCACGCAGTACCGGAGACCCCTATAAACGGATACCCTCTGGGAAGCGAGAACACACGGGGAGCTTAAGCCATGAGACCCTGTATAAAGGGTATCGTCCTGGTGGAGAAAACGGTAACCGAGTAAACGAGGGGGCTCTATGAACGGGCATCTCCCAAACATATCAGAGTGTAAGCCGAGAGTGATTTACTGCTGCCAGAGTCGGAGGAATACTGCTCTGTAACTGATGGCGAACCGCCGTGTTCGCCGTGCGGTGCGACCCGTGAGCTGCCAAAAGGAGATCCTGGGTGGGGGAGCAATCTGAGGTTGCGCGCTGAAGTGACCTGAACCATCTTTGGTTTCTGCTGACGGCAAGACGGGAGGCCAGCATCTAGCCAGTGTCGGTCAATCGGCTTAGGCGATTGCGTGGCATTGCCTGACGCCTGTCGTAAACTCTCCAGAGAGCCAAGCACCTTGTTCAGGGTGTGAGGTTCGAGAGAGTGGAGGTGGGCTAGGGAGGTAGCGCGTGCTATATTCTGTCATGATGTACCCAGTCTAGCACCGCCACCAGGCATTCGCTGGGGCCATGTCAGCTGCCCCCATATAAGGGGGGATCCAGGGGGTCGGACACATGCCGGGACGAAGTTATTATTTACAGCATGGATTCTTCAACCGAACAAGGAGCGAGTAGAGATAAGGGTTAGTATACCGATCTATTTTCAGGCAACGGTGTGAGCAATACAGAAGGAGTCAACAGGCATCCGCTGGGGAGCTAGCGGCTCTGCATCAAGGCATAGCCATGGTCGAGGCTAAGACCGATAGCATCTTTAGCAGCATCAAGATCCTGATTCACGAGATGTCGGAAGCCTTAAAAAGGCAGCCCAATATCAGCAAAGTAATCAAGGATGGCTTTCCTAAGCTGCAAGGTCAGGTGGACATGCTAGAAGAGGACCCAAGGTTTCTCCTAAAAGCCAAAAGGCAACTAGCGGAGAAGGTGAAGATGGCTAGTATTATGCCACCACTGACTCCCCAGGCGACGTCTCAGGGAAAACGGCTAAATTCCGTCTCCCGCAGCGAGACTCCTGGAGGACGGTCCACAAAAAAACCAAGAAAGAGTTAATTATGCAAGACAACGTAAGCCAAGAAATACGACCGGCGAACGAAGACTGGAAAATTGTCAAGAAAAAGAAAGGCAAAAAAAAAAATAAGGAGAAGATGGAGGAAAATCTCTCCAAAGGCAAGTCAGCCGGAGCCTCGTCAAAAGAATAGGACAACGGGACGGGTACAAAAAAGAAGGCAGCGTCTAAAAAACCAAAAACCGACGCTATCATCCTGAAGCCGGCGGATGGGAAGACCTACGCTGAGATCCTGCGAGAGATCAGGTAGCAGGTAAATTCATCCGAACACGGGGTGGATATAAAAATATCCGCATAACTAGGACTGGAGACGTTCTCATCGAACTGAAAAACAGTAGCGGAGACAAGGAGGCACTCGCAAACGCAATTAAAGCGGTTGTGGATTTAGCGTGTAGTCTGAAGGTAAGCGGGAGTCTCACACTCTGGGTAAAACCATATTGGCGATCAAGCGCTTTGCCCCCTCAAAAAAAAAAAAAAAAAAATTAATATTATTTCGCGCGGGGAGCCTGTAACCCTGTATGCAGCGCATCCTCTGGGTAGCCGATGAAGGAGTGCTCGCCAAGGCTTTGGCCTTGAAGGGTAAAGCAGAAATACATATGCTTCGTGGACCAAACAGGCCGCCGCACTATGTTGTTTTTTGACTTTGGCATGGACAAAATTGAGTAGCGCCTCTTAAAATAGAGATGAAAAAAAAAAAGAATTGGAAAGCTTAAGGATAATAGATTAAGGGAAAATTAGTCGCGTTTCACCTGCACCCCATTTACACACTCAAAATTCACCCCTAATATAAGAAATTTGTATAAAAAAGTACATTTTCTGCTCTCTTGTTTGAAAAAAATTGTTTTTATAGACCCCGTGGGAGAATTTATATGTTTTTGGGTCACTGAATCCGAATCCGGGGTCCGCTTGTCTCTATCACATCAGGGTCAAGGTCATTTGGAGGTCAAATTGACAAAAGTCCGTAAAAAATCTGAAAAAACGCATGCGTATGTTTTGCTTCCTAAGGAAGCCTTGTAATAGTGATTATTTGAGTTATTATAAACATGTAGAAAGTGTGTTTTGATGTATTTTTAGTCGAAAAATAGTGTTTTTAGAAAATGTCCTTATGGATGTGTGTGTGTATATATATATGTGTGTGTGTGTGTGTGTGTGTGTGTGTGTGTGTGTGTGTGTGTTGTGGGGTTGTTGTGTGTGTGTGTGTGTGTGTGTGTGTGGTTCGTCGACATCTGTATCTCAGCTTCTACTTAGTGGATTTTTGATCCACCAACTCTCAAGTTCTTCGTTTTTACTGTAGCATGATGGGAAAACAGCTGTTTTACATTTCGTTGGCGTGTTTTTTTTTTATAGCGATTTTTTAGTTTTGAGATTTTCAGTTTTTCCGATAAGTTATTGAAAAGTTAATAAAAGTAAATTGCTTAATATGCACATGAAAGAGGATAAAATTACCTATCTTTTTACCGCGGAGAATTTATATTATCTTTCGTCGTTCTTTTATTATACACCATAAAGTGAAATTTTTTAAAATCGTTATAACTCAAAAACTAAATAGTGAATCATTCTAAAAAAATACATGATTATTGAAGGTAATTAGAACTATCAACCACTTTAATTTTAAGTCAGTTCATCGAAGAAAAACATCATAAACTAAAAAAAGTTTTTCTATGGGAGACGATAACTGGAGTAAAAAGGCATTAATCAAGTTCAAATTCTGGATTTGGTTAGTATTATATAGCAATTTGATCCCTATGTTTGGGTTGTTTACGAAACCAATTAGTTTTGAAGATATGAAACTTCAAAATTTTTTTTCTCACTCTGTATACTATGAATCGTAATTTTTACGTGACGCGATAACTGGAGTAAAAAGGCAATAATCAATTTAAAATTTTCGATTTAGTTAGTATTATATAGCATCTTGATCCCTTTCTTTGGGTTGTTATATCATAATACCAGTTAGTTTCTAAGATATGAGAGAGGAAGAGAGAGAGAGCTCAGAGCTCAAGAGCTGAGAGAGAGAGAGAGAGGGGGGGGGGAGGGAGAGAGAGAGAGAGAGCTTTAATTATATATATGTAATTGATTCAAAATAATTGTTTCCATCAAACAAAAAAAAATTGATAGATTTATATATGAAGTGAAAGCAATTATGATATTAAGCAATACATAATGTTGAAGGAAGCTACGTGCCAAAGAATTGGCAACGGTTTGTATGCTTGGTTGAAATAACTCGCGAGTGAAAAGTGTTGTAAGTGCTAGCCAGTTTCTCAGTTCGAAGTACTACGTTCCACGTGGACTTCGACGTGGACAGCGTCTCGACGAGGACGGAGTTTGCTGTGGAGAGTACCGGCGTGGCATTTTCTTTGTTCGAGATCTCGGCCAATGCAGCCCGATTTTAAGATTGAACCTCGACGCGGACGGCGTCTTGACGAGGAAAGAGTCTGTTGTGGAGATTGCCGGTGCGGTATTTTCTCTAGTTCGAGATCTTGTTCAACCCAGCTCGATTCTAAGTTCGACGATGTTAAAAATGGCCAACAGCTTGAGTAGTTTTGTGATATTTTAGTCAGGTAAAAGCTCGAATAATCAAGATTTCTGAAAAGTGCGCGATCGCGAGTGTTGCAGGAAAATTGTGTTCGTTTTCGTGTGCAATCGCCTCGTCGAAATTTTTGTTGGAACATGAGCATAGCGTTGCCAAGTTCCAAGAAATCGCGCGCGGTTGAGCAGCAGGTTCGGACGTGCATATCGGCATGTGGCGTCGGTTGTTTTTCTTTTGATGTCATCAAGATGTCGGTATGCGAGTGCGTGGGGACGTGCGTGAAGAAGGAGCCGTTAACATAGGCGGGCGCCATGTTGCTTTCCTTGAGTGAGAAAGACAGCGTGATATAGACGCTCGCGCGCGCTCGCGTCGGTTTGGGACAGGCTGAGCGAGAGAGATGCGGAGCGAACTCGATGCTGGTATATGTGTCCACGGCGTTCCTATAAGCTTGACGGAGGGAGCGTGAGCGTTGCTCCCTGACCATAGCTTGATCGCAACCGCGCTTAGGCTGATAATGTGCTAGTGTATAACTAAGTAAAATTGTGACAGCTTGACGTTACAATTTACTAGTATACATGCACGATATATGCATGCACGCTGTTCGAATTGTGTCGCGCCGCACTGATGGTTTATGGAAAATTTGTGAAATTAAAACAAACGATGCCTTTACTAAAGTTTAAATCAGTTGGAAAATCACAAAATTGTCAAAGTCAATAGTTTGGCGAAATTGAAATGAAAATTAGTTTGATTTAAAATTATTTTAATAATAATTATTATTATGCTTGATTTAATGAATTAAATAAAGAACAGTTATAACTGCCAATTCAGGATATTGAATTGGGAATTTCTGAAAGACATTCAGAGAAAACAACATAATTATCTTCACAGATGAATTATAAGAAAGCTCGAAGAAAATAAATTTGACAGCTTGAAAAATTGAAACGTTTCCAAATAAATATGTACATATCGAAATTCAAATAGCATGCTTTATACGCATACGTGCGTGTGTATGTGTATTTGCGTACATGTATATGCGTAAACGTGTGTACGTCAGATCCAAATTATTGTGCTGGCCAGTACTTGTAGTGTAGTGTATGTTGTTGCTGCTACACTATGTGTGCTGTGCAATCACAGGTCACGTGATGAGTTAGGCAATTGTTCTTTTGATTGTCGTTCGTCAACTGAACATTTGCTCCATACAACATTGCCTCCTGTGATAAAATGCTATTCCTTTGATTGTCGTTCGTCAGAGGAGTAGGCATTTAATCGTGGAAAATCCAAGCAATCAGCATTGTTCTTTTAATTGTTGTTCGTTCACTGAACATTTGCTCATAAAATTGAAATTGCTTAAGTATGATTTTTCCGTAAGGGACTTAAAGCTGGAGTAAGTGTGAAACGAAATCTGCAAAAAAGGACCCGAAGAGGTGGCTTCGGCTGAGGAGTTTTCTTTAAGCCAGTATAAAGAAACTCGGTCCAGTATGAAATATGATTGAGCCTGACGGTGTGCCGGCAATCAGTTCGATATTGTTGAAAACAATAAGTTCGAAATGTTGGAAAACTTGTATTGAAATTGCAAGGTGCCAAACCCACCCCAGTTATGATTTTATAAAAATATAAAACTGGATTTGGATCTGTTAAATTAAAAATCCGTCTAAGGCTGAGGACACATAGTTGGAACATTTAGTTAGAGAAGAACATGATAATAAGTTCTGTTGAAAAATAGCTTGAAAGTCTAAGTTGGAATGTGTGGACAAGAAGCAAAATGATAGCGATCATTTGGATTCAGCAAATTTTGTTTTTAACAATTTTATTCAAGATAAGTTGGAAAACGAAAGCTCGATTATGTATCAAATAGGAATGATACTGATATTGAAAATTCAATTTATCACATTTTAATAATATTGTTCAATTTTTAGAATGAACAAGCTCAATGAGAAAGAGACTGCTGATTTCAAGGAATAGGTCAGCGTACGAATACATTCAGCCCAAAATAACTTCCTTGAGTGACTGTCAAATGCTCGCTTTTTGGTGGAACAAAATGGCCTGTCGAGAGGACAACTGCAACAAAAATAGGAGCACAACGGATTGAACTGGTAACGAGCATAAATTCAAATTACAATGACGGATTGGATAACGTGAGTAGAAATTACATAGTTTAAAAATAGTCCAGGAAAAATTAAATAAGAAACAGTTCATGGGAATGTGTCTGTAAAGAGTAAAAATGAACAGTTAAGTTGGACGTGTTTCTCTTTCTTTCTTAAATTGTTTAATATTAAAATTGACTATTTGTAATTGATTCTATGCAATTTATCCGTCAATCGTATGTGCTCGAAAGTTCGACTGAATTAAGTTGGATTATGTTCGAAAAATTTATTATATATAGAATTGATGTCATGCTACTTTGAGTTGGTAGACATTCGTGATTTGTCTCATATGCTTGATAAACTCAAACTAACAAAACAAAGTGACATTGTTGAAATTCAAATACAGTCCTCCTGAGAAAATGGTTATATGGCATTATGTGTAGTTCGAGCAAAGAGGTATAAAAGGAACTCAGTCTTTAGAAGATAAGTTTGATAATAGAGAGCTCGATTATATAATTAATTACTGAGTATATTCATTTGTTTGAAAAATAATAATATTCCTTGAAATCACTGTCAAAAATCCACGTTTTGTTGGAGAAACACAGATTCTTAATGAAATAGCTACTAGAAATCGTTAACAATGAATTCTTAAATATTACAATATTTAACAGGAAAGCTGGACATCTCTCTAGATGATGTTGTTTATGCCTAAACAAACCAAGTATTTTCATCTTGGAAGGATGATTTTCTACTACGACAATGAAGAGTACCACAAGCATAAATACACGAAGCAAGGAAGATGTGCTTTGGATGCAAGGATGTGAAATGTATGTTTGGTTAGGTTACGTTCACTCGAAAATCTCAGCTTGAAAAGCTTGCTTAAGAATATGAAAATCAGAAAAGACTCGATTTCTCGTATTTATTATTGTCGGCGTGATCATTGTATTCGGAATACGAAATGTAAAATTGATAGCGCATCAAGTCAAGGCCGAGGCCAATAACGACAAAGAAATTGAAAGGCCCTAAAACTGATAGTATTTCTGTTTTAAAATCCAAACCTGATTTCTAGTAGGCTCGTTGGAAAAATTAAAAAGTTGTGTAGTGCAAGTATCAACTCAAAATTGATTTTCAAATCAATGATGATACTGAAAAGCTTGATATTTAATGTGCGAATTCGTATATTTCCGTGATTATAAATTCGAAGGGAGTAGGTAACGGTCCTAGTTACGCTACTGATGATTGTTCAATTGAGTCTGAACAACATAGTCTGTTAAGTCATTATCTGGAAAATTGTCGTCTGTAAGAACTGTAATCTCTAGAATGTACAAATAACTACACTGGATGATGGAGTGTAAAACAAACAGTTGGAATGGAGGGAAAAACAGCTTGAAACAAATGAAATTGTTGCATAGTTTATCTCAGCGTGATGTACGTCTTTGATAAAAGTATAAACTCTGATAAGAAAAATATGCTCGAAGTTAGCGAAGCTATTAAGCTCGATTATAGATCCAACATATAACGAGCAAGTAAACAATCGACAACATAAGCTTGAAACTAAAAAGAAAATCTCTAAGCTGGAAAATAAATAGAGTTTTATGGGGTTCATAAAAGCAATAAGTCTAATAAATTTATGCAAATTACTTTGAATGCTGGATTAGATCAAGCAATGAGCTATGCTCTAGCTATTTAAACTTTTAATATTTCATTGAGATTTGGAATAAATAGTTTGAATGAGTTAATTTCTTTTAAAGCACAGATTCTGAATTAATGAAATTATTTTGGTCAAGTCAGAAAATTTAGTGCATAGAAATTATCATGAAAATGAAGTGATGAAATTGTATGGTAATACAGTTACTGAGAAGTAAAGAACGCATCACTGTCTCACACAGCTCTGTAAACTTGTTAAGCAGAGTGCGGAGCCCTGGTGTGTATAAGCAAAGTTTGCCAGGAGATATTATATCTACAATTTTCTATGTTTGCATTTGAAGTATTCTATATGCTTGATCTGATTTTTTACTATTCTTCTTTCCCATGACTCTCTAGGATGATGATGCCTCTGAGGCTTATCAACAAGTGAGTTGCATTGCAGGGCTGAGAAATTTGATCAAGTTTAATACTATGCTCGAGAACGTATTGGCAAAAATTTGATTAAAATTAGCTGGATGGTTTGAATTGAATTAAAGAAGCCGAGTGATTGCTGGAAGAAATAAATAGCCAGCATATTCACAAGGGGTTTTCCTTTTAAATTGTATGTAAGGCTAACTTATTGCTATATCATAAACTCAAATAACCATGACTTTTGCTTCCTTTCAGAAGACAATACAAATAGTACTGCACAGGCTACATGTAGTCGATTCCGAGCAAGAGAAATCTGCTGATATAAGCGAGCAAATGTCTGCTTGCTAGAGTCGGCAGGCCCAACGTAGAGCTACGCGACTCAACTCTCCCCTCTCTATGCCGCGAGACGGTCACCGCCGACGGCGGCGCTCACTTCACCTTGTGCACTCGAACGGTCAACACGCGTTTTAGCTTGTCTGTTCGATTACTTTTGTTATACTAATTATATTCTCATATAATAGCTTGACTACGTTGTATCATCAATGGATGATTAGCTTGAGGTGTTATGAATAAATAGTGTTTTATTGTGAAATCCTGTGTACACATTATTACTTCCCAAGCATGCATGGTCCCAGCACGTTAAAGTCTCAACAGGTAGATTTTTTATGTCACTCGGCTAAGTTCTTTGCGCAGCTTTCAAAACCCTATGCTTTTTGAAATATCAAGGTTTGAATGTTTTTTTTGAAAATTTTTTGATTCCTTATATCTTTAAAACAATATAGCCAAATGCTTCATACATTTTTTTGGCTATTTACCATAAAAAAGCTATCTGCTGTTAAAATTTGAAACGATTTCATTGAGAGGTTCCTGAGTTACGAGATTTCCTAGAGGAAGCTTTGTAATAGTAAAATTTTCGACTTTGTCAAAAATAGGTTAGAAATCCATTCTGAGGTGTTTGGAGTTCGAATCACGTGTTTTTAGAAAATGTCCGCATGGATGTGTGTGTGTGTGTGTGTGTGTGTGTGTGTGTGTGTGTGTGTGTGTGTGTGTGTGTGCGTATGTATACCGTAATATTTCTGAATCTTGTCTGTAAATGTCAATAAAATTTGATATGTATATCTATTTTGGAATTCTGAATTCGGGAAAATAAGTATTTTTTGAGTTTGCCTACTAGTTTTCGTTTTATGGCCATTTTTTTAATTTTGCAAAACTATATTTTGCGTTCTTTTTATCTTTCCATTGCTACAAACAATTCAGTTACTACGCATTTGAAAGATAATATAATTACCTACTTTTTCCCGTAGGCAGAAAATGCGAAAATGGTGAATTTTTTTGAAGAAGCCATGTCTTTTAATTGCAATGTTAGAACCTCACGAAAAAATTATTTTGATGGGTCACGTGTCAAACTATATTCCACTAAAATCCATTCTGAGGTGTTTGGAGTTCGAATCACGTGTTTTTAGAAAATGTCCGCATGGATGTGTGTGTGTGTGTGTGTGTGTGTGTGTGTGTGTGTGTGTGTGTGTGTGTGCACCAACGGTCACACGAGCGTATACCAAAGAAAAGTGTTTGCTAGGCAGCCATTCATACTCGCTCGTGCGAGCACTTGCTGGAGCACGAGGAGTACCCCACTGCAATGCCAGCAGCATCGACCTATACAACATCGCAAGAAGCCTTCCCCATCTTGAAAAGCTTTCTTCCATATACTTCTACCACAGGTTAAC
>CM053168.1:45660218-45707218 GCA_012977825.3 Pteromalus puparum
ATCGAGATTCTGCACATGCTGGTTGTAATTTAAACTATTAAGATTCTAGAATAATTCCAGTTGTTTTTCACAATTTAAGTGGTTACGATGCTCACTTCATTATTAGAGATATATCTAATTATTTTCCAGGCAAAATTGAACTCCTTCCATTGACAAAAGAGAAATATATTGCCTTTACGAAACATATCGATAATAGTGTGATAAAGTTTCGTTTTGTCGACTTATTTCGATTTATGTCATCGTCACTTGATAAATTAGCATCTTTTCTTGAAGAGTTTAAAATTCTCAAGTCTATTTTCTCTGATTTGGAGGCTGAGAACCTATGACTTTTAACTAAAAAAGGTATTTTTTCATATGAATACATTGATTGTATGGAAAAACTAGATGAAACTGAGCCTGCTATGGAAAAGTTTTTCAGTTCACTCACAGATTCAACAGTATCAGACGATGATTATGCACATGCTCAGAAAGTGTGGCCTGAGTTTCAAATAGAAACTCTTGGAGAATATTCAGATCTATACATGAAAACTGATATACTATTATTAGCTGATGTATTTGAAAATTTTCGTGATCAGTGTTTAGCTGTATATGGCCTTGATCCAGCACATTATTATACAACACCTGGCTATACTTGGGATGCAATGATGAAAATCACTGGTGTTAAATTGAGACTGATCACAGATATTGATATGTTACTTTTTATTGAACGTGGTATCAGAGGAGGGTTGAGTCAATGTTCTCATAGATATGCTAAAGCATATAAATATATGATAAATATATTATCATAAATATATGAAAGAGTATTATAAATGTGATCAAGATAATGTATATCTTATATATTTAGATGCTAATAACCTATATGGTTATGCGATGACGCAATCTCTACCATATGATGCATTTGAATGGGTTGAAGATTTTGAAAATATAAATGTTCAAAACATAGAGGATAATGCACCTGAAGGATATATCTTGGAAGTAGACCTCAAGTATCCAAAAGAGATTCATTGTATACATAATGATTTACCTTTCTGTCCAGAGCATAATATAAAACCACCTGGATCCGAGCAAGAGAAACTGTTACCTACTTTAATGAATAAAAATAATTTTGTTATTCATTATCGAGCTTTAAAACAGGCTCTAGTAAATGGACTTGAGCTTGTTAAAATTCATCGAGTGTTGAAGTTCAAACGTTTAATGTCGATCTTGCACACGGTTACGGGTTGTCTGGAGAGGGCATCTGCGACGGTGTTGTCCTTCCCTCTGCGGTACCTGACTTCGTAGTCTCATTGCGCCAGTTGCATGGCCCATCGTACTAGTCTACCGGACGGGTTATCGATTTTCTCCAGCCATTTGAGGGATTGGTGATCTGTCAGAACGATGAAGTGATAGCCCTCGAGGTATTCTCGGAATTTCCAGATTCCCCATTTTATGGCTAGACACTCTTTTTCGGTTGCTGAGTAGTTCCGCTCGGCCTGGTTCAATGATCGGCTGGCGTAGGCAATTACTCGTTCCTTTCCGTCCTCTTCCTGCGTCAGTACGGCCCCTAACTCTTCGTTGCTGGCGTCTGTCTGCAGTATAAATGTTTTATTGAAATCCGGGCATGCCAGCACTGGAGCGCGTACAAGGTCTTTCTTGAGTGCTTCGAATGCTTCCTGCTGGTCGGAGCCCCATTCCCATTTTACTTTCTTTTTCAGGAGCCTATTGAGAGGGGCTGTTTTCTTCGCTACTTGTGGTATGAATCTCCTGTACCAGGAGATTAACCCGGAGAATCGACGCAGTTCCTTGAGGTTCGTTGGTGGTTGTAGCTCCGTGATTGCTTTTACTTTCTCTGGATCCGTGTGCAGCCCGTCTTCGTTTACCACGTGTCCCAGGTACTTCAGTTGCTTTCGGCAGAAATGGCTTTTCTCCCAGTTCGGTTTCAGTTTGGCTTCTCGTAGACGGCGCAATGTTTCGCTAATCAGTTGCAGGTGGTGCTCGAAATCCCCTGTCACTATTACTATGTCGTCGAGGTAGCATAATACATTCGGTTTTATAACCGCGTTCATCAAGCGCATGAAGGCTGCTGGTGCCGAATGTAACCCGAACGGTAGTACTTGGAACTGCATCAAACCCCGTCCGGGAACCATAAAGGCNACCGTAAAGGCGGTATACTGTTTGCTCTCTTCCGCTAGAGGTATTTGCCAGTACCCATTTTTCAAATCGATGGTGGTCAGATATTTCGCTCCTCGAAGTTTGTTCAATGTTGCGTGGACCTGTGGTAGCGGGTGTGCGTTCCCATCTTTTTTCTTTGCAAGAACTATATTGGAGCTCCAGGCGCTATCCGATGGCTCAATTACGTCTTCTTGTAACATTTCCTCGACCGCGTCGTCGATGATTTGCTGCATAGCGGGGTTTCGTGGCCAGTAGCGCTGCTTAATTGGATTTGAATCCACCAGTTTTATCTGGTACTTAATCAGTGGTGTGGGGCCCTGTATGTCCTTGAATATCTCCTTCTCGTACCGGATGAGCTCATCCACCCGTGTTTGTTGTTTTTCGGTGATTTCCCGGATACCGGTGTCGCTTATTGACAATATTGATGTCTGAGTTCGGCTCGGCTGGAGTTCTCTTCCAGCTATAAACAGCCGGATGTTCAGTTTCCTTAACGCGTCCATTCCCAGTAGCATTTCGTGGCGTAGTCCCTTCATGACGATAAACCTGTTCCTGAAACTGTTGCCGAGGATTGTCGCTTCACCCTCCACGTAGTCCGTTAACTCGGTGGTTGAGCCGTCCGCTAGTGTGGCGATAGTTTCCTGGTTTCCGTGCCGCCAACCATTGTTTTGACCGACCATTGCTGTCTCTGGGGTCACAAAAGAACTCACAGCCCCCGGGTCGACCATGGCTAGCTCCGTGTTTTGATCTATTTGTACCTATATGAGGTATCGGCCGTCGTGGGACGCCCTCCCGCCACCTTGGAGCCGTCCCTTCGCGTGTTTCCCGAGCGGTCCGGGAATCCATGTCAGTCACGGGTTAGAACGCCATCTATTCCGCATACTGAGCAGAATTTTCGTGGCTGGTTTTTGCACGTGACGCGGGTGTGGCCGCGTTGCTTACAGCGCCAACAGCATTCCGCTCGGTCATAGTAGTCGCTGGTTCCGGTATTCTTACTGGTGGCTGCGCTGTAGATAGCCGTTTTTCGCTCTTGTTCGCATAACTTACTCGCGATCTCCTCGTACTTCTCGATTCGTTGTATCAAGTTCGGCACATCTTTGATCTCTTCCCTACGTACTCTTAGTTGTAGTTCCGGTTTCATGTTATAGTATAGGTTGTCGAGGTGTTCTTCCGGCGTGTATCCTCCTCTTCTTCTCGTCAATGTCGTTAACGCGTTACAGTATGCGCGGATAGTTTCGTTCGGTTTTTGTATTCTTTCGGCGATTTGTCTGGTTAAATTTGGTCGTTCTCCGCTTGACAAGTAAAAATTTCTGAGCCTCTCCTCCAGCTCCTCCCAGGTCTCGCAGTCGCTCGCGTAGTTTCTCCGCCATTGGAGTGCTTCACCTCGGAGAATTTCCGGTGCCCCCTGAAGCATCTGTGCACTTGTAAAGCCGGAGGACTCCTGCAGTTCCCGGACTCTTTCGAGGAATGTATATACGTCTTTCCCGTCGAAGTGGCAGTACCATTTGCGTATCTGGTCGAGGACCTTGTTTTCGCTAGGTGGGTGTTCCTGCGTATCATCGGCTGGGGTGGACGTGCCTACTCGGCGAGTTTCCTCGAGTGTCCGCTGTATAATCTCTGAGCGTTCTGTCTCTAGATCCTGTTTTAAGTCCATCTCTTCGTCGTAATCTGTGGGGTCCTCTTGTTTCGTAGCGAATTCTTGTGGAGATTTCCGGACATATCGGACTAGCCGCTGGCGGAGCTCCACTACCGTTCCCTAGGTATTGTGAAATGCTCACTTCCTTCGCATTTTTGATATATTAAAAATAGTAAAGTTATTTGTTGTAAAACAAGTCAATCAATACCCTTCCCATTAGAATGTAGCGTATAATGAGATTTAGGAAATTCAAAACACATAATTCGGAAACACGCCCGACAGCACAAAGTAATACTATACTTGACATCAGAACGCTACTATTTCATAATAGAAAAGATTTTAAATAGAGAACGACAATAAAGATTAATTAAATAAAAGCGAGAAACGACAACGTGGTATGAAGTAAGAGTAAAACTATAATTTAATTCAAGAGTTAATAAGTAAAATCATTTCTAATAATTAATAATAATCATAGACTCACGTATAATAATGACGATTAAACAAGACATAAACGTGAACGCGCGGAATAACTAAAAGCACGAAAAAGTATATAAGTAGAATCAAAGAAAAAAAACATCGATTCGTGGAAACAATAGAGCAAGAGATGCAGAAAGTAAAAGGCCAAACAAACACTACAGAGCTATAGTAGAGGACCGCTAATAAGGAGACACACCTATACGCACGCACACTACAGCGCTATAGCAGAGGACCACTACTAAGGAGGCGCACCTATACGCACGCACACTATGGAGCTACGGCAGAAGGACATCACTAGGGAAGGACACCTATACGCACACGGCGCTACAACGGTGGCACGCGACCAAAGAGACACACAGGTGCTGCACACATTATGATCGTGGAGTGAAAGGCGAAGCGAACAGGCACCTTGATGCACACACACCTGCTAAGAAACAAGCACTGCTCAGCAGCATCGAGGAAAGAATAGAAATCACTCACAGCAGAACAACGGAAAGCAAGAAAAAGTGAACTAGATCGTCATTCGCACATTATATAGCAGGAGAACGCAGCTCGGCAACATGAAAAAAGTAAAGGGGCCGCCAGTCGAAGGCTGCCTAGAACCAACACGTGCAGAGTTATTGGAATCTGGAGGAACGCTCGAGCAAAGCTAGCATAGCCCAATGCCGCCGTAAGGAGAAGCACTGCCTAGAGGACGATGGCTAGTACAAACGAGAAAATAAACCTCCAAAGCGAATGGAAGTCGCCGCACGAGAAATAAAACCATTCAAGCCGGCATTAGAAACGACACCGCGCAGCGGATAATAAGGTGCAGCTCTCAAATTCACAGTAGCCCACCATAAAATGATAATTTACAATGGCTCTGACAGCTAACAAGAGCAGGAAGGCTTAGAGAACGTACACGGAATCGAATTTGCTCATTGGACCACGGGGACGCGATCGTGTCCTAGAAAATGCCAAATAAGGAGATGTAATGCATCCAAGCCCTCCTGTTGGCCAAAAAGCCATTACATAGGAACCAAGCAAGCAACAGATCGCCGTAGTTCAAAAGGTATATAAGGACCCGGCAGCAGATTCGCAAGAAGCAGTTCGATCAAAAAATCGTCGCGTGCGTAAGCTCTGCAGGAGCTCGGTTCATTCGGGACTTAGAATTTTTTTGGCTGTACTGGACTTATAAAATTTCGATATTTTCGGACTTAGAATTTTTCGCTCCAACAAACGCTTGAAGATTTTGTCATCATCGAGACTTAGAATATTTTTGTAAAGATCAACTCAGATTTTGTTAATTGTCGAGACTCAGAAGTCGTGTTGTCGTTTGTCGTTTTTCTTGAAAGAATTACAAATCAGCGCAAGATTTTAGTCAGTTGCGAGCGAACGTTATTTGAAATTTGTTTAAAAGCGAATAAATCGAATTAAATTGATATCGCGAGTGTACTTTAAACCCGACAATTCCCGATCCTTATCGAACCCAAATCGCCTTCGCATTCGCTCCGCTTTGGAAGCTGAGTCCATACACTTACTAAGATGACGTGCTGGTAGCAGAGCAGCTCGGTAGCAGAAAAAAGAACAAGGTAAGCGACTTATACATATAAACCATTTGACTATGCGCCTCCATGTGCACTCTCTTTCTCTCTTTCTCTTTTAATAGATCAGGGCACGTAATTAATATTGTTGTACAAGAATTAAATTCAATTTAGTCCGAGGTTCTCGCATAACGACTAGAGTAACGTCCCGCTTCAGTGATGGATAAGAAGTGCTATTAAAGGGTCATTAATTAGAGTGGTTATAACAAATCAGGGATTTAGCGCGATTTCAAAGTATTATCTGGCGGCTTCTGGAGGCTATTCTATTAAGATCGCGAAGGTAGTCAGGTACCGACGGCGCTCAGACTCCATGCGTTGGAGCTTTGTCCTCGTCCGTACTTATGATAGTAACTAACCCGTAGAGTTACTGTCCGTTGACAACTCTCATCAGTTTAGGACATAACAGGTTATACACTTATCCTTTTTGGTGCATCGGAGCCGGGAACCTATTTTGAAACGCAGAAATTTCGAATTTAGACAATTATTTGGGAAAAACTCGTCAAAAGTCAAAAATTGGAATCATGTCAAATCAGTGAAATTATTGTATTTTGTGTAGTCCTTATTCCAATCCTTCCAAAAAGTTTGAAAAACAGTAGCATCGCTTTCATTAGCGACCTGTTTTGTAAATAATCCTTCCAAAAAGTTTGAAAAACAGTAGTATCGCTTTCATAGCGACCTGTTTTGCAAATAATCCTTCCAAAAAGTTTGAAAAACAGTAGGATCGTTTTCATTAGCAACCTGTTTTGCAAATAATCCTTCCAAAAAGTTTGAAAAACAGTAGCATCGCTTTCATTAGCGACCTGTTTTGTAAATAATCCTTCCAAAAAGTTTGAAAAACAGTAGTATCGCTTTCACTAGCGACCTGTTTTGCAAATAATCATTCCGAAACAGTAGTATCGCTTTCATTAGCGACTTGAATTCAATCCTTTTGACACAAATTAAATAAATGAACATTGAGGGTAATTCAACTAAAGTCACGCGAAAAAACAGAAGGGGTGGAAGGAAATTAGCAGTATTGAAGACCATTAAAAGCGAAAATTCAGAACCGCCGGAAGAAAAATTAAGTTCAGCGTTCGGAAAACGCCAAAGTAACGACGAAAAAGTAGAAGCAAATTTGAGAAATAGAGTTGAATTGTCGGAATTTCAAATTGAGATCGGGAAAAAGTTTGACGCACTATTCGCATTTGCTGAGAGGGAAATTCAATCGAGTAAACTCGAGAGAGAAAATTAAAAAAAAATTGAAAGTCACGCGAAGAAATCAAGTATGTCGAGTAGCGATGATAGCGATAAAACCACGATAAATGGAGAGGAAAACATAACTAAAACCCGTGGAAATCTAACGTTTGACTCTGACGATAGTATTTTAGAAAGTGCGGATATAGCAACAATAAAAAGATACAAAGAATCACAAGAGAAAGACTCTCCTGTAAATCCATTACTAGAAAAGGACGTAAAGCAAAGTTATAAAAGAATAGAAAGAAGATTGTCCAAATATCATTTAGATGCCCCTTATGCGCGCCCTAAAGCAAGAAAATCGATTCACGAAGGAGTACAAAGAGTAGACAGAAAATTATTCAGTACTTATAGAGAAAACAAAGTCATTGACGACGAAGACGATAGTCCTAACAAGCAAGCCAGCGTGAGTGTCTCGATTTTACCAGCTCCTCCGAAACCGCCCCGTCTATGGCCGTCCCTTTTAAAGCCCAGCAAATTAGATCACGCAAACTCTACGGTAGTCGCTCCCGAGTCGGTGTGCTCTGAAGCCCCGTCCCTTTCTACATCTGTGCATTCGAGCCTTATTCCTGTGCAGCCAGGGCATTTTCCTGCCGCCCCAAGAGAGATTACGCAAGAATTGAACGTAACAGAACCCGAAAAAAGTTTATCTAACGAATTCGCCGTAAATCTGACTTTATCTGAATCTCTAAATACCGAAGATATAATCGATTGGTCCAATCCCGAAATAAACTCGAACATTAAAAATATAGTCATTTCCCAAGCAGCAGAAAATCAAACAACGCCACCAAAGGAAATTCACGATAAAATCAGTCCCGTAAATTCGATAGAAACACGGAAAGTGCAAATATACGAACATTTAGAGACGTTATCAAAGCAATCATTTGCACAGTCGGAAGACGAAGTAACGAAAGAAACCGAAGAATTACGGGCTAAATTTGTGACACAATTAAAAAACCGCTGCCAATTCTTTGGCACGTAGCTTCCTTCAACCTTATGTATCGCTTTAATATCTAAATTGTTTTTACTTCATATATAATTCTATAAAGTTTTTATGCTTTTTCGTTTGATGGATAAAATTATTTCGAAATAATTATATTACATGATCAATGCGTAACTGAAAACATTGTTTTTAACGATTTAATAAAACAAAAAACAGAAAAAAACTAGCCAAGGTATGGATTAAAATCCATCAAATAGAAGCTAAGATCTAAGCGATGCAGTTTTCAGTTATATAGAGTATACAATATACAGGGTGAGAAAACGAAATTTTGAAGCTTAATATCTTTGAAACCTTCTGGTTTCATAACTTTTTGAAGCATAGCATATTTTCAAAAATTTTTTTTCAAACTTAAAATTAAAGTAGTCTGTAGAATAACATTCGATAATCATGATGTTTTAACGAAAAGTTGAAAATTTAGTTTCCGAGATATAATAATAAGGATATAGTTCGCGGAACGTATCTAAAATCACCAGTGATCGAAAAATCGCCATGAATATACGCACATGCGTAACTGAAAATCTTATTTTTAACGAATTAATAAAACAAAAACAGCAAAAAACGAGTCTAAGTATAGATTAAAATCCATTAATGGAAACTGAGATCGAAGCGATACAGTTTTCAGTTATATAGAGTATACAGGGTGAAAAAACAAAAGTTTGAAGCTCAATATCTTTGAAACTAACTGGTTTTATAAGATATCCAAGAAAGGGACTTGATGCTATATAATGCCTAAACTAAATCCTAAAATTTGAAGTTGATTATTGCTCTTTTTACTCCAGTTATCGCCGTCACGTAAGAAAACACGATTTTTTTGCAGTTTTTGATTGTTGCTTCTCAGGATCTGCCCATGAAAATGACTTAAAGATTTAAGTGGGTATATAGTTCTAATTACCTTAATAATATCATCTTTTTAGAAATGATTCGCCTATTTATGTTTTGAGTTAGTAACGCATTTTAAAAATTGGCACTGTATGGTGCTATAATAAAAGAACGACGAACGATAATATAAATTTTTCACGGTAAAAACTAGGCAAGTTTTATTGTCTTTCAGGATAATATTAAGCAATTTACTTTTATTTAACTTTTCGATAAATTTGTTGGCAAAAACTGAAATTCAAAACTTAAAAAATCACTATATAAAAAACGCGTATCATAAATTGTAAATACGGACTTTCTTCGTCGCCACTATCTTCTAGCAACAACAACAGAAGATGCGATCTTTTTAGGGCTTGGAGTGTGGGTTAAAATCCCAAGTAGAAGCTGAGAACAGGCGTATACTACCGCACACACACACACACTCAACCACAACACACACACGTGATTCAGACACACACACACACACACACACACACACACACACACACACACACACACACACACACACACACATCCGTACGGACATTTTCTAAAAACACCATTTTTCGACTAAAAATTCATCAAAACACACTTCTCACGTCTTTTTACACAAACTCCAAAAATTACTATTACAAGGCTTCCTTAGGAAGGAAGCAACAATTAAGTCCTTGTATTAAACAAGAAGTTTTAGACGATTATTTTCAAAGTCCCGAGAACGCCGACGAGTTGAGCGCAAAACTTAGGAGAGGTGAAAAATTTTCGAACGTGTATGATTATATTCGCCGACGGATCACGACTTTTTGGGGAGACACCGCGCTTAAAACTAGCCCGGTCAACAATCAGACTACTAGAGAGAGTGAAGAAGTATTTGCTACCCCTACGGGAAATATAATAAAACCGTCGCCATTAGTTCATCCTAAAACGCGTTTAAGTTACCCCGACGACATAAGCACAGATAGTTTAGACGAAAGTGAAACCGAGGATAAAGATACAATTATGGCTTCACAAATAAAGGGAATTTCTCTCAAAGATACGCTTGATTTAATTCCGCGCTTTAACGGATCGAATATATCACTAACCCAATTCGTCGATGGCTGTACAGAAGCTCGAGATATCCTTCCGCCAGGGAATGAAGAAGATTTTGCACGTCTCATTCGAATGCGACTTTTCGGAGATGCTCTATCGTTATTACTGTCAAAAGCCGGGGCACTCTAAGCGCAGTTGTTATGAGAGATCAACAAGACGGGAATTTACCCTCGGGAAACGGTCGCGCCAATCCTCGCGTGGGCGGAGAGGCTGCCGCTTCGAACGCTCGCCCGATCCCAGAGACCCAGGGAGCGAGTGCATCCTCTACGAGACAACAGTCAACTTAAATCAAAAGAATTGCGCGCCCAATGTTGAGATTGATATTAAAGAACTAACACGTCCTGCTATTTTTATGTTAGACACCGGGTCTTCGCCCAACTTACTGAAAATTTCACATGTTCCTATATATTTGCCAATAAATTCGCAAGAAATAATTTTGTTAAAAGGAATAACCTCAATGTCAATAAAGACTTTAGGAACAATAATNTTTTTAAAACGTTGTACAAACGTCTATACACGTTTTGTCAACGTATATAATTCGTTGTCGAGCAACTAGGCGGTACTATGAGAATCTTACTATGCAAATATAGAATATCCATTTATTAATGATATGCAAAACTTTCAAAATGATGAATACATTGATGAGTCGTGGGGCTCAAAGAACGGTGCAGATAAGAGAGTCGTATCGGAGAGGCCCTTTGAAGGAGCCACTAGAGATTTTCGAAAGGAGCGTGCTAAGTCTCTAGAAAATATTTTTCTTGGTAATAACACTTTCGAGTCGACCCCGGAGAATCAGACAGGTCGAGAGAATTGTTCGGATGCGAGTGGGCCCGTGCAGGTAGACGGAACGATCGCGCCGCAGGAGGACGAGACAATAAACTGTGCATACATACAAGAGGTGCCGTTGGAAAGCATTAAAACTCTATCGAGCTCAGTGAGCCGAAGAGAGAGAATAATTGAGGAATCCCCATTGGAAAGAGGGACTAACTTTGATTACTGTGAAGAAAATAATGATGACACTTTTGTAGATCCCAAGGTGAGAATGAGGCAAAAGGTGTAATAAATAATACAAGGGTAATTCAAGGCGCTAAGTATGACGCTGAAAATGTGTATGTATGCCAGAGCAAAGATAATGATATTAATTCGATTGGAAAATTGATGAGTAAAACTGATACAAAAGTTATAAGGTCTAAAAATTTAAATAATTATTCGTCCGACAGTAATGAGGATATTGCAGCAGATTATGAGGAGGATAGAAACCTCGAGAATATACGAGAAAGTGATACTGTTCAAGAAATAATGGAAAAATATGAGAGACTTATGGGACGATTGTACCTAAGAGAAGTGGAGCCAGAAGATGGCATTAATTACTCATGGGACTGATTACATGCGATCGATGATAGGCTTGAAATGGATAAGTTTCATGATATAGAACGCGCGTTGGCTTATGAAGAAAAGTTAAAATCTCCAAATGCTTATGAGAATATGTCAAGGAGACAAAAGAGGAAGCTAAGAGAAAATTTAAGTATTAATGCGGAATTATTACGAGACAAAGTATGTCAGCATTTTGACCCTGTGGAAAAGAGCAAAAAAATTCAGAAGATAATAAACGACGTGGATACAAATTTTGAACGCTATATGCTTGAGCAGCAAGGAGGCAGTATGCCGAAGTTGAAAATCGCAGAAGATTATAAAAATGCAAGAATAAATAAGTATTATTATGAAATGATGGAATCTGACGAAAATGAATATTTGGAATCTAGTGCGCCGACGCCTCCATGCCACGGAAGCCAAGCACGGATTGCCAAGGATAATAATGAGAATGAAGCAATAAAAAGTTGTAACAGGAATGGACAAAATATAAAAATAAAAGACAATTGTTTAAATGAAGACATGGAAACTGTATATTTATGTACTCAAGGAGAAAATAATAAAAATCATACTATTTCAAAGAATAACGGAGATAAGAGGAAACGCAAATAAGAGTGAAAATGCCGTAATCGACATGCAGGATAATGCACGCGAGGGACTCGAGCCGATCGACATTCCCCGAGTAATCGAGAACAGTACAGCGGAACGCCCACCTAACGAAACGGACACAAGCGCAGCCCTAATCCCTTCAGAGGTAACTACGCGAAAGAAAAAGGTACGATTTCGAGATAAAAAATTAACGCAATATTGTAATTCGGGCTCCGAGTTACCGTACTTGGGGGATGACAGCGACGACAGTTATGTTGCAGAGATAAATACTCGTAAGAAGAATATTACCAGTAAGGGCGCAATTCCAAAATCCTTAAAAGTAAGAAAGAGAATTGGGAAAATGCATCCGTCCGACAACAATTACGAGGATTTCAATGATATTTTTACAAAGACTCAAACAGGTAAGGTCTATGATTCGAACAAAGAGAATGAAAACATAGAGCTATATAATTTCGATGCAATGAACGAGGCATTAACAGATATCGCCACATTTGAAAGGAAAGAAAATGAAAAACAGGATCCTTTGATGCTTTCTCGAAAAGATGACTCGGAAGAAATGAAGCAATACTTAAACGAATGTGAGAAAATTGAGGAGATATTGAACGATAGCCAAGACTACTATAAAAATCGTGAGAGCGAAGTGCAGGGACTCTGTGTGATATCAAGCGCTTCAGCTTGGGGCGACGGACAAAAGGATTACCGTTGTGTGATGCTCATAAACCCTGACGAGATGGAAATTTCCCGCTGTGAGAGAGTCAAGGCTTTATTGCGCCTCGATCACTTAAAACCAAAGGAAAGAGAAACTATCGAACAACTAGTCGACACATACCACGAACAGTTCCATTTACCCGGGGAAAAGCTTACTACTACGCATATTATTCAACATCGTATTCCAACTATAGATAACCGTCCTGTAAATGTCAAAACATATCTCCCTCCTAGAGCGCATAGAGTTCGAATAATGGAGAAAATTAAAGAATTTTTAGATGGCGGGCTTATCTCACCATCAAATTCTGATTATAATAGTTCGCTATGGTGTCTGCGAAAAAAAGACGACAGTCACGGAAATCCAAGGTGTAGAATAGTCCTCGATTATCGAAAATTGAACGAAGTTACAATAACAGATAATTATCTACTCCCGAACATTCATGATATTTTCGATCAACTCGGCGGCTCGACGTATTTTACGGTTTTAGATCTCGCATCGGGCTATTATCAGATTCCGTTACATCCAGAAGATCGTCATAAAACTGCATTTACTGTAATGAATTCAGGATTTTATGAGTGGAATGTTTGCCCGCAAGGATTGACTTCTATGCCAGCTACATTTATGCGGTGCATTAATCGAATTATATATAATACGCCCATGAAAGAGGAAGAGAAGCCTGAAAGTGCTCTCACTGTTTCACCCGAGGACGCGAAAGAATTAGATTCCGGACCACTAGACGTGTGCGTTTACCTCGACGATATCATTATTTACGCGAAAACCGTAGAAGAACATAACGAAAAATTCGCGAAATTATTAAGAAGATTGAAAGCCGCTAATTTTAAATTATCACCGGATAAATGCGATTTTCTCCGCACAGAAGTAAGCTTCTTAGGGCATTTGATAAGTAATCAAGGAATTTCGCCGGATCCTAAGAAAGTTGAAGCAGTAAGAAAATTTCCGCGACCGAAAACTGTTAAAAATATACGTCAATTTCTAGGATTAGCTGGTTATTATAGACGATTTATTGACGGATTTTCAAAAATCGCGAAGCCGCTAAGCAATTTACTCAAACAAAATGTACCTTTCGAATGGACCCAAAAAACGCAAGAAGCTTTTGATATTTTGCGAGAAAAATTATGTAAAGAACCCGTATTAATTTTTCCTAATTTTGCAAAGCCATTCATACTTACTACAGATGCCAGTCTGACCTGTATCGGAGCGGTACTTTCTCAAGGAACTATAGGACAAGACCGCCCGATTGCATACGCATCCCGAGTGCTAAACGAGGCCGAAACTCGCTACGACACGTATTCAAGAGAAGCACTAGCCATGGTTTTTGGTATTCGGCATTTTCGACATTATTTATTAGGGACCAAATTTATAGTCTGCACAGATCATTTACCATTATGTTGGTGGAAGGATTCTCGGGATCCCGATTCGCGCGCAACGCGATGGAGATTAAAATTAACAGATTATAATTTTGAAATTGTTTACAAACCGGGACGCATAAATCTTAACGCTGATGCTCTCTCTCGAAATCCGATCGAAGAGACACCCGAGACAGTTATGCTGGTTCGCGAGGATGAGGGAAACGAAGCAGGAGACTCGCTCGAAAACAGAAATCAATTGGCTTTAGCGCAATCAGCAGCAATCACCGACGAATCGACGGGTCGTATAACTCGCACCCGTGCGGGAAAATTGAGTAGGCTCGACTATCGAGAGAACCGTAGAAAGGCTCCAAGCGTAAACACGGGGAGTAATGGGCTTAGGGGGAAGGTGAGGCCCAAGGAGGTCAACCCAACGACCGCTAATCACACATGCCACGCCGGAACCAATGAACTATGACATTGATAATCCAAACAACAGCAACATAGGAGGACCAATAAGTAATAATGTCGATAGCGTTTCCCCGGAATTAACGACAAATGAAACTGTTGAAAGACCGAACACCCGAAAAACTACAAAAACTTATGGCAAAATGTTCGCCGAAATCAGAGAACAATTATCTATGCGCAAGGATAATTATTTATATTTCCTATCCACTATGCATCAGCCCTGCGATCAAGGAGCAAGACTTTTAGAAAGTCGTAAAGAAGTGCCGCGACTCTCTCAATTAATTGAGGGGGAATTGAGAGTGATGCCGAAAAGTAATAAACGACACTTTATTATAATATTGCGGGGACTACATCACGAAAGCATCTCGAAAATTACGGAAAATTTAGTTTCTGGTTTAAAACAATTAAAGGCATTCATTTCAAAGGAGCAAATAAAATCGATTAGTCTTGCAAAAAGTGTCTCCATTGAGAACGTACGATGGGACGATGTAATAGATAAAATTCGAAGCACACTATGAGGATCGCAAGTTAAAATAATAATTTGTAAAGGTACTATTACTTATCCGAGTTTGAGCGAGCGTACTAAGATCATAGAGGAATCTCATTGTTCGGCTATCGGAGGGCACAAGGGCGTGAATAAAACTTACAAACGCATAAAGCAGAATTTCTATTGGGAGAATATGAAAGTAGACATACAGATGTATATCCGTAAGTGCTTACCTTGCTAACTAAAGAAACTAGTTCGAGTCAAGACCAAAAATCGCATGGTTATCACAGATACACCCGTTCAACCCTACGAAAAGGTCGCTTTAGATATAGTGGGGCCTTTTGTACGCACAGAAGACGAACATGATAATATTTTAACGATACAATGTTGCTNGCGCGATCCGTCGCGGACGCTTTGATCAAGCGCTTCATTTGCACTTTCGGAGCTCCGATCGCTATTCTAACCGATCAAGGAACGAATTTTCTAAGCAGCTTAATGAAGAGAGTCGCGAAAAGATTTAGAATCACACAATTCAAGACAACGGCTTTCCATCCACAGTCAAATGGCTCTCTCGAAAGAAGTCATCATGTATTAAGCGAATATTTGAAACAATTTATATCGCAAGACGAGCAGTGGGATCAATGGCTGGAAATGGCTGCGTTTNAAAGAAGATGAAAAACAGGATCCTTTGATGCTTTCTCGAAAAGATGACTCGCAAGAAATGAAGCAATACTTAAACGAATGTGAGAAAATTGAGGAGATATTGAACGATTGCCAAGACTACTATAAAAATCGTGAGAGCGAAGTGCAGGGACTCTGTGTGATATCCAGCGCTCCAGCTTGAGGCGACGCACAGATTACATTTGGTTACTAAAAGGCGAAAAGATTCACAAGTTAAAAGATCAGTATGAAGGCCCCTATTTAGTAGTAGATATTTTGCGCAACGGCAATATTAAGATACAACTAAAACCTAACATACAAGGTCGTACACATGAATCGCGTGCGTATATCGTACATCGAACCAGAAAAGGCCTAAGCAAAGTAAAAGAGAATATTTTAAAATATAATTTAAGATCTTGAATATGAATCTATATTATTATTTACAATTAACTATAATGCATCAGAAAAAAAAACGTTAAACAAAGTGGGTTATTTTCGAAATCATTCAAAATTTTGACTACATACAGTTAGTCATCTTCTCGTTGAAATAATCAGCAAACTGATTTTAAATATACTATTCGATTAAGCATGCCATTTTCTTACTAAAACCATATTTTGTTTCCTCTCTGATTCCTTCGTCCGAATTCACGAGAGTCAATCGGGCTCACAAATTATGCAGACATTCCATAAAAGGGAAGCGTTTTCAATATTAAAATTTTACTAGAATTTCGCGACAATATCGTGCAATGAGTAGAATTAAGGCAAAATCTGGAAAACTTAGAATACACATTTGAACCTTGATAGTCAGGAAATTAAAATTAGGAGAGTTAAGGGCACTCGTAGGAGTATGAAATATCTAAATTTCATAATAATATCTCGATCAGAAAAAAAAAAATAAATAAAAAAAAAAAAAAAGAAACCATATAGTGATTATTGAATTCTTTATTGTCTCACAGCTCTATAATGGCTGTATACCTTCGGAAGTGGATTAACAGATTATTATTAAAAATCGCGCCGAATCAAGGGGAAACGGCCCGAGTTATTAAAACCAAGCTAGCACAAGGATATGAACACGAAGCAAGGGAACTACTCGTTAGGTGGTCGTTATTCTTAACACCGTTCGAAGTAACTACTATCATGAAGCAAGCGAGCTTTCTTGATAAGCCATCAATTATCAAAGTATGTTTAGAGTCCTATCCCAGGGTTGAGGAAGTGGATCTAGAGGAAATATTAGCACTCGGAGTACAAGGGCGCCAAGAAGAGATTATTGTAATATTATTGCAACCTCCCATAAATTGGGCAGAGCAACATAGGATATCAGGATCATCAATCATTTTAACAACGATTTTATACCGGCGTTTTGATGTTTTTACTCGATTAATAAAATTAGGAGCATGTAAAAATCTACACCTGTACGAAGAATATGAATTGTTAGAGAAAGCCATGGAATGCGAAAATCTTGAATATTTGTGCCAACTAATAATTGCAGGCATAGATATTAATGCAAAAAGTTTCTTCGGAACAACGGCATTAATGTATGCCGTGACTCGAGGCAAGTTAAAAGTCATTAAGTTACTCTTAGAAGCTAATGCTAATCCGAATGTAATAGATCACTTCGACCAAACACCCCTAGGAAAAGCCACTAGAGGAAGTCCCGAGATTTTAAAATTACTAATAGATTATACTAAGAGGATGCAAAATCTCCCTGATAATTTACATCAGCTACTCGAAAGAGCAGCTGCGGCGCCTTGTACTTATGCAGCAGAAAATGTAAAATTATTACTTAAGGAGGGGATAAACGTAAACTCATTATCACAGAATAAGAGGTGTCCAGTCGTAGCCGCCATCATACATCAAAATGACGAAGTACTAAGAATATTAATACAACATAAAGCTAATCTAAAAGTTACATCTAGGGACGGAGAGAATGCCCTACATGTTGCTGTCAGGTTCGGAACAGCACAAGCTGTCGAAATGATTTTGAGCACTGAGGAATGTGATGTTAACGAAAGATCGCAATTGGGCGAAACCGCTCTAAGTTGGGCCTTCAAAATAGACGGCTCTAGGAAAATGGAAGCATTGTTAAGGAAAGGAGCTTTACTATATCCTCCGGGAAAACCATTACAATATATATCAGCCGAGAAAATTCCCTGGTTTACACCAACAATATTTATCCCTCTATTAGCAAGAGATAAGGTAGAAAAACGAATTACTAATGTGCAAGACGAAGTTACTTTAGAAACATACTATCCAAGATTGTATGATGCATATCAGAAGGCATGCTTAGAATGGCAACAAGTATCTAGGACAAATTTCATCTCCGGAGTCACTTGTGGCGATTTATTAGAAAAGTCAACAAATTCAATGATACAAATTGCTAAGACCTTTGCATTTAAGAAACGACAGACAGAATCTTTTTATTACGAATTCCCTATATACGGCACACAAATAATGAAAGCCTTAAAACTAATTGTTGAAAAGAAACGAGAATGGAAGGAACACGAAGAAAAATTACAAGAAGCAACTTACGGCTACATCCCCGATTTGATCATTGAACGAATAGCTTATTATTTAAGTTTAGAATGAACAATTGAGAGATCCTTTAGAATTATATGATTAACATTGTTTAAGTTAATTCGCGAGAAGTATAAAGTAAGAATTCCGCAATCAGTTATAATTAGTAAACAAGCTTGACACCTAGACTCTTTCTATCCCACAGATGGCAGCATTTTGGAAAAATTTGATTTGTACGTGGATTCCATTCATCTTTGCGAGATATCGGCGAAGATTAAATATGATCAAGAACAAAATCCTTGATGGAAAAGGTCAAGAAGCCGGTACTTTGATTAAAATGATAGTCTCAGCCGTAGAGCCCGACGACATGACAGACTTAATCGAAAGACTCTTGAGCATAGCAGATTTGGAAACCGCGAGGTTTTGTTTGAAAGTGTACCCACGGACCTCAACATTACGCTTAACTAAGGCCTTAGACAACGCTATGACCCTGAAAAATGAAGAAATGATCAGCCTCTTATTAGAGTATAAGGTGAATTATACGTCGTTAGGAAATCATCCATTTCCAGCGATTTACATCGCACTTTTGGCAAAGCGTCTTGACATTTTGGAGAAGTTGTTCGATTTAGGAGCTACTCTCAATGCATACAAAATCTGGATTAATGTAACGATGCGACAAGCTGTAAAACTTGACGACAAAAGATTTTTATCATTACTGATAAAGAGAGGAATCCCAATCAACAGTTCGAATCGAATGGGACAAACCATATTAGGGTATGCCATAGAACGATCGGATTTTGAGGCTGTACAAATATTATTCGAAGCGGGAGCAAATATTAGGAAATACTACCATTTGGGCTTGGCTGCACGCGGGCATACAGAAATTCTCGAAATACTACTCGCTATGCAAAAAACATGGGACTATCAGTAGAATCTCAACCCTGGCTATTGGAAAAAGCCGCAGGCGCTCACTATACCGATTCTGCAAACAATGTACAATTATTGTTGGAGGAAGGAATACCTGTGGACTCTTGTTGTCGCGAAGGCAGATATGCGATTGAAACAGCTGTATTACAAAACAACGATCATACGTTAGCATTACTCCTTCAGGAGGGGGCCAATATAGACGTGCCTACAAGAACCGGGGATAGTCTGTTAAGACAAGAATCGGAGGATTGATATCAACAGAAGAGACCACAAAGGTTACACCGCTCTGAGAATCGCATTTTGGGGAAATAATTATATAAAATTTAGAACACTCGCGACTCAATACGACTTAATACGATATATATATACCGACAAAGTTCCGAGATTAACGACGCCGTATTTCATCACCATGCTAGCTCGAGAATCAGTAGAAGGACGAGTTGTAAACCCAGAAGATATCGCTACTCTCGAAAATGTTTACCCCGAGCATTATGATGAATTCGTGGGTGCATGCCAAGAATGGCAACGAATGCAAATTACTTACATTATCAGAGGAATATCTTACGCGGATTTATTTGAAGAACTATTAGAGATATTACTTAAGCGCGTAAAATACAGATTATTGACCCGTCATGAAGAAGCATATAAACTTCAAAACAAATTCCCGATTTATGGATTACAAATTTCGAAAATCTGGGTGAAACTATTACAAGAAAGAGCAAGTTGGATAGGCCGCGAGAAAAGACTTCAAAATATCACTTATAACCAAATACCTATTTTAATTGTAGAAAATATTGCCTATTATTTGGAATAGGATTAAAATCACTATTTCGACACCAGAAATTTAACTTAAAAGAACGAAGCTATTGATTGATTAATAAAATCCCTTTTCACAGTATACAATGTCAACATATCAACAGAAATTGAGAAAGATAAGGATGTCCATTCCCTGTGGAGATCGAGCAGAATCACATAAATTGATTCGCAACCTAGCTCCGCTTATGCTGCCCAAGGAAATGGCAATGATAATCTATCAAAATATCCTAGTAGATGACACTGAATTTATAGAATATTGTCTAGACTATCTATATCAACCAAGGCTGTTACGACATTGCTCTTGGGAAGGTACGAATCTTCTGCATCTAGCCGTTGAATCAGGCTCCCTTGAGGCAGTTAATCTTATGTTATCAAGGGATGTCAACGATGTAAATGCTGTCGATGGAGACGGATGAAATGCTCTTTTAATTGCATACAAAATTAATAGTTATGATAAAATGGGCTTGTTATTAAGGTATGGAGCAGAATTCTATCCGAGCAGATACGTGCGATATATAAATAATCGACACTTACCAGGGCTGACTTCACAATTTCTAGTCCTCTGTATAGCCAGAGAAAGCCTTGAAAAGAGATTCGTAAATCCAGATGACATTCGTACTTTGAAAACTTATCATCCCGATATGTACAAGCTATTCGTGGACTCGAAAGCAGAGTGGCAGAGTTTAAGTCAGATAAAATTCATAAACAATATCACGTACAGAGACTTGATTGAGAACCCTATTCGGAAATTTCTGTCAATTAGTCGATCTGCGAAATTTAGGAAACAAGAAAAAAAGACGACATTAGACGAAATTAAAGATAGAAGAAACGAATGGGAAGAGAAAGAAAAAGATTTAGATGACATTTGAATCCATCCCGACACTCATTCTCGAACAAATTTCTTACTATCTATGTTTTTATTTAAAAGGAAATATACATGTAACGAGTACTCACAGTTCAATCTAAAATTAAGCTAACATTAAAAAAAAAAAGAAAAAAAAACAGGGCAAGAATAAAAACCCACTGACAAAGTACATTTTCTTATTATCACAGCATCTAGAAGAGTCATCATGAGGATAACTGGAAAATCTCACGCATATAACAGAAATATAAGTTATCAAAAACCCGACGGCATGATTCTCCGGCTGCACCGAGTACAAATCGGACAGGGATGCACAGGAGCTTGTGAGGACACAACGCTAAAAAGACTCGAGAAGCTCGTTAAAAAAAGCCAATAGAGGAGGATTGTGTTGATAAATTCATACGACTATTGGCAGGACTAACGCCGACTCAAGTATAAGAATTAAACGCTGCATTATGGCAGTCTGATATAGAGGTAACTTGGCAACGTATGACTCAGTTATTTCAGCGATTAACTGGAAGATCACTGACTGGATTTTTTGCACTTGACGGCCAAGTATGAGACTCGATGGGACGATAAAAATGCAGAAGGGGAGACCTTAATATTTCAAGCCATTAAATCAGGTAATGTAAAAGCTACGAAGTTTATTTTAAAAAGAAACATTGACAAATCTATAATCACAAAACGAGGGCTAGACATTTTTAGCCTAACGTTAATAAGAGGTGATGGAAAAATGTTGCAACTTCTCATTGATACAGGAATAAAACCAAGAAATAGCCTATGTCCCTTCACTATTGCCATGGAAAATAAAGCGACGCATTTAGTATCAGTATTATGGACAAACGATTATAGACCTGCTGATCCAGTAAGAGCCTTTCAAGTAGCTATGAAAACAGAAGATATCGAAAGTATAAAGATACTTCATACAAATATAGGCGCAAGAGGACCATTAAACTATTTACACGAAGCCATACGTCAAGGATATAATACAAAGGTTATTCAACAATTATTGGAGTTAAGATATAATATGGAGCTCCCAACTCAGGATGGTCGATCTCCTTTACAAATTGCTATAATTGCTAGACATAATCATCTAGTAAAATATTTAATTGAAAATGGAGCGCAAGTCGATTCTCCAATATCGACTGAAAGTAAAAGCAGTCTACAATTAGCCATACGCGTTCGCAATATTTTTGCAGCCATAACACTTTTACATCACGGAGCAACAATTGAAAAGACGGGAGACGAAAATTACTCTCTCATCGAGTTAGCCGCTAGGGACAAAGATGAGGTAATGATAGCTTTTGCGTGGGGACTAGGATTCCCATTATATGATCCCTCAGGGAAAGCATTGTTGAATACCCAGATCGGTTTGATCGGAAGACAAGCCTTAGTACGAAGGATGGCTTTGATGGACCATTTAAAGAAAAACCTCAACGCTAACGACCACAATTTTATGAACATTGGATAAGAAGTTATGTCTACCGGAACACTTCATTCGTTTCAAATCGAAAATAAAAGTTGTGAATATATATTACTATATCAGCCCAATGCAATAAATTATAGCAAGTGCGACGTCAGATATTTCGACACGTACTTACCCTTTTGGGAAAGCACCGAGAAAAATCAAGGATGGATATATTCATTGTACGAACCCATAGAATTACAAATTAATTGTAAAAAGCGGCAAGAATATTTAATGATAAATGGGACTGGAATTTTAAGAATAAAGCAAGGGTGCAAGGTTATTGCTGGAGACTATCAACTGTCATCGAATTCCCACACACTATATAAACCCAATACACTAATCTTCCCTTCAGTAAATTTGGAAATCGGAGGAAATGTATCAATCGCAGATATAAGAGCGGAATTAAAAACTCTCAGAGTAAATGGAACAATGGAAACTGATTGGACTGTCGCCCAGTCATTTTGGGAATTACAGGCAAAAATTACCGGATTAAATATGTCAGAAGAATTCAAGGAGGAATTCAGGAGTAAATTATTCATCATAATTTTGACCATAGTAATAGTTATCGGATCACTAACCGGAATAATGATAGCCCTTCTATGTTATGAGAGCATAAAAGCAGGGATAAGGCAAAATATGCCAGAATTTTTGTCGCATGAAGGAATACGCCCAAGAGAAATCGAGATCCCGATCGAAGAAGTGTTCGATCGCTTTTGTTTGAACCGTCAACCTACATCAATAATAGACTCTAATCTTCCATCTGCACCAGTATAAGGAAATACTATCAGACAAACACGCAAAACAAAACAAATCAGTTACACATACACTATAATCGACTCAGATGAGGGGAGAACGAGAAAAAATTTTGCTTTGTGTTTCAGATGGCTTTTATTAATTGGACAATAATCCTTACCACACTGATGGTCCGGACTATCAAAATAAGTTCAGGACATCGTCTAGCAGGGTTCGACTGCGGAGACCAATTAACAAATCTCACAACTATATCATTATTAGAAGTAGGGGAGTGCGATATAGAGATTCCTGAGCTGAATATTACCAAACAATACATACAACTATTACAAGTTAATGAATTCACTAAAACCCATGTAGTTCAATGTTCAGTCAAAATTACTCGGCATATAACCCATTGTGGAATGCACTCGCACTCTTCCCGAGTGATTGATGGAGAGATAAGTTACTATCAAGAAGTACAGAGAGATGAATGTATGCGAATGTTCAAAGGCGGATATGCAAATATTGCGGGGACGGTTGTACAGAATCTACCAAAGAATAGCACCTTTTCAACCCCAGTCACCTTCGCGGGTAGCGTAGATTCAGAGGGGAAATGCAAAGGGACATCATACTCTGATCCCTACGGACATAGGAATGACGTTTTAGCTCAAGGATTTGTCGAAATCTACCTCTCTGATTACTACGCAACTGTCAATTTAAATTCTAACAGAATACAGTTAAGATCCGGTACCAGTTGTCAATTAACGGACACTCAGTGCAGGGATGTTTTAGAAGGATATGCTTTTTGGGAACCATTGCCAGAGGATAGTTGTGGAGGTCGCCGATATACAGCTTTATATGAGGGATATGCCAACAAAACGAAAGAACCCAGATCGGAGCTTGTCACGTACATGCTCGAAACTCAAGATATAACGTTTGCTTTAACAAGCATAGGGGAGTTAAAGATATGCGGTCACACATTAATTCGTACAGAACATCCTAAATTATTTGTACTAGAAGAAATGGACGAAAAAACATTCCTACCCAAGAAGAATTCACCAGTAGAGAATCTAGATATTTTCACGTATGTAAACTCCAAATTTGTATATGTAGAACGACACTTCAAAAATCAAATTAGTCAAATGTACTACGATCTACTAAAACATAAATGCGAACTCGAAAGACAAGTCCTAACTAACGCATTATCCATAGCCATTCAAGCACCCGACGAGTTTGCTTTTCGATTAATGAAAGAACCCGGTCACATGGCAGTCATAGCAGGAGAAGTGATTCATTTAGTTAAATGTTTACAAGTAGAAGTACAGCGCAGAGATACAAAAGAATGTTATAATCAAATACCCGTCTCTCGAGGAGAAGAACATTTTTTTCTCTCCCCTAGAACTAGAATATTGACTCGAGCAGGAACACAAATAAGTCGCAGTGGCGCTATGCCACCGATGTTTAACATGGGAAATTATTGGTTACAATTTCTACCCGCACCTTCGACTGTGATAGCATCAAGAACCTTACATCTACAGACGAAAAGCACATGGGAATATACAACACCGAAAGCCATAGCTGTCAGCGTCATTTATACTGAGTCCGATTTGCAAGATCGGCGAGATCATATTATGTTCCCACTCGACAAATCTTCAGTATTAAATAACGTGACCATGGGTATGACAGGCAAAAATATTAAGGGCAAAGGAATATCAATCACTCAATTCTTAGATCCAGAAGTACTAGAATCACTCGCAAATAGTACATGGAATCATTTTTGGGGAAAATGTCTCACTTTTGGAACGGCCAGCGCCGGAGTCCTCGGGATAATATTAATCGCTAGAATAATCAAAATGTTAATTGACACTATATTACACGGTTATGCTATTTATAGTGTATACGGCTGGTCTATTCATCTTTTAGGATCGCTGTGGAACTCAGTGACTCAACTACTGTTACACCTTGGGAAAAAGGAACCAGAGAACTCAACCGTATAAACCAGAAAAACCCCAACCGTATAAATCAGAGAAACCTCAGCCGTACGAACGTCAGGTTAATCAAAAAAGTGAAATCCAGAACGGTCCTCAAAATAATAGTCCAATTTATGACGACGTAGAGGGAAGATCACTCGATTTTGAAGACGAAGAAGCAGCTCACAGAACAATTTAAGAAGATGTCTTACGATAAAGTTTTAAGAAAAAGAATAGAAATAATATGCAGCAAACAACATGAAGAAGAGAGCGCTCGGGCATTTTTCCGTCGCGTAAGAAAACTTCGCGACGAGCACAGGGCCGAATTAATTAAAGCCCGCGAAAGCTTTAAGGAATTATTTGAAACCAATTTAAGTACGGAAGATTTCGCCGTTATCGGATATATTTTAGGAACAAAAATGGAAATTCAAAGATACTTACGTTCACCCTGCGAGTATAAAAATTTAATAGATGCCGCGAAACACGCTCGAATAATTGAAAGTCGAATAGAAAAACTAAAATTGCCTAATATACAAGAGGAGGACGAACAATTAAATGTAGAAAAACCAGAGATCAAATCAAGTAAACAATTTCAAAATTTACAAAATAGAGAGGAAGAGAATTAAAACCAGGTAGTGGAAGAGTATAAATCAAAAGTAGTAATATGGATTTTATCATTGCAGATGCAATCAGTTGAAGATCATCCCACGATCTTTATACTGGAGTATTATCAAGACAAATCTGGTCCCAAACTTTGTTCAGAATGTCATCAAACAAAACAATTAGAAAATCCGGGAGAAATGAGGAATATAATTCGCTTTATTATTAAATTAGCCCCACCCACTTATGAATGCAGTCATTGTGGATTCAATTTGATAGAAACTGCTCGATGCGCACTTAACGTTATAGAACTTCTCAGAATGTATGAAGAAATATTAAAAGGATTAAAAGCAAGGGCAAAAGTCGACATAAAATTAATTCGAAGCACTCAAAACAATGGAAGACCAATAGAAGCTAGCTCAGGAATAGATCACTTCTTTCTCAACGAAGAATGATGGAAGATAATCACAAAGTTTTAATAATCTAAGAAACTTTCTTTTAATCCGATTGTTCCAGATATTCAAAGTAATAGCAACCAGAAGTGAAATGTAACAACCAGCATCCAACAAACGAATCAAACACTGCAGAGAATGTTATATAAACGAAAAGGAGAATGGTCAAGAATATTTTAGGAAAGTCCAGTACCAAATTAACCTGTTTTCAAGTAATATAATTACGTGTTTCAAATGCCGTATACCATGTATTCCCAGAAGAAAACCAGTCATAGATATTGCCGAATTATTACCCATATTAAGATAACAAGACTACCAGGAGTGCACGAATCAATAACTTTGACAATCACGGAAGAAACTGACTTGATACCTCTAATGGATTTAGGGAAAGGGGAAAACGATCCTACCACCGGGTTACCAATCATAGTAGATCAGGAAGAACTCCTTGATACTTTGATAAATGACTTCCAAAATCCGAATCATGAGGCTGAAGATAAAACAGAGGAAAATTCAGAAGAAAAAAAAGAAGAAACAACTTCGCAATCAAAGAAGAGAAAAGGGGAGGAGCAACTAATTAAAGAAAAAGGAGTTAAAACAAGATCGCAGAAAACTATGTAAACTATGTAGTAAAATAAGAAATAAGCAGAGAATTAAACAAAACACTAACGATCAAGGAAAGGAGAAAGAGAGAAGAAAAAATATATATCTGCACTAATTAATTGTAATTTAACATTTTAGAAGAAAAAAAATAATAATGAATTCAGATAGCAAATCACTGGAGAACCCACCTTCCTCGGAGGATGACCTGGAATTACTATCAGAAATCTTACACAACGATCTGATGCATATGGACATGCCCATATTTGTACACATACAAAATTAACAACCTATTGATTTTGACATCGAGGAATATATGGATGAAATATTATCCTTCCCAGACATGATTTACAATCCAAAAGAATCAAAAGATATTTCGAGACAATCTCGACGCAATTGGGATAAAATGATATCGAAGCAATTATCCAGAGAAGAAATAAGACAATTTGAGAAATATGTCGAAGAAACAATAGACAACGATCTACTTGGACTCATAAGATTATTTCAAAATCAAAAGAATATAATTCTGGAGAGGAGGTATTTTTTGAGACGCACCGTAGAACGGATTTATTGGGATGCAATATATTTGAAAAAGAGAAAGAGAAGCTAATAATAATAATTGAAAAAAGTTTTTGAGTAATCAACTGATTAGACTAATTTCAGGAATAATGAGGATGCCATCAGAAACCTATCAAGACAGAATTGATGGAGAAAATCCAACATCAAACACCAAGTTTTACTTTGATTTAAGTGAAAATGTTTGCATTACACAACGAGAATCGAAAAACATTGTATATGTCGACACATCCCGATTTAGATGGACCGCAATCTGTAAGGATTGTTATAAACCAGAAAATTTTGGACGCATAGAAGCAGTAATACCCTGCAGAAATTGGCATCATCATGGGGAAAATCGTCACCCCATTAATTGTGCAGTTTGCAGAGAAAAGTTATTCCTTACTCGGCCTATAATAGATTCCCCGGTATGTCTAAACGAATATATAGAAATACGATTAGAAGTGGATGATAACATATTGGATGTAAGAAGAAGAATCAGGTATTGAGTATTACGGCAATACAATTAGATATTACAAGATAAAAAGAGAGAACGAGAAGCATTCAGAATTCCTAACCACGTCTGACATTCCGGAAATTGGACAATGAAACTGAACATAAGCGTCATCGAAGAAGCAATCACGAGGGTATTTCAGAATCAGCCACGCATCACTACAACATTCCAGATCAAGACTTCAATCATAAGTAAATAGATAGTAAGTAGAGATTAAAAGTATAAGTTATATTTTGTAGAGAAATCTGGATCTTTTTCTACATGCTATGTTCCAAACAAATTGAAAAAAAAAAGAGAGCGATAAGTATCGATATTTCAGTAGAACGAGGAACATAACATATGGAAAAGAGCCATGATTTTGCAGGAAGTACTTGAAGAATAATCAAAATTGACCGACATCTTAACAACTGGAAGCTATATAATGATAAACATAGATCATACATTCACACAAATTTTTTTTTTATTATAACCATTTCTTTTATTATATACACATATACAATGATTATCCTAAAGGAATAAGGACAAAAATATTGGAAAAATTTTGAAAAAACAAATATATATACACATATATATCATTAATAAGGTAGAGGGATCATGATAAAAGAATTATAAAAAACTCAAAATTATTATTATTATTATATTAAAATTAAGAGGCTAAAATCGCTTATACTATAATCATTATATGCAGTGCATGACAAATATTAAGAAATTAAATCTAGATAATCCAAAAGGAGAAAATCGAGAAGTATTAATTAACCATTATAATCCAAATCGAATCATTGCAAATAGAATAGTAAGAAACATCACTACCTGCACGAGTATTATAAAACTACATCATGTACAAGTATTAATCATTAGAATTATGTAGAATATTAATCAAAATATATAAAAAAAAAAAAAAATGTAAGGAAAAATGTCAATAAAAAAAATATATATATATACACCCCATAACTATAAAGCATGTTATATATTAAGAGACAATGTAAACGTTCGCAAGATAGGGAGATAAGATTAAGAAAAGAAATTCACGGAAAAAACAATTCTAATTGTGAGCGTCAGAGGCTCACCTCAGAACGCTCATCCTAGGGGGAAGGTGTGAAATGCTCACTTCTTTCGCATTTTTGATATATTAAAAATAGTAAAGTTATTTGTTGTAAAACAAGTCAATCAATACCCTTCCCATTAGAATGTAGCGTATAATGAGATTTAGGGAATTCAAAACACATAAGTCGGAAACACGCCCGACAGCACAAAGTAATACTATACTTGACATCAGAACGCTACCATTTCATAATTGAAAATATTTTAAATAGAGAACGACAATAAAGATTAATTAAATAAAAGCGAGAAACGACAACGTGGTATGAAGTAAGAGTAAAACTATAATTTAATTCAAGAGTTAATAAGTAAAATCATTTCTAATAATTAATAATAATCATAGACTCACGTATAATAATGACGATTAAACAAGACATAAACGTGAATGCACGGAATAACTAAAAGCACGTAAAAGTATAAAAGTAGAATCAAAGAAAATAACATCGATTCGTGGAAACAATAGAGCAAGAGATGCAGAAAGTAAAAGGCCAAACATACACTACAGAGCTATAGTAGAGGACCGCTAATAAGGAGACACACCTATACGCACGCACACTACAGCGCTATAGCAGAGGACCGCTACTAAGAAGACGCACCTATACGCACGCACACTACAGCGCTATAGCAGAGGACCACTACTAATGATGATGATAAAAGATTTCTTGTACCTAATAGCAATGAAACGCTGGCTTGGGGACACTATAGAATAGAGTGAGTATTCACCTTTCAAAATCAATAACAATACATTATATAGTTATTATTATTCTTCTCCATTATAACAACAACAAGTAAAAAACAATAGTGGGAAGCAACCAGTACTGACCATACCTTCGACATGTGATAACTCCAGGCTGTGCGCCTGTCATATTGACAATGTTTTTTTTGATTAAGTTAACTGTTTATTTTGGCTTGAAGAGGTCCCCTCCATAGGACGAAACGTCGCCAATTGTTTTAAACGAATGATGAGTGTTTTATTTTAATGCTCCGAAGGGTTGCTTCCCACTATTGTTTTTTACTTGTTGTTACAATACATTATGTTATTAGAAATATTATGAAAAAAAATTTTAATTAGTATGAATTAATTTCAGGTTATTGAGTGTTGATAATAACTCGAGCAAACAAAAAAAAGAATCTACGTTTTAGTGATGAAGTTTTGATTCATAATATGTGTATATGGAAATTTGCATATCAGAGTGCTCGACGTGGAGAATGGATGCAGGCTGCACATGATCGTGAACTTTTTAAAAAGAGAATTGAAAGAGCTGAAGTTATTATTAATCCAGTGCTTTTAAAAAAGATCTCACAGTTTTGTTAATACTATATAAAAGAAAGATGATTAATGTAAGGTTTATTTTGTATATATAAATAAATTAAAAGAAAATTTATTATGAATATGTTGTTCATTTATTTTTTTCCTATTACAAATCATTTTTACGTATCCAACTATTATGTGTATCATCAAATCCTAACCATTTTACATAGTAATTATTACCACGCTTCTTAACAACTTTTTCTATTAAATAAACATCCGGCACTTTGCCTTTTGTAGTTCTTCTTCATAAAATTCTCCAGAAATTGGCTGATTTTGATAGTCTTTCAAGAGGTAAGTATATGGAGCCGTATGATTTACTCGGTCTATAGCATAAATCTCAGTCAACCAGTTGGGTGCATAACGTTTCTCAAACATCTGCTTACTCTTACTCACTCGAACTCTGTCACCCACTTTGAATTTAGCACGTTTAAATAATGGGTTTGAAACTTTTCGTTTCTTGATTTTGTTATATATATTAGATGCATTATCAACTGTAACATTTTTAGGCTTAATACCAATCGTTCGATGTGTGACGAGACGCAAGTCTCGCACAGAAAGCAAGCAGACGCGGCCCCGAGTCAATCAGCTGACGCCAGCGAGCGCGCGCGCAGCGAACAAAGGCGAGTCCGCGGTCCGCATGACCGCGGAGCGCGCAACTCAGCGGCGACGCGCCAGGTGGCGCGAGCGGCGCACCGCGGGCACACTTATATAAAGCGGGCCGCGCAGCGCAGCGGCAGTTCTACTCGAGCTGAACTCCTGGCGGCATCGTGCGCACACGTTACCGAGAGGAACAGCTAGAGATAGACCGACGCCAACAACGTCGGCTCGTGAGCACACGTGACGACATTGTTGGCGAACCTGAAACTCCGGGTTGCCGTCGTGCGCACACGAGACAACCAGGAGTAGCCGAACAGCGCCGAGTCTCCTCTACGTGAGCACGCGTAGCCGATACTCGACGTTGCCACCTGCTCCTGAACATCCGTCCCAAGGGACTGGTTGTTTTCCCGGCCACCGTGAGCACACGGGGCTGAGAAAATAACTAAAGCCCCGCCGACAATTCCCCAGGTCGTGCGCACACGTCCTGGTGAAGCACCGGCCAACTCCTGCCCGTGCAAAACCGACCACCCGCCGACCGCTCGAGATTCGCCTGGTCACTGTGAGCACACAGGACCAGGAGAAGAACGAGACGAGCGACCTCGATCCGTAGCCGTGCGCTCACGACTCCATGGACTCGAGGGAAACCTAACCTCCGAAAACCCCCCGTTAACCCGAACCCGTTTCACCGTCCGAAACTCCGATACCGCGTCCGTAAAACCGATATCCGCATCGAAACCACGTAACTCCGGCAACGTCGTGTTAATGTACCGTAAACCGCTATAGATTAAGCTAAACTGATTGTGAAGGCGAAATATTCTAAACCACCGCGATTTCGATTTCTTTTACAGATGGAGACTCATAATTGAATTATCAACTTGTTAACATAATTATTAGAATATATCTTTATTATTATTAATTGCATAAACCAGTCTCTTCAATTAACCTTTCCCCTAACCAAATCCTGGTGTCCGGCCGACTACTCAACACACGGGGAAAGTTGAACCGTTACAGATGTTTGGTATCATTGTATTGTTTCAATAAGCTTGATAAAATTTTCAACCATTAAGTGGCGCGGTAGCGCCACGAAGGCGAGTTTGAGAAGCAGACGGAGCCGCGGCGCCCGTGACACTATTTACTTCTATATTGGTGTTCGGATTTTTCATGATACAGAAAAAAATGCTTATAGTTACTGTTCGTGAGTTTTTTTGGCTTATTAGTATCCTTTCTAAGCTAAACTATGATTTCTAACGAAAATTTTTGTAAATAAGCCGTTATTTTTAATAATAAACGAGTGTATAGATAGAAGGAGACTTTATCGCTCGTGAAAAAATCCAACAAGATGTAAATTGCTTTTATCGGTCTCTACGAGCACAAAAATAATTGTTGAAATATAGACTTAGCATTGCATACTCTCACAATGGAGATCTGTAATGCAATCCAGCCTTTACAAAAATAATTAAAATAAAAATGGCGTTTCGTCCTAGCTATAAAGGCTGGATTGCATTACAGATCTCCATTGTGAGAGTATGCAATGCTACGCCTATATTTCAAAAATTATTTTTGTGCTCGTAGAGACCGATAGAAGCAATTTACATCTTGTTGGAAACGAGTGTATACATCGCGAATGCTCGGAACAGTTTCTCTAAATTCTCCAGTCTCCAGTGCGTTAGGACCGTGAAGTTGGCTTTCAAAGTGGTAGGAGCATGAAGTTGGCCGCACAAGCTATGTGTAATACAGTTGGGTATCGCTTTCCCACAGTTTTCTATATGCTGCGCTGAGTAAATGTATTTACATTGTCTGCTGTCTTACGGGGTGGCCGATGACGAGGTCTAGATGGTGCGCTCTGTGGTTTTTTGTGTCTAGGTGTAGAAATAGTTCGAGGGCGGTGTCTAGGTGTACAGGGTGGCCGATGACGAGGTCTAGGTGGTGCGCTTCGTGGTTTTTGGTGTCTAGGTGTAAAAATCATACGAGGACGGGGTCTAGATGTACGGGGTGGCCGATGACGAGGTCTAGGTGGTACGCTTCGTGGTTTTTGGTGTATAGGTAAGAAAATCATACGGGGACGGTGTCTACGTGTACAGGGTGGCCGATGACGAGGTCTAGGTGATGCGCTCCGTGGTTTTTGGTGTCTAGGTGTAAAAATCATACGAGGACGAGGTCTAGATGTACAGGGTGGCCGATGAGGAGGTCTAGGTGCTGCGCTCCGTAGTTTTTTGGTGACTTATAGGTGTAGAAATCATTCGAGGGTAGTGCATCTGAACAATCAGTGATTTCATGTTAGTGATAAAAATTTTACAAAAAAGCCTTATATTTTATGTTTAGGACAAATATGAAATACTCAAAATAATTTACTCAAAAGGACTGAAATCTCTAAAAAAAAATTAACTTAAAAAATAGTAAAAGGTTATAGGCGAGATTGATATATTCCGCAACGAAATAACAGATAAAATAGAACTGAGATCAATCAAACAAAGTCAAGTTTATTATATTTAATCATAATGAAGCAACAAAATTATTTTTGGTCAATAAAGGGCTTAACCGTTTCATTTTGTTTATTGGTAAACAACAAAATTTTTCTTTTTATGTATTAGAACGTCATAAAAACACCAAAAGTACAATGAAACGGACATGGCAAGTTACGAAGTAAGTATCTTGAGAGTTGTTCCTAATTGATTATTATATAACTTAACTTTAACTTAAGTAAGCCCTTTATTGACCAAAAATAATTTTGTTGCTTCATTATGATTAAATATAATAAACTTGACTTTGTTTGATTGATCTCAGTTCTATTTTATCTGATATTTCGTTGGGGAATATATCAAACTCGCCTATAACCTTTTACTTTTTTTGAAGTTAATTTTTTTTAGAGATTTATGATTTCCATTCAAACTAATCAGTTTCCACATTTTAGTTTGAAGTGTACGATTAAAACGTTCACAGATCGAAGCTTTCAGATTGCTGTAGGTAGAGTACAAGTGTATTTTATATAGCGTTTCATAAAATTTTCAAATTCCTTCTTATAGAATTCCTTGCCATGATCAGTTTGTAAATTTTTTGGTACTCGCCCTTGCTTCAAAATAGATAGCATCGCTGCTGTCACATCTTTTCCAGTCTTCTGCTTGATTGGAACTGCCCATGCATATTTGGAAAATATATCAATCGCTGTGAGAATGTACTTATAGTTCTTATTATCTTGAGCATAAGGTATTATCTCCACAAGATCAGCTTGCCATGTTTCATCAATATCTCGAATATCAACTTTTCTGCGTGTATAATTACGTTAAGTTGGCTTGTGCAATTCTTCTACAACTTGATGTCGCTGATCCATAGTTTTAGAATCTTTTATAACCTTATTGTTGAGGAAAAGAATTCGTATTCGTAGAATATTTCTCAGTACACTTCATCCAGGAATTAGGAGATGAGCTATCTCCTTTTTCTGATTATCAGGCGTATTTTTATCAAGTTTTTTTATAGCTTGCTTGTACAGGAAAAGAGTGTGTATTCGTAGAATACTTTTTCCGATCCATGTTCACTTATTTTTAACTTCAAGTAGCAGTTTATGTATTGTCTCAATATTAACTGCAAGTGCTCTTAACTTTTCATCAATTTCGTCTCTATGAAGTTCAACTATTTCATCTAAATTAGTGATTTCACTTTTTAGTTCTGATATTATAGTGTGAGTAACACTTTGTAAAGTGTTTAAATTAACAGCGTCACTTGAATCCTTAGGATCTGCTACGTTGCATAATATTTTATCTTGTAAACTATATTGACCATCAGCAGTGAGTTTATATCCAATCTCTGGAGGTCCTCGAAGGCCTTCTGCGCTATTTAAATGTCGTCCGAACAGGTCAACACTCATAATTTAAATAACTAGCTTTATACTCAAGTACTCTTATTTATACTCTTAATCGATTATATTAGCTTCACGGAGTTCTTCAATTATAGACTGAATTTCATTCACATGGTTTTGATTACCAGCTGATGTTTCAGCTATTAATAATCGCAGTCGATTAACAAGTTCGTTTGGATCATCCCAGTATACATAATCAGTATTTGAATAACGTCTTGCAATTTTAAAGGGAGGGGGTATACCTGCACCTTCCTTAGACTTACGTTTATTATCCTTGTTGATTGACAATTTTACAATATAGTCAATGTATTTTTTTGAATTTGATTCTCGTACTGACTCCTCTTCTCTATAATATTTCTTATGTGCACTCGTTTGTTTAATAATTTTAGCATAATATGATAAATCAGCTTTATTTATATTAGCAGATTCAGGTTCTTTTTTAAACAATAATTCAATCACTCCAGGGCCTTTGCATACTGTTTGTTTCTCAAAATAATAAACTCATCATTGTAGGAAAAAGGAGTGTTTCCAATATAAAAATCATCAGTTTTTTTACGTACACCGTATGTTAAATCTAATGCTTTTCTCTCGCCTCTCTTTATCATTGCAATATATTTATCTATAACAACATCTTTTTTACTACCTGCATCCAGTACATTAACCTGATTTTCTGTATCTCCCTTTAAGTTTTCATTAACATAAGCTGGTTTGTCTTCTTTCACTATTTCGTTTTCATCTTCTTTTTCTTCTTTTTGCTTAAGTTCATAATTATCATTATCATCATCGTTGTCTTCTTCTTTTTTCACGACACCTTTTTTTTCTTGAAACTCTACTACGCGTTTCTGTGGAATCAATCAACTTTTCAAGCGATTCGACAATAGGTTTAAAAGTTGTATTCGCTACTTGTTCAGCATCTAATTTACTCAATTTTAAACTATTATATTTACGTTTAATAGCTTCTCGAGCTTTTTCCATCTGCTGAAGAATATCAATTTGCTTTTCGAAATTAGCCATGTTGACCTGTCAGTCAACTGTTGATGTCTCACATGCAAATGTTTAAACTATTTCAAATTTGTTGTATTTATAATGAATTGATCAAAGCCTTTACTATATCTTCCATTTTCCATGTTACGATCTTTATTAATCATAATAAAGCTATGGTTATTAGTCTAACAAAATCCACAAAAATCTTTAAAGCGCTGAAATGACATATCCGTATTAGCGTGATCATTATAAATATGTTTTAGATTCATATCATCTTGACGGAATATAATTACAAGGTTAACCTTATCACGCACAAGGTGTTTAGGGACTTGAGCATACGACTGACAGATGTAGAAAGAATCTACACACTTATGTCTACCCATACAAAAAAATGCTTTAACGTTATCTTGTTTTTCGCAAGCAATATCATCGAATATCATTATTGATTTTCTCGAGCATTATCTGGCGATATGACAAGATCATGTTTACTATAAGGTTGAATCCCCTCGATAGGTTCAACGAGTTTCTTTAATAACTGATACTTAGGTTGATTCAGGGACTTTGAATAAACGTAAATATTTTCAAATTTCAATCCATTTTGATGTGTAATAAGAGACAACAGAGCATTTGTTTTGCCACAGTTTGATGGTCCACAAAAGACTGCTCGGATGTTATCTGGTAAAAGATCTCCATGTCTTTTTCCCTTATGACGATCTGTCAAAGTGTCAAAATTTACTACTGGAAGTTTGAGTGATTGTTGTTTCACATCCATACTGTATGAAATCTAAATCATAACTGATGTATAAAATTATAAAAGGTAACGTTTTATAACTTAAATCCAGTAGTTTATAAATCATTGAACAGTCATGATCGTACATCAAGGTGAAGGTTTAATAAATAAACTTATTAATAAGTTACCGTTCGAAATGCATATACCAGGCTATCAATACTGTGGGCCAGGCACAAAGCTATTTAAAGGGCTAGCACGTGGAGATTTAGGCATTAATCTTCTGGATGCAGCGTGTAAAGAACACGACATTGCATACTCGAAAAGTCGTAAAGATATAAATGCTCGGAACGTTGCAGATCGAGTATTGGCTGAGAAAGCTTGGCAACATGTTAAAGCTTCAGACTCTAGTTTAGGTGAAAAAGCTGCAGTATACGGTGTTACAAATATCATGAATGTTAAATCAAAATTTGGAATGGGATTAAAGAAGTGTAATAATAAGAGAAAAAAGAAGTTGACCTTGAAAAAATTAATAAAAACAGCTTCGAAAGCGGCAGCACATAGCAATGATTCACGAGTTGCTATTAAAAGTGCTCTTCAAGCAGCTCGTACTATCATGAAGAAAGCTGGTGGTAAACGTAATGTGAGTTTACCAAGAATACTACCTGTTCCAAAAGTAGGCGGCTTTCTTCCTGCACTCATTCCACTGTTTGCAGGACTAAGCGCAGTCGGTTCATTAGCAGGTGGTGCTGCTGGGATAGCGCAAGCTGTAAACAGAGCAAGTGCTGCTAAACAACAACTAGAAGAACAGCAGCGACATAAAAAAAATGTTAGCTCAAGTACTTGGTAAAGGTTTATATTTGAAACCTCATCACAAAGGTTATGGAATTCTAATGAAGAAACAGGTTGTCAAGAAGAAAAAAAATGCTCGACAAAGGGGGAAAAAAACTTCGTTGAAGTAAAGCTACCTAAACGTCCATTGACAGACTATGATCTACAAAAATTTGCTAAGAAACTACAAACATCTAACTTTCGAGGAGTATTTATGAGAAATGCACTGTCAGCTAGCGGACCTCTACTTAGAGAGAGCGCTATTGTAAATCTTGATGATAACACTGGCCCTGGTACACATTGGGTAGCCTACCGCAAAAATGGAAAAAAACGTTTCATACTTCGATAGTTTCGGCGATTCGCGACCACCTATAGATTTAATTAATTATTTTAACCTTGATACTATTAAATATAATTATAAATGTTATCAAGAGTATAATACTTTTACTTGTGGTCATCTTTGTTTTAAGTTTTTAAATGAATTATTAGATCATCCTGATAATTATCGTCTATAGAAGCTGTTATAAACCTCATATATTTTTAGTTACGTTTGTGTGTTCAAGATGAATGAATCCTTGACTCTCAGTTTATCAGGTACTTCGTCAGTACTTGAAACACATTATTTTCCATCAATAGAGCTTGATAGAGACAAAAGTTATATTCTTGGACTTGTTGAATTACTTACATTCAACTCTATACCAAATATTGACCTTGGACAAAATAAATTCTATGTTAGCAATAAGGTTATTGAGCTTCCAGTTGGTAGCTATGAAATATCTGATATAGAACATTTTCTACAAAAGCAACTTGAATCTGAAGGAATAGAACTTAGCATAAAATCAAACAATAATACATTACGTAGTGAAATATACTGCAGTCATAAGATTGATTTTCAACCGCCTAATTCCATAGGAAGATTACTTGGTTTTACACAACGTGTTATGCAACCGTATAAAAGTCACGTATCTGACTTATGAAACTGACGCTTCTAGAAAACTCTACATCCACCTACAAGCCATTTGGGACTAGGAGTGTAAGGAACGTTCAAGACCTTTTTCAGGTATAAGGTAATTGAGCGCCCGCATCATTATAGGAATGTTCTCGGAGTCCTTTATAAGTGCAGAGCCATTAGGCATTTACGCCACAGGGGTAGGTCAGGTATAGCGCATAGAAGGGCCTAGAAGTTTTCCGTAGAAACTACGCAGTAACGGTCGAGTAGTGGGGGTAAGAACCGTTAGACTTGACATAGTAAAAATACCGATGGTTCCAAAGCTTCGACAGTTGGTTAGTTGTAACGAAACGCTGTAAATGTACAGAACTGGATCAGCATATCATACTGTATTCCGTATTGTTACTCAAATATATTTTTCTATACACATATTCACTGTGTACTTTATAATTTACACAAATAACCACAACAGGTTATGGGCCCAGGGCTGCTAAGTGTATAGTAGAAACACAAAGTAAGTAAAAAAAAAGTTAGTGCAAATCAAAGTGAGTAAAAGTTCTGTGCGAAATCGAACGAAAATGGAATCGACGAACGTGAAGATTGAGAAGCTGCGTGGCAAGGAAAATTGGCTCTAGTGGCGATTTGTAATGCGTACGCTTTTGGGGGAAGATGAAGACGTGTTTGAAGTGTGCGAAGGCAGTTTGGTTCATCCAGGTAATGCAGAGAACGTTGCAGATAAACGAAAAAGGTTTGTAAAGGCAGACAAGATCGCAAGAAAATTGATTGTCACCGCAGTAGAGAAAAAGCCGCTAGATCTACTTTTAAGTTGCACAACAGCACACGAGATGTGGAAGAAACTGAATGCAGTATATGATATGAAATCAGATGAAACTCTAAGTATGGTCCAGAAGCAGTTCTTCGATTTTAAGTGGGAAGAATCTGAAAGCGTCGCTCATAACTTGTCAAAGTTAGAGCAGCTAGCAGCAAAAATGAAAGCCCTTGGTAGTGACATTGGAGAGAAAATGCTAATTACACGCATTTTAACAACGTTGCCGAAGAAGTTGAACCACTTTCACAGTGCGTGGGACTCTGTCGACGAAACAAAGAAAACTTTAGACATTTTGACTACCAGGCTAATAACGGAAGAATCCAGATGGAAAGAAGATGATGATCATCGAGAAGCATCAGTGGCACTTGTAACGGTTCGACTTTCCCCGTGTGTTGAGTAGTCGGCCGGAAGCCAGGATTTGGTTAGGGGAAAGGTTAATTGAAGAGACTTGTTTATGCAATTAATAATAATAAAGATATATTCTAATAATTAAGTTAAGAAGCTGATAATTCAAATATGAGTCTCCATCTATAACAGAAATCGAAATCGAGGTGGTTTAGAATATTTCGCCTTCACAATCAGTTTAGCTTAATCTATAGCGGTTTACGGTACATTAACACGACGTTGCCGGAGTTACGTGGTTTCGGTGCGGTTATCGGTTTTACGGACGCGGTATCGGAGTTTCGGACGGTGAAACGGGTTCGGGTTAACGACGGGTTTTCGGAGGTTAGGTTTCCCTCGAGTCCATGGAGTCGTGAGCGCACGGCCCTACGGATCGAGGTCGCTCGTCTCGTTCTTCTCCTGGTCCTGTGTGCTCACAGTGACCAGGCGAATCTCGAGCGGTCGGCGGGTGGTCGGTTTTGCACGGGCAGGAGTTGGCCGGTGCTTCACCAGGACGTGTGCGCACGACCTGGGGAATCGTCGGCGGGGCTTTAGTTATTTTCTCAGCCCCGTGTGCTCACGGTGGCCGGGAAAACAACCAGTCCCTTGGGACGGATGTTCAGGAGCAGGTGGCAACGTCGAGTATCGGCTACGTGTGCTCACGTAAACGAGACTCGGCGCTGTTCGGCTACTCCTGGTTGTCTCGTGTGCGCACGACGGCAACTCGGAGTTTCGGGTTCGCCAACAATGTCGTCACGTGTGCTCACGAGCCGACGTTGTTGGCGTCGGTCTAGTTCTAGCTGTTCCTCTCGGTAACGTGTGCGCACGATGCCGCTAGGAGTTCAGCTCGAGTAGAACTGCCTCGCTATGCCGCGCGGCCCGCCTTATATAGGTGTGTTCGCGGCGCGCCGCTCGCGCCTCCTGGCGCGTCGCCGCTGAGTTACTAGTAGAATCTCGCGCTCGTGCGGACTGGCCTTTCGGTTGGTGCGCGCGCGCGCTCACCTCGCTTCGTGCGGACTCGCCTTTGTTCGCTGCGCGCGCGCGCTCGCTGGCGTCAGCTGATTTACTCGGCGCCGTGTTTGTTGATCTCGTGTGCGAGACTTATGTCTCGTCACACACTTATGACGAGTGGAAAAAGCAGCAACCACAAGAAGAGCCAGCAAACAAGCAAGAATGAAAATGAAAAACAAAATGAAGGTTGGTTTAACTGTGGAAGGTTCGGCCACATCAAGAAATAATGCTATAGATGCTATATATGCAAGAGAAAAGGTCACAACAGCAAGAATTGTCCACAAAATAACCAAAGAGGCAACAACAGAAGTAATGGGCAATCCAGGAATCAAAATCAAGAAAACAACAACGAAGGGACAACGAGCAAGATTGGTCTACTGGGAAGCAGCGGTTCAACAACGCAAGAGGTAAAAGACGACGTATGGGTTATCGACTCAGGAGCATCAGAGCACATGACAGGACGAAAGGAATGGTTCAGCGTCTTCGAAGAATTCGACGAAATGGCAAAAATAGAGATCGGCGACAGTACATACATGGATGCATGCGGTAAGGGTAATATCGAAATTGAGACGTTTGTAAATGGAAAATGGCTAGCAGCTACTTTGCATGATGTTTTGTATATTCCGAAAATGAGGCGAAATTTATTTTCCGTTAAATATGTTGCAAAAAAAGGAATAGATTTTAGCATTTCAGCAAACGGTAAAGAATGCATATTTTCACAAAATCGAAAAATAATTGTGAGAGGGATTGATATCGGAAATTTATATAAGATAGACATGCGCATCGTGACACCATCAGTTTGTAATTTTGGAAGTAAAGTAGAATCGAAATCAGACACACTGCAGTTGTGGCATGAACGGCTTTGTCATCAAAATATTAGACATGTTAAAGAATATTTAAAGAATTCAAATGTAAATGTAGACAATGGTAGCTTTTTCTGCGAAGGATGCGTGTACGGTAAGCATCATCGGTCGAGTTTTCATGATAAAGTTGAGCGCGCGACTAAACCTCGCGAAATCATCTATACAGATGTATGTGGGCCTATGGAAGTCAAGTCATTAGGAAAGAAACTCTACTTTCTCATTTTTAAAGATGATTTTTTAAGATTCACAAAGATTTACTTCTTACGACATAAGTCAGAAGTATTTGAGAAATTAAAATCCTTTTGTTCGGAAATTGAAAATTAGTTCGAGTGTAAAATTAAAGAAATTCACAGTGATGGAGGTAAAGAATTTAAAAATAAAGACATAGAGGAATTTTTAAGAAGCAAAGGAATTAAGCATACAATTAACGTTCCGTACACATCTGAACAAAATAGCGTAGCAGAAAGAGAAAATAGAACGGTAGTAGAAGCGGGTCGTTCGATGCTATATTCAAAATCAAATTTACCTTTGTTTTTATGGGCTGAAGCCATTAACACTGCAGTGTATGTAATCAACAAAACGGATCCGACTAAGCAGGGAAATAAAACACCGTATGAATTGTGGTACGGAAAACCACCAAACGTCGAGGATCTTAAAATTTTCGGTACGGAGTGTTTTATTCATATACCGACAGAAAAGAGAAGAAAATTAGATGCGAAAGCAATAAAAGGATATGTAGTAGGATACTTAGATGAAGGTAAAAGATACCGTGTGCATGTACCGAGCGCGAGAGATGTAAAGTTGAGTCGCGATGTACGATTCAAGCCAGAGCAGACTACAGCCGAATATGCTGATCTGACAACAAATAGCGTAGAAACTAGAGAAGATATGCATGCCCAGAGCGATGATGAGATGTATGAGAGTGCAGAAAGCGATCACGAAAATATAAAACTACCACTAGAACAGCCTCAAGTAACTGACGGAAATGTAAGACAATTGCGTGATAGAAGTACAGTCAAGAAACCTAAATTTTATGGGTGTCCAGTCATGTATGTAGCAGAAAAATTACCGAGCGATTTTAATGAGGCTATAAAATCTGAAGAGAAATAGTTGTGGAAAGAAGCTATGCATGATGAAATGAATTCGCTAAAAGAAAACAAAACTTGGGTACTTGTGGAAAAGCCAGAAAATCAAAAGGTTATTAATAGTAAGTGGGTTTTTACCAAAAAGATTAATGCAGATAATTCCGAGCGTTATAAAGCACGTCCTGTCGTTAAGGGATATTCACAAAAAGAAGGGATCGATTATAAAGAAACGTTTAGCCCTGTTGCACGATTTGATACAATTCGATTAATGCTTAGTATTGCAGCACGGAATAACTTACATTTTGGACAGTTTGATATTAAAACTGCATTTTTGTACGGTAGCTTGAAGGAAGATATCTACATGAAACAACCTGAAGGTTTTCATGATAATACGAATCGTGTGTGTAAATTGATAAAAAGTCTATATGGATTAAAGCAATCTCCAAGATGTTGGTCAGAACGTTTTACAAAATTTATTGCAAATTTGGGCTTTTGTCAAAGTAAAGCAGATCCGTGTTTTTACAGCTATACAAAGAATAACAAACTCATGTTTTTAACTATTTATGTAGATGACGGTCTCGTAGCAGCTTCAGATGAATTTTTAATTGACAAGTTACTTAATGATTTGAATAGAGAATTTAAAATCACTAGTACAAAAGATGTAAAGCATTTTCTTGGGATTGAAATTTGTAAGCTAGGTAGTGGCGATATATTTATTCATCAAAGTAAATATATTGAAAGCATATTAGAGAGATTCAATATGAGTGGGGCAAACAGCGTTTCTACACCTATAGAAACGAATTGGAACGATGCACTCAACAATAACAATTGTAAAGCTCCATATAGAGAAGCAGTAGGAAATTTAATATTTTTACAAACCGTAACTAGACCTGATATTAGTTTTGCTGTAAGCGTAGTATCAAGAAACTTAGAAAGACCAAGCGAATACCATTAGCAATTAGTTAAAAGAATTTTGCGCTATCTTAAAGGAACTGCAAGTATGGGATTATTGTACTCAAGAGATGGGGATCTAGAAGCCTTTAGTGACGCAGATTATGCAGGCGATAAAGAGACGCGAAAATCAACATCTGGCGTTTTATGTAAGTATGCGGATGCGGCTATTACATGGCAAAGTAAACGACAGCGGTGTGTTGCCTTGTCTACGACAGAAGCAGAATATGTCAGTGCGACTTTAGGAGCCAAAGAAATTATTTGGCTAAAGAAAATATTTCAGGAATGTAAGATAGGGAATATCAATTATATGTTACGTATAGATAACACCAGCGCATTGAAATTAATTAAGAATCTGGAATTTCATGAGCGAAGCAAGCATATCGATGTTCCTGCGAGACATGTACAACAAAGGCGAAATAGACGTTATGTATGTTAACAGTAAAGAACAACTAGCAGATATGTTTACAAAAGCATTACCGAAACCAAGATCTGAATATTTGCGACAAAGATTAGGCCTTAGAAATAAGTTTGATGTTGTAAAGTAATAGATTGTCAAGATGTAGAGTTTTAGGGAGGGTGTTGAAGCTGACGCTTCTAGAAAACTCTACATCCACCTACAAGCCATTTGGGACTAAGAGTGTAAGGAACGTTCAAGACCTTTTTCAGGTAAAAGGTAATTAAGCGCCCGCAACATTATAGGAATGTTCTCGGAGTCCTTTATAAGTGCAGAGCCATTAGGCATTTACGCTACAGGGGTAGGTCAGGTATAGCGCATAGAAGGACCTAGAAGTTTTCCGTAGAAACTACGCAGTAAGGGTCGAGTAGTGGGGGTAAGAACCGTTAGACTTGACATAGTATAAATACCGATGGTTCCAAAGCTTCGACAGTTGGTTAGTTGTAACGAAACGCTGTAAATGTACAGAACTGGATCAGCATAGCATACTGTATTCCGTATTATTACTCAAATATATTTTTCTATACACATATCCACTGTGTACTTCATAATTTACAAAAATAACCTCAACAATTCTCAAAGTGAATGCTCTACGTGTCGAATGTAATATAACATCAGGAGCGTACATCAATCAAAACAAAGTTCATACTATACACGAATTTTTTCCTGTAGTGCCACCGGGATATAGAATTATTGAAGTGCCAAAACAAATAATTTACTTACCAGTGTCAGTAAAAATAATTGACTATTTACAGTTGCGTATTGTTGATCAGAACGGTGACCTTGTGGAGAAGTAGTCACTGTTACACTACACATTAAGAAGGTCACGTAATGGGCATTTTTTATAACACAAAGGTGGGCTTAGGCTATATAAACAGACTACCATGTCATCAGAAAGTTATTCATCGACAAGTGGTCAAAGGTCTAACACCTCAGAACGCTCAGTATCTGAAGAGTCTCGGACTCAAAGTGATCACACACGACCGAAAAAGAAGAAGAAGAACTGTAAAAAAGATCAAATAAGCTGTATTCTTATTTGCTGTTGTCGTTTGAACGATAGAAGAAAAAATGGAAGCTATTCTTAGTGTGCAGTCACCGATCGTCTTTGACGAGTCCATCGCTCACTATGAAATACATGCTCATCAACCGTACACTTCACTAAATTTGAATAATAGAGATGAGATACGTATCTCAATTCAGCATCAAGATTTATGTCTTTTGCCTTCAAAAAGTTCATTACATATTTGTGGAAAAATTTTAAAAATCAGATAATTCAAACGTAGTAGCAACAAAGTTAGTAAACAATGCGATATGTAATTTATTTGATGAAATTCGTTATGAAATTATTATTTAAATTATTATTATTATTATTTCGCTATTGAAATCGATAAGTGTAAGAATGTAGGTATAACCAGTGTCATGAAAGGTTATGTCTCATATAGTTCAAATCAAAGTAAGCTGTTAGAGAATGCTGGATGGCTTGATGTTAAAGAGACTGCTAAAATAATTGATGACAATGGACAATTTGACGTTTCAATTCCGCTATCAATGATTTTAGGATTTGCTGAAGATTATCATAAAATTGTTGTAAACGTTAAGCATGAGCTTATACTCACGAGATCAAGAAATGATATTAATGCTATCATACAAACAGCTCCTGCTCAAGGTGCAACAGCTGAAGAGTATAAGTTTGAACTCACTCGGATTGAAATAAAATACAATTGTTCTGTCACATTAAAAAAGATATTCCTATTGCTATGAGTTTTCGTTCATGGGAATTATATGAATATCCAATGCTTCCAGCATCATCAAGACATATCTGGACAGTAAAAACGTCGAATCAATTAGAGAAGCCAAGATTTGTCATTTTGGCATTTCAGACAAACAGAAAAGGTGTAGCTTTAAAGAATGCAAGTCAATTTGATCATTGTAAAATCGCCAATGTAAAACTTTTTCTCAACTCACAGTATTACCCATATGGTAATTTAAATCTTAACATTGAAAAGAATCAATATGCTTTACTTTATGAAATGTTCTTACAATTTCAAAATGCTTACTACGAAAACAAAGATTTACCATCTGACTTGCTAGTTAGCAAAAGTGATTTTATCAAATATACACCATTTATTGTCATCGATTGCTCGAAACAAAATGAGTCTCTGAAAAGAGCTGCTGTAGATGTTCGTATTGAATTTGAGACTAAAGAACCTGTAGCTCCATCAACGACAGCTTATTGTTTAATTTTACATGATCGTATAATTCAATATAATCCTATTAACGGAGATGTAAAAAAACTAGTGTGAATATTATTATATAATACTTTGCGACGTTGTACGTCGCAGCCGCGCAAATCGCATTTTGTTGTTGCGCGGCAACACCTTCCGATGCAAGAAAAGAGCCGATCGGTTCCAGCGAGGCCCGTGTTTTCTCGGATACGAGTAGCGTACCGGGAATTCATGGAATTCACTGGTCGTCGTGCTTGAGGAAGGAGCCCGCCGGTCCGAGTTGGCGCAAAACGAGCAGCCAATCAGCACGTCTCGCGCCGTGCTCGGCCAATCGGGCTTCGTTATCGGTCGGGCCTCAACGGCCGACAGCGAAACGCGGCTCGGCAGTTCTTGTCAGATTCTCGTTGACGCAACACGCCAACGAGACCAGAAAGCGCGCGCGAGTGAAAGTGCGAGAGAGAGAGACATAGTTTTGACTGCATGCGCAAAGTTTATGAGATCGCCAGTAGGAAGCGCGCAAGAACGGCCTTGAGTCAGCGCGAGAGCTGGCGGTGAGATAGCGGGGGAGAAGGATGTAGGGGAAACGAACTCGCAAGTGGGAAAGGCGTAAGAGAGCCCCCTTAGCTGCGCGTGCAATTCGCGGCCAGCGCGAGTGGTAGAGCGGGAGACCGCGGGTGACCTCGAATGCGCGCAAGAGTAGGAGGTAGCGAATGTCCTTGAGTGCGCGCGCATGAGATTCGCGAACGGGTGGGATTGACCTTGATCTCTGCCTATCAAACCGGCTGCAGCTCGCTCGTCTGATCCATTTTGTGCATTTTGTGTATAGTGTCTAGTGTAGAGTGACGGCTCGTTGTCAACCAGTGTAATTTTCAACTTTTTATTATTATGAATTTTATGGAAAAAAATCTTTTAAAAAATAATGTTTTTTTTTCATGCTTCTTTAGACTTACAGTTATGGAGTTGATTGTGGATATCCAGTGCTTCAAATATGAAAATAATATTATAATTAAAGAACTTGCTGCAGTCGACGTCGATGGTCTCTTAATACCAAGAGTGTATGTATTTCAACCACCTTGTGCATGGGATCAAATATCAAGAGAAAAAGCTAGGGAAAACAGTTGGCTGCAGCGTAACTATCATGAGCTTGA
>CM053168.1:45707318-45786886 GCA_012977825.3 Pteromalus puparum
AGTAACGGGTCTGTGCACTACCTTGGGAGCTGGTTTTGCTGCTGTCTTTTGTGTCTCTTTTCGTGGTCTGCCTCTCTTCTTGGGTGCAGTCACCACTTCTTGCGGTTGGTCTCAGCTTTCCTCTTCGAATTCGTACAGCTAAGTTTCTTTGTTCAGGTCTTCATTTGTTACTGTCCAATTCTTTATGTCTTCGGGTTTGTAGACGTCTCCAAAAACTTTGTTTTCAAGGAACTGTACGTTTCGGCTTTCGTACACTTTGCCATCTTCTGGGTTCAGCAGCAGATAGCCCGTGTCTGTGTATCCTACCATCACCGTTTTGATCGACAGTTTATCAAACTTAGTTTCCTGTTGTCCTTGGATCTTTGTGAAAGCGACGCATCCAAACCTTCGGATTTGGTTGATGTGCACTTTTGCTTCCGGGTTAATTTCTTCTTCCATTTCCTAGGAAACGTCCCGTCTTCGAGTCACGTATTGTACAGGTCCACAAAGACCTCGGGGCGTCCCTGGATAGCATGTTTCAATGCAATATTGGGTATGCCGTCCAAGCCTGATGTCTTGTTGTTCCCAACCTTTTTGCATGCAGCCAGTAGTTCTTCTGTGGTGATTGGTGGAAAGCTTTCGTCGCTTAAATCTGCTCCCAGGATAGCTGTTACTTCCTGTTGAACGGGGAACAACGTAGTCACAATGCGGTCTAGTAATTCTGGGCTTTTAGGAGGGGGGACATAGCCTCCTTTTATCTTCTTCATTACTACTTGGTATGGCCGCCCCCAAGGATCCATCTGCACTTCGTCTTGTAGTTCTTTAAAGCACCGTCGTTTATTTTCTCGGATTTTTTTCTTCAGTATCCGTTTAGCGCGCGCGCGCGCATGTGTGTGTGTGTTAAATAACCAAAAAATACAAATTTTGTATACTTTGAGAAGTCCTCGAATTTCCCATTCCGTTCATATGCATATTAAGTGGCCTATTCATGCACTTATCATAAAAAGTACGGTGTGCAACAAGGGGGGCTTTTTCATACTCGGGTGATGTTTTGAGCACTCTTGTCTGTCTCGGTTCCTCTCTCCTCTCTCCCGTCAATTTTCCCCCCTTGTTGCACAATATACTATTCTTCCCGCAAATTTTACTTTCTTATTTGCGGGAAAAATGTTCTTCTTTCGCCCCGCATTTCAGGAACAAAAAGTAGCCATTTCGGTCTAGTGTGGAATAAATTAATTTTTGTAACACAAGCACGATTTTCGCGTTTTTCTGACCTATTAAGCGGGACTAAAGTAACTTTTTTTAGATCGGCGGGCAAAAAAGAATGAAAAACGCCCGCCGGGAAAAAAAAACTGAAAAACGCCCGCTAACATTTTTCGGGAAATTTTATATATATAAATATATATATGTATATATATATATATGTATATATATATATATATATATAATTAAAAATTAGTCTACTAAGAGTGTGGTCGCCGATTCTGAAAAAAGTTGCATCAGTCGCACTCAATATCTAAAAAAAAAACGCAAAAATCTGTACTTGCGTTACAAAAAATATGGTGTGCACCAAGGGCTAAGTGGGCTTTTTGGCCTCGTGTGGTTGCAGTACTCGTCTACGTCACACAATATACTATTCTGTAACACATGCACGATTTTCGCGTTTTTCGTACCTATTAAGTGGGCGTAAAGTACCATTTTTTTTACCGGCGGACAAAAAAGTTGGTAGCAGGCAAAAAAAAAATAATCAGCGGGCAAAAAAAGTCAGTAGCGGGCAAAAAAAATTGTTTTTGCCCGCTGCTGACTTTTTTTTCCCGCTGATGAACTTTTTTTTCCCGCTCCTGACTTTTTTGCCCGCTGACAAAATTTTGTTTGAAAATGCAAATTTTGAATTTCTGAGTCGTATTTTCTAAATATTTATAGGTGTGTAGAGGCCGTGTAAAAAAGGCTTATTTACTCCCGCTTTATAGCCATGAAAAACGCGAAAATCAATACATGCGTCACAAAAACTATGGTGTGCACCAAGGGCTAAGTGGGCTTTTTGACCTCGTGTGGTTGCAGTACTCGTCTTTGGCTCGGTACGCACTTGCCTTCGGCTCGTGCTACCTCGCCTTCGACTCGTACTGCAAATATTCGTGTTTTTTGTACCTATTAGTCGGGACTAAACTGACTCTTTTTTGACCAACGGGCAAAAAAGTTATTTTAGCAGGAAAAAAACTTTTCTTTATAACAAAAAAGTGGAGCAAAAGCGAGTTTGGACCAAAAAAAATTCATCTTCGATTTGACAGAGAACCACCCATATATATACATATATATATACTAATGGGGCTTCGCCCCCCTGCTCGCTCCGCTCGCCAACCCCCCATTTCAGTTTCTGTGACACTAAGACACTGCGTTTGAATGATTTTTACACTTAGATACTAAAAATCACGTGTGAACTACCTAGACTTCGTTATCAGCCACCTTGTACACCTCTCTCATATGATTTATTTATCCAGACACAAAAAACCATGTAGCGCACCACCTAGCCCTTGTCACCAGTCACTCTGTACACCTAGACACCACCCTCGAATGATTTTCACACCTAGACACTAAAAACTATACAAAAATGTATTTATTAATTTTCAAATCATAAAATGCAAACTTGCGCGGCAAGTTCTGGCTGCACTCAGTGACGTCAAAACCGTCAAAAACCGTCAGGACATTAAATGTATGCTCAAGTGCTGAATAATAACCCGCGAGTTCCAAAACAAAGCTGCTCTAAAAACATTTATGATTGTGAAGAAATGAACAATGCAAATTTTTGTTTGAATCAATGTATAATCAGAACAATGACCAAAAAGAGATCTTTGAAACGAGTACAAACTCTATGTATATGTACGGTCCTGGAGGTTCTGGAAAACATTTCTATACAACTTGATTTATTATTTATTTCTCAGAATAAAAAATTTATCAATGGCATGGACTGGTATAGCTTCTATATTACTTCCAAAAGATGACGAGTCATAGAACTTTTCGTTTACCTTAGATTTAACAAATTTAAAATTGCATTTTTGAAGTTTGAATCTGAACAAAGAAAAGTTACGAAAAGCAGATTTGATTATTGGGATGAAAGCTTCTATGATTCCTAAAAAGCTCTAGAAATAGTGTGATTTAACTTTACGTGATCATGTGATACGAACATCCTTTTTGGAAATAAATTAATAGTTTTGGGAGGAAGACTTCGCAAATTCTACCCGTTGTAAAAAATAGTAGTGAACTAATAAAAGGCAGAAACTATAAAAGCGTCATACCTTTGTTACACTTCCATATTTAAAATAAACATAAAATCGCTTCACTTGATAGAACATTTTCAAAATTATTATTAGATGAATAGGAGAAGGAAAGATACAAAAATTTAGTATTCCGAAAATGGAAAGCGAATGATATATGTACAAAATCTTTGTCACAGCATAAATTTTCACTTAATAGCGTAATACTACTCACTTCTCACAATGAATATACTTATTTTTGAATAATAAATCTTAAATCAAATGGAAGGAGAGGTAAAAACGTAATTACAGTGTTGATACTGAGCAACCCTATCAAGGTGTTGATAAATCTGACGATAACATTTAATAAATTTTCCTGTCGAAATATTAAATAGGCATTCCGCGGAAGATTGGCGCAACTCATGAAACCTCATTTAAAATTGGGGCTATTATGATGTTAATAGAAACTTGAGTATAAACAACGTTTGTGTAATGGCAGCGCGATTAAAAATTACCAAAACTATTAAGTACAACATTGAAGCTGAAAATTATAACTGGGGAAAAAATCGAAAAAAATTTTTCATACCTAGAATTACTATTAAATACTCGGAAATTTATCTTCATTGCCAATCCTGATTTAATACGAAAACAATTTCCTTTAGTCTTAGACGTTTCGCTATGACTATAATGAATCTCAAGGAGCAAAGTTTAGATAATGTAGGAATATAACTTAAAAAAAAACGTTCATTTTCTCTATGGACAAATTGTTATGTAATCATTATCTAGATGCAAAGAATCCTAGGATCGATTGTTATTCAAAAATGCAAGTGAAAACAATTCAGGAAATAGAAGAGAATATAGGTGGGAATGAAATTTCGATAGAGGCATTATTATTATATTTTTTTAAATTTAATAAAAAAATATTCTTGTTCGTATTTATATTATTAGCTTATATCTACAAATATATTAAAAATGGAAGGGTGATCTCACTCGAAAATTCTTTTAGTTGCCAATAGAAAACGAAGCCGCATGATACTTTTTGCTAAGCATTTATAAATAAATCAAATTGAACAACAATTGATTCGAAGCAATAAATTTAGAACGGTTATTTAAATATTGGTTAAGAGTAATATACGAAGATGCGCATTAAAAAGAATTAGCATTTACAAAATCAATTTTTTTGAAATATCTCTGTGACGACGTACAAATCCTCAAAATTTACAAAGTTTAGACGTCAATATTTCTCAACTGAAACTACTTATTGACTATTCAATCGATTTTAAATTCGTAGAACACATGATCTTCTTTCCGACAGATAACTTGAAAAATGATACGTGCAGGCTTATGTTGAATTATCATTGATTAATATAGCTAACATTCTTAAAACAAAAAAAAAAAAAAAAAATGGGTGGCTTTTTCGAACTCGAAAGTTCATTGGCCTCACAACGTATCGTGTTGTGTTTCTAGATGAATTTAGCGTTCGAAAGTTTCCCAGGTAGGCCTCATCACACCTACGCCCTTTCTCGAGACCCGGTGTCGCTCGAGTAAGATTTCCATCGGTCATCTGAAAAAACCTTGATCGCCCTGATGGGGGCTCTGAAACCCACGACCCCTTGACGCGGGAGCAGGTGGTTACCACGGAGCCATCGCCGGTCTAACATTCTAAATCAATATCAACAAAATTAATCGTATGATTAATGAAAGTAAAAATATTATTTCACAAATTATTTATGTAATTTACAATTATCTAAAATAACAAATATTAATGAAGATTCAACTTACAGAACAAAATAATATTCTATATTATTAATATAGCTACATTCTAACTTATCATTAATCGAATGAGCAATGAAGTAAAATATTATTCCAAATTATTTAAATGTAAATTCGCAAAATTATCTAAAGGAACAAATATTATCGAAGATTCAACTTACAGAACATAAATTAATATATCGTCATTTTCTCAATATTATTTTTCATAAAAAAAATAAAATTCCTAAATATCATTCGAAAAGGACCGTTTTTTTCAGAAACCTTTTTCATTACCACAATACAAACACAAAAAGCAGTACAGAACAGGACACAAAACAATCATTAGCAAATATAGTAGTTAATTTTGTATTATATTAACTGGAGCATGATGTATAAATAGCTTAGTTAATTTAACAAATAGGTTAATGAATTATCTTGTACTTTTACCATGAAAAAAGTTGTAATATTAAATTGTACCTTGTTCAAAAATCATATTTTTGAACAGGCGTTAATTAATAAACATGTGTACGTGTAACAAATTTTTTTTTCAAAAAACTCTTTTCAAAGTAAAAGGATGCTGTAGGACCGGAGGATGGTATGAGGTGGAGTCCCTTAGGGGAGGAGATGTATCTAGACTCCGGCGTGGTTATAGAGGCTCCAGGCGATGATCCACGTTTGTTAGATATTGTATACAATTTTAAATTGATAAAAATGACAGTATTAATTAATTTCTTTTTGAATAGATTGAAAAATATTATTTTAATAATATTATCTTTACAATATAATATTTCCTTTTTGAAGCAATTATATTTAGAACATAATTCATTTACAATAACCATAATTTTGTATAATTCATCATGTCTGAAAAATTATATGAATTATCGGAAATTTTTATACAATAAAATAAAAAAACAAAAAAAAATCAACCGCGCCTGAATATGTTTGTTATTATATATAACTAACAAATAGAATAATGCCTTCTGACAGTACCCCTTGGGTGTGTGGAAAAGACTGTCTAATAATAGTAACATAGTTAATTTTCTATTTTCTAATAATAATTTTTGCAGACTTTCCTGACCTAAACGTCTGTGGGTATTTGGTTGAACGAAGTAGGTAGGTGGGGGGTTGGTGGGGGGTTGGTGAGGGGTTGGGGGCTTGTGGGGGGTAGGTGGGGGTTGGTGGGGGATGTGCGTGGAGGGTTGGTGGGCGGGGGGTGGTGGGGGGTCTTTTAAGATTTTAGCAAAAATCACATAATAATGAAAGAATTTTTACGTTATTTGGTGGGGACGCAAGGGGTGGGGGTTGGTGGGGGGGCCCCGTCGGTGGGGGGTTAGTGGGGGGTCGGTGGGGAGGTGGTGGGGGGGAGTCTTGCCAAAATGACTATATAATATAGGAAGATATATATATATATATATATATAATGATAACTTATTAATTATACATAATTATAATATAGTAGGTATAAAATATGTATTTTTAATCTAGATAATGATTGATTTTAGTGGAATGCTTGTAGGTTTGTGTTGTTTGATTAAAAAGAATTTTTCAATCTATTATTTTGATTTAAGCTCTTATTAGGAAAAGTTTTGTTCACAATTGTTATTATCTGAAGATTATAGACTACAACAAAAAATAATGGAGCAAAACAGAAATTTACAGTAGTAAAATGCTGGAATTGAAACTAAGATAATCAGTTATTCACAATTATAATTGGATTTTTTTTCTTTAGTTTACTGCAAATGTTACCAGATTTCAATAGTAAAGTTAATTTGATTTTATTATGTTATTATCGGTGTAATTTTGAAAATCAGTAGCAATTTAATGATAATAGTTTTGTTTGGATAAAAATTAGTGAATGCATAAGACTAAAATAACAAAAAATAAAATAAATGGGTGGCTTTTTCGAACTTGAAAGTTCCTGGACTCACAACGTATCGTATTGTGTTTCTAGATGAATTTTAGCGTTCAAAAGTTTCCAGGATAGGCTCATCATACCTACGCCTTTCTTAAACCAGGTGTCGTGAGTAAGATTTCCATCGGATCTGAAAAAACTGATCGCGCTGGTGGGGGCTCGAACCCACGACCCCTTGACCGTGAGGCAGGTGGTTTACCACGGAGCCATCGCCGGTCTGAATGCAGAAAAATATTTTATTATAAAAAATTGTTGTATTTTATTATTAATAGTTATTGTCTGTTTTATCTATGCTTTTATTCATTTATATAATCGTAAAATTTTATGTTTATAAAATACTAAAGCCACTTTGAAAATAATTGGGAGAAATTAAAGAAATAAAACTGTAGACAATAAAGGATACTCTTGCTTGTTTTAATTACGACATTTTTTGGTGGTATCTGCAATTTATACTTGTTTTGATTCCTTCTAGAGGAAGCTTTGTAATAGTAAAATTTTCGATTTCGCTAAAACTTCATAGAAACATGTTTTTAGATGTTAGAAGTTCGAATTACGTGTTTTTAGGAAATGTCCGTATGGATGTGTGTGTGTGTATGTGTGTGTGTGCGTATGTGTGTGTGTGTGTGTGTGTATGTGTGTGTGTGTGTATGTGTGTGTGTGTGTATACCGTGATATTTCTGAAACTACTCCGTCAATATCAATCAAATTTTACATGCATATCTATTCTTGAATTCTGAATTCTGAAAAAACATTAATTTTTTTATTTTTTTAATTACTTTTTTTATGGCCATTTTTGATTTTCGAAAAACATTATTTTCGTTTTTTTTAATCATTCTATTGTTACAAACAATTCAGCTAAAATGCATTTAAGAAAGATAATAAAATTACCTACTTTTCCCCGTTTGGTCCTCGGGATTGACCGCTCCGTTCGGCAGATAAAATAATAAAGGTGATTTCTTTTTTTGAATTAATATCTCTGAAACTAAACATCATATCCTCACGAAAAAAATATGTTGATGGGTTACGTATCAAACTATATTCCGTTAAAATTTCAAATGATTTGACTACATATTTTTTCAGTAATAAATCGAAAACTGAAAAAAATGAGTTTTTTTTGAGTCTCGATTACGGGCGTAAAAAGGCCTTATTGCACTTGAGATTTTGGGAAAAGGTAGATATTTTATATGTTTTGGCTAAGTTCATTCCGCAGCTTTGAAACCCCTATGGTTCTTAAGATATCAAAGTTTGAATTTATTTTGAAATTTTTTGATTCCTTATACCTCACAAACAATGTAGTAAAATGCTTCAAAATATTATTTGGTGATTCACCATAAACGAAGATATCTGCTGTTAAAATTTTAAACGATTTCGTTGAGCGGTTCTTAAGTAAAGAGCTGAAATGTAAAAACCCATTTTTCTAAAAAATTTGGCTTCCTCTTATAGGGTTGTCGTTGCACGCCGTAAAGTCCATCCCTACGAATTTATGTCATACTGATAATATTAAAATAGCATTTACATACTGTATTTTAAAATAATATTTTATTTATTGGAACAATAAATTTCGTTGGAAGAAGCTACGTGCCAATGATCTTTGTAGCGGTTTTTTTATTTGTTTTTATTTTTCTTTTTTGTTAAGAGCATTGCAAAGATGTTTTATAAAAATCAATATTTGTTTTGATTGAAATGGATCTTTTTTTTTAAATTTTTGTTCATTTTGATTTATTTATTTTTTTGTTTAACGATGAAATTTATATTGTACGGATAATTGTTAAGGATGGGGACTACTCGAAAATCGCCATGTTTTGGATTAATTTTTTTTTTTTTTAAGTAGCATTTTAAACTCGAAAGTTCATCGCCTCATCTACGCAAGCCTTCCACGTATCTCTATGTTGTGCCAACTCTATCCATTTCGCACCCTCCCGCCCGATTTCAGTTAAGTCCGTTTTTACGTTGTCCCCCCACCTGCGTCTAAGTAACCTAGAGGTCGCGGTGTGCTTGGCTTTCCTTTCATTATACGCGCCGCCGTGCGTTCTTCTCCCATTCTTGCCACGTGCCCTGCCCACTTCGTCTACGCGATTTAATTATTAGTTATCTTCGGTGACGGACGTATAAATTGCTGTAGCCGCTCATTGTGCGTTTGCTCCACTCCCCGGTTTCTTCATCTTTCTTTGGCCCGTATAATTAATTTCCGCAGAACCTTATTTTCGAACACCCTAAAACGGTTTTCTTCCGCTTTAGTAAGCGCCCAAGTTTCGCACCCGTACAGGATTACCGGCATTATTATAGTCCTATATATCCTTACTTTTACATTTCTAGACAACAGTTTTGATTTTAGTAATCTATTCATGTCGTAGAAGCAGCCATTACCCAAATGAAGTCTCTTGTTAATCTCGGCTTTAATTTCGTTTCGATCATTTATGGTTGTGCCTAAATATCTGAATTCGCTAACCTTTTCAAAAGTATAATTTCCGACTCTAAGATCACCCTCATCTTCGTAAATGCCCAATTTATCCATGATCATATATTTCGTTTTCGATTCGCTCACATCTAGCCCCGTGTCCTCAGCCGCATTTATGAGGATTTCCGCGTTTCTTGCTACCGCTGCACCGTTATCCCCTAGTATGTCCAAATCATCCGCATATCCTAGAATTTGTGTTGTTCCGTTAAGGGTTGCACCTAGCCCGCTAGTCTGCATTTTTCTAACAACATATTCTAGCGTTAAGTTAAAGAGTACCGTAGAGAGACCATCACCTTGTTTCAAACCGTCGCGTATCATTAATGATTCGGATACATTACCGCCTACTCGGACCTTTCCCGTGCTTCCATTCGACATTTTGAATTATTTCACGGTTTTTGGTACTCGAGGAGCCACAAGGACTTTGATACATTTGGCTTCGTTTGATGAGAGTCGATACGCTTTCTTAACGGGCGGTCTCCAAACCATATTGCTGCGTTTTCCGACCTTGCGGCCGTATGCAGGTTAGCCTTATAATAAGCCTGCTTGGCGCATCTGGCGCGCAACCGACTACAAAAATTTGGCAATAATCCGAACTCAACACCTGCGCGTGTGCCGTACACGCCCAGATTTGATATAACGCAAAAATGCTTATACAATGATTGTCTGGTGATATTTCGTATATACATCACACAGTGTTCTCGACTACACGCATTTTACAATAAAATAAACCTGTGCATTCGCATTATACACGCGGTTTCGAATTACACGCTTTTTATATTATAAAAATTAATAATAATTACGTGTATGTCGCATATACAATACGTTTTCGAAGACACGACCTTTTCTTACGACCAAAAAACCTACTTTTGAGATGTGCTATTTTTTTCCAGAAATTTGAAAAAATGAGTTTCGTTAGATAATGTACTTTTGTATTTTCTACCGCGCGTTATATCGATAGCGTCCATTACACGCATATGGTCATGCTACCCACTAGTTACAATCCCGTGGTTTATGGGGGAAAGGGACTAGATCCCGATGCGAGCGCCCTCCGCGCTAGAACAAGCGCTAAGCCCTCGAGCTCCTCAGATCGCTCCGTACCTCCGAGCAGGCCAGTCGTTGCGCACAATTGTACTTCATTAATAAAGTTTGTTCTTCTCAACCCGCGTCTACTCATTTAACCTGCGTGCCTCCAACAGGTTATGGGCCCAGGTCATCGTGATCCTGACTGTCAGGTTAATACGACGCTTTGTGAGAAGTTTTCGCGCTAACGTGTTTGTTTGCCCTTTGTGTGTTCCTCTTTGTGTTGAGTAGTCAAGATGTCAGAAATATCGGACCTCAGGAACATAACAAAATTCAATGGACAGAATTTCCAGCTCTGGAAATTCCAGATAAAGGCAATACTTGTGGCTCACGATCTCCTCGGCGTTGTTGATGGAACGGAGAAAAAGCCTGATGCACCAGCTCAAAGTGCAACTGATACGAGACCCGCATGGATCAAGAAAGACGCCAAAGCAATGTTTGTTTTGTCTTCTTCCATGGACTATACGCAGCTGGATTACCTCGTCACTTGTACATCGTCTCATGAGATGTGGGAAAAATTATCAACGATCCATGAACAAAAGAGCGCATCAAATACTCTAGCTCTCACTACAAAGTTTCACGAGTACCGCATGGCTCCTGGTGACTCGGCAGCCCAGCACATCGCGAAGATTGAAAATATAGCCAACCAGTTGAAGGACATCAACGCGCCAGTATCCGACGTAATGATAATGGCCAAGATACTTAGCACCCTACCGACCAAGTTCAGCCCTTTTGTCTCGGCATGGGACAGTGTGGCGACATCGGACCAGACGCTGGACAAGCTTCGAGATCGGATACTTCGAGAGGAAGCCCGGATGACTATTATGGACGACGTCAACACCGCTTTAGCTGCAACGAACATCTCCAGCCAAGATCGAAGCCAAGGTAACAATCATCGTTCGAGCAACGCGAGCGGAGACAATCAGCGTAAAAAAATTAAAGTTTGCAATTTCTGTAAAAAGGATGGACATATCGCGAAATACTGTTTTGCTAGAAGGCGTTCGAAGAATTTCGGTAAAGCGTCGAGCAACGAGAAGGGCGACTCGTCAAACTCGAATTCCGCGAATTTCAGCGCGTTCGTAGTTTGCGAGGAATCGGAGACAGTTAACGCGAATGTTTTGATATCCGCTCACGACCCAACTCGGTTCCGAGAATCCGACGAGAGGGACTCTTGGATCCTCGACAGTGGCGCTTCTCGCCACATGTGTTTTCGTCGTGATTGGTTCGCGGAGTTCGAGCCGTGCCGGGACGAGTTTGTTTACTTCGGCGATGGTGCAAAGGTGAGCGTTGACGGTCGCGGCGATATTCCTATTAAGAGGTTAGTTAACGGAGCATGGCTCGATGGCGTGATTAAAAACGCATTGTATGTACCTAATCTTAAAAAGAACTTGATGTCTACCGGCGTATGTATGTCTAATGGATGTATAATTAATTTTAAGGAAAATGTAGCTACTATCCACTCGAATGACGGGAATATTATGGCGCAAGGCTTAAAACAAAGTAACAATCTAATCCGCATGTTTATAAAATCTGATATTAAAATCGAAGCTAATTACGCAATTAAGGCACCGTTGAAAGTATGGCATGAACGCCTCGGCCACGTGAATCGAAGTTTGATTGAAAAGATGATAAAAAATGAAGCAGTATCCGGCGTGACTTTGACCGATAAAAAAGATTTCTTTTGTGAAAGTTGTCCACTCGGTAAACAATTCAAACTTCCATTCGCCAAAGCCGAAAAAATTGTTGATGCCGCCCCCGGTGAAATTATTCACTCCGACCTTTGCGGTCCAATGCAAACTCCATCCGTGGGAGGCGCAAAATATTTTTTGCTTTTCAAGGATGAGTCGTCTGGATTTCGCAGGGTATACTTCCTTAAAAATAAGAGTGATATGTTTGATGCGGTAAAAGATTTCGTCATTTCAACCAAAAATCATTTTAGAGAAGAGATAAAAGTTTTACGAACCGATAACGGTACTGAGTACACGAACAAAAACGTCGCGGATTTCTTAAAAGGAAAGGGAATTAAGCTGGTCACGTCGGCACCATATACACCAGAACAAAACGGCCGGGCTGAGCGCGAAATGCGCACAATCGTTGAAAGCGCACGCACTATGCTTCTGGCGCGTAATTTGCCGAAGAACCTTTGGGCTGAAGCCGTGAACACATCGGTGTATACTTTAAATAGAACGCTAGGTGCTCGATCCGATACTGCAACTCCTTTTGAATTGTGGACAAAGAAGAAGCCTAACTTGTCACACATGCGACAGTTCGGATGCCCAGCTTTTGTATTCGTTCCTGATATTTTCCGTAAAAAGTGGGATGAAAAATCAAAGAAACAAATTTTTGTCGGTTACGAAAACGATTCAAAAAATTATAGAATATTTGATCCAAAAACTAGTCGTATCACGGTATCGCGGAACGTTATTTTTAACGAAAGCTTGTCGACCAACGTGACTGAAAATGACGCATGGTTCCGTATCGACGATAGCCTCGAAAAAGAGAGCGTAAACGAGCAGGTTAATCATGATACTGATCGGGACGACGATGCGCAAACAGCTGATCCCATCGAAGATGAACAAGTTCGCGATACGGATGACGACGGACGCGCGTTACCGCAAAACGGGAACGAAGTGCGAGTGCCTACGCCTCCGAACGTACAAGCAGAACCAGAACCGTACAATTTACGCTCCCGAGATACTATTTGTAAACCAAAAAAGTACCAGGCTTGCGTGACTTTCGACGAAGCACCGAATAATTTTCGAGAAGCTTTAAACAGAGAAGACTCTGAATTGTGGAAACGTGCTATTGATAAAGAGCTTGAAGCTCACGCAAAGAATAAAACGTGGGAAGTCACGAAACTGCCTGAAGGACGAAAACCGATAGGATTTAGCTGGGTTTTCAAGATAAAGAACGAAAAGCTAGGGAATGTGCCGCGTTATAAAGCGCGACTGTGCGCTCAAGGTTTTTCGCAAGTCGCAGGCGTTGATTATGACGAAATTTTTTCCCCTGTAGCACGCTATGAATCGGTACGCGTATTGCTCGCGATAGCGGCAAAAGAAAATCTAGCGTCATTGCAATTCGATGTAAGCACCGCTTACCTAAATAGTGACTTAAAGGAAGCTATATACATGCGAATTCCAGACGGCTTAGATATAAATGATAAAAATGTCGTATTAAAACTAAACAAAGCGATATACGGATTGAAACAATCTGGACGTTGTTGGAATGAAAAATTTAATAGTTTTATAAAAGGACTAGGGTTTTTGCAAAGTACAGCGGATAAATGTATCTATACAGGCTTATTTGATGGAGTCAAAGTCTATCTAGCTTTATACGTCGACGATGGGCTATTGTTATCGAGCGATTTTGAAGTTTTAAAAAAATTGGCTAGTGCTTTTAAAGCTGAATTCGATATTACTGTAAGTGACTTGAACTCGTTTGTAGGGATGGAAATTACCCGCGAAAAAGACTCAATCTTTATAAGTCAAAGTACGTATATTAACAAGATCCTGCGAAAATTTAAAATGAATGATGCGAACACTGTAAAAACACCCGCTGATCCACATGTTAGATTAATAAATCCACCCAATAAGTCAAGCATAAATGTTCCATATCGTGAAGCTGTCGGATCACTCCTTTTCTTAGCCATGATTTCTAGACCGGACATTGCGTATGCAGTCGGCATTGTGAGCAGATACTTAGACAATCACGATATGACACATTGGCAAGCTGTAAAACGCATAATGCGATATATTAAAGGGACGAAGCACTACGGGCTTTTATTCCAAGCAAATCAAAAGAATGATACGTTAGAAGGCTACTCCGATGCTGATTACGCAGCTGACCTTGACACGCGACGATCCACTACGGGGTACGTTTTCCTTATGTACGGAGGCTGTGTAACATGGTCATCTAAGCGGCAAGGCTCCGTCAGCCTAAGTACTACCGAAGCGGAATTTGTAGCGGCCAACGAGGCAACCAAAGAGGCAATGTGGTTGCGAAAACTACTATCCGATGTTGGACATGGATGTGCTGCACCTACAGTCCTAAATATAGATAACCAAAGTGCGATAAAATTATCGAAAAATCCAGATTTTCATCAAAGGTCCAAGCACATCGATGTTCGACATTATTTTATTTGCGAGAGGCTACGAGATAATGTAATTGATACCAAGTATGTTAATACGAAAGATCAGTACGCTGATATTTTAACAAAGGCGTTAAGCGCTGAAAAATTTAATTTTCTCCGACAAAGTATGAATGTAATAGAGCGCATACCGAAAACACTCAAGTAGTGGGAGTGTTAAGATTAATGTACTTTTGTATTTTCTACCGCGCGTTATATCGATAGCGTCCATTACACGCATATGGTCATGCTACCCACTAGTTACAATCCCGTGGTTTATGGGGGAAAGGGACTAGATCCCGATGCGAGCGCCCTCCGCGCTAGAACAAGCGCTAAGCCCTCGAGCTCCTCAGATCGCTCCGTACCTCCGAGCAGGCCAGTCGTTGCGCACAATTGTACTTCATTAATAAAGTTTGTTCTTCTCAACCCGCGTCTACTCATTTAACCTGCGTGCCTCCAACAAGTATATTTATAAATGATGCATTGTATAAAGTTGAAACTTGGTATAAAAGCCCTTGATATGTCTTTCAACAAATTTATACAGTTTAGTGACTTAAGCGTAACCAGAAGATCTAGTTTGTTCTAAATTGTCGCTTTTAGCGCAAGTGTTTTCGAACAAAGTAGATCATCTGATTGTAGTAAGTGCATCAAACTGCTGAAATATAGTGAAATACATTACGAGGGCTTATTATATTAAGTTTCAAGTGTATACAATGCACCACTTTTGAGATATGCAATTTTAGTCAAAGAAATTTAAAAAAAATTGAGTTTATGTACAAGTGATGCAATGTTTAAACTTGAAACTTGGTATGCAAGCCCCTGTTATATATTTCAACATATTTATACAGTATAGTGACTTAAGTGTAACCAGAAGATCTAGTTCGTTCTAATTATACGCTTTTGGCGCAAGTGTTTTCGAACAAAATAGATCTTTTGGTTACACTTAAGTCACTAAACTGTATAAATATGTTGAAATACATAACACAGGCTTGTATATCAAGTTTCAAGTGTATATGTTACATGAGGTTTGAGATATACAATTTTTAACCACATAAATCTTAAAAACTTAAATTTATATAGATGTGCTATATCATCATATAGACTTGCGACAAAATTTTGGCCTGCAAAAAGCTTTGGAAGGAACAAGAAGCGTCAGAAGCTACTTAATTAGCCGTATAAAAGGAGATGTACTAGTATAAGCAGCAAGTTGATCTTGGTCGAGGACCAGTAGGGAATCCTGAACATACAGCTGTTGCAGGAGTTGCTTGTATTGCAGCAGCAGCAGTTGACCAAGCTCGAGTAGCAGCAGCAGCAAAAGTTGTATGAATATAAGCAGCAAAAGCTGCACACACAGCAGTCGCAGCAGTGGCCCCTGAATATGCAGCTGGAGTACACTGTGGACCAGTAACTCCAGCAGCACTGGACTCCGTACTAGTAACAGCAGACCCTGGTCGAGGACCTACTGTAGATCCTTGATGTACAGCTGTAGAATGTATACCAGCAACTTCCAACTTCAGGGTCGTCTACAGATGATTGAAACAGGTCAGCAAAGCTAACCAGGCCAGCAAACAGCGTGATTTCAGCTCCAGGGTTGTCTTCTGATGATTGAAATGGGCCTGCAACGCTAACCTGTCCAACAAACAGCGTGAATCTGGTTCCAAGGTCATCCTCAGATGACTGAAGCCTCCAGCAACCCCACCCAGTAGCACCAGAGAGCGTGAACTTGGTTCCATGGTCGTCCTCAGATGTTCGAAGCCTCCAGCAACGCCAGCCAGTACCACCAGTGAGTGTGAACATGGTTCCAAGGTCCTCCTCAGCTGATTGAAGCCTTCAGCAACGCCAGCCATCACCACCAAAGAGCGTGAACCTGGTTTCAGAGTCGTCTCCAGATAACTGAAGCCTCTCGAAACGCCAACCAGCATCAGTAGCAGCAGACAGTTTTATCCAGCTCCAGAGTCATCTTGTTTGTAGCCGTCAATGCCAACCTACAATGCACAGACAGTGTAAATCAGCTATAGAGAACTCATCTACACATAATAAAACAACGTAACCACTGATTTCACTGCACATAACACAAGAAATACTTGTGAATTTTGAGTGTCGACGAATCTTCATCCAGACAGTATGTCGGAGGAAGGTATCAGCACAGCCGTAGAAGTAGCAGCACAAACAGTGATAGTCGATCCACATCTAGAATGCATCTTGAAAGTTGAATGTATACGCAGAAGTGGAAGCAGCAAGAGCACCAGCAGCAGCAACAGAAGCAGACACCAAAACAAGGGATAACCTCCAAGCGCAAAAAGTCAAGTTTCTTGCTGGAGTTGCGTATTTTCCTCTACTGCAGCACTCCTTGACGGACTGACACTCACACACTGCATCGTAGCTGATATTCCGGAGCATCACTTTTATATACTTCTCGCACTGCATTAGAAGTAAACGAAGCACTGGCGAGTCTCGCCGTGAGCAGCAGATCCGCGAGCGAGATCGCGCTGAGCGGAGGCTGCTTGAAAATATATGCGCTTTTGATTAGCACACTAACACTGCTGTATCGCGTCGACGTGCTGCACTTATACAATCAATACCTTTGAATAACTTGAAGTTTAACCGAACGAGCGAAGGCCGGGATGCAGCTTCAAAACGTCAAAACACAAGGCAGTAAGGCACGGCTGGCGAGTGGCGGCTGCGTGAACTTGTCGCCGCAGACGCCAGTAGGTCCCCAGATCGACGCGCACAATGTATGCGCAGTCGTCGTACTCACTTCGCCAGAGCCGCGGACAGAGCAACGAACAGCTGTTCGGCGTCGCTTGGATGATAATAAAACTATTTTTTTTTTTGTTCAAATTATGAAAAACCAAGACATAGTTGCCCTTTCTCTCATCATTTTATACCTATGTGCAAAGTTTCAAGTCGATCTGTCAACGCATATAAAAATGGCATTTGAACGAAATTTTCAACATGCACACGCTGCAGCTACTGGTTTTTGTTCAAATGCCATTTGTTAACGCATTTAAATATTGACTTGAAACTTTGCATTGTGGTAGATGATTCCGAGAGGAAGGGCAACTATGTCTTGGTTTTTGATAATTCACCGTATTTATTTAGCTTCAAGCAATTTTCTACCGAGTACTCGTTCTATCGACTCGGTCGGTAAAAATTGGGTTTGAGACCCCCTTAAAGTCTATAAATAGCTGGTGTATTGTTTCGCAATGTTCCCATTTTTTCTCTAACAACTGTCTTATAGTAAACATTTGATCGCACGTCGACCTGTTACGCCGGAATCCACACTGATAGTCTCCTATTATATCTTCCGCGAAGGGCGTGAGTCTGGCCTGTATTACGTTTGATAGAACTTTGTAGCAGGTAGCTAAAAGTGAGATTCCCCGGTAGTTATTGCAATCTGTCTTATCTCCCTTTTTGAAAATCGGTATAATGATAGATTCTTTCCAGTTTACCGGTATCGTTTCATTTTTCCAAATAGCACTTATTAGTTCAAAAATTTTCGATGTCAGCGCAGTGCCCCCATATTTAAGTAGTTCAGCTGGTATAGAATCGTTTCCCGCGGCCTTACTGTTTTTTAGTTTTTTGATCGCGGCTTCTATTTCTTTGTAGGTCGGTTCTTCCATATGGAGTTCAGCAGTGTTGATTTCGTCTCCCGTTTCCTCGCAGTTTTCATGTACGTTTAGTAATTTATCAAAATAGCCCTTCCACAGCTTTAGCAGTTCACCTTCACTTGTAAAGAGATTTCCGCCCTCATCTTTCATTAATTGTGATCTACTCTGGAAACATTTCCTAATAGCGTTAATTCCTTTGTACATCTCGCGTTTCTTCTAATCTGGTTCTTTTGATACTCGCGCTTTTTGTTTCTGTATATCGCACCCACTTGCTTTCTTATTTCGTGGTACTCTTCTACGGCCCTATCGCTTTTATTGTGTACGCTGTCTAACTTAGCTTTTTGCGCCTTTCAAACCAAAGTTCGCACTCTTCGTCAAACCATGGTTTGCTCTTTGGCTTTTTCTTTTTACCTAGCACTTTATTCGCTGCCTCTTTTACCGTTCTTTCGAAAGCCTCCCATAGACTGTTCGGGTCGTCATCTACCTCCGTCGGTGCATCTGTGTCCTCGAGAACCTGAAACCGGTCACTTATTTCTACTTGATACTGAATTCGCTCTACCCCGTTTTGCAGCTATTCAATGTCAAAGGTTTCTACTTTGTTCGCCCGTTTACTAATTTGGCTCTTAATTTGGCCACTACTAGAAAATGATCCGAGTCGCAATCCGCCCCCCNTCAAGTACATTCGTGTGGCGCCTCTTATCGATAAGTAAGTGATCGATTTGATTTTGCGTGGCTCCGTCCGGCGATGTCCACGTTATTTTGTGTATATCCGTGTGCTTAAAGCACGTAGTCTTTACTATAAGATCTTTTGCCGTAGCGAAATTTATGACTCTAATACCGTTATCGTTGCTGGTCTCGTGCAGATTTTCCTTGCCTATAGTGGGCCTAAACACTTCCTCTTTTCCTATTTTAGCGTTAAAATCCCCGACTACTTTTTTGGTGTCGTAAGACGCGAATCGATCGATTAATTGTTCCAATGCTTCGTAATAAAGATCCTTGACCTCTTCCTCTTTGTCCTTCGTAGGACAGTGTACGTTAATAACCACGTAATTATACTACGCTCCTTCGATGATGATATACGAGAGTCTGTCGTTCACGAAATTTGAAACTTTTAACAGCGTGTATAATTCTTTTGCTAACCAGAAAACCGGTACCTAAGGAGTGTCCGCTCGTGCCCCCGAATATAAAGGTGAAGTTATCTTTTGTTAAAATCCCGCTACCGAGTTTCTTGTATTGCTACTAGATCCAATTCGCCAGCTTCTTTTAAGATTTCCTGGTACGCGCCTGCTCTGTACAAACTGCGCACATTCCACGTTCCCACCTTTAAGTTCCTATTGGTTTTGGTTTGGTTATTTTTTTTTAGCCGTGATAGTAAGTTAAACCCGCGCGTTTTGGATCCTGTTCCGATCGCAGGTGAATCATCCGTTCTAGAGGTGATAACTCCCATACCTCTCTAGAACTAAGTATGAGAGCTTTCCGACTTTGATGAGGACGGAGTCAGCTCATCGTCGGACACACTACGGTCTCACTTTCGTATCCTAACGCCCCCCTTCAAGGCAGCGCGCCTTCGCTGGCTTCGTTACGGCGTAAGATCAGGTGGCGAACTATTCGACACACCCACTTCCGGGGCAGTTGTCATCGCTCCCGCATCCTCCACGACAGCAGGATTTTTGTAATGTGTGCTAAAAGAGATAGATTATAGACATAGTTAGGTATGAAGAGAAAGTGAAATAAGAAATATTGTTGAGTGTTCGTTGTTGTGGTGCTTGCGTAGTGTTTCTAGATGAATGCGTTCAATCGCCAGTGTGGGCTCATCACACCCACGCCCGGGCCTATCGGCTGTCCGCGGCTGCTTATTCTATTTATTCGCAGCTAACCTCCTTCTCAGGGACCGTTCCTCTATCCGCAACCTGAGGACGCGCTGTGTAGTAATTTTTTTTTTTTTTTTTTATATTATAGCCTACCCAAGTCCTCTCGAAGAGTCTTATACGGCTTTTCCCTCTGCCGGATACCATACAATGGTACCGGCCAGAGAGGCTCCCTATAGTCGCGGTGTATGTGCATCACATCGGAATGTAGTGCGCATGCATCTCGACTGGCCCTACAGTTTAATTATACAGTGCGAAACCGTATACAGTGGGATCCGAACCACTGGAGCTTTGTTGTTATAAGACACTTATGTATTGTAACGGGGTGGACTTGACAATGCCGTGCGGTCGCGGAAATGCCGCACGTCAACATACAGTGAACGTCTGGCTGGTCCCTCGATGATCGGCGTGATGATAGTGCGCGGACGTTAGCCGCGTAGTGCAATCACTATCATCAGTGCATTGCCTGCTAACTTCCGTTAAATGCGTGGTACACCCGGGGTACCACGCTTATCCGCGTAACCGTGAGTCTACAAGCGGGAGGGTACTCGGGAAAACACAAATGAATACACTGAGGATAACGTTAAAAGAAAGATATATTGACTCTACTGACGATACAAATTGGTGTACAAAGTTCGCACGCGCGATGGCGAGAGGATCGCGCACAATATCACACACGAAGCCGGGTCGAGGTGGCAGCGAGTCCAGACCTGCGGCAGCTTCGCGCGGAAGCTAATACAAAACGCAACTTACTCGGTCGCCGGTTCGCCGTTGGCTAACTCGCCCTCGCGTTCCTTACGGCACTCCACGGGAATCCAAGCCGCTCGTACTCAGGTCTGGAGGCGTCCCTCCAGGTGGTGACGTATTCGGTGAGTCCCGGTGTGCGCCAGGTGCGGTAGAGGATCCGCGGACTATTAGCGGTATTTTGCCGATGTTGATCCGGCCGAAGCGAACTCGAGTCTCTCGTTCGCTTTCTCGCGCGCGCGTACCTAACCCTGTCGACGTCGGCCGCCGACGTCGTCTGCTAGCATACGCGCCGACAGCTCCGCCTCGCGCGAATAACGAACGCGCGGGAAATTCAAGCGCTCGTTACAGTATATAACTTACAAACGTATGTAAACATAGAGGTGTCCCGATGTCAGAAAGTGCCGAGAGCCAGGCTTGAACCCAGAACCTCTGGATTACTAGCCCGACACTCTGCCCACTGAGCCATCACCGCTCTTCTGTGTAGTAATGATAGGCACCCACCCGCCCGCTCTGGACGCACAGTGTTTTGGATTAATAGTTGAATTTAATGAATTTGATGTTAAGCACTCTATTGTAAATGGCATAACGTTATAAAATTACAGTTTGATAAGTTATATATATTATGAAGTTTAAATCTATAAATATAATATTTTTGATCGAGAAAAATCTATTTAAAAAATCCTTGATTTTCGCATCAGAAAACTAACAAATCTATAATTTAAAGTATTCCTGACGATGAACCATGCATCGAATCGACTTGAAATTTTGCATAACTATTCATCAATATACAACTAATAGATTTGTGTAGTGATTTTACTAATGGATGTGTTCTTGAAATTTTATCAAAATAAAAGTTTAAAAAGTGACATTAAAAAATTGATATTTTTAGACGAATATGCTTTAAGTAGTGTAACTTTTTTTTAAATTACCTTAAATAATTCCACAACACAAATCTCTTTGTTACATACATTAGAAATAATACCTTCAATGGTAAGCACCGTGATTGAAAGTTTCATCGCCAGGACTGTTTTAAAAATGATCAATTTTTGAGCTTTTTTAAACTTAAAATTCGTTTTTGTTAGCTTCCACAGGGTCTTGGAAGCTCTACCCGGGCTAATTTTCTTAATTTTTTTATAAAGTTTATGATGTTACACTTTATATACGAATTAATATGAGATATCAAAAAAAAAAAATCTCGAGTAGTCCCCATCCTTAAATTGTTTAAAAGTTATTATGACAATTTTTGATTAATTATCTTTTTTTTTTTAATTAAATATTTCATTACAGTTATTATAAAGAATTTACTAATTATAATCAATTATAATTTCGATATTTAGTGTATTTTCATAAATACACATTAATTAAGTACATTAATAAAATTTTCATGTCAAGAATTACAAGAGCTTTTGATCACAATCATTATATATCATATCTATTTTGTTTTTTTATGTTGCTAATAGAGTATACAATATTTATACGGGTGTAGTTTGAATAGTAATTAAGAATACATAATTTAAGATGAATTCAAATTAAATATTGTTACATTATTATAAAATAAGTATATGTAATAAATTAGGTTCATACGTATGTTAATATTTAAACGTGAGTAAAAATTAGTAATATTTGTTATATATTTAAAATAAAGTAATCAAATAATAAATTGTTAAACTAAGTTATTGATAGTTATTATAAAAATCAAATTATATGATTTGCATGAGTTGGGGTGCATGGTTGCAGGGGTCGTGAGATTTTATATTATATATGTATGTATATGGGACGTTCCACGTCAAACGTAACAAAGCTCGGCCCAAAATTCCTTCTGATGTAAAAATTTTTAAATACATGGAAAATTTAGGATTTTTTATGTACTTTCGATTGCTGATACGGACCCTGCTAATAGCTGAAGATTAAAAACGATAAAATTTGATTAATTTTAATCACATTTTAATCATTCTTAATACTTCTAATCCTCGTGATCATTTCAGAAGAATCAATTTTAATACATTTTAATCATATAGCAATTAATGCTTATTTTTAGCATTAATTTTAATCGTTTTTTACCCGCATTAACACTAACGATTCGATTTAATTGAATTTTAATCTATTTTAATATCCTTGAAATCGCTGAAAATAATTCGGCAATGTCAGGTTTAATCCAGAGTAATCGTATTGTTTTGAAAAGACTATATTATAACTAAAAGTAATAAATTTTAATTCTAATTGATTGTTTGTTAGTTAAACGTAATTAATGATGAGCCAAATGAAATTGTTTCTAATCGCATATAATTAAAATCATTTTAATCGTTTGTAATATACAGTATTAGAATCGCAAATAATACATCTTATAGCTGTTAATCACCATGAGTCATATTTCGATCATTGCTCATTGCTATCATTTTTGATCGTATTTAATGCATATCATTGAAATCATTTTCAACTACTTATAACGCAATTAAATGTGATATAAACTTTAATTGTTTGTGATTGTTAGTTGATGAATCCGAATTACACAAATAAAAAATACGACACGCACTCCCTGTGACCCATGATAGCTGACCCGAAAAACCGACACCGTTTATAAGCATTCTTATATTTAAATTCCAAAAACTACGGAGCGTTTTTACTAGACTCTGTCATTGGCGATCTAGAGCTCCTACCTAGAAGTTGCATTACTCCACTCTAAAAAATGTGAGTGCATTAAAACTGTACATCTTAGGCTTTAAATTTAATAATATTTTGTAAATGTGAGATAATACATCGCCACTCATAATGCATCTACCCTTTTAAAATACTCGATAGAGATCGATTAAATTCTGAATTGATTTTGAAGCTATATCTTAATCCCACTTTTTGTATTAGAACGTGCTAGTCTCGTTTGGAGCGACGATATATGACCGATCGTGGAGAAAACGTGAAATACAGTGCACAAATGTTACTATTATAAAATGAACGCTTTCTGGGTTCCAATATAAATTTGTAAAAATGTGAAACATTTTGAAAAATCATGAAAATTTGTAAAAATTATGACAGGTTTCATGTTAGCGATGCTCCAAATTTAAATGTAAAATTTTTATTTTCACATTATTTTACATTCCAACACAATTACTGAAAGTGTTTCACATTTATCATTCTCACAACATTTTTATTGTATTGAACAATAAACAATTAAAAAGTATTATAATCTTCTACTAATATTATATGTTAAGAACAATTAAATTAATCTTGATTAAAAACGATAACACGACATTATGGCCCATTGAATTTCAGACAATATAAAGTGCATCAGCAACAAATTGTCGCATTGCAACAGATTGAAAACGTTAGATACGATCAAATTTATTTACCAAAAATAAAGATCCATTTGCGATTATGAAAAACGATTGAATTATACTAAGAAACGATTTAGAATGACTCGTCGCCAGGTGGCGTCCGGATTTTATTACTCGCAAGTGGTAAAGAATCTATGATGGTCAGTATATAAGACCATTCAAGGTAATGCATAAATAATTCATTGTAACATGCGTGTAATACATGTATTAAGTAACAGTAGTAAGATTAGGCAGTACGAGTGTGTATAATAAAAAAGTGTTCAGTAAAATATATGAAAAAAGTCCTAAATATAAAAAAAATGATACATGAATATTAAATACGATTATAAGAGATTAAAAACGATTAGATTTATAAATGCAGTTTATAAACATCAAAAACGATAAAAAACGATTAATATATATAACGGATTTTTAATACATTTTATAATAATAGTTTAATCGTTTTTTATACCATTCTAATCGTTATCTATTCTAATCGGAACTGATACAATACATTCTAATACCTAATAAAGCTAAAATTACGTTACACAAACGACTATCAAAAACGATTACGGTTTTTGAAATCGTTTTTAATCTTCGGCTATTAGCAGGGTATTTAAGAGTCAAATTTCACTATGCATTATTCACATAATATTAAATTGAGAGTATCTTGCTTATCAATACTAAGATTTCATAATTTTCTTAATAAAAATATATTATTTTGGAAGTTGGGCTGTTTTCTTTTTATACGAACAAGAGTTAGAAGAATATATTGTTAATATATTATGCCAATAAATGCTGCCCTAGTCTGCCCAGTCAGGCCTCGACGATGAGCATCAAATAAATATATACCACTTGATAACACATAATCGATAGTATCACTAATCTGCTTAAAAAAACCTTTCTAAAAGGTCAAATATTGGCGAGTAAAAGTTTCTTTACAAAAGTAGTGAAATCCCCAAAACAAACCAAACTGATGTCAAGTAATTGTTTTTCATATTTTTTAGTTATACGCACGCCTGAGTTATCGCCATTATTTAACCAAAATATATATACAATATCAATAAATGTTAAATAAATTTCGGATTATTTGGCTAAGTCATCGCCATTGTTCTTCTTATATATCATAGCAAGTGGTTACTAATAGAATAAAAAATTTATTTTTTACAACATTGTTCAAATCAGCCGTGTGTTTATTTATTTAAAATATAGTATAATGTAATATTAAAATCAGAAATTAAAATTAAAGTATAAAATATTGTAATGCGGGCGTTTTTATTAGATTCTATATATCTAATAATAATGACAGTCTCAACCCTGTTAAACGCAGAGAGCAATTTGTATTACTACTATAATTTGTATATTATGTAAATTATTATATTTGATAACTACTTACCATTTATATCTTGAGTATATATATTTAAATTATACAACTTATTATTTTTTTGCGCATTAATAATAAATATTAGTCAGTCAGTAGTGTCAGGATGACCCCTAGGACGACGCGACATCGTCTACAAGGAGGAGCATCACTTATACATAAAATATACCGAAAAATACTTCTGACTTCTTGTAGACGATGACCAGGTGTCAGGATGACCCCCAGGTCGACGCGACATCGTCTACAAGGAAGAACATCAATTATACATTTCAGACTCGGATGATGATGGAGCATTTGTGTCCGTCTCGGGCGCGCGCCTTCGACTCCCACTCGTGCTCACTCATCATCCTCGCTCGAAAAAGACAACTTTCGCCTTTAGCATGTATAATGTAAGTACTATTGCCCGCTTACAAAAAACTTTTTTGTAACACAAGCACGATTTTCGCGTTTTTCTGACCTATTAAGCGGGACTAAAGTAACTTTTTTCAGACCGGCGGGCAAAAAAAAATTGAAAAACGCCCGCTAACATTTTTTGGGAAATTTTTTATATGTATACATATATACATATATATAAATTTAAAAATTAGTCTACTAAGAGTGTGGTCGCCGTTTCTGAAAAAAGTTGCATCAGTCGCACTCAATATCTAAAAAAAAAAAACGCAAAAATCTGTACTTGCATTACAAAAAATATGGTGTGCACCAAGGGCTAAGTGGGCTTTTTGGCCTCGTGTGGTTGCAGTACTCGTCTGCGGCTCCTACTGCAAACTCCACACTCGGCCTAAAAAAGCCCACTTTACGCCCTTGGCACACAATATACTATTTTAACACAGCGGGTGCGAAGTTGATTCTGCACTCGTATGATTATATTATATTATATTATACCTCACGCTCGTGCCAGAATCAACTATTTCGCACTAGTATCGAAATGTACTATTTTACTCGCTTAAAAAAACTTTTTTGCCCGCTAAATTTTTTTTGTCATTTAAAATATACTATTACCTTTAAATAATGATTGAACAAGAGCGTGGTTACCGTGTCGAAAAATAGCCTCATCAGCCCCGCTTAACATGCACGAAAAGACTCGAAAATACGTCCGCGCGTCACAAAAAATATGGTGTGCACCAAGGACTAATTGGGCTTTTTGACCTCGTGTGGTTGCAGTACTCGGTCTAAAAAAGCCCACTTTACGCCCTTGGTACACAATATACTATTTTGTAACACATGCACGATTTTCGCGTTTTTCGTACCCATGAAGCGGGCATAATACCAGTTTTTTTGCCGGTAGGCAAAAAAAGTCGGTAGTGAGCAAAAAATGTTTGCCTGATGAAATTTTGTTGTAAAATACAAATTTTTAGTTTTTGTTCAATATTTCGAAAATATTGGAAATTTTGAAATTTTCGGCTTTATATAGTCATAAAAAACGAGAAAATCCATACTTATATGTTCCGTTACAAAAACCATGGTGTGCAACAAGGGCTGTTAGTGGGCTTTTTGACCTCGTGTGGCTTGCAGTATTTATTTCTTTACTGATATTGACTGTGGGTCTTACCCGATTGGGCTTAGACCCGATGCGCCACCTTACATGTTTGGTTTTTTGTTTAATTTTTTGGCGGAAACCTACAGATAGTCAGAGGACGCCATCACCCCGACTTAATGGACCTACAGCTTAAAGTGGGATCCAAACCACCAAGCACACGGTGAAATATTGACATGAAATTTTTTTATCAGTGATGCCGGCTTCTATTCGGCGGGAGGTGGGCTCGAACCCGAGACCTTCGGGTTGCGAGTCCAACACTCAGCCGCCTGAGCCACCGTGGCTCTGGCTTGCAGTATTCATCTCCAACTCCCGGTACTTAAAAAAGTTGATAGAATTTGAGACTAACTTTTAAGGGGCTGTCAGAGCGAACTTTACCGATTGTGACCTCACCTCGCGCCGTAGTTCTCATTTATTTACTTTTAATATACTTCAAATCAACCAAAATCAAACTGATAATTGTTCGTTATTGAGTAAGTGACCTCGGAACAAATAGTTTTTAGTGATTTTATTTTTAAAAATTATTATATTGTGGAATATTGTAAGAGAAAGTGACGGTCATCTTACTGATTCTCATTTTCATCGTCGCCTTCACCTCGCTCTGTAGTTCTCGTTTTTTGTATACGTTAGGTAAGTACATCTTGGCGCGCAACGCGAGTGCTGCCTACCGGATTCTTTTTCAAGTTTTGGGGTGTTGCCTGCAGTTACTTGCATGTAATCAGATGAGGATTCAACTCGTTTTTTTAAGCTTTTGGCGATGAGTTAGACAATTTGGTGGTTCTATTAATAAAAGTTGGAGATCAATTAAGAAACGTTCTATGTACTTTTTAACCATCGTCAACTGTTTTTCTTTTTCAAATGTAATGCATATCTATATCGATGATGTATATAATAGATATACAATGTGCTGCTCGCAACACCCCAATTATGCCAAGAAGGCGGCGCTGTCGGTGGTACTTATATAAATTATCCCTGGTAGAAAATTGAGGCTCAAGAGCCCATAATATGCCGTATTTTATGCTCTGTGAGCAGATTATGTGACATATTATACCCATATCATGGCAAATATTATGTTTCTAATTTTTAGGGTTATATTTGGACTGAAATATATTTGTGTTGAAAAACAACTAACTATCCCTGGTAGAAATATTCAAATCATATAAATAAAATATAGGTACTGTATTAAGACATCTATAGTTGTGTTTTAAAAGTGGCAACCTAATCCTACACATGTACACTTGGCGGTAAAGTATTCTGTTAGAACGTTTTCAACCGAATGGCAACGTCGCCCAAATTTGACGGTTTTTGACGGTTCTGACGATTTTAGATTTGCAGAGGTTATATGGGCCGGTACCGTCAAAAACCATGCGACGTTGCCATTTGGTTCAAAACGTTCTAACAGAATACCTTACCGCCGAGTGTATGTACACATTCATATAAAAGTGTACAAGCATGCTGTACTGACTGACTTTTTGTTGTACAAGTGCAATTACTGTATAAAAACTATCATTCGTTTGCTCGAATTCACCAATGATGAGGTCTGCTCAGTGATTTTCATAGATATTTGCATCTTATCAGTATGCAAGCCAGTTACTGTCCACATCTAAATCTGTCATGATCATGCTAAATCCAAGATATTGAAGTTCGATATCTGTTCTTTTGCGTAGAGACTTGTTAAATTATTCCAAAACAGACTGCGATGGCGGTTTTTACTTTACTATCTTGATTCGGCTGTTCACCTCAAACTTTATGGCTTTGGCGTCAAAATATACGGCAGGTAGGCCTATACATGAAACTTGAATTCATATCAGCTAGAATGATATCAACTTAATTTATTGTTTCAACATTCCAATGCAAATTTACATGTAAAATTTTAGTCCTCTAGATATGACGGATTATAAATGAGAGGAAAAACAAAATTGTAAAACAAGTAATCACAATCAGTAAGAATTTAATATCTTGGATTTAGCATAATGATGATCATGACAGATTTGGACGTGGACAGTAACTGGCTCACATACTGATGAGATATAAATATCTATGAAAATCACTTATAGCAGACCTCATCATTTTGAACACATGGACACCACTTTTAATAATATTTACACTTAAACAACATTAATTTAGGCAGTACACTATACTTGTATATACTTTTATACATGAGGTATAAAGTTTATGGATTTTTGGTTATAAACCCATTAGTGGAGTCAAGTACTCAACGTCATATGGGCATATTATGTCAACATATTGTGCTAAGAAAATATGGGCACTAGTTAGTCGACCGACCATAGATTTTAGCGTATTTTCTACCAGGGTACACATTGCTGTACATATGTAAGCGCTTGCAAATGTACAGTTTTATAATACGCACTTCAGAACACCGCTTCTATGTGCGATAAATAAGTGCATCTATTTATTATTTATGAACTAAAATATTTTTGAGGTTAGAAAAACTAGAACATTTGGGCCAATCAGCATGGTTTCGACATTCCCTAAAAAGCCATAAGACCGATGTAAAAAAATGCAATAGAAATGGATAGAAGTTTAAAAAGATTGAGGTCTGTTGATTTTAATTGTGATTTTTCATACAAAATTTATTGACTTATATCGATCTTATCGTACTTTATCATGTTCTACTAATGCAAAAAATGATGTTAAAAGTTAGACTCAAAGTCGATAAGAAATCTTATTGATTTCTATCAACTTCTATTGACTATTTTTTAGCAGGGACTCCACATTAGGTCTGAAAAAGATCACTTAAGACCTTAATACACAATATACTATTATACAGTTGGTTTATAAATAAAATAAAAAAATTATATATTATTTATAAATAAAAAAGTGTATACGTTATGTAATATACAATTTAAGCACCTATGATTTTAGTATGAATTTTCTTTAATTTTAATAATTATTTAGTCTTATAAGCTGTATTCATTGAATGGAAAATCGTGATAAAATACTTGAAGGACTTGCTATTTGCTTAGATAGTTATCTTGCGATACCTTTATACTATGTCATCCTGATTATGGAATGTACAATAATTATGTTATAACGTTAATAAAAATCAAAGCCAAAAGACTTTTGAATTTCTTTGATGCAATAAGGCGCATAGATTAATAAAATAATATAGGGTAATGTGGTACTACCGTGTGCATTGCAATTACACATATACACACACACACACACACACACACACAATTAATATGTATAATTGCTGAAAGAGCAACTATATCCCTTCATTTGACTTTCGTTACTTTAAATTTAAAATTTATTTGGATGCCTTCTGTATTTTAAATGTAATGTAGATTAATTTTTACCAAGAGTATATGTGGAAGTAGTGTTGTTATTAGTTATAGCAAATATCAGCAATTTTGTAACTTTATTCAGTGTTTTTCTCTAAATCGTATAATAAATATACATATAAATATATGTACATAGATATATCTATATTTATATTTATGCAGACAAAGCATAAAAAGGTCTGCTATGGCAGCTTTCATGAATGTATGGAACGACGACCGATGCCTTTCCTTATATAATAATTTTTTTTCTAGATTTATCAAGGAAAAAGAAAGTTTTTTAACATATGTATGAACTTTCTCTCTCTCTCTCTCTCTCTCTCTCTCTCTCTCTCTCTCTCTCTCTCTCTCTCTCTCTCTCTCTCTTATTAGACTACATAAACAATATTCATATGACACTGTCACATTTACCTCCTTTGTATGTATTTGACGCATTGGTTGCAAGAAGGCCATATACAATATTTTTATAATTTTTTTTTATCATTTATTCTGATAATTTAGTTTTGCTTGAAAAAATAACAATTCATGTTTGCATAAAGAACTGCTTGTAGCTTTAATTATAATTCAATTCAATGTTTGAAATTATTTTTTAAATTGTACGTTGTTTTGAAATACAAATATATACATTATATGATAATTACTAAAAATGCTTACTGCTTCAAGAACTAAGTATAATGCTAAGATCAGTGCCATTTAAGTAAGTAAACAGCATTCAATAAATTTACGTTTATTTTCAATTGTTATAATACTTTGAAAATTAACATTTGGTTCAATAATTTTACTTTTATTTTCAATTTATATGATACTTTAAAAATTAACATTTGTGATTGTGAATTTTTCAGCTTTTAAAAAATGACAGTAATATGTTAATTCAGCAAAAATTCTTTGTTTTGAATCATTTGACTAATTTGTGCTAAATCAAAACGTTAAACATAATTTGTAATGGATTAAAAATTATATTCGTTTCTTTACTTAATTTTTTAACAGAATATCTTACATACTGTTGTTTTTCGAGGACTGATAGAAAACAAGGCTTTAAGCCATGCTTGCAACGTTGTCGGATACCGACAAAATGTTTCACCACTTTTTACATTTGTATTGAACAGTTTACCCAAACATCTTATAAGTTAATTTCCTCAAACTTGGCCATGCATCCATGATTTTTAATAATTGAAAAAGATGATTTTAGTAGACGTTAGAAAAAAAGCAAAGAATATAAAATCTTTGGATTGATGATTTCGACTTTAATGAACCACTCAAATGAATCACTTTAAAACATGTGTTGCATTACTTCATGGGCAAGATTAGTTCAAAATGAAAAATTCTTTGTGTGATGATCAAGTTGTAACTTACTTAAAAGTTGAAGTAGAGTAAAGTAGTAAATGATGAAGTTTGATTTGATTAGAAACTATATCTATATCTAAAGAAAATAAGATATCAGCTTAGAGGTCTATATCAAGTCCAGCTGAACATTATGCCATAAGCCATATCTATGTATAGCACATAGGCAATTGCCAGAAATTAGATAAATAAAGAATAACATTTTTGGATAAATGGCCAAGTAAACTGCAAAATACAAGTTGATGAGATTGGGAGCAGCTAATGTACAATAAACATCTTCTGCAGTCCTTTCTTCCTGCAGCCAACGCGTCTTGGACTTGGTGTATTAGCATCATTGATCTTATTTATCTAGTCACTCCTCCTTGGATGCTATTCTTGGTATGGGGCTAAAAACATGCGGCCGCTAGCTTGTGTTGCTAGAGGTAGATTTGCGCAGCGTGCGTTTGCCGCGCCTACGCGGATGCGAGTGGTCCTAGCTGCTCGTCGAGGCAATTGGGCTAACAGGGCTGAGAGGACTTCGAGCCGAATCCCTGAGGCAGCCAGTGAGTGTAAGCACAAGCTTGCGACTACCTGCATGATCACGATGTTCACAGAGCCACACTCCCTGCCATGTACCAAGGGCTAGCTTACCATCCGTTATTGGAATGCTTAGTGATGAACCAAGGAAACATGCCTTGACATGTGCTGGCTGCCAGGAACAAACATGTTTGTTTCATTAATTATTTTGCTGTCACATAAATGACATTAGTTCTGGCCAATAGAGATATCAGCATTATGTTACCATGTCATCGGGGCCTTCACAGCTGTGTCTGTATGGCAATCCTTCAGGAACTATTTTATTAAGCATCATTTCCATGTCATCTCTAACATCAGGATCCCAACTCTCATTCAATGCTAAGCTGGCTGAGGTATGAAGAACTGTAATAGAAGCAGTGATAGAAAATGAATAACGAGTTAACGTTAGAAGGAAAGCAAAGTGCAAGACTTACTTTGAATATGACAGAGGCCAACAGAGAACTGACAGAGTTCAGGTATCTGCCTGAGTATCTCTTCGGTAACAAGGTGAACGCCTCTGTGCTGAGGCCTTAAGTTGATTTTCTTTTGAAACCAGGCGTTGCCGATTTGTATACCCTTCTGAGACGATGCCATTGCCTGGAATTAAAAATCCGGCCGTCGCGTGTCGCGTTTTCTCGGCGTCACTGGCAGTCTTATGCAGCAACTGGTTTAGTCTGAAGTGCTGAGAGGAAAAGCGTCAAAAGCAGCGAGTCCTCTAGCTTTCTCGTGCGGCGGCAAGTAGTGATAATGATGATCGGGGCGGTTGCTGCTGCTGCGGCTGCCCCATATCGTCTATTGCCATGTGGAGACAGGTCGTACAGTATTAAAAGCGAGTGTGCGAGAGATTATGAGGCGCCGTAGAGCTGGTTTGCATGCATTGGTATACAAGCATCGTTTACTATACTCCTCTGTTGCTGCTGGTCTGTTGGCTCGAGCGCGCGAAAAGGTTAGGAGAGATAACGATTGACTTGACGTGCACCACTCCTCGCTCCCGCTCGCAACACCTACACTACCTACACACTGCTCTAGCTCAGGGGTTGCGGGAGTTCCGTCTTTCTCTTTCTACCTTCTCCACCCCTTCACTCTCTCTTGCTGTCTTCGTTTCCCCACCTCTCTCTCTCTCTCTCTCTCTCTCTCTCTCTCTTATCCAGTGGCTCTTCGTTGCAGTCGTTGTCGATGCTGCTTACTACCTATGTCCTATATACAACACCTAGCATCTACTCTCTTATACTACCCCCTGGCCCCTCCTCCCATAGCCAATACTATATAGCCACAGCCACCCACCTGCGTCCTGCATCCTGCATAGGCTGCATATACCCATTGCACGGCAGTAGTGGTATAAGTGGTGGCATCTGGATTCTGGTAACGATATCGCACGCCCAAGCCCCACCAGGCGTCTCTGTCTCTGTTGGCGTGTTTCTGTACCGCAATATGTGACGTAATATGTACCGTATATGTCACGTATCTTTACGCGCGAATATTTAATTTTCGGGGAAAGAGAGTATGCGTCGCAACATGTGCTTCCCAGAACAAGCTAAGATTTATAAGAAAAAAGGACCAAGTGGGCAGACTCAGGACTGCAGCGGGCATAAGCAGCAGAATGCGGTCTGTCGCTCCAGACGTGGAAACGAATTACTGTGACCCGCGGTGACGTCGCGCAAAAAAACCGATGTCTTTGAGAGCACAACAGTAATTATTATTGCGGGTTATTCGAACGAACATTGAAATGCTCTCTGCAACCGCGAAATGGTTTAAAATGGCGATTCAATTAGAACGCAGTGTTTTAAGTTAAACAAGTTTTGAGATAATCTCCGAAAACGTATGTATAGCTCGTGTTGCACAACCGATCTCTCAGTCGTCTTGGTCCTCAGTTTTTAGGGCGCAGGCCCGTGGTAGAATGAAAATCCAAAACGGATTATCTGGAATGGCGTTGGCCAATCACATCAGTCGCCTCTGTTAAGTAAAGGTATACGACATCAGCGCCTTCTCTATTCCGATTTTTATATACTAGCTAAATTCAAGCGCGCTTCGCGAGCTTATTTTTAATGCACCCGGTTTGTTTATTGTAATGTCTCTTAAAAGTATTCAAAACGCTAACATATTATATTTCACAATAGAGCGTCGGTGGCTCAGTTGGTTAAGACGCACGCCCTAACTAGCGGATACGCGCTCGCTCAAGGGGTCGTAGGTTCGATTCCCGGTGAATGTACACTCGGAATTTTTCTGAGTTGTATTTCAGCGGGAAACGTACCCTGGACTTCGGCTACTTCGAGGCGGGTTTTTCCCCGGAATTTTCCTTCAGCGTAATTCCGGGTTGTCCCTTGCCTCACAGGTGCAAACCTGGGCGAATGCGAAGCAGTGTTAGGGACTCTTAGAGAGGTCGATAAAAAATAGGTAGGCCAATCCGATGCGCTAGGCAGGGAACGCCGGCTTTACCGGCGGGGAGCTGGCTCCTGAAAGATGGACCTTCTTCGGATCGGTAGATAGACCCGATGTCCTTTAAAGGACAGAGAGTTTTGGCTTAACCAACACGGTGCGAGTATGAAAGATGTCCTCATCGGAAAAATCCTTCAGGGTGGTTAAATCAGGGCAAATATTTGAAAAGAAAAAAGAAATGGATAGGACTCGGGCTGTACTTCCACACAGAGGTGGTGGAAGGCCCCCGCTGACTGGGCCCATGAGGCTGCAGCGGTAATAGAGTGAGAAAAAAATATATTTCACAATTAAATTCACATTTGTATTTGATTGATGTTTTTTCTCAAGAAGATAAGTAGTATTTTCTAAAACAAAAAAACAAAGCAGATTATAACGCAATCTAGTTTTTGAGGTTAGAATATATTAATATGATACAAAGTAAGCTAGAATGATTATAAACGAAATAATCATATTGTTAATTATGGTCGCAAGAAGAATCAACTGAATAATATACCAAAAATCAAGATATTAAACTTGAACCGTATACTAGTACTATGGTTTAGCTAAAACATTTAAAATTTGGGCGCCATTTAACCGGATGTCCAGCCGTAACCAATGAAATCGAGTTTTAAAAGGCTTCACAACATCCGGTCATCTCTTTTTTAATTGAAAAAAATTGTATAGTACTTTTCGTGCCACATAATACATATATAAAACTAGGTTCGTTCATTTATTCGTCCTAAGAACGTGTAATACGTTCGATTTGAGTAACGTGACTGTAAAAATAATTAATTAGAAGAAATTAATTAATAACACTTCCTCTCTGCGTTTTCTCGGGCTTGAGGCCGTCAATAGGCCGCATTAAAAGTGCATGAAACTTTAAAATCTCGCGCAAGAAAATCCGTGCGTTCATTTCTACGTCTGGAGACAGACTGCATTCTGCTGTTATGCCCGTTGCAGTCCTGCGTCTCTCTCCTCCCTCGGTCCCTTTTTTAAACAAAGCTTAGCTTATTCTAGAAAACGCATGTTGCGACGCGTACTCTCTCTCCCCGGAAAAACACTTGGAAAGCAGTTAAATTCCAGAGTCCCGAATCACGTAGCACAAAGCTTCATTCTTTCAGCTTACTCAATGCATTTTCTAAAATCGTATAGCTTCTAAACCGAATATTTCACGTCCAAGCTTATATTTTGAGAATTCATATTTTTAAATTATTATTTTATTTAAATATTCGCGCGTAAAGATACGTAACGTATATTATTACGTTACAAAGAGAGGAAGTCGGGGTGCGTTCCGCAATTGCTTTAGTAGAATTTCAGTAAAACTTACTAAACATTTTTGTCAAATAAGGTTGGTGATATTGTTTGAACACCGCGGGTATTACCAGCAATGCTGCCAGCAAAAATGTTTAGTGTCTTTTACAGAAATTCTACTGAAGGCAATTGCGGAACGCACCCTCGAGTTCATTCGGTTGTGACGTCGCGCAAAAACGATGTCTTTGTGAGTACAATCAATTCGCGGGTTATTCGAATTGAGCATTGAAATGCTCTCTCAATCTATGAATATTTTATAGGTGGTGATTTATAATAAAAGGCACTGAGTTTAAGTTTAAAAGTCTTTAGGATAACTTCCCAAAAACTTATATATATTATCTCAAAGAAACCTAATACAAGCAACTACGAATTACTATATCTCAAAACTAAGATGGATATTCTATCGACTCGCGACTCTGACTGACGCTCTCCGGTGCGTCGATGATGCTGCTGGGCCTCAGTTGCTGGCGTTGAGGGCGTGACCTTGAGTGGAGGGATGAAGCCTTGACGAATCGGAACGACTCCGCGCGGACTTAGAGAACTAAGAGCTCGAGTCAGCGTCGATCAGCTGGGTCTACTTGGTGGTGGAAATTCGGAAAGCGGGCGAGCACACGATGACGCACTCCACGCACACGTGTTGCACACCCGAGCTCTCGGTCGTCTTGGTCCTATGACACATAAAAACTGAGTTACGAGACTCGCACAATAGTAGCGTTTTTACCCTAGCGTATTGAGTGACCAGCGATAACAGAAATGCTTTCACTTTTTATTTGAATCATTTTACAAAATGCATATAACCAGTATGTATGAATAAATATTATCTAGCTTTAATCATAATTTTGAATTTCGCGCGAATGCGTTCAATCACGTGACCACGTGATTTCGGCTTACATCACAAAAAGTATGCCCATGCGCATGTTTACTTTTAACAAGCAATCAGAAGGTTGCCCGCAATGACGTCATTTTTTGCGCGAAATTTTAAATAAAGACTCCAAAAAAGCACCTTTTCAATAAAAAAATTAAAAAAAAAAAAAAAACAAATAAAATAATATAATCAATATGAAATTATGTAAATCAGTCGGAATACTAAAAATTAATTTTGTTGACACATAAAATGATTTAAAATGTTTTTAAAGAATAAATGAATTTATAATGGAAAGTTGGGAGATGATTTTAATAATGTATAAAGTAAATAAAGTTTATTCGCAGTATACGTATAACAAAGTAAGAAATATATATTTTATACTAAATAATAATTTATTTTAAAAAATACAGTGCAAATTACGCAACGTTTAATTTTTTTAAATTTTTAATGTTTTTCCTTGATTTTTCTTCAATTGCATTTTTATTTATTTGTCTTAGTCTTACATAAGTTCTGGTTCAAACTACACTCGAGAACTACTTCAGGAATAAAATCATTAAGTTTATCAGTCAGTTTCAAACGAACCAGTCTTGCAACTTTTCGAAATATAAAAGGTTCGGCTTATAAATCGGTTAGTCCATGAAAAGAATTAAAACACCCTTCGTGTATATTAGTTATTGTTAATAATTCTGCTGATGGCATTAAGAAACCTTCTCTTGATAAAAATGTTACCCAGTCTGGGCAAGGAGTTCCTACTATGAAGGGTCCAGTTTTATTGCCTAAATATGGGTATTTGTATCTAAATCAATGTGCAATGTATCCTGCTACATATTTCAATCCCTCTTCATTGATTTGTTGTCGAATGTATCGAAGACTTTCCAACTCTGTGCACACATCTGTTTGACGTACAAAATTGATTTAAAATTATTTGTTAAATGCAGAATAAGATTTTATTATTATAAAAATAATAAAGTTATAAACTAGTTACAAACATTCAAAAAGAGCGTAAATTAAACCATTGAAGTATACCTTCATTTGGTGTTTGAAGATTTAAATGTAGTCTACATTCTCATCATTCTAAAAGTGATTGTCATCATTATCACAGTACTCATCAGCATAATTATTTAAAAATTTGTTGACATCTTCAAATAACGAATATAACAGTTCATCTTCAACATTATCTCCTAAACTAAGTCTCAGGGGATGCTCTTGATGAAAATCATCAGTAATTTATGTACAAAAAATAAACATTAACATGGATGTCCCTTATATAAAAATCCTCTTCAAGAATCTCGAATCTCGATCTCGAACTCGATCTCGAAAAAAGTGAATGGAGTGAGTCGCAAATGTAAATAAACTAACTGATGGCTGAATTCAAATGCGGTTACAAGATTAGAATGAGCATGCGCTGATGCCTGCGCACGCGAAAAAAATTTACCTCTATTATACAAAGTTTATTTAAATACTAAGGTTCTGCTGGTTGGCGTATTAGGGATGGATAGACTCCTTTGTGCTGGATTCACCGGGCCTAGAAATTCGTGTTTTTTCGCAAGGAATCGAATGCCAGTGGCAAGAACAGGGAGCCTCAATCGGGACGTAAGATATGAAGGATTTTCCGAGTGTCGATATTTTCGAGTTTTCGTAATCAGATAGGGTGGACCCCTTTGTGTACATGCCGTAACCCGACAGGCCTAAAATGTTGTAGGTATTTTTTTTTTTTTCATGCGATCAAATAGTGAGAGTCGTTGGAAAAGGGGGTTTTGGATGCGAGAAAATTTATGTAGAATTTTCTGATTGTTACGGTTTTACCAGTTTCCATAATCAGGCTGTTTAAACCACTTTTCCCGGTTATGATTAGGACGAACACGAACAAGTAAGTTTCATAGTATTATATTCGAATAATCTTTCATAGCACTTTTCCCGATCGAGGTTCCCTGTTCTATAACTACATTTCATTCGATTCATTATAAATAAACACAACTGTTAATATTTCTTTCTGAATGAAGCGCTATATAATTATATACAAAAACTATACAGAAAAAAGAAAATAACATTCCAAATTCGAGACAATGGCGCGCTTGCGCGCCTGATCGAACCCTAGTATGTATAAAAATCATCTTCATCTAAAATTATGAAATCAATGATTTTTTGGAAACCGTAATTGGTTTGACTTTTTCCAAGTCGCCTTTGCTGTTTAAACTAATTATTAAATCATGCACAAATTAATTATATACTAATTAAAAAATATAATAAAAATATATTAGAGAACCACTTTTGCATCTATTAAGTGACTTACGAGTGAATTTGATATATTTGAAACAGAACTTGAATCTTGCAGCGTCAAATCATTAGTTTCTTGCGTGTTTGTATCAAATTCCGTTTGCTCGCTTTCCACTTCCATTTCTGATTCAATACTTATATTAGTAGATTCTGTGATCTCATCATTATTTTTTTCAGTTCCATCAAAGAAAATTCTAGTCATAATCTCATCATCAACTTGAATAAATTTTTCTTCACTTTCTACAGCTTCTGTATTTGTTCCTAAACTAAAAAGGTTTGTCGAATGTTTTCCAAGAATATATAATCGAAATCTACTTTTTAATGTCTAAAGCAGAAGGATGATCGTAAGCAGCTCCCATAGCGCGAAGATAAGAAAACAAATTTTCCAGTACATCCTGATTAAGTCTAAATGTTATAGTAGATACTCAATTTCGAAATTTTAGCGATTATCCGAGTAGAATTTCTCAATATCGCCAGATTCCGGAGAACGGATCTCGCTGGAAACTCGCGACTGGCGACATGCATTTTGTATGCCGTTCCGGCTAGAAACCCGGTAAGGAGTTAAAATGTTAATTTACACTATTTATAATACCCTATTACCACCGAGACTGCAAGTTTTGATGCGTACATGTACAAATAGCTATCACGTATGATGTCTAAGTGTTCGGGGTCGTCGATGACGGGATCTACTATGTGCGTAGAAACCTAACCTGCTTTATGCCGATATCTCCAAAAGGGAGGCTTTTCGTAGAAAACGGACGAAATTTTCGCCCCATACATGGGGTTCGAACATCGAATTTTCATTCAGGTAGTATAGTCAATTTTTTCAATTTTGAGGTTAGGAATCCAATTTTCGTTTTTACGAAACGATGCACCCTTTTCTTTCTCTTAAAAACTCCATAATGCTAGACTATGTTTACAAATGAATCTTCTCACGAAAATCTATGGAGCGCACTTCCTAGAGTCCGTCATCGGCGACCCTGAACACCTAGACATCATCTACAAGCGATTATCCGGCTTCAATACTAAAAACTATGTATCGCACTAGGTAGATGCATACTTGAACCATTTATCCATTTGTAAATCAATCGTCGAAAAATATAACCTCTAATTATAACGGGCCTGCAGTATACATATACATATATACAGTCTTGCCGGGTTTCCGCCGAGAATCAGCCGATATTCTTTCCTTGATTCTCTCGAATGGTTCTCGCTGGTTTCAAGTCTACCGGCTAGAAATTATCGACAATTTTTTACCAGGGTCTGTTCGAAAATAATTGCACAGCAGGTTTCACTTTTTGTCTTTCACTTTGTGTGACTTCCAGATGGGCTTGAGTAAGTTTATGTATCAGATTAAGTTCCGTATCATTGATAAGAAGTAATTTTTCAAAAATACTTTTATCAATTAAACTGTCATCAATAAATAAATCCGCGATCTAAGAAGTGATTACGCAATAATTATATCTGTGGCCGACAGGAAAAATGACATAAGTCCACTTTTCGTGTTTTTGAGAAAAAGCGGTTTCAATGTTCATACTTATATGTAAGATCGGAGCAAACGAGATGGGGCGCGATACGGTACAGGTTAGTTCACACATTCAGTGTACATATCCACGCACAAGTATGATCGGGTTAAACCTTTGCTGCTTCGTGCAATGTCACAAAAGGATCGAGTTATGTCGTTATGTCGGGAGCTCTAGACTTATTCACACTGCGGTTCTCGCCCGCAAAACGCACATTTCACGATTTATTGCGAGTCAATCGGCACACCAGCAATACAACGTTACTCGAATAAGTTCTTAAAACAATTCCACAATTCTACTTCTAGTCTCCAAGTCCATAACTGCAAAACTTAATGACATAAGTCCATTATTGGTTTTTTCCCCCTAATATTTACTGATTATTGGTGGTTTTTCCGAAATAACCTTTAGAATGTCTGGAAACGGGTTGAAAGGCAATGTTTTGTTGCAAATAAACAAAACCAAGTCCCAGAGAAACCACCTCTACATAAAGAAACTCATTTGGAAGTGGACATAATATGTCGTTTTGTCGGAAACAAAATCGGAAAACTGCAGTTATGGACTTATTTCTTGAGTGTATCTTAGCTTTAGGGCAACCTTTTGGCAAACCCCGACATTTTTACATGAAAAGGGACTATTTAAAGATATGAAATCCACATTTATCTCGATTTTCGCGAACATTGGACTTATGTCGTTTTGCCTGTAGGCCACAGATATCAAGTTCCGTACATCAAAGAAGACATGTACGAGCAATGATTCGTCGCATGGATGGCTGAAAAAACAGCTTTCAGAATCAGGATATTGTTATTCCTCTCCATATTTCAAAACATATAGTTTTTGGAAAAACAAAGGTGGGAGGATAACCCAGGTTTTTTAATAATAAAAACAGTTCAAATAGAATTAACTGGCGACGTTTCGTCTCCGGTGAGAGACCTCTTCAAGCCTTTATTAATATAAAAACAAAAATCATACATATAGAAAATTTTGAAAAAATATAGAACATCTTATTGCAAAAAATATATATTTCATAGTCTCACCATAATGAAAAAATTAAATTAAATAAAACATCAAATGAGAGACGTAAATACGTCTCTCTCGTCGTAAGAACAATCAGTCAGTGGCAATAGCATATGTCTAAGCATGTATAGAGTATGCGCGAACGGAACAGCACGAAGATACCCGAGCTCACTTATTCTCACACACGCATACAGCATCAATACGTATACATACAAAAGTACGGCCGCGTACATGAACTTAGATAAATTTGAAAAGGAGAACCGTTATAAAGTAGAAAATTCTTGTTTTTGTAAATATTTGTTTAATTTATTGTATTGTTTACTAATAGTATTAAAATCTTCTTGTTTATTAATATTATTCTTATTGATATTGATATATATACTTTCTGAAATTAATCTTTTAAAATAGTTTGCTTCTTTATCTAAAATTTTAACATTATCAAAATTAAAGTTGTGTGAAAAATCTTTTATATGAGTAGGAATAGGTAATATTTTTTCTAAAGGAGTTTTTTTATGTTCATCTATTCTCCTTTTCAAACTCCTCTTAGTTTGGCCTACATAAGTAGCATTACAATCATTGCACGAAATTTCATATACGACATTCGTCTCACACCATTTGTCAAGTTTATCTTTGCCTAACTTAACAATATTATTTAATTTGTTTGACATAAGAGGAACTATGGAGAAACCATACCTTTTTAAGGAAGATTTACATGAAAAAAATAACTTATCATTAAACGGAATAGAGATAACATTTTTAAAAGTAGAACTCTCATTTCAGAATCATTTAACAGGCAGCCTAAATCGTTAAATGCTTTTCTATTCGAAGGTCATAAATCGCAAACAGTAGCAACAACAATAAACCGACATTCATACAGCTGTTTTATAATATTTAGTAATATTTCAGATGTCATCAATTGATCATAATCGTAATATACAGGTTGCTTCCAAGATTTCATTAATCCTCTAGCCATACCGACTTGACACCGTTCGTGAGGTCCTATTTTTGTTCAAGTTTCCAATCAATTGCAGCGACGTGCGAAAGATATATTTCATCAAAGCTTAAAACTACTCGTTTCTGTGTTGAGTGATAAGAATTTGCTGCAACTTCTATTATTTTTAGTACATTTTTCAAAATACCTGGACTAAAATTCAACTTAGATATCCATCGCCTTAGAGTACTAACAACAGGTAAGGGTAATTTGACGGTATTCCTTAGATATCTATATCCTGTTGAACTGATGGACTTCCATGAAATCGCTGCTGATATGTCTTCGGAATTCCATCGAATCTTTTTGGTAGACTGACAGTTTTCCTTCCAAAACAAATTTATATGCGGTAAAGCATTGTTTTTTAATTTTGTATTATTATCAGTATATTCCATTAACTGTTGTTGAAGCGATATTTCATAATCAGCGTCTTCAAAGTGATCAGAGCAGGCTCGTGCTATTTGCACAATTGCTTCTTCCTATTGGGAGTTTAAAATAAGGTTTCGCGGGCTCATGGGTATCAAAGATGGCGTCGCCCTACCTACACGTTACATATGAAGTGTATGGAGTAGGTTAGAAAAATGTTGAACTAAGACGTTTAAGCGCGAGAAAAATGGTATCAGAGCTCTATAGATATTGTAGGCAATCACGCTAATGCCGTAGATGATTTTCTGTGCTGTGAAAAAATGCTATAGGTGTGTTTTGTACAATTTAGAGTTCTCCCGTCACGGTATAATGTGTGTAGTATGTCTATATATACCGTATATACAGATATACTACACGTGTTTGCAGCACGATTTACACATACTGAATAAAAGGAAGCCAATGTTTTGGACGATATGTAATGTTTCATGAGTAAAACAATTAATGCGGATGATAAAAAGCCCTCAGACACCTTCATTTTTAACTAAATTGATAAAAAGTGACACATCCCATGTTATTAAAAGAATTGAACAATCAAACGAACTTACCGTGAAGTTCGATTGTAATTATATTCCAGCATCTAGTTCGAAGATATTACCATGTAGTTCCACTTCGCCCCGCGAGATGTCACAACCTTTAGCGGACGCGAAAAATGGGGGGAGGTAGCTCTTGCTGCCGCCTCCCGCCATCATCCTTCTTCATATTCTTCAGAGGTGATAATCATTATAATTATAGGGTTGGGGTGTGAGAGAAACGAATACTTATATTCGTAGTATAAGGGTGGGTTTGGTAATATCTTCGAACTAGATGGAATATAATTACAATCGAACTTCACGGTAAGTTCGTTTGATTGTTCAATTATATACCATCTAGTTCTCAATATTACCATGTAATTGTTTAGAGAAAACATAATTTTTTTTATAACTTTAATCTACAGTACAAAAAATGATAACTTTTATCATGATCATAGGCGCTTTATAATAGCGATATACTCATATTTAGTGATTTGAATGAAATCTTTACATTTATTTCTGCTTATGATTAGCTTTAATGACTGCTATTGCAACGCCATGAGAATTTAAAGGCAATATTGGCCTGTTATAGAACTTAGCAAACGTTTCCGATCTAGGTGTCCAACCAGCTGTGCGTTTGATAGTATCTAAGTCGATACCCGAGGCGGACGTGGCCGCATGCCTTGTAGAGTGGGCAGTAAAAATATTGAGATCAATTCCGCGATCAACCCGAGCGTCTTCTTAACCCATCTACTAATAGTCTGTGCCCCTATGTCCTTATGTGGACGTTTTGTAGCAATTAATAGCATTGAGCTATCTATTCTCAAGTCCTTAGATTTATCTATATAAGTCTTTAGTGCCGTGGCAACGCAATTCTTTGGAATTTCTTTACAGTAAGGGATTGATAGCAAAGGTTGACTACGTCCTGGCGCTGACGTTTTGATTCGATCGGTGATGTGGATGAGGATCCCATCAGCCGTGAATCTGATATTGTCTAACCTGATGCTAGCAATTGTCTGAGCTCTATGAGCTGTACATAAAATTAATAACATGACTATCTTATAAGTAAGATTAGTAAAAGATAGTGATTCTAATGAGTACAGAGTTTCAAGATACTGAAGTACTACAGCGACATCCCAGGTGAAGGCGTACTTGGGCTTTTGAGGGCGTAATTTTGAAACACCCTTCATAAATCTGGATACCGAGTCATCTTCGCCGATCTTCTTATTGGAAACCAGCGAGATCGCGCTCCTAGCCGAATTTAAGGTACCGTAGTTTGCGCCTTCATTAAATTTCTCAGTTAAAAACTCCAGAACGTGTGAGACCTCGGGATTGTAGCCATCATACTTCTTAGTATTACAGAATTCGAACCACGGTCGCAGTACCGAGTTATATTGAGAAATAGTTGATTTCTCTAGGGATGCGGTCATGATGTTTGCTGCTTCTAATGGTATGATTTTCGACATGAAGGCTGTCCTGATATCATTGCTGCGATCAGGGACAGAGACGCTGCCCTTGGGTGCGTTATTTTCCTACAAGGAGATAAAAGCAGGTTTATATTAGGGTCTAAGATTAATTGTTTTATGACTAGTGATCTAAACAGTGGGTACCAAGGTTGGCTAGACCAGTCCGGAACCACGATAATACCCGTAGCCTGTTCTCTTATTATCTTTGATAATGATCTCGCTATCATAGCAAATGGGGGGAAAGCGTAGAAAAAATATGGAGACCAGTCTGCCGTAAAGGCATCGACGTCGATAGCCTGAGCATCAGGGAACCGTGAAAAATATCTCTTACATTTGGTGTTATAACAGTTGGCAAAAAGATCCACGTTGGGCTCTCCTAATTCTTCTACTATATAGCTAAAAGCTTCACTGCACAGTACCCATTCCGTGTCTAGATTGTTAACGCGGGAGAGCGCATCAGCTTCGAAATTGTCCTTAGAGGATATGTATGAAGCAAAAAGAAAAATATTCCTTTCTTCCGCCCACTGCCAAATTTTTCTGGCCAGTTGCTTATATTTTGAATGACGAACTCCACCCATCTTATTAATATAAGAAATGGCCGTGATGTTGTCAACACGCAGAAGAATTTGTGCATCGTTAGGAATATTAGGTAGTTTATTGATGGTGAGCAATATCGTGAGTAATTCTTTGAAATTAATATGTGATTGACTCTGATCTGCAGACCAGAATCCTCGAATACTATTGACTTCATTAGTTGCTCCCCAACCTGAGTTGGAAGCATCGGTATAGATCGTCATGTCAGATCTAGTTGATCTGATATATCCTACTCCGTGTTCTAGGTTCCTAAGCCACCATGCTATATCCCTTCGAATGAATTTAGGAATGCTAATTATAGCTGAATAATTGAAGCTATTTACTATGACAGAGACAGTCTTGAAGTATTCTAAATGTTTGGTATATAGCCAGCCGTAATTTATGGCTGCACAGGAGGACATCAATTTACCGATTATTTTAGCAAGCTCTAGAATAGAACGATATGATTTTTCTTGAAATTGTTCTAAAAGGTGTAATAAGCTATCTCTCTTCTCTTTTGGGAGTTCTATAGTGAATTCTATTGAATTTATTACAAACCCTAAAAATTTGCATTGCTGGGATGGAATGAGACTACATTTGTTCTTATTAATTACTAATCCAAGGGAGGTAATTAATTCACGCGCGGAATCTGCGTAGGAAGCGCATGTCTCCTTATCATCTGCAATGAAAATCATATCATCTAAATAGATAACCATCAAGATGCCTCTTGATCTTAGAGCTTGAATTGGGGGTTTGATGATTTTTGTGAATACATAAGGAGCTGTACAGATCCCAAATGGTAAGCATGTAAATTGATATGTAATACCATTAAAATGAAAACGTAAATACTTCCTACTAGCCTTGTGTATTTTTATCATAAAGAAGGCGTCTTGAAGATCAATTGTGCACATAAAACTATTCTAACTAGAAGAAAGGAATTGACCATGACAAGGTTTACAAACTTCGATAACACCTTTATGACATAGGTTTTCGATTGCGATACTATATCTAGCGTGGTCGGTTGCTGCTATATTAGGACCTGCATATGCATTTTGCCTAGGCTTTACGATAAATGGAATTTTATAGCCTCTAATGGTATCCAGAACGAATTCGTTCGTTGTAATAACCGACCATCTCTCTATAAATAGGCTTAGCCTGCCTGCTATTCTTACTTTTATTTCTTCTGGGATGAGCTCTCGTGGCTCTTCTTCGGGTTGAAGTACTGTTATTTGCTCTGGTACTGTTGCTTGTTCTGGTACTGTTGCTTGCCTTGGCCCTTGAACTGGTTCTGGCCTTGCTGCTGCGAGAGGGGCTTTCTCTGCTGCTGGCCTTTCCGGAAAAAAGGCTTCTTAGGAGTTGTGGTCTCCTTAGGCTTTTGGATATCTTGTACCATCTTAGACAAGGCCTTGGATTCTTTGATACGATCGGCCAGCTTATTGCCAAAGAGCGTGTCATCAATGTCTGCGTTTTTGATGAGTTCAGCTACCTGAGGGGTCAGGTTAGGTATGAATATGTTGGCTCTCCGGGATACAGAGACAGGGTGATGTATCTTGATGGCCAGCTTGGCAACATCGTTGATCAGTTTAACGACAGTCAACTTGTCGCATTCCTCATCATTCATCATGATTGAGAGAGCGGATTCTGCTGCCACAAGCTGTGTTCCAGAAAGCTTCTGCAACTCGGCCATGTAAATATAGATTCAAGAATAAGCAAGAGAATCTGTGGCAATATGATAGCAAGCATACCATTAAAATGCTCTAAAAATGCGATATTGTTATTATGGTAATAATAACACGGAGCATGTACCTGTGGTAAGCGTCCAACAGCGAAGCCTTTGCTTCCTTGTTTAATCCACTGTTGATCATCTTAGTCCAGATATAAACCAGCTGTGGATCACCGACTGCATCGCTCCCGTCGTCGATAGCCTCCTGTAAACCCACCATTTCTGCCACTTCGATGTCGACATACTTTTGCGGCTTTGGCTTCGGAGAACTATCCTTCGAATCCATTCCATCTGTAATGGAAAGATTGTTTACTGCACAGTAAATTTATGTCCCTCATGCGAGGGATTCGTGCAACTATGATGATAGTTGCGCGATGAATTATAGCTATTGCTAAAATTCTCATTTTTAGCGTAAATCGTACCGATTATGCTTAAAAATGGATTGACGATAAAAATTTTCCGTAGAGGAATTAATATTTTTATGTCATATCTACACATAATGTAGATTATGTGAGACTAATCTCTTATTTGTGAGAGATAAAACTAACCGGCATCCCAAGATGGCGGTCTCGCACGTGTCGGCTCATGTTCGAAAACAGCGAGCCGCTACCTGGAAGTGCGAATGAGAGGGGGCGCGGGCGGGGGCCGGGGGGAAACAAGGAAAGGAACAAGAAGGTATGGCTTTGTCTCAAAGCCCGTATTCATACCTTTATTGTCCTCGTCCTTGTTCTCCTTGTCGTGTGAGGATGTTGAGTCCTCCGAGTCTTCGTCGTCCGACGTATGTGGACTTCCTGAGAAGAGTGGTGGCAGTTGCTCCATCTCCTTCTGCATCTTAGCAAATTTAGCCTGGAATTCCAGCCACTTCTCGTAATCTCCAGACGTCTCTTCGGCATGGTGAATTGGCTTGTATAAGGAAAAAAAGTATTGAAACACAAACCGGCGACGTCTCGCTGCAGGTCTTGACGCTCGCGCACAACAAAGCGATATGAAGAAGGATGGNATCACCTCTGAAGAATATGAAGAAGGATGATGGCGGGAGGCGGCAGCAAGAGCTACCTCCCCCCATTTTTCGCGTCCGCTAAAGGTTGTGACATCTCGCGGGGCGAAGTGGAACTACATGGTAATATTGAGAACTAGATGGTATATAATGCACAGTGTAGGTAGGACGACGCCATGTTTTTCACTTCCCTCAGCAGCCGCTAGTGTCGCAGGCTTATTTTAAACTCCCAATAAGAGGAAGCTTTGTAATAGTAAAATTTTCAGGTTCGCTAAAACATGTTTTGAGATCTTTGAAGTTCAAATTACGTGTTTTTAGAAAACGTCCATATGGGTGGGTGTGTGTGTGTGTGTGTGTGTGTGTGTGTGTGTGTGTGTGTGTGTGTGTGTGTGTGTGTGTGTGTGGATTTGTGTGTGTGTGTGTGGGTGTGTGTATGGATGTGTGTGTATGTATACCGTAATATTTCTGGAACTTTTCCGTCAATATCAATTAAATTTGACATGCATATCTATTTTTGCATTCTGAATTCGGGAAAAACAGGTATTTTTTATTTTTTTAATTACTTTTTGTTTTATGGCAATTTTTGCGTTTTTTTCAATCATCCCATTGTTACAAACAATTCAGCTAAAATGGATTTGATTATATTAATAAAACTACCTTATACTTTTCCCCGTTTGGTCCACGGGATCGACCGCTCCGTTCGGCAAATAAAATGAAAAAGGTGATTTTTGTTTTTAATTTATATCGCTCAAACTAAACATTATAACCTCACGAAAAAAATCACGTTGACGGGTCTCGTGTCAAACTTATTCCATAAAAATTCCATCCAAATAAATCGAAAACTAAAAAAATGAGTTTTTTTGTGCCTTGATTACGGACGTAAAAAGACCTTATTGCACTTGAGATTTTGGGAAAAAGTAGGTATTTTATATGTTTTGGCTAAGCTCATTGCGCATCTTCCAAACCCCTATGATTCTTAAGATATCAAGGTTTGAATTTAAAAAAAATGTTTTTTGAATCCTTATATCCCTAAAACAATGTAATCAGATGCTTCAAAATTTTATTTGGTAATTCACCTTGTCACTCTTCTTCGAGTAGGTATAATTTTTCGGAACGCAGTCTGCTGTGCAAAGTAAATTTTTGCAATGTACGGATATAAAACTAATTATTTCTTAGAAAATGTTTGATATAATCACAATTACTGGTGTGCACTAGTACACACATTTTGTAATATTCTAACGTTTGATAGTAATGTTTGAGGTTAGAATGATCGTCTGTTCCGAAAAATTATACTCCATGGGAAACGGGGTATCGGGACGCCCGGTAGAAGTGATAACTTAAATTAATGCTAATAAGGAAGTATTCTGTGTTGAACTTGTTGAACGTTGGAAAATCGAGTACACTGAGAGAAATTTGATAGTAGAAATTACTTTTTGGGATAGTATTTTTACAATTTTCAAATTGACACCCTCGTTAAAAAAAAGGATTGGAACGGATTGAAGTGGATTGTAACGGATTACAACGTTTCCCTAGTTCCGTTCCAAACCATTACAGTAAATCAAAATGTAGTGTTGAATCAGTTTCAATACGTTGTAATCCATATCAATTTATGAAAGTTAGGTGTAAAATCCGTTCAAATCCATAACATAAACAAATTAATTTAATGCAAATTGATATTTATAGGCATGAACTAACGTAGATGTATCTTAATTAATACATACTAAAGCATTTAATAAAGAATTTTAGAATAAAGGTTACCAATCCGGATCGATCCGATTTAAAATCACTTAATTTACAAAAAATGGCTTTTTTATAGCTTTAATGTAAAAATGAGTGAGAATTTGATGAATTTAATGCACATAAACATCAGTTTTTCATCCAATTTTATTTTTTAAATTTTACTTCAATCCGATCTAATCCATTACAAAACATCNAGAATAAAGGTTACCAATCCGTATCGATCCGATTTAAAATTACTTAATTTACAAAAAATAGCTTTTTTATAGCTTTAATGTAAAAATGAGTGAGAATTTGATGAATTTAATGCACATAAACATCAGTTTTTCATCCAATTTTATTTTTTTAATTTTACTTCAATCCGATCTAATCCATTACGAACATCAATGGGTAATCTGATTTATGCAAATCCATTTCAAGTTTATGTTTGATTTTTAATTTCTATTTACATTGATGTATTAATGTATGGAAAAATAAGTTAATTTTATAAATATTGGTAAATTAAAATAGATTGAAACGTATTGAATAAATTTTGATACATGTACACGGATTGTAACGGATTATAACGTTCTAATTATTGTAATAATCCATTTCAAACCATAACATTAAATAAAATTTATTCAATACGTTTCCATCCGTATTCATCCTTTTCGATACAGTGCGCGTAAAAGCGATTTTATGCAATCTCTTCGCGTGATAATGATCGTATTTCATGTCCCATGTATCGCACAAAAAATGCGCTTTTAATTTTTGATTCTATACTCGTGGTTTTCACCCTCGCTTCTCTTTTAGGCAACAAACCTCACACTTAATTATACACACAGCATCAACTTTTGCATACCTGTATCGAAAGTAATATTCTAAAATCTATCAAATAGATGTTTTGACGTACTTGTATGAAACTGATTGAAATGGATGTTATATTTTCGATCCGTTTCAAAATTCCGTTTTTTGTACATGACTTCCAATAAGGATGCTAACAAACCAGAAGCTGAGATTACTGCGGATTCTGACAAAACTGATGAGTCAGAAAGTTTGTTCTCTCGTAAGAATTCCAAACCCTTAAAACGAAAACCAAAAAGGGTTTTGCCAGCTTACAACTCTGAAGATAGTGACAGCACTCTATCAGACAATCTAATTTGTCCAAAAAAAAGGTGTCGCATTTAAAGCCTGACAATGAACCAAACCAAAGTAGCTCAACGAATAAGTCTAAGATTAGTAATAAGTATAAAAGTATACTTGATCAATTAGCATCTGATACTAGCATTGATGAACCTACTATTGTCAAGAAATCAGATGCTGATACAAGCGACAGTCAATTATCTGAGATAGTAGATCCTGAAGTATTAAAAGGTAAAGAAAATTTGTACTATATCTTTTACTTTAGTTCACGAGACAGTATTGGTAATTTCTAATAATTTATTTTAGGGTTATTTGTTGATATTAACGCCGAAGAGATCAGTTCAGCACATTCCTTATCACAAAGTACATCATAAGATCCTCTATTACTTTAAATCAGCACGTATTTTAAATATTGTATGTTTTTTCATAATTATTATTCTTTAAAGTATTTATAACTTTTGTGCTCTTCGAAAATTAAAGCTAAAAGTAAAAAGTCACAAGATTTCTCATTGTTTTATTTTGTCGCATTTTATTTAACCCCTATATAAACTTGAAACTCTAAAAATAATAGATAGTCATACATCCCATCATACATTCGCCATTTCAATATGGTGCCTTTAAATTTCAAATCTGCTTCAATTCTTTTTTTTAATTATGCGGGTTTTTCAAATATCAATTGAAAAATAATATTTTCTGCTATACAATATCAAAGATAAAACATTTATATTTTGCTTATAACAAACAAACAAAAATAACAAAGTTAACATAGTTAACTATGACGTGGTATATCATATAATTTGTTTTTTGTTGTTCTGAGCAAAATAATGTTTTTTGTCTGGTAGAGTAGTAGCGCAAAATTTTAATTTTCAATTGACATTTGAAAAGCCTGCATAATTTTAAAATAAATTGATTGAACGTATTTGAAACTTAAAGGCACTGATTGAAATGTATTTGAACTGATCGAAACTAAAGTTATCGTATTAAAATAGATTCGGATTGAAATAGATTCAGATTAAAATAAAATCGGATTGAAATGGATTCAGATTAAAATAAAATCGGATTGAAACGAATTCGAAAGCATTGCATGATTATTGAACAAACTAATTGAAACGGATTTGAAACATTAAGAATTTTAAAAATGCACAGGATTGAAACGGATTCAAACTTTTTAAAATGATTGTAACGGATTTGAAAGTTTGGAAAAATTTGTCATCACTCTCGGATTGAAAGGGATCTCACTGGATTCAAAAAACGGATTGAAACGTATCTGTCCATTTTTTTCTGAGGTTCAATCCGTTCCAATCTTTTTTTTAACGAGGGCAGCTCCAAAAGACAACTTTTTTGTCAAGTACGGAGGATATTTTCCCGTGATGTAGTCTACGGTGACCGGGCAGCAGTTGAAGTAGACTGTTGCCCGGTCCTCGTAGACTCCATTACGGGCAAATATACTGTCTGGAGATACAAATCCAATATTTAGAATATGTGTATGGACATAAGATATAGTATAATAACATTGAGCCATTGACAGCTCCAAAAGACAACTTTTTTGTCAAGTATGGAGGATACTTTCCCGTGATGTACTCTACGGGGACCAGGCGATTCTGAATCGATGAATGGAATCGTCACAAGTAAATATTTTTTTTTATTTTTATAAGAATAACCCTATAGAGCACCGATTCTTTGTTGACGTGTGTTCAAACGCCGCGCGTCGTCTCTCCGGCGCGAGATTGGAGAGCGGCTACCATGTCGACTTCGCATAGCCCCTTTTTCTACAGCCACGTGAGCAATTTACTACTCCATTAGTTGTCTTTGCACTCATTGGAACGGGTAATACATCGCTTCTTATGCAACATTTTACGCCTATTTTTCTGTAGGTGCCACCTATTTTTCTGTACGTTGAGCTGTCTCCAAGATATTCGCGAAAATAACTTTCGCACGCTATTTTTGCATAAAACCCCTTCTTTTAGGAAGTAGAAAATTGTAGAATCAGCTTTTTTGACCTCGATTCACCTAATAACCAAAATGCAGTCATTTCCACCGCAGGTCGATTTCGGGCCTAATTTTACTGGACTATCTGGCGAAGCGAGCTCGACGACTGCGCATACATTGTGCGCGTCGATTCGGCGACCGGCTGCCGCGGCAGCGACACGTACGTTCACGTAGCCGCCTGCCGTATGTGTTTTGACGTTTTAAAGCGGCCTCACGGCGTTTGCTCACCGCGATATCTTGCTTGGTCCAAGTTTTTGGCGATATTAGAAGTATATACGCAGTGTAGAAGGGCATAGACTGGGCGACGCGATGCAGCAGTGTTAGTTTCAAAACCAAAAGTGCAGTTGCTATGGTGCCTGTATCCTGTATACGTGCTATCAAGCAGCCTCCGCTTACTGTGATCTTGCTCGCGAATCGGCTACTCGCAGTTCTTTGTTAATTATACGTGCAGTGTACAAAAAAAAAAAAAATGAAAAAGTGGTGCACCTAAAAGTCAGCGGTGATGTGATAAGTGAGTGTCAGTCCGTCTATTAGTGCTGCAGTATGGCAAGATGGGTAGCTCAGCATGAAACTGGAGTTTTGAGGTTATCTCTCTTGTTTCCGTGACTATATACTTTTGTTGCTGCTCCTGCTGTGCTGATACATTCTTCTTGCTAGATGCTGTCTGGATGAAGATTCTTCATAGTACAAGCTCCACAACAGTATTTCTGTATTATTTGATATATTATTTTTACAAGATTATTATTCTGTTATGAAGACCGGCGATGGCTCCGTGGTAAACCACCTGCCTCCCGGTCAAGGGGTCGTGGGTTCGAGCCCCCATCAGGGCGATCAGTTTTTTCAGATCCGATGGAAATCTTACTCACGACACCGGGTTTGAGAAAGGCGTAGGTGTGATGAGCCTACCCTGGAAACTTTCGAACGCTAAAATTCATCTAGAAACACAACACGATACGTTGTGAGGCCATGAACTTTCGAGTTCGAAAAAGCCACCCATTTTTTTTTTATTTTTTTTTTTTTATTATTCTGTTATGTGAAGTGAATTCAGTGACTATGTGATTGATTGATTGTGTAATTTGTTTTTAGAGTTGAATCTTCTGAAGTATTCTACTGGTAGCTATGTGGCACTTCTGTCACAGGACAGATATGGTTTATTGCTGACAATTCAACCATGTGGATACAACCCTGGAGCTAATTCGCATTGTCTGGGCAGTATAGGCTGGCGTTTATGGCTACTTTGAACACCTTTAGGCGACTCTGGAGGTGGATTCACTCTCTTTGTCGATGCTGGTTAGTATCTGTGAGTACTTCAACAATTTTTATACAACCCTGGAGCTGGATTTATATTATCTAATCATACTGCTTGGTCTTTCTAGCTGATTCCACCCTGGAACTGATTCATAGTGTCTGGGCGGTGTAGGTAGGCGTTGCTGGCTACTTTCAATACCTCAAGATGACTCCGATGCTAGATCCAAACTTTCTGGTGGTGCTGGTTGGCATCTTGGGTACTTGGAACCACCTCAAGGTTATATTGGAACTCTATTAATTATGTCTGGGAGTATAAGTTTTAATTTAAAACGCTATTTTGCAACGCAATTTTGCATTACTACTGCAGATATCATGGTCTGCTGGATATGGGAAGCAGTAGGATCTGGGGCACAGGTCATATGCCTGATCATGGATGATCATTGGACTTACGTTAGTGTATAGCTTTCAGGCACAATATATTCTATATACTCTATAAAATTTTATGTGTTTGATATAATTTATGTTTTTGCAGATGCAGTGCTTATAAGATGCTGGTAATACGTATCTATAACTATGCATTCACTGTATAAAAGCTGGTTTTTATTAAATTTCACATACAGTTTTTTCTAGTTTTAATTTAATTTAATTTTTATTTTAGGGGAAAAAAAAATAAGATGCAGCAAGGACTCAAGAGGATTTTCAAAAGGATAAACATAATTACTTGAAAATAATAAGTAAAGCCTTACATTCCATTTTGAAATAGGGTTAAACTTAAGAAATAATTTTTTAGATTAATTAATTTTTTAGAGTATTAGTATAGTTTAGAGGGATGTAGTAGGCATCTCAGAGCCTTTCTTTAATCTGAGTTACTTTCATCATTATTGAGTTTCGGTTTTTCTAGTTCAGTACAATATACTCAACTTTTAGAAGTAGATTGTACTGATTAAGTTTAGAAAATATTCACAATGTAAAATTGTTTTTGGGCTATGTCTTAGATTGAAGCATCCAAAAAATATGTTTACCACGATAAAAAGTTGTATTTTAAAATTGTCTACAAATTTTACATTTAATTTTTTTCTATAAATGAATAGCCGAAAGGTTTAATGATGAATAGCTGATTGTTGTATATTTAAAATCGATTTTGGGCTGTTAGCTCGAGTTAAAAAGATTTTCAAGAATAGATGTCAATAGAGAAAAGTTGTATTTTTTCAAAATCTACAACTTATTTCTAGCTTTTTTTTGTTAAATGCTTAGAAATCGAGTTATAGCTAAAAACCCGTTTTTAGCGATTTTTAAATATGCCCGCATTCAGCGAATATGTAAGGGATCCAGCCCAAAATAGGACTGTCAGCTTACCATAGTGAGGGAAGATCTCAAAAAAATGTGTGTCTTAACGCTAGACATTAGGCTGAGATAATCGTATCACACCAAATATTTTTTTGTGAACAACGTAAAAATCGAGCGAATCAGGCCCTCATTTCAAAACGACTTACAGAATCTTAATTAAAAAAAAAAAATACATTTTTGAATTATGCGAGAGAAGTGCTCTCTTAAAGTTTCAGCCTAATCGGTCGAAAATTTCGTGAGCTATCGCATGTCACGGTTTTTTCGCGACCGAAATTGTAAGGCACTTCCGTACAGCGGTCGTGCCTAAAAGGGAAAAAATGTAATGAATAAAAAGCTGTATAAGTTTTACTTACGTAAGACTTAAAAATGCTCAACGAAAAAAAAATGTAAATAAGCTAAATTCATGCAATGAAATTAAAAAAATTGCAGTATGACAATACGTCAGAAATACTTCATTGCAAGACAAATTTCTTAAACTTTCTATTAATTACTATATTTGTTGTAGTGCATGCTTACTTTTTCTATATAAATAAATCATTACTAGTTGTAATGCCAAAAAATATTACCTGGACCCTCCAGTGGAAATGAGAAATATGCCAATCTGTAAACTGTCCACTAAAACTGTGCCAAACCATACAAATTTCGGACATTTGACCCACTTATAGCTCAGTTTTAGACAGTTTTGCCATAGCTGTGGCACAGTTTTGGCACAGTTTGGCATGAACAGTTTTACTAAAATTTTCTACTCAATTTTCTTGAATCATGGCACAGTTTCGGACAATATTGGCAGAGTGTCGCACGAAATTGGCCAAGTTTGCCATGACATTGGCACAATCTGGCACAGTTTAGCATGAGTTTTGCACAGTTAAGCATGAGTTCGGCACAGTTTAACACAGTTTTGCATAGATATAAAATTATTGGAAAATAAAAATGTTTAATCTCATAACTAGTTTTGGTGTTATCATCCGGATAGTAACACCTAATTAGGCGCTCATTATTTAAATTATATGAATTTTAATAATTTTAAACCATGCGATGAAATTTGTACACAAATTTATTTATTTTCAGTATGGCAAACTCCTAATATTGGGCCAAACTGTGCCATAAATGTATCAAATTTCCGAAATGTGTATGGTTTGTCATAGTTCACAGTTTGCACGGTACAGTTTTTGCACGGTATGGGCATAGTTTGGCATAACACTTTTTTCCATTGGGGCTAACAAAAAATCCGTTTCAATAATTTTTTTTTAACTAAAGATACCTTATAATCTGTTTTTGCTTGCATTAAAACAGATTTTTTTTAAAAAAAAAAAATGTTATTCCTGACATTTTAGCTTTCTTGCATGGCTTTATTGCATGGTTATAATATGTATATATATATGTGTGTGTGTGTGTGTGTGTGTGTGTGTATGTGTGTGTGTGTAATATATATACACGCATACTAAGTTGGCTTCTCATAAAGTGCATGCTACGTTATTGTAAACTAAAATTTATAAAATAATTCATAAATAAAAAAAAATGTAATAAATAAAAAGTTGTATAAGTTTCACATTTGTGAGTCTTAAAAATGCTAAAAAAATGTGAATAAGCAAAATGAATGCAATGAAATTAAAAAAATTACAGTATGACAATACGACAAAAATACTTCATTGCAAGACAAATTTCTTAAACTTTTTATCAATTACTATATTTCTTGTAGTGTATGCTTACTTTTTCTATATAAATTAATTATTATTAGTTGTAATGACAAAAAATATTACATTGACTATCAAGAAATGTACACAAATTATAAAAAAAATTTAAAAAAAAAATAAAAAAATTACTTCGAATGTAATATAATTTTAATTTCCAAAAATTAAGTTTAAATTATGGAAATCGCTTTTCATAAATATGTAGAGATAATTAAATAAATCCGATAAAGCCTTTGATAGATTGAAAGCTTTATCATCTTTATATTTTTTGTAGTCTTTGTATCATACTATAATTTAATAAGTTTCCTAACAGTTATATGTGTGTGTGTGTTGAATATTTGATGAAAAAAATAAAATAAAAAATTTTAAATGACTAAAAAAAGAAAATATAGTATCAATGCGGTAGTGCAGTTGTAGACGCCTTGATACCATCACAACAAAGTTAAAAATCAAATAAAAATAGAAATAATTTTTTCTATTTATTCAAAAATGTTGCTAAATTTATCAACAATATTATGTTTATTCATAAACAAAATTTAAAATTAAAAATAAAAGGTGTTTCAGAAAAATTAAAAAATATTATAAAAAAATATCCTATTCGACAAAAAAATTATTTAATAAATAACTAAAAAAAACAATCATGACCGTTGCAACAAAAAAACTATGCGATCGTCCGAATACTGGAAAAGCACGGTGTTGATTGTGTTACATTCTTTCGCTTACTTGAATTCGGGCGCCATCTATCGGCTGATTTTGGTTATGATAGATGGCGCCATCATCCAATGTACATATCACGTGACATAAGCAGTAGCTCCCATAACTCGCGATTTCTGGCTACGACATCCCCTTAACGGCTACAAAATATCCGGTCATCACTTTTTTAAGAGAGAAGGATTAGCCGAGTAGCTATATAATAATGTGAATCCAAACTGAAAATTATGCTGTCGACTAGCAATAAAAATATTATGAGGCTCGTCGGTTTTTTAATGATCAAAAGTATGAGATAAAAATAAAAGTTTTCATCTCTAAAAATTATTTCTCTAAGAATTTCATGTGTATGTAATTGATCTTTAGTTTTAATTGTTTATTAGGACCACTAGAGGATACTCATTAAAAATGCGGTAATATGTATTCGAGGTGTTACGCGAGCCCTATACGCTCCATGTTAAAGGATACTTATTTTAGTTCTAATACTGACCACCCCATTTAATTTTACATGTATTTTGTGGCGCCACCCATCGCATACCATCCCGAAAAAGAGAGTATATATCTATAGGTATTACAGTGCTCGGAGAGAGAGGGGGTCCTAAAAGAGTATAGCTTATACATGTACACTTATTCCTGCGCCCAGAGAGGGGGTATAGGTCTACTCATCTCTGGTATAGGGTCTGAAGTGAGTAAAAATCTATATTTAGCTTTGCGCGCGGAGAGGGAGGCCTGCCGAGTCCTATATACCTAATATATACTGTACACTGCTATATACCTATAGATATTACTGTAACGCATTCTAAAAGTGTAACACATTCCAGAAACTACAAACATTGCAGGTTCACCGTCCCATAAGAAGTTATCACTTCAAAAAAATCAGAACGGAGTAGGCGCTGATGTCGTATACGTTTAATTAACAGAGTCAACTGTGATTGGCCAACGCCATTTCGGATAATTGTTTTAAGCTCCGCGCGAGCTATTCGAGCGCGTACCGTTTATAAAACCCTCTCGAGTTCTCGAAAACTCAAGAGGTTTTCTATTTTACGAGTCTTTAATATTTAACGCATTGAGTGACCAACAACAACAGAAATGCTTTTTACTTTCTGTTTAAATAATTCTAAAAGATGCATGCACAAACATGTATGAACAAAATATTATCTACTTTAATCATAATTTCAAATTTAGCGCAGATTTTTGAAGTGATAACTTCTTATGGAACGGTGAACCTACAATGTTTGTAAGTTATGGAATGCGTTACGCGATATATATAGGTATACTGGTAAGGGTAAGGGCTTTTAGGCCTCGACTTGACAGGTCCCCCTCTCTGCACGCAAAGCTAAATACCGTAACCGCGCCAGGACAGCGAACGTAGTCCCTTTTTTTGAGTAGTTTTCTAAGGTCGTAAATCGAGAAAAGGACCCCAAACCTACTTAAAAAAACGTACTTATGTTCGCTGTCCTCGCGCGGTTACGGTATAGAATTTACTCTCTTCGGATCCTATAGCCTCTCTCCGGGCATAGGAATCAGAGTATACATATTGGGACTTTAAAATTGCAATGCGAGACCTGGTGGCCACTTCGCGAACTAACAGTAATGGCATCTGTAAGGGTACAAGATTCAATGGTTTTAAATGGGAATCAAATAGTATTTTGCTTTTAAAGTAATTATATACTGTTTTCTTTGTAATCTTTTTGTACAATTATCTTTCTAATCTGATTCTGAACTAGGTGAGATATATTACGAACTTCAAATTTTCATCCAAATATAAAAAATCAGACCGCAAAAAAGAAGAACAATGTTAAAATTACGCGAATATATTTATTTGAACTGTAGATAATCATCTGACTTATCGAAACTATTCAAACTACAAAATAATTATTTTAATGATGAGGCGATTTTTCGACCCATAGCAGGGACTGTGTCAGGGCTCATTCTACGGGATTTTCTTCGTTTTTTGGTCCCTTTCAAGCCTATGGGCAATTTTTGGCAGAGATCATTCTTGAACGTGTTCATCAGGAATATTTCGATATTAAACAAAAGTTTCTCTTAAAATATTTAAATACTTTTAAACTTTAACTTCCCTTATAACAGTAAGGTGACAAATTTATTTTGGGCTTGATCCTGCGCGTATACGCAGAATACGGTCACCTCCAAAAATCGCTAAAAACGGTTTTTTGACTGTGAATCGAATTCTAAGCATTCTAAAAAAAAAAGTTAAGTAGACAAGTTGTAGATCATTGAAAAATACAACTTTTTCCCATTAACATCAAATCATAAAAATGCTTATAATTCGAGTTTATAGCCCAAAATCGATTTTTTAGAGCTAAAAAAACAATTATTTGTCATAAAACTTTGCAAATTTACGTTATGTATGAAAATCTTTATTGTAAAAGTTTTAGACATTTTCAAAATACAACTTTTTACCATGGCAAATATTTTTTTAAACACTTTTTGACATACAACAACTCTAGAAACGACTTTTGAGGCACGAAAACGCGGTATGTAAATCTTGGCTACACTAATTAACAAAATTCTTCTGTTTCGAAATAATAATATCCTCTTCATAATATAATTTCTTGCTGCAACTGCTTGGCATTATGTTTCGTTTCATTTTGTACCTAAAAAAAGAATAAAATTAAAACCAAAAAAAACCTCTGTACCTAAATAATATTTAAAGTAAAGCCATTTATGATTTGCATCTTATAAGCACTGCATTTGCAAAAATATAAATTACATCAGTTACATTCAATCATTCAAATTATATAGAAAATAATGTACCTAAGAGTTACACACTAACGAAGATCCATTATTATTGATGATCAGGCATATGGCCGATGCCCTTGACCCTACTGCTCCTCATCCAGCAGATCATGATATCTCCAGTTGTAGTATGACTTAAACAGCACTAAAAAACAAAATAAATCATACCCAAAACTTATATCAACAAATAATTATTCAACTCACGATCTCACCTGATAGAGGAACAGCCCCTGAGAAAGAGGTTAGCTGCGAATTAATCGAATAAGCAGCCGCGGACAGCCGATAGGCCCGGGTGTGGGTGTGATGAGCCCGCACTGGAGATCGAACGCATTCATCTAGAAACACTACGCAAGCACCACAACAACGAACACTCAACAATATTTCTTATTTCACTTTCTCTTCATACCTAACTATGTCTATAATCTATCTCTCTTAGCACACATTACAAAAATCCTGCTGTCGCGGAGAATGCGGGAGCGATGACAACTGCCCCGAAAGGGGATGTGTAGAATGATTCGCCACCTGGTCTTTATACACGGCAACGAAGCCAGCGAAGGCGCGCTGCCTTGCGTTAGGATACGAGCGTGATTCCGTAGTGTGCCCGACGATGAGCTGACTCCGTCCTCATCAAAGTCGGAAAGCTCTTATACTTAGTTCTAGAGAGGTATGGGAGTTATCACCTCTAGAACGGATGATTCACCTGCGATCGGAAACAGGATCCAAAACGCGTGGGTTTCACTTACTATCATGGCTCAAAAAAAAAACAAAACCAAACCAAAATCAATAGGGACTTAAAGGTAGGAACGTGGAATGTGCGCAGTTTATACAGAGCAGGCGCGTACCGGGAAATCTTAAAAGAAGCTGACGGGTACAATCTAGACTTAGTAGCTATACAAGAAACTCGGTGGCAAGATAGCGGTATGTTAGGAAACGAAATGTACGGGGACGCAAGCGGACATTCCCTAGGTACCGGATTCCTAATTACCAAAAGAATTATACACGCGGTTAAAAGTTTCAAATTCGTAAACGACAGACTCTCGTATATCATCATCGAAGGAGCGTGGTACAATTACGTGGTTATTAACGTGCATTGTCCTACGGAGGACAAAGAGGAAGAGGTGAAGGATTTTTATTACGAAGCCTTGGAGCAATTAATCGACCAATTCGCGTCTTACGACACCAAAATAGTAGTGGGGGATTTCAACACTAAAATAGGGAAAGAGGAAATGTTTAGGCCCACTATAGGCAAGGAAAGTCTGCACGAAACCAGTAACGATAACGGTATTAGAGTTATAAATTTTGCGGCGGCAAAAGATCTTATAGTAAAGAGTACGTGCTTTAAGCACAAGGATATACACAAAGTAACGTGGACATCGCCGGACGGAGCCACGAAAAATCAGGTCGATCACTTTCTTATCGATAAGAGGCGCCACACGAACATACTTGACGTTAGAACCTATAGGGGAGCGGATTGCGACTCGGATCATTTTCTAGTAGTGGCCATAAAGTAAGAGCCAAATTAGTAGCTGGGCAAAATAGTAAACGGGCGAACAAAGTAGAAACATTCGATATTGAAAAGCTACGGAACGGGATAGAACGAATTAAGTATCAAGTAGAAATAAGAAATCGGTTTCAGATATCCAAAGAACGATAAAAGAGGCAGCGAATAAAGTGCTAGGTAAAAAGAAAAAGCCAAAGAGCAAACCATGGTTTGACGAAGAGTGGAACTTTGGTTTGAAAGGCGCAAAAAGCTAAGTTAGACAGCGTACACAATAAAAGCGATAGGGCCGTAGAAGAGTACCACGAAATAAGAAGGCAAGTGGGGGCGATTTACAGGAACAAAAAACGCGAGTATCAAAAGAATCAGATTAGAAAAATAGAAACTAATAGTAAGGAAAATAACCCGCGCGAGATGTACAAAGGAATTAACGCTATTAGGAAGGGTTTCCAGAGTAGATCACAATTAATGAAAGATGAGGGCGGGAATCTCGTCACAAGCGAAGGTGAACTGCTAAAGCTGTGGAAGGGCTATTATTGATAGGCTGCCAAACGTACATGAAAACTGCGAGGAAACGGGAGACGAAATTCACACTGCTGAACTGCATATGGAAGAACCGACCTATAAAGAAGTAGAAGCCGCGATCAAAAAACTAAAAAACAATAAGGCCGCGGGAAACGATTCTATACCAGCTGAACTACTTAAATATGGGGGCACTGCGCTGACATCGAAAATTTTTGAACTAGTACGCTCTATTTGGAAAAATGAAACAATGCCGGAAAACTGGAAAGAATCCATCATCATACCGATTTTTAAAAAGGGAGATAAGACAGACTGCAATAACTATCGGGGAATCTCACTTTTAGCTACCTGCTACAAAGTTCTGTCAAACGTAATACAGGCCAGACTCACACCCTTCGCGGAAGATATAATAGGAGATTATCAGTGTGGATTCCGGCGTAACAGGTCGACGAGCGATCAAATGTTTACTATAAGACAGCTGTTAGAGAAAAAATGGGAATATTGCGAAACAATACACCAGTTATTCATAGATTTTAAAAAAGCGTATGATTCTATCAAGCGAAGCAAAATGTATCAAATCCTTGTGCTCCTCGGCGTGCCAAAAAAACTTGTGAAATTAATACAAATATGTCTGAACGGAAGCACGGGAAAAGTACGAGTAGGCGGTAATGTATCTGAATCGTTCATGATACACGACGGTTTGAAACAAGGGGACGGGCTCTCCACGGTACTCTTTAACTTAACGCTAGAGTATGTTGTTAGACAAATGCAGACTAGCGGGCTGGGCGCAACACTCAACGGAAAAACGCAGATTCTAGGATATGCAGATGATTTGGACATAGTGGGGGATAATGGCGAAACGGTAGCGAGAAACGCGGAAATACTCATAAATGCGGCCGAGGAAACGGGGTTAGAGGTGAGCGAATCGAAAACGAAATATATGATTATGGATAAACTGGGCATTTGCGAAGGAGAGGGGGATCTTAGAGTCGGAAATTTTACTTTCGAAAAGGTTAGCGAATTCAGATATTTAGGCACAACTATAAATGATCGAAACGAAATCAAAGCCGAGATTAATAAGAGACTACATTCGGGTAATGCCTGCTTCTACGCCGTGAACAAACTACTAAAATCAAAACTGCTGTCTAAAAATGTAAAAATTAGGATATATAGGACTATAATAATGCCGGTAATCTTGTACGGATGCGAAACTTGGGCGCTCACTAAAGCAGAGGAAAACCGTTTTAGGGTGTTCGAAAATAAAGTTCTGCGAAAAATATACGGGCCAAAGAAAGATGAGGAAACCGGGGAGTGGAGGAAACTGCACAACGACGAGCTACATAACTTATACGCGTCACCGAATATAAACAGAATAATTAAATCGCGAAGACTAAGATGGGCAGGGCACGTTGCAAGAATGGGAAATGATCGCACGGCAGCGCGTATAATGAAAGGAAAGCCAAATACGTCGCGACCTCTAGGTAGACCTAGACGCAGGTGGGAGGACAATGTAAAAGCGGACTTAACTGAAATCGGGCAGGACGGCGCGAAATGGATAGGGTTAGCACAAAATAGGGATACGTGGAAGGCTTGCGTAGATGAGGCGATGAACTTTCGAGTTCGAAATGCCACTTAAAAAAAAAAAATAATAAATAAATAAAATATTGTTTTAAAATATAGTATGTGAATGCCATTCTAAATATTTCCATGTTTAATTATTTTGCTGTAAAAGCGATTTTCTTATAGCATAAAATATATAATAAACAGAAAAATCCGATCAAAATCTCTAAAATAGCGAAGTTGCAGAATCGATCGTTTAATTCTGAAGATATATATATATATATATATATATATATATATAGCAATCGTAAGAAGGTGAGCACAAGCAAGGAATAAATATAAAGCCAAAACTCTCAAACTCGCTACCCCACGCGTCATTAGTTTTAATGACAATAACATGAAAGAAATATTGATGAGTAGCGCACGAGTTGCTATGTAGAAATGTGTCGCAATGAAAATAATAATTTAAAAAAAAAAGGTGAATCAAAGTATTTCACGTCGTCTTACTCAAGCTGTCACAGCAGCAACATCGCGCAGAAATTGGGTTACCATGGATTTTTATCTTATCAGCATTTTTCTGCTGGTTCTTGGAGGAGCAGATCATCCTGACTTTTAAGAAAAATCGGTTTTTATATTTCAGCTCTTTACTTGAGAACTGCTCAATGAAATCGTTTAAAATTTTAACAGCAGAGAGAATTGTTTATGGTGAATCACAAAATAAAATTTTGAAGCATTTGACTGCATTGTTTTAGAGATATAAGGAATCATAAAATTAAAAAAAAAATTTAACCTTGATATCTTAAGAACCATAGGGGTTTGAAAGTTGCGAAATGAACTTAGCTAAAACACATAAAATATCTACCTTTTTCCAAAATCTCAAGTGAAATAAGGCCTTTGCCTTTTTTTTAATTTTTTTCGTGAGGTTATGATGTTTAGTTTCAAAGATATAAATAAAAATAAAAATTACCTTTTTCAATTTATCTGCCGAACGGAGCGGTCGATCCGAGGGCCAAACGGGAAAACGTAGATAATTTTATTATCTTTTAAATGCATTTTAGCTGAATTGTTTGTAACAATGGGACGATTGAAAAAAACCGCAAAATAGTGTTTTTCAAAAATCAAAAAATGGCCATAACAAAAAAAGTAATTGAAAAATTAAAAAATAATTGTTTTTCCCGAATTCAGAATCCAAAAATAGATATGCATGTTAAATTTTATTGGTATTGGCGGAGTAGTTCCAGAAATATTACGGTATACATACACACACACACACGCGCACACACACACACACACACACACACACACACACACACACACACACGCACACACACACACAATACGATTGCAAAGCTCCTTCTAGGAGGAAGGAAAACTAGCAGTATATTGATAATCACTGTTAAGATACCCGTAAACAATAAAAGATATCTATTTAGAAAACTTGAAACATGTATTGAAGTATTTCAAATCAAAATCTGTTAAAGATTCAATATTAATTAAATATACAGTACGAGTCATTGTAATTTTTGTATATATTACTATATCGAATAGTACAAATCGATCTCCAGAGCCGTATTAAAATGATTGAAGTATGCAAGAACATCTATCAATACTCCCAGCAAGCATGAATCCAACTCCAAGATCATCTCGACATGGTTTAAGCAGCCAGCAACGCCAAGCAGGACTGTCAAATAGTAAGAATAATAGAGCGCGAAGCGCGAGCGTCAGCGATTGTGGTTGTGCCTTAGAAGCAAAACACGAAGCGTTTTGCGTGCCTTGCATCGCAAAGAGATGGTCGCCACGCGTGGCGCGCTAGTCGACGGGCTATTCCCTACATCACCCCATCAGACAATAGACAAAAACGACGAACGTGTCGACAGAACAGATATCCCTTTTTACTGAGGGCGAACTGATCCCGGCAACTTCATCCCTGACAAGTGGCAGGGCACCGGGGCTGGATGGCATCCCTGTGAAGGTGCTCAAGACCGTTGTAACCTAACGGCCAGAGCTGCTCCTGGAAATGTATAATCAGTGTCTAGTGCAGGGCGTATTTAGCTTGAGATGGAAAAGGGCAAATTTGGTGCTTATCGAGCAACCAAAAGGGCAACAAGGAGCAGACCCTTTGTACCGACCATGAAGTCTCCTGGATACAATAGGAAAGGAAGGAGAGGTCCTAGTGAAACCGCGAATACTGAGAGCTATTCAAGAAGCAGGCAACCTTTCTGACAAGCAATAAGGCTTCAGAAAGGGGCGTTCAACGATAGGAACGATTAGTGAGGTTACTGACACGGTAAAGAGAACGAATTTAGCTTGCCACGCGGCAAGAAGATGGAGGGACGTAGACTTCTACCTCACCCAGATCCTCTCCGGGCATGGCTACTTTAGAAGTTACCTTTTCGCGATGAACATGTTACAAGGTGGGTATGCCGAGAGATCTCTCTTTGTCAGCTGACCTTGAACAATAAGACGGACCAACATGAGTAAGTCCTGCGTTTATATTTGGTTGCCCTGAAAAAGGCAGATTGGTAAAATCGTGGCAGTCGGAGAGCGTTAGAGACAAGCACTGCTTGTCGAGACGTGGTTGTAAGAAGCCGACATAAGTAAGAAGGGGGGGGGGGGCGTGAGAGAGAACAGAGAAATGTTGTGACGAAAAGAAAAGGATAAGGATGACGATTACCTTGCGCTCCAGTCCGCAGACTTGACCGAAGCGGGATCCGAGTGCCCCCTAATATATCTCCCAGGACAAGTCAACCGGAAGATAATTCGCCTCGGTCGCTTGGCCACTGAGTGTCGAGGCACGCGTAGGGATAGCTCGGCGTAGTGCGAGTAGGGTCGGAACGTTCAGGAGCCGGGGCTTCACCGGTCGACCGTCTTGCTCGACTGCGCGAGACGAACTGGCGAGTGCGGGAGAGAGCTGGACCTATAGCTCAGTGTTCTTCGCTGCTGTAGTCCCGCTGTTGTCGGTAGATTCGTGGTGGTGTCTCGAAGTGGTAGAGTCGACTGGAGTAGGTCTCGACCGGGCCGAAGAGCCGGGAGACGACTGATGCTCGCGCCCCAAGCGCGGCCCATATTTATAAGCGCTCGGAGAGCTGCGCCGACGCGCTAGTAAGAGTGGGTGTAACTGCGCGCAAGGGACTGCGGGAGAGAGGGAATCGTACTTGAAAACAACTGCACGCGGCGGTCGTTGAGAGGGGGGGGGGTAACAAACAGAGTCGCAATACCGGCGTGTAAATACTGCGATGACGAACGGGACAACGTGAGACACGCGTTCTTTTTAATGCCCCCGATGGACAGATAGGCGTAGAGTTCTAAAGCTGACGACAGGGGAGTTCACACCCGAGACAGTAGTTAATACGATAATTCACAGCAAGCAGCAATGGAACGAGATAACGGCACACGTGGATACGGTTCTCCGTGCGAAAAACAATGATGGATGTTTGACAGATTAGGTGACGGCTAGAATAGCATAAGTGTTTAGGATAAAGCTGAATTTTTACCAGGATAAATAATTTCACTCTATATGACAATATATGTATGGTAAAGTTATATTGTTGAAACTTTATTTAATATAATGTCAGAGATTGACAGTCAATTTGTCTAACTGCTGCTCGCACCAAAGGTCAGAGTGCATCTGACTCGTACATCGATCGTTCCCGTTCTGGATCCGTCGCTCCCCCCACTTATGGCTAATTGCCGACGCGTCTATCGTCCAGCATTTCTTCGCCTCTCTCTCCATCCGCTCCCCCTCGCCACGGCTTCACATTACTTCTATCCGTAACAATAAGACAGGCGACTCCCCGAAGGAATGCGAGATCAGCTGCTGGGGGGATTTTTACGGCCGCAAGAAACGTGGAGTTTTAGTGAGTATGCCTAGCGTCCGTCCGTCCCACACCAGGAGAGTCTCACACACGGGAAGTCTCGCACGGCTCCTGTCATGCTGCATTAAGCATTTTTTCAACTCTCCTGATAAACAAAAAAGCCGTTGCCAATTCTTTGGCATGTAGATTCCTTCAATATTATGTATTGCTTAAAATCAGAATTGTTTTTACTTCATCCATAATTCTATAAAATTTTCGTATTTTTTTGTTTGATGGATTAAGTCCGTGCGTAGTGGACTCGATGTCCGCACAGTGCGCGCTGAGTTTGATAATGATTAATTTAAAATACACCAAATATGCTTTAAATCATCCATAAAGTTAAATTCGCAATAGTAAAGGTTTTATAATAAAGCAAAGGCATGAATGGCAATGTTATAAGCTGCGAGCATAAAACGCAATGAGGAATAAAAAGGGAAGCTCGCGTCGCTGAGTGAGTGTGCCTCACGTGAGGATTGCCATTCGTCGATTGCTAAAAAAAAAAAAAAGACGCTCATGCGTAACTAAAAATCTTTATTAATAGGCATATATATAGCAAACAAAACCAGCAAAATGTGAATCTAAATTTAAAAAAAAAACAAAAGTAGAAGAAAAGAGCTTTAATTTGAGGGCCGGATAGTTGAAATTGACCGCTCGGATCAAAAGTTATAAGGATTTTAAAAATGGGAGTAAATCGCGGATTTTCGTAAAAAATCGTGATTTTCATGATTTTTCACTATATTCAAGCCTAGACAACTTTTCTTCTAGGCCACCATTTTTAACCCACCAGGGCTCAAATTAAATCTTTTTTCGAATACTTTGAACGTATAAATACACATTTTTCGATTGCGGCTCCTGACATAAAGTCGAACTTTGGCTGGTTTCGTTAATTTCCCCCATGTTAAATTCCCATAAGAGAATTTAAAGTGTCCGGGAAAAAATTGGTCCAGTAGGTGTGCCCTCGAATCTAAATTTTTAACTTCCACCACTCGAGTTGTTTGCAGTCGGCCGCGGATTTGCACATATAGAGGCGATGCAATTTTTAATTATGCAAAGTATATAAAGTGAGAAAACAAATTTTGAAGCTTAATATCGTTGAAACTAACTGGTATCATAAACAAACGAAAAAAAGAGATTGAGGTGCTATATAATGCTAACTGAATCCAAAATTTTTAATTGATTATTGCCTTATTACTCCAGTTATCGCGTTACGTAGAAAAACGACTTTTTTTAGTTATTGATGTTTTTCTCATGATCTGCCCCATGAAATGATTCAAAATTAAAGTGCACTATAGTCCTAATAACTTTCGATAATTATGTTTTATAGAAAGATTAAACATTTAGTTTTCAAATAAAAACAATTTCCAAAATTTGCGCCTTATGGTGTATAATAAAAGAACGACGAACAATAATATTTTCCGCGGTAAAAAGATAGGTAATTTTATTTTCTTTCAGGTATATATTCAGCAACTTACTTTTATCAACTTTTCCAATAACTTTATTTGAACAAACTAAAATCTCAAAACTAAAAAATCGCTATAAAAATAAAACGCGTCCACAAAATGTAAAAACGGACTTTTTTCCAACTATGTTCTAGTAAAAATAAAGAAAATAAGACTTGGTGTGTTAGAATCCACTTAGTCGTAGCTGAGATACAGGCGTATACGAACACACACATACACACACACACACACACACACACACACACACACACACACACACATATATATATATATATATATATATGGGTGGTTCTCTGTCAAATCGAAGATGAAAAAATTTTTTTTGGTTCAAACTTTATATATATGTTCTATAGGATGCCCGTGGCTCCCAAAAAAATTTTCAGCGCGATCCCTTCACTTGGCTTCAAGTTATAGCTGGTCAAAGTTGGTGTTTTAAGCGATTTTTGCATTTTTTGCCTATTTTCAATGATTTGTAGCTCATAAGGGATGCATTTTTAACTAAAACTACCCTGATACATTTTTTGTTAAATTTCCTGAATTTTTCAATAAATTTACTTTTAAAGTCATATATACATGTTTAGGCTACCTTATTTGCATTTTAAACCTTAAAATGTGATAATCGAAGGGTTTGATCCGGACTCCGACTACTATCTGATTTGTCGACTAGAAAATTGCATTAGCGACGCGGGGGAGGTCACCTGTGGAATAGTTATTCGTGGTCGTAGAACAATGAGAAACTACGAAGTTTCGGATCATAAGCAGCATAGTTCATAGGGAACTAATGATTGGAAAAGCTAGAGGGATTCAAGCACATTTGTGCTTGAATCCTCCAGGCTTCTGGCACACCATGCGTCCAGACAACTGTGGGTTAGAATTTAACCAACCCCATTCCCTATGTGCTTTGACTCCCTGGCGAAGAGACAGAATGATGAATTGCGTCGTCTATACTAGGCACGCACGCAATGGTGCCGAGAACATGTGCGTTAGACAAATGTAACTACAGCCAAGTGAAGTGGGGCTCGGTTATCGACGAACATCCCAATTCCCAAACCGGGAGCAGACTATTATGAAGGGCTGATGAAGGAGCGAAGTTTGCCAGTCATCTAAGAGTTGTGTCGACCCTCTGGCCCCAGATGAGCGACACACTCTCGAGATCCCCAGGCTTCTGGTCGCGCCTCGAGGCCCACGAGAACTGCGGGGTTAGGCCAGTGCCAGGCCGCGCGAGGCGAGGAGAGACGAAAACGAGCGAGAACGCGGACTCGCGCTCTCCGGTACTGCGCGAGTCAGCTCATGGGCGGCTCCACCGCTGAACACCCCACCGACCACCGCAGCCTAGCTGAAGCCTGCGGCCCAGACGAGACGAGAGCGTACAGAGGGTCTAAGACGAGAAAGAGCGAGCCAGCGCGCGCACCCGTAGTACGTCGCGGCGTAGAGATAGAATAATAGATAGAGAGATAACGCCGTAGCGCAATGGAGACTCCGCGCATGCGAGAGGCAAAGAAGAAGACACGTCGGCCACCGTCGCTGACATCCTGTTTAAATAGATAAGAGATATAACCTGAGCGCATAACACTGTCGTGCTCCTTTTGGCGCCCCGGAGAGAGGAGAGAAGACTGCGCATGGGCCGTTCTCGGAGCGAATACTGCTCGTCGCGTGGCCGCGCAGCCCGGCGCTGGGCGAGAGAGAAAGTAGCGAGGAAAACGGCGCGCCCGTCCGCTGCATGAAAAACGTCGAAGAAAGAAAAACAAAAGCAAGCCCGTCGCGAAAACCGCAGAGGAGAGGAGAGGGCGGAGAACAGCGCGGATAAAGATCGCTGCTCCGGCGAAAGAGAGATCGGTCGAGATACCAATATATAATCGTGAAGCAGACTGCCTGTACGCGATGAGCCAGAGAGAGAAAGAGGAGGAGCAGGCGCGGACGCGACGTTCCGATAACTGCCAGCAAAAATGTGTTTATCGCGCCATCGACAAGCACTGCTCCGTCGGCGGTAACGAGCCGGCGCTAGCGAGAGCAGAAGACGTAGAAGATGTCGAGCGGTCTGGCTGGGGGATAACTGCTAAGGTCGCGCGGCTAAACAAGGCCGATATAAGACGAGAGAGAGCAGGCAAACGAGAGAGAGAGCGGGTAGCTCACTCGCACTACGGTTGAACCATCGGCTGCTGCTGATACTCGCGGGAGCGGCTCCTAAGGCCAGCCAGCCCCGCCAGAGGATCTGGAATTGTGTTTCTTGGAAAAGGCTACAGTCACAGCGCATTTATTCCGGACTGGCACAAGAGCTCGCGACCGCAGCGCAGGAGAGAGATCTCGGCGAAACCGATAGTCGCCTGCCTGCTGCCTGGCACGGCGCAAGTGAGTGCGCGTACATCACTGCCGCACAGCTTGCCGGTGTGCGAGAGAGACGCCAAATGCGAGCACGTACGCGTTTCCGCGGCGAATTTTCGCGATTTTCGTGGGTTTGTGTAAGTGTAGTGATGTGTCGTGAAGTGTAAAAAAGTGTGTGTGTGTGTGTGTGTGTGTGTGTGTGTGTGTGTNTGTAAGTGTAGTGATGTGTCGTGAAGTGTAAAAAAGTGTGTGTGTGTGTGTGTAAAAGAGAGTATGAATATAGTATGAATAATTGAAAGTATATATGTAGTATAAATGTGGTATGAAAATAGTTTGAATGGAGTATGACTATAGTTTGAATGGGGTATGAATGGAGTATGAATATAGTTTGAATGGAGTATGACTATAGTTTGAATGGAGTATGAATGGAGTATGAATATAGTTTGAATGGAGTATGAATATAGTTTGAATGGAGTATGAATATCTGCTGTGCGCGCGCGCGCGCGCGCGCGCGTGTGTGTGTGTGTGTGTAAAAGAGAGTATGAATATAGTATGAATGAGGTATGAATATAGTGTGAATGAGGTATGAATATAGTGTGAATTTAGTATAAGAGAAAAAAGAGAAAAAGAAGAGAGAGAAAGTGGAGAGGGCCCCGTCCTCGCCCTCTACCTGTGAGAAACAACCACTCGCATCTATGCGAGGCCAGATTTCCCTCCATTTACTTTCTCTCTCTCTTATTTTTCTCTTCCCCCACCCCCTTTATTAAACAATGTACTAAAATTATTAATTGTACATTGTTAAATATAGTTCCGCACTAGAACCTTGAGCGCGGAATCTGGAATCGAACGGCGTGCTGCTACCACGAGAGTCGTCCACTTCATCGATTCCAGTATCAGCCTGACTGAGACATTCATTTTTCTTTTTTAACCATTGTCTCAAGGCAAATGCGTTCTTTACAGCGCAAACTGGATTGCTCTTGCAGAGTTTGTGATTTGAACACAAAACTGCATCGCTATTCTTGCGCATATCCTTGAGCGAAGGACATCCCATCTGCTCCAGGTCGATGATGGTTCTGTCTGGAATCATCAATTCCAGCCAGCGTTTCTTCTCTCGGCCCTTGACGTAAATGAAGCTGGCGCCAAACAGAGTCATTCGTACGACTTCGCCTACTCTTGCATACGGAATATTTCCAGAACCCCAAGGAATGCCATGATAATTTTTCTCCAGCCATCTCGCAGTAGACTTTTCCTCGTCGAGAAGATTCGACCAGTCCGTTGGTGGTTGGAACTTGAAGACCAGAGGCAGAGCAGAGTCCTGGAGACCAAGGACGGCCATCTCCTTGAACACGAAGTCATTCGGAACTCTCTGGAAGCCTTGCAGATCCACGACGTATTCCAACATCTTCTCCAGCGATGTTACTCCTTCGACGAGCTGTGTCGTACTGATCTCTCCTCTGCTGGAGTTTATAGCTAGCGAGTTCCCCCAAGTTCTCGAATATTCCGTTCGTGACTTGCTTAGCGTGTTACGACCTCTCTCTTCGCAGGAACTGACTCCTTCGGTAAGCTGTAGAATTCTCAATTGTTCTTGCTCCAACGTCGATCCGTCACTTCCGACGAGCTGCATCAAACTGACGAAGTCGTCCTCGCGGGCTCCCTTTATAGGCAAGAATCGACTATCCCCTCCACTTCTACTGGAATCTTCTGGTCTTACCCCCCTCTTCCTCTCGAGGTGTGCTATAAGGAGCTCGAACAGACCGCGAGGATCAGTTCGCTTCGAAGCTCCAGTCGAGAAGGACGACGACTCCGAGGCTTGGGAGAATATCCCTGCCTCAACGGGGAAGTCTCTCTCTTGTACACTGGCGATTGAGAGGTGAACAGGAATCTTCTGGTCTACACTCTCCCCCTCTCTACCTACCGAAGCTGGATATAAGGAGCACTAGTCATGTTGAAATTCATCAGTTTAGAGCATCCCCTTGGAGGATAAAGAGCTATAAGAGTGACTAACAATTGAGCTCTTACGATCGTGGCATAGTAACTCCCTTGAGCACCTTCACAGACTGGATCGACCATGAATCTCTTCGAACGTCTAAGTGAGCTAGTGAAAGTTCAGTGGAAATCTTTGGAATACGCAAAGAATGGAGACGCGAGTGCAAATGACATTCAACGGTGGATAGACTTGAACTTGCAAGTTATTCAAACGTTGCATAATTTAGTAAATTCAAAAAAGCTGAAGAGAGCGCAGAAACAGAAGTGTCAGACGGCGATGACGCATCTGCTTACTATTCAAAATAAGTTGCATGATTTCCTTAAGTCAGGTGGTGAAGTGCTTCCCGAGAACAGTCGAGAACCGAAAGATTTGATAAAGTGGGATGATATGCCCTCTGCGTTCGAGCGACGTATAAGATCTGGTGTAATAAGCAATCTTGGTCATTTGGACGTTATCTCATTCATGGACGATGCTTGCACTCTGTTTGAATCGAAGATTAAAAGTGCTCTCAATGAATACAATTCTTTGAAAGTGAATGCTGAACTCTCTGCTGAGTTTATTATTCAAAAGACTGATTCAGTTAGTGCAGAAGTTAAATATTTCAATACCGAAAATGTTTCAATTTTCACAACAACGGACTTAGTGAAGTGCTTCAATGAGAAAATAAAACAGCCGATACTTCGAGAAATGGAAGAGTTCGAAGAGAAGGATTCAGGGTGGACCCTACGAGACATTTTAAGCCTTACCATAAACATCAACAGGCTTAATCCAATGAGAGGTAATTCATTCATTGAATTACCTGAAGTAATTTCGAAAAAACATGCTTGTGTTAATGTACAAAACGATGACAATCAGTGTTTCAAATGGGCTGTTTTGTCTGCTCTACATCCTCAAGAACGAAATGCACAACGAGTGTCTGTGTACAAACAATTTGCCAGTGAACTTAACTTTGATGGAATACCCTTTCCAGTTTCCGTGAAGCAAGTGAGCAAGTTCGAGAGACAAAATGACATTTCAGTAAATGTGTATATATTGAAAAAATTTGGTAATAATTATAAAGTGCAACCATGTCACGTAACTACTTCGAAAAGAGAACGTCATGTTAATCTTCTTCTCGTACAAGATTATTACGTTGACGAGGATGAAGAAACTATTGTTGAAGATGACAACGTCGATACTCCACCTCCCAAAATTCACTATGTCTGGATACGACACTTATCCCGACTTGTAAGAAGTCAATTGACAAAATGTAAATCACAGTGTTTTGTGTGTGACAGATGTTTACATTTTTTCAAGACACGGGAACAACTTGAGAATCATGAGGTTGATTGTCAACACATGAATAAGTGTAAAATTCAACTACCTGTAAAGAATAAAGATAGCATTCTCTCTTTTAAGAATTATGATCGAGTTCTGAAAGTCCCATACGTTATCTATGCGGATTTCGAATGTTTACTGAAACCCGTGGAAGATGACTTACGTGCATTTCAGCAACATCAAGCTCACAGTATTGCGTTTTATGTGAAATGCAGTTTTGATAATGCACGATCCATGTATCGTAGTTACAGACAAGTGGAAGAGGACAGTTTATCTCCTGCCGAATGGTTTGTTAACAATTTGAAACAACTTGCCACGGAGTTGGATCAGGTTTATAGTGCACCCGAACCGATGAAGCTCACCAGCAAAGAGTATCGAGAATTTGAAGCAGCTAGAACTTGCCATATTTGTAAAAGATATTTCTCAGCTAAAGATATAAAGGTGAGAGATCACTGTCATTTGACTGGTCGCTACAGAGGTGCTGCCCACGAAGGGTGTAATATAAATTTCAAGGATGCGAGATTCATACCAGTTATATTTCATAACCTTACTGGTTATGATTCTCACTTCATAATAAAAGAACTTGCGACTACAGAAAATTTAAAGGGTCGTGTAAAGTTAATTGCCGAAAACAAGGAACGATACATTACTTTTACAAAATTCATCGATGGCAGTGACATAAACTTTCGATTCATAGATTCCTTCAGATTTATGCCTTCATCGTTGGAAAAGCTAGCTTCATATGTGGAGAAGCTCGACATCACCAAGTCTGTGTTTGAGCAGGAGCAGTTCACGGCCGATCAAATTAAACTTCTACTGAGAAAGGGAGTTTTTCCCTATGATTATGTCAGTTCCTTTGATAAACTCAAAGACGATCATCTGCCGTCCAAGGATGAGTTCTACAGTAAACTGTGCGAGTGTGACATCAGCGACGTAGAATATGAACATGCAAAAACAGTGTGGAGTGAATTGAATGTGAAAACTCTCGGTGAATATTCCGACATTTACCTGAAAACCGATGTGCTTCTTCTAGCAGATGTGTTTGAGAATTTTCGATCTACTTGTATGGAGGCGTATGGATTGGATCCTGCGCACTATTGCACGACGCCTGGCTTAACTTGGGATGCCATGCTAAAGTACACCGGTGTCAAACTTGAACTCTTAACAGACGTGGACATGTTGATGTTTATCGAGAGAGGTATCAGAGGTGGAGTTAGTCAATGCTCCAACCGTTATGCCAAGGCAAACAACAAGTACATGCATAGTGAGTACAATCCCAACGAAAAGGATAAATACCTCATTTATTATGACGCCAATAATCTTTATGGATGGGCGATGACACAGTATTTACCCGAAGGAGAGTTTGTTTGGGTTCAAAATCTCGACATACCCAACTTTTTCGACATACCGGACGATCACTTCTTTGGTTATATTCTAGAAGTCGATCTAGAATATCCGGATGAGATTCACGATGATCACAAGGATCTCCCGCTCTGTCCTCAGCATATGGAACCTCCTACTTCCAAACAGAAGAAACTGTTAACAACTTTATACAACAAAGAACGATACGTGATACACTACAGAGCTCTCAAGCAGGCTCTCAAGCATGGACTAATTCTGAAGAAAATTCATAGAGCTCTCTGCTTCAAACAGAGTTCGTGGCTAAAGTCTTATGTGGACTTGAATGCCGAGAAGCGAAAACAAGCTAAAAATGAATTTGAGAAGCTGTTTTTCAAACTCTTGATAAATGCCGTCTACGGTAAGACGATGGAAAATGAAAGAAAACGCGTAGACGTTAAGCTTGTGAATAAATGGAATGGACGCTATGGAGCTGAAGCATTGATTGCAAAACCCAATTTCCATAGTCGATCGATCTTCGACGAGAATCTCGTAGCTGTACAACTCGCTCGAACAGAAATAGTAATAAGAAAACCGATCTATGTCGGACTGTCTGTGCTCGATATTTCCAAGACTCTCATTTATGATTTCCATTACTCGTACATGAGAGAACGCGCCGGTGACAAGTGCAAACTGTTGTATACTGACACGGACAGCCTTATCTATGAAATTCAAGGTATTGACGTCTATGAAATCATGAAGAGGGACATCGATAAGTTTGATACATCAGACTATTCAGATGACAACGAGTTTGGGATGCCTCGACGAAACAAGAAAGTCATCGGTCTGATGAAGGATGAATGCAACGGCTTTATAATGACGGAATTTATTGGACTCCGAAGTAAAATGTATGCTATTTTAATTCAAAACAAGGAGCCAATAAAGAAAGTTAAAGGGGTAAAGTTAGGCGTGGTCAAGAAAAGCATCACCTTCGATGACTATCGAGAATGTCTTTTCAACGAGAAAATAGTGAGTCGCGAACAAAATAATATTCGTTCCAGACTGCACGTGGTTCGCACGGAAAAAGAGAAGAAAGTCGCTCTCAGTCCGTACGACGACAAGCGATATCTTGTCCCGACCAGCACAGACACGCTTCCTTGGGGTCACTGGAGCATTCTGGATGACGAACAGTTGATACAAGTTCTGGAAGAAGTGGAGGAGGGAGAACCTGTCGAGGTGGTGGGGAACGGCCCAGATAAGGAGCGCAAGCAGAGAGCTGGACACATTCGCTCACTCGACGAGTCAGAGAACAGAGAGCCTCAGAATAAGAGACCAAAACTCTGCTGATCAAGCCAACAACGAACGACTTATTGAGGTAAATATTCTTGATTTCTATAATATACATATATCTGAAAGATAGTTTTCTCTATGAAGATCTTCTATTTCAGAATGGATTTCCAAAAGCTCAATCAAGTATGTAACAATACTTTCCTCCCAAGGAAAAAAATGTCCGATTTGGAGAGGGAAAGGACATACATGGTGACGCAGATCAAATCAGCCAGCACGAGGTTCGGCTTGAGATTTGTTGTGACCCTCAACGAGGAATTTCAAGTATTCTTACCGGATCGAGTATCAAAAGTTCTGGAGAAAAACGACAGCTTGTTGGAAGAGATGAGGGAGAAAGCTAACAAATACGCTTTAGGATTGATCTACAATGGAGATAACAAATTCGAATTTTGTGATGTTTAATGTAAATAAGTTGTAAATAAGTTTGTATATTTTTAATTCATGTATTTAATAAATAAAAAAAAAAAAAAAATAAAGAGAAAGTTCACGGAGAGGAAAACGAGTCATTTGGGAGTCCTATACAATGGATTCTCATCCATTGTCTAAGACTCACAAATGATGATGAAAACTGTTGGATGTTCTTCACGGGTGGGGGCGCAGGTGGGGGCCCACACCACTTTCTCTTTATTATTTTTAATTATCAGACATATATCGCTTACATCTCTGATTTATTTATCCACGAGTTGTGGGAATCATCGAAACCCAACCATTTAACATAGATTTGATTACCGCGTCTCTTGATAACTTTTTCCACGAGATAGATGTCTGGATGCTTCACTTTCGAGAGTTCCTGCTCGTAGAAAGAACCAGTGACCGGCTGATTCTTGTAATCCTTCAAATGATAAGTTATCGGCTTCGTCTTGGATACTTTGGCAATGGTGAAGATCTCTGTCGACCAGTTGGGAGTGTATCCTTTCTCGAAGGCTTGTTTAATCTTGCTCACACGTACTTTATCATGGAGTTTGAACTTTGGCTTCTTCTTCACAGGTCTACATTTTCTCGAGGAGAATCGTTTGAGAATTTGAGATTCGTTTACAACAGTAACATCCTTAGGTTTCACTCCAATAGTTCGGTGTTTCGTATCGTTGTATTCTTCGATTAAAGCAGGTAGTATGTCTAACCACTTGTAGTTTCCACGAAGACTGAATTTTATCCACATTTTGTTCTTCAACGTGCGATTGAAACGTTCGCAAATAGATGCTTTGAGGTTGCTGTACGTGGAGTAAAGATTGATCTTGTACTGTTTCATGAGACCTTCGAAATTCGAATTATAAAATTCCTTGCCTCGGTCCGTTTGCAAATTTTTTGGTACTCGTCCTCGACGCAGTACGGACTTCATTGCTGCAGTGACATCTTTGCCAGTTTTCTGCTTGATCGGTATAGCCCACGCGTACTTTGAAAACGTATCGATGATCGTGAGCATGTACTTGTAGCCTTTATTCTCACGAGCATAAGGTTGCATCTCGACCAAG
>CM053168.1:45792094-45815692 GCA_012977825.3 Pteromalus puparum
TTGTATGTTCTCAATTGAATCAAAATCTTCTCTCTGCGTTATCGGGCTTGAGACCGTCATACTTTTACTACGTAAATAGTAAAATATGGCCGCATTAAAAGTGTTGATTCCTAATTCAGAAAGTAGAATTAGTACAGATTCATTAAACAAATAACAGTAACAGTTGATAAGGTAATAAAGCAAGATGAAAAGAAAGTAAATGCATTAAGACATATTGTCTGTTAAGTATTAATATAAATTAAGAGATTAATGATTAGTTTTATTTTTAAACATCACTAAAAGCAGAACCAAAGCTATTTTCNAAGAGATTAATGATTAGTTTAATTTTTAAACATCACTAAAAGCAGAACCAAAGCTATTTTCTGTATCATTTAAGCTTAGAAGAAGGTTAAGTGTAATTTTAGTTCCATAAGATGAAACCAATGTCGAAATTTAAAAATTCCAAACAAGTATAGTAAGTTAGCAGACTTGGCATCCCTTCGTGCGGTAGATTGCCGGTTTATAACGCGGCTAAGTAGATCTACTGTGTGTCTGAATCCTACAAATTCCTACTCTCTAATAACTTCAGTGTAATACTGTTCCTATAAGATGGAACCAATGCCGAAATTTGAGGATCTTAAACAAATATAGTAAGTTAGTAGATTATGAAAGATCATTATTTAGATGACAGTTTTCCACACCACCCAAGAGGTACTGTCAAAAGTATATTGTATTAGGGTCATAATATAATATACTTCAGGTGCGTTGATTTTTTTTTTGTTTTTTTTTTTATTTTATTGTATAAAAATCACCAATAATTTCATATAATTTAATGACATGATTGAATTATATAAAATTATGGTTATTGTTAAAAATGAATTTTTTTTCTAAAGTTAATGAATTTGAAAATGAAATAATTAAAATTGATCGATTTTTACAATTAGAAATTTTTTTTCTAAAGATAATAAATTTGAAAATGCAATAATTAAAATTGATTCATTTTTACAATTAGAATTTTTATACAATAATCTAAAAAAAACCGTGGAATCATCGCCTGGAGCCCTATAACCACGGGAGTCTTAGATACTAATCCTCCTCCCCTAAGATTCCACCTCATAACATCCTCCGTCCTACAGACACTTTTACTTGAAAAAAGTTTTGAGTATTACAATTAATGTACTGTGACACTGCTGCCTCGTGCTCGCGCGGTATAATCGTGAAGGGGCCCCGCCAAGCTTTGGGCCGGCGCACAAGAGGCAACGATGTCGCAAATTGTCGTCTGGTCGACAAATGAATTCAGCACCGGCTATCTCAGTGTCTCCGCCTTAGCGGACCGCGGAGAGTGGCTGGATTCTTTCTGCTTAGCTATGTTGACAATAAAGGATATTGGAAGCAGGGTTACATGCAAATAATGGTGTACACTCTGCTTACGTTCTCAAACCGTCGGGCTGGTTTTGCCCACTCGTTCATTTATTCAGACACTTTAATCTTTCCTACAGCCGCTCGACCTTCGCGTGGTTTAGGTACGTGTGTCAGTGTATGTGTGCTCACGTTCGGGTTTCAGCGTGACAAAACGATTGCCGAAACCGCTGCCAGTATCAGTTTCGCCTTGATTCCGCGAAGGAGAGAGAGAGAGTGCAACAGGCGCATTCGTGCGTCGACACTTACAATCACTGTCGGCTCGCCGTTCGCTGGTGTGTCGCCGCCTTCTCGCTGTAGGGATGCGCCGTGGGCTGGCCTCGTCCTCTCCTTCCGGTTTCGGGCCGCCCTGGGGCCCGTGGTCACCGGGCTTCGATGTTCCGTCGGTCGGTCTCGTAGCTGGCCGGCCGGGTTGGTTTGCTCAGGAGTCGTCCTCGTCCAACGTGACTCCTTCAGTCGCCCGTCTCGTCGGGAGCGCCGGACACGTGCGCCCGCTACCGCGTCTCAAAGGTAAGAGAGTCGGGGCTTATCTCTCGTCACTCTCGTTGCCCTCTCTTCGAGCGCTTTCGGCGCTCTCGTTCTCTCTGTCTTTCTCTCTCTTATGTCGCGTCCGGACCCGCGCTCTCGGGATCCGCTGTCCTTCTTTCTCTCGCGTTATCTAATGGCCTATGCTTCGCGAGCGGCTCCTGTCGCTGTAGTACGTTGTCGGCGGGTGTGTGTGTGCGTGCGTGTATGAGTGTATGTTATGCGCGCGTCTGCGTGCACTGGCGTATGCCGCTGTAATGTGTGCGTGCCGTATGCACTGTCACAGTACTGCTATTTAGTTATAACATTCATTTTTGGAAGTATATAATACTTGTAACTTAAGTTAGTATTTCATTACAACGGCAGATAATTAGTGCTTGAGCGTAGCGAGCTCGCTATGCCCGTACCCTAAATATACGCAGTGCGTAATAACAGTACGTAGGTTACGTGTATCATGATATGCTATTTGAACAAGGTAAAATTTTGAATTGAAACTTTTTTCATGTAAAAGTGTACAAATAATCATTAAATACTTACGAGTAACTAAGTATTATTACAGCATGTCCTATAATAATACGAAATTAACTTGTTTTATATTTTTATGATTATTTGTGTGCTTTGTGTTCTGTATCTGTAAATTTCTAATTAGTTAATAATTTTCGATAATTTTAATAAATAAATTGAAATAATATTTATGGTTTGAAATGTTATTATATTGAGACTAAGATTAAAAATAATTTTGAATAAATATTGTTAGGATTCTGCATCTAGATGAAACTGCGTACAGTTGACTAATTTTATTATTAGAAAATGATTGATGTTGATCATTCTCATACTTTGTATCTGAAATAAACAATTTAAAATTAACTCACAAATATTTAAAATGCTTCCTCCATCTGAAAAACCGCTGCCAATTCCTTTGGCACGTAGCTTCCTTCAACCTTATGTATCGCTTTAATATCTAAATTGTTTTTACTTCATATAAATTCTATAAAGTTGTGTAATGCTTCTCGGTTGATGGATAAAATTATTTCGAAATAATTATATTACATAATCAATGCGTAACTGAAAATATTGTTTTTAACGATTTAATAAAACAAAAAACAGAAAAAACTTGCCGATAATCATTATGTTTTAACGAAAAGTTCAAAATTTAGTTTCCGAGATATATTGATAAGGATATAGTTCGCGGAACGTATCTAAAATCACCAGTGATCGAAAAATCGCCATGAATATACGCACATGCGTAACTGAAAATCTTATTTTTAACGAATTAATAAAACAAAAACAGCAAAAAACGAGTCTAAGTATAGATTAAAATCCATTAATGGAAACTGAGATCGAAGCGATACAGTTTTCAGTTATATAGAGTATACAGGGTAAGAAAACAAAATTTTGAAGCTTAATATCTTTAAAACTAACTGGTATCATAAACAACCCAAAGAAAGAGATAAAGGTGCTATATAATGCTAACTAAATCCAAAATTTTAAATTGATTATTGCCTTTTTACTCCAGTTATCACATCACGTAGGAAAAACGACTCATAGTATACAGGGTGAAAAAACAAAAGATTGAAGCTCAATATCTTTGAAACTAACTGGTTTTATAAAAATCCCATAGAAAGGGATCATTGTGCTATATAATGCTAACTAAATCCAAAATTTGAACTTGATTATTGCCTTTTTACTCCAGTTATCGCGTCACGGTTCAGAAAACCGATTTTTTTTCAGTTTTTGATGTTTTTTCGTCAGGATCTGCCCCATGAAATGGACTTCAAATTTAAGTGGTATAAGTGTCTAATTACCTTCAATAATCATATATTTTTTAGAATGATTCGCTATTAGTTTTTGAGTTATAACGATTAAAAAAAAATTGCACTGTATGGTGTATAATAAAAGAACGACGAACGATAATATAAATTTTTGCACGGTAAAAAGATAGCAATTTTGTTCTCTTTCAGGTAGATATTAAGCAATTTACTTTTATTAACTTTTCCCGATAACTTTGTTTGGCAAAAACTGAAATCTCAAAACAAAAATCACTATAAAAAAAAACGCGTATATAAATTGTAAAAACGGACTTTCGTCCCACTATCTTCTAGCAAAAACAAAGAAAATGAGACTTGGTGGGTTAAATCCACCATGTAGAAGCTGAGAAAGAAGCGTATACATACGCAACAACACACACACACACACACACACTACATCCGCACGGACATTTCGTAAAACACCATTTTTCGACTAAAAATTCATCAAAACACACTTCCCACATGTTTTACACAAACTCCAAAATTACTATTACAAGGCTCCTTTAGGAAGGAAGCAAATCTTGAATATTAGTCCAAATTATGAAAAAGTTGAAAAAAAAATTCTTTTTTGTAGTTAATTGAATATGATGTATGATGTTGCTTATATTTATAATATACTAGGGGGGTTTCCCCCTGCTCGCTTCGCTCGCCAACCCCACGTTCGTCGTAGTAAAAACTTTAATTTTAGTTAGCTCGCAATGTGCGTGAAAGCGTATATGCGTGGACTACAATAGGCTGTGTACGCGCTGATAACAATACTTCAAAAAATAAAACCAAAATTTTAGAAGTGCGAATTGTGTAAAATCAATTCTTATCCTCTCTTTCCTCGCTTATTTACTCCTGAATTATATATCATAGCTTGAAGCTACTGCTAAAAATTAAAAGCGCGTGCGCATGTGTTTTGGATTTTCCTTTTTGAAGAAGATAACCACTTTTTAACATTGAACGCTTTTCAACGCGTTTTAGATTTTATACTGCAGNGTGTTTTGAAATGCGGGCACAATTTGTTTGATTTTACATGTAATTACATGTAATTTTTAATAAAAATTTTGTTGTGATGCAATTATTTCTGAGAGATTTCAGTCAATCAGGCTAAAAATTTTTTTGGGAACTCCTCTCATGATAGTAAGGTGCCGGTCCTATTTTGGACTTGATCCTGCACATATACGCAGAATGCGGTAACCTTCAAAAATCGCTAAAAACGGATTTTTAGCTATAACTCGAATTCTAAGCATTCTACAAAAAAAAGTTAAATGGAAAAGTTGTAGATCTTTGAAAAATACAACTTTCTTCTTTTAACATCAAATCATGAAAATGCTTAGAACTCGAGTTAACAACCCAAAATCGATTTTTTACAGCTAAAAAACCAATTATTTGCCATAAAACTTTTCGGATTTACGTTTTACATGAAAATGTTAAATATGAAAGTTGTAAAAATTTTCAAAATACAACTTTTTACCGTGGCAAACATTTTTTTAAACACTTTTCGACATACAACTACTTTAGAACTACTTTAGAAACGACTTTTTAGAGCTAAAAAACCAATTATTTGCCATAAAACTTTGCGAGTTTACGTTTTACATGAAAATGTTAAATGTAAAAGTTGTAGACATTTACATTTACAAAATACAACATTTCACCATGACACATACACTTTTTAAATGATTTAACCCAAGGCATAGTCTAAAAGACGATTTTTGGTGCATATAACTTGATAACAATCTCAGCGCGACACGCACAATAATGCCCAAATATATAGTTATATTATGTACTTAATTCCATATACATGTATATAAAATACGCTCACAATAGTATATTTCATAAGTGCATAAATGCATAAGGATCTGCAAAGCCAGCCCGAGTGTTTCGGCATCACAGAAGAGTGTCAATACATGATATTTTATAAAATAAATCAGCACAATATATTTCTAAAATTGGAGTATATTTTACTAAACTAGAAAAACCTAAACTAAATAATAATGAAAATAACTCAGATTGAAGAAAGGCTCTGATAAGCCTGCCACGTCCCACTAAACTATGCTATACTATGAACAATCCTATTTATAAATTAAACCCTATCATTAAATCAAATCTTGACTTCACTTGTTGATATAAATCTTCTCTGTTAATAAGGTTTGAATCGTCTTAAAAATCCTCTTGAGTCCTTGCTGCAACTTTTTCCAATTGTTTCCACTTTGATATAGTTTTTTTCCATCTAAAAAAAAAAAAAAGTAAAATTAAAAATAGAAAAAATTACTGTGTAATTAATTTGAAGAAAAACGAGCCCCTATACTGAATGCATGATTATAGATACATATAACCTGCATCTTTCAAGCACTGCATCTGCAAAAATAAATTATATTAATCTTATGAAATCGTATAAGTTATACAGAACATATATTGTACCTGAAAGCTATACACTAATAAAGATTCAGTGTTATCGATGATCAGGCATATAACCGGTGTGCTTGATCCTACTGCTCCCCATCCAGCAGACCATGATATCTGTAGTTGTAGTATGACACACTAGAAAAACAAAAGAAATCATTAAAAACTCATACTAACAAATGATTATTCAACTCACTGATCTCACCTGATAAAAACACTTATCCATTAATAGAGCAGTATAACCAGAGTCTTGATCGAGCTTTCTTCGAACTCCAAGATTTTGATAGCTCAGGTACCAACAACACCAATAAGTTATACTCCGTTGCATGTAGTAGACTATGATGCCAACTAACGCAGCATTGCTCTTACACCTAGACATACAGGAAAATATATTACAAGCTTTTCTCACAAATAATTATTGATAAATTAAGATTACTGATCTCTTAGAATAATAATATTAAACTAACAGTATATTAATAATCACTGTTAAGGTACCCGTAAGGAGTAAAAAATATGTATTTAAAAAACTTAAAACATCCACACAGCATTCCGAATTAAAACTTATTGAAGTACAATATCAATTAAACATACAGCGCAAGTAATTTTAATATTTTAAACATTACCATGTCAGATAGTACAAACCCATTTCCAGAGCTATATTAAAGTAGTTGAAGTGTCCAAGAACGCTCACCAGTACTCCCAGAAAGTATGGATCCGGCTTCAAGATCATCTTGAGGTGGTTCAAGCACCCAGCAATGCCAACCAGGACTGCTAGAAAGCAAAAATACAGCTCCATAGTCATTTCGAGGTGGCCAGGCAACTGAAACACGCCCCCAGTTGGTTAGATCAGCCAAAAATACCAAGCAGCACAACCAGATAACGTTGAAGTACCCAGAGACGCCAATCAGCACCATGACAGGAAGAGTAAATCTAGCTCCGGGGTCATCTTGATGTGGTTGAAGAAGTCAGCAACGTCAGTTTATACTGCTTAAACAGTGTGAATTAGCTCCAGAGACACCTTGACATATTTGAAGTACCCAGCAACGCCAAGCTGCACTGCCCAGACAGTGCGAATCAACTCCAGGGTATTGCATGCATGGTGCAAATTTCAACACCAATGCCACATAACTACCAGTAGGAGACATCAGAATTAGAACACTGATTTAACTTTAAAAACAGATCACACAATCACATAGTCACTGATTTCACTGCACATAACACAATAAATATTTGTTTTGAAAATGATAAACGCTGCAAGAACACAGTAATATTTTTTGTGGATCTTGTGTGACGGTGAATCGTCACCTAGACAGTATCTAGCAAGAAAAATATATCAGAGTAGAATCATTAGCAGCAGCAGATGGAGTAGTCATAAAAACAAGAGATAACCTCGAAGCAATAAATCAAGTTTCTGCTGGAGTACGTTTATGGAGTTACGGATCTTCCCATATTGCAGCATTTCTCGATGGACTGACACACATCGCATCGTCAGTGTTATTCTGGGTGCATCACTATTGAATACTTTTTGCACTATAAAGCAAGAACCGCGAGCAGCCGATCTGCAGCGAGCGAGATGAGACTGCTTGAAAACACAATACACAGGCGTCACAGTAGCACTTCTGAATTTTAAACTTCTTATAACACTGCTGCATTGTGTCGTTGTCGCTGTTTTATACTACGTACTCACATATAATATCGCCTAAAAGTTGAACCGGGTGAAACATTGCGGTGAGCAGAGGCCGGGAGGTTGCTCGAAACGACAAAACACAACAAGTCACCAGCCGGTCGCCAGATCGATGCGCACAATGTATGCGCAATGGTCGAGCTCGCTGCCTCGCTTGCTCGCTTCGCCAGAGCCAACGAACAGCTGCTCGGCTTTGCTTAGATGATAATAAATAACTAATACTTTTTCTGTTCAATATATATAATAAACTATCTTTGCCCAAAATTCATGACTTTAGGAACGGGATAGAATTCGTCTTGTTAAGCGTGACGTCACAGCTCCCATATAAACCAATGTATTTACCACCAATAGGATAGTTCTGATTCCGGCCACCTTATGAAATTTCGCGTGTACCTATTTTGTGCGCTCTTGCGGCTTAACAAGGCGAATTCCCATCTAATATAATTTGAATTAAAGTACTATAAAATAAAAATTTTTTAATTTTACTAAATAATAATGATTTTTAATCATATTTAAAATGAATTTCGTTAAGATAAAAGAATATATGTTAAAATTATGAATGTATATTTCAAAATAAATAATATTGAAAATCATGAGTCAAAAACTAAAATAATTAAAAATTATTCAAGCTATGCATAGCCAACACATTTTTTAATTGTATACGAAAGAGATAAAAAATCAATGTTTATTAATTACTGATTTTTTTAAAATAATTAGGTAAGTAACACAAACGTTAGACTGCAGCGAGCGCGTAGCGCGAGCGTCGGGGGGCAAGGCGAGCGCAAAGCGCGAGCGTCGTGGGGTAAGGCGAGCGCGAAGCGATGCAAGGCGGCAAGCCACCGCGGCCGTAAGGCCGCGCGTGGCGCGCTAGTTAACATTTGAACGCTTTTCAACGCGTTTTAGATTTTATTGCAGCCGCCACGCCGATTACACATTGATAATTTTTGCTCGATACGCTCGATGCGCCAACGCCTAGCCCGAGCAGTTTTATCGCTCTACTCGCCGACATAAGTCATTTGCAAATTGACGGTATTAAGGTCGTTGGAAAACGCACCCATTGCTGTGTATGCATCAGCTTTTTATAACGAATCATAGGCGCCAGCTATTTGCTGTAGCTGAGCTAACGCGCTAAACGTATACGGGATTGAATATCGCATTTGTTGAACTTACCGGTACAAGAACAGAAAAATTATTATTCTATATTGATTACGAGCTACTGCTGAATTTAGTGTAATCTAAACGCTTGTATAATGTCATGATTTTTAGGGTTGATATATGATTGTTTCGGCGCATGTGTTTTAGATTTTCCTTTCCAAGGAGTTAAAATGATAGGGCACGCGTAAACAATACATTTCTTTCTTTCTGTGTTTGTGGAGAAAAAATTTTACCTACAAGAGCTCAAATACGTCTTAATTGTTCAGTATTGATTTGTCGCAATAAATCGGTCGTTGCAAATGTTACGCTGTTTCGAATTTTACAACAACCTGCGTGCACGCGCCTATTGTCGTATAGATTGCGAGTCTACCGATAGGATAATGTAAAGTTGTATTTTCATGGACGCTTATTTCTGTAGCGTAAGCGTCAAATGAGAGCGCGCGAAATTTGAATAAGGTTTTCGCGTGAAACGCCATGCGTCTAGCGTCAAAATGCCAGTGTCAGCGGCGGCGTCAAGAGCGCCAGCGTCGTTTTCGAGTTTAGTTTTTATAGGTTATAGGTACTGTTTGATTGAAAACACATTGCATTGTGTGATTAATCAACTACACAACGTAACATAAACAATGATGAGCTGCAGTTCTCAAAAGATGCTATGCTTCAGATGCAAACATAACCTTTATATTTAATATTAAAATTAAAACACAAAATTTTTATGTACGTGATACAAAATTTGTAAATGTCACTTCGCTTAATAATTTAGCTTATATTATCTGTTCTTGCTCCATTACGAGAATTAGTTAAATAAACAATAAACGATTATTTGAGTCTTCGACGCCGAGGTTGACACAAATTTTGAGTGAAAAAGTTCACCACTGGTGAACTATTTTGACGGAAAGTAGCGTCACGTAGCGTCACCTGCTCGCGCATGCGCAGATCACAAAATGCTATTTCTTGACGCTGACGCTCAAAATTTAGCGTCCATGAAATTACACCTTTAGAGGCAGAATTGTTATCCACGTTAAAAACTAAACTTTAAAACTACTTAAAAAACATCTTAAAGGAATATTTCGAGATCAAACCAATGCATCTCTTAATTAATTTAAATACATTATAGATCTTAGCAACGTGTAGATGAATCTTAGCAACTCTTTGAACGACGTCATCGATCGTGACCATATTCCTATCATGTCGTGATCAAATCTGATCCGCAACCACATGTCATACAGCGGGTAAAGAAGCTTGTATGTTTTGATCCTAAACTCTTCGATAATTTTAGGATAACTTACGTCAGAAGTCATTACGTCTATCGGCTTGTTTAATAGATTGTAATACGAAGTACCTTCGATCTCATGAATTGGCACAGCCCTTTCATAATAATCCAAAATCGGTTGTTCCCTTTGTATTAATGAGATCGCTTTCTTGTCGAAAGGAGTTTTATTACAACACGCAAATCCCTTGACTTCTTCTTATAAAAGGTATTCAGTATAGTCCCAATCTTGCTAACCCTTGTCAAACCACTTAGAAGTAAATTCCATTTCCTTGAACATCTTGAGTTTCACGATCTTAAAAATCGTCTGCCTGTCTGCGAGAAGAAGCTGATGAAAAAATATAGATAAGGAAAGACTTTTGTGATATTTTATCGTCGGGTATTGAATTGACCGTTAATGCACATAACAGCTTCTGCTCATTGAATATCAACTTATTTGTCTTTGCTACATGCACGGCTAATAGCTGTATTATAAACAACGAATTTTTTGCCTACCCCCTGGTCATACTGATTTGTTGTAATATTTCAAATATTTCGTTTGATCTAGCTACGACGAAGAAAAACTATTCTTATTTTTGCTTAAATGTGAACTGTGATCTTTCATTTACTGTGTATATCTTATCTCAGCTTTTATTTTACTTGAATTTCATGTGCTTCGTGACTATTCTGGGACGTGGTTTTGTTTATTTTCAATATTGCTTTTACGCATTTCAAGCAGTTTGGGTGTTAGGATGATCGGAAAAACAATATATTATTTATGTGGCTTCAGTAAATACGCTTTAAAAATTTGCCTTATGTCCTTTAGTTTTATAATTATAGAATTTTAGGTTAAAATTTTGCAAGCACAGGACATATTTTGTCGAGAGTTCACCATCTTCGAGCACAACTTACATCTATCTTTACATCGAAAGCCACGTAGCGCGTTACCGAGATTTTGTTTTTTTCTCTGTCAGACACCTGGACATCGTCTACCGGAGTCCCAGGTGACAGGCTTATAATCTTCAAGCATAACTTACATCTGTGTATTAAAAGCTGGAATGCTAGTAAATAACAGAGTGCTCCTCTTCTTTAAGGGGGTCTCAAACCCAATTTTTACCGACCGAGTCGATAGAACGAGTACTCGGTAGAAAATTGCTTGAAACTAAATAAATACGGTGAATTATCAAAAACCAAGACATAGTTGCCCTTCGTCTCGGAATCATCTACCACAATGCAAAGTTTCAAGTCAATATTCAAATGCGTTAACAAATGGCATTTGAACAAAAACCAGTAGCTGCAGCGTGTGCATGTTGAAAATTTCGTTCAAATGCCATTTTTATATGCGTTGACAGATCGACTTGAAACTTTGCACATAGATATAAAATGATGAGAGAAAGGGCAACTATGTCTTGGTTTTCCATAAATTGAACAAAAAAAAAAAATAGTTTTATTATCATCCAAGCGACGCCGAACAGCTGTTCGTTGCTCTGTCCGCGGCTCTGGGAAGTGAGTACGACGACTGCGCATACATTGTGAGCGTCGATCTGGGGACCTACTGGCGTCTGCGGCGATACCTTCACACTCACTGGTGGTACTGGCTGGCGTTGCTGAAGGCTTCGAACATCTGAGGATGACCTTGGAACCAGATTCACGCTGTTTGTTGGACAGGTTAGCGTTGCAGGCCCATTTCAATCATCAGAAGACAACCCTGGAGCTGAAATCAGGCTGTTCGCTGGCCTGGTTAGACGACCCTGAAGTTGGAAGTTGCTGGTATACATTCTACAGCTGTACATCAAGGATCTACAGTAGGTCCTCGACCAGGGTCTGCTGTTACTAGTACGGAGTCCAGTACTGCTGGAGTTACTGGTCCACAGTGTACTCCAGCTGCATATTCAGGGGCCACAAGCCCACTATGCACAAGCAACTCCTGCAACAGCTGTATGTTCAGGATTCCCTACTGGTCCTCGACCAAGATCAACTTGCTGCTTATACTAGTACATCTCCTTTTATACGGCTAATTAAGTAGCTTCTGACGCTTCTTGTTCCTTCCAAAGCTTTTTGCTATTGCTGATATAGCACATCTGTATAAATTTNAAATTTAAGTTTTTAAGATTTGTGTGGTTAAAAATTGTATATCTCAAACCTCATGTAACATATACACTTGAAACTTGATATGCAAGCCTGTGTTATGTATTTCAACATATTTATACAGTTTAGTGACTTAAGTGTAACCAAAAGATCTATTTTGTTCGAAAACACTTGCGCCAAAAGCGTATAATTAGAACGAACTAGATCTTCTGGTTATACTTAAGTCACTAAACTGTATAAATATGTTGAAATATATAATAGGAGCTTGCATACCAAGTTTCAAGTTTAAACATTGCATCACTTGTACATAAACTCAATTTTTTTTTAAATTTCTTTGACTAAAATTGCATATCTCAAAAGTGGTGCATTGTATACACTTGAAACTTAATATAATAAGCCCTCGTAATGTATTTCACTATATTTCAGCAGTTTGATGCACTTACTACAATCAGATGATCTACTTTGTTCGAAAACACTTGCGCTAAAAGCGACAATTTAGAACAAACTAGATCTTCTGGTTACGCTTAAGTCACTAAACTGTATAAATTTGTTGAAAGACATAACAAGGGCTTTTATACCAAGTTTCAACTTTATACAATGCATCATTTATAAATAAACTCATTTTTTTCAAATTTCTGGGAAAAAAAATTGCACATCTCAAAAGTAGTTTTTTGTCATAAGAAAAGCGTGTATTCGAAACACGTGTGTATATGCGAAATACACGTAATTATTTGTTAATTTTTATAATATAAAAAGCGTGTATTCGAAACACGCGTGTATATGCGAAATGCACAGTTATTTTATTGTAAAAAATGCGTGTAGTCGAAACACGTGTGATATATATACGAAATACAGATCATTATGTATATGCATTTTTCGTTATATCAAATCTGCGTGTACGGCAACACGCAGTGTGAGTTTCGATATTGCAAATTTTTGTAGTGGTTGACGCCAGATGGCGCCAGAGGTTATTATAAGCACTACCTGCACTACCGGCCGCAAGGTCGGTAAAATCGTAGAAATCGGTTTGAGACCCCCTTAAGACCTTGATAAGCTATCCATAAACTAAGGCTTCCATTCATTGCGTGACGATTTTCTATCCAAGCGTTTGTAAATCATTGACCAACATTGTCCAATTGGCTTTCTAATGGTAAATGGTTGGCTTACGTTTCTACCAATGTTGTTCTGTATAAATATGAATGTGATTTGTATCTTTAAAATTTAAAGGGATTATTATATTCTGTTTCATGTATTTGTATGAAATCTTAGAATAGAAATGGATGTTCATTATTGTGTAAGAAGGAAACAAACCGATTAACCCATGCAAAAGTACACATACCTTTAATTGAAATTTTTAATTCGGGAAACTCCCGCCAGTGCTGGTCACAGGTTAATGGGAACTTGCATGAAAAAATCGTCATGTCAAATATCGAAAAATAATCGACACGTATTTTTTCTTCTTTCAATCAAACGATTATTGACAAAGGTACAGCGGGTTGAAATATCGTGTGACGTCACTGAATCGGACGATATAGATATACTATACACAGTCCGAATCAGTGACGTCATACATTTCAACTCTCTACATCTTTGTTAATAATCGTTTAATTGAAAAAAGAAAAAATATGTGTCGATTATTTTTCGATATTCTAACTGATGGACCTGATGAATTTTTTCATGCAAGTTCCCCATTGGGGATATCCAGAGCCGACAAGCATGCGCTGGACGCGAGTGGCCGCGTTTTGATATAGAGCGCATGCGCGTCGGCCCCAGTTAACAAGCGGCCGGCACTGGCAAAAATTTCCGGAATTCAAAGTTTGAATTAACCGTGTGTGTAATATTAGAACTTATTACAGAATAAGTATTAACAGTGGTTTAGAGGTAATAGCTGAACGGCAATATTGGAGGGTTATTAAGGAGCAAGAATTAAGGGGCAGTAATTGAGAGGCAGTAATTGAGGGGCACTAATTAAGGTGCACAATTCTTGAATCGGCAGCGGCGAAAGTTTTTTGGTAATATAGAGAGACTACAGAATCTATAATAAAGAATTCTAAAATCTACATTTGGGTCGATACGCATTGAGAGGGAAAATTGAGGGGGAAAATTGAAGGGGATTAATTGAGGGGGATTAATTGAGGGGGAAAAAATCTGAACCGGCGGCGACGACGGCGGCGAAACTTTTTTTTATAATATAGAGAGATTTAACATATACATCATTATCATTATTTTTAAGTTCACATATCATCATTGAGAATATGATTGTCAGGTTCTGGTAAACTAAAATCCTTACAACACCTTTCTTCTGTTTCTAATATATTTTGGATATGAGATAAAGCATTATTTTCTTTATTTATTTTAAAATCTTCAGTAAAAAAATTTTTAAACCTATTCCAAATTGTATTTCCTTGGATGTTTTATGCTAATATGAACCAAGCAAAAAATTTACGTAATTGAAATGGTAACATTATTTGACAAGCTTCTTCAAAAATATTATAAACACAAGAGTCATCAGCTACTAAACCCATAGCTAGTGCTGCTTCTTTATAAGTTTGATACAGTGTATTTTTATAAGTTCGTAAATCTTCAAAAGAAGTAGCACCTTTTATTCTGTTTAGTATCAACTTCAGAAATAATTTTTCACTATCTTTTGGAGATACTACATTTAATCGTCCAATGGCACCATATTTATAATTTCGCGATCGTTTTATCCAAGATTTTGTTTTTTGATCAAATTTGTAATGTTGCGGAATTTCAACATATTTAATATTTTTTGCAAAATTATCTATTTTATTTAATTTAAACCATGCTGTTAATGTGGTTTCTGTGTTGCGTAATGCTTCTGACTCTTTATGTTCTTCAAAAATAATGTTTTGTTGATCTTTTGTATGAACTGCTAAACGTGTAACAGTATGGCTTCTACCACATAATGGAAATTCTTGTAGTCGCCAAGCTGCTTCCATTCCGCTTAAATATCTTCCATCAATAAATTGAGTAATTTCATCATGAACTACAGCACCTGGTTCATCATTTTCTTTATCATCCATTTTTTTAATTTTGCATAATGCTCTATCTCCACCCTTATGTATGTAATCAAATATATATTTAATACTTTGAATAGATGCACAATATTCTACATTTATATGACATTTATATTTTTGCAGTAGGAAGCTATTGTAAGGAACGATCATACGGTTATCTACTGGAATAATTTCTTTATACTTTTTTGTCGAATACGTGTATTTTTCAGGTGTATTATCTCGTCTACGATATAATGGATAACCGTTCTCTTTAAAAGTTGTGTTGTCGCAAAATTCTTTCGGAAAATTTTTAGCACAAGTAGTTTTAGTTTTATTTACTAATTTTATTATTTTTTAAACAAGGAGATGTATTTGTGTGTGGTCCATGTAACATATGTTTGATTACTAATTTTTGTAAATCTTTATTAGAATTGTTTGGAATCTCAGCAGAAATGTATTTATTTATTGATTAAGGTGTCATAATCTTGTTATTAGGATGCAATGTCACAACTATATGAGTATGTGGTAAGCCTCTTTTTTTTAATTCTATCGTATACACGTAAGCAAGTACTTCTCCAAAGATTTTATTTTTTAAAATATCGTTTAATAACGAATTAAATTTTGCATAAAATAATCTAACAGTAATATTTGGAATATCATTTGGAGTAGTACCATTAGGAAAATATTTTAGAACCATTTTTAATTCTTTCCATTTAGGGTTACAAGTCATGGTAAGCAGTAAATCTGGTCTAGACTTAGTTTTGGTTATTGCCATTGCATCCTGATAATGTTGCTGCATATATCGGGGACTTCCTATGTACGTAGCTGGTAGTATAAACAAATTACCCAATCTTTCTTTTTGTTCAAAATTTTGTGAAATATTTGAAGCAGAATTATAAACATGATCGAATAAACCTTGATAACATTCAATTCTTAATTGTTTTTGATTATTTCTGAAGACATGTATTCTATTACTCTCTACCATAACAAGTGCATGACCACTTATCCATTCTTTTAATTGGTTAATTTAATTGGTTGCTCATCTCATCAAAAATAAGATTGAACACAAGCTTCTTGTCACTTCTATTAGCTTCCTTTTGGACTATATCTGATATAGTATCTATAGTTTCTTAAGAAATTACATTGCTCACTGCAGAGCCAGCTATTTAAGGTTTAAACCGTCGGCGAACATTTTAAAAAACTACGCCTAACACGCCTTTGGTCAAAGTTTCGGAGAGCAGGCATTTTTATGTCCAGATTTATTTTTGATCTTCCGAAATAAATGCACAAAAACAGTATATAATAATATATTAGATACGTCAAATCTAAGACAAATAAAAAATAATTTATATGCATTTAAATAATGTCTTAATTATATAATAGTTCAATAATAATCATATAATGTTCACAAGATTTTATTATTATTTTTTTTAATTTATACATGTTTTAAGAAATGTAATATTTTATTCATCAATCTGTTTTTAAATTTAAAATTGGGGGGTTGGCGAGCGGAGCGAGCAGGGGGGGAATCCCCCCCTAGTATATATATATATATATATATATATATATATATATCAGTACGGACATATTCCATAAACACAATTTTTTGACTAATAATGCATCAAAACACCTTCTCACATGTTTTTACACAATCTTCAAAAATCACTATGACAGGCTTCCTTATGAAGGAAGCAAAAAAATATATGAATTATTAATATATTGTCTAAGTAATCGACAGAAAGAAGAGAATTGATTTCAAAAGTATACTGTCAGAGTTATCGGCACTTAAAAGAATATTAGTTAACGAAAAAAAAGTATTCATTGCACAATTTAATAAATAATTAAAGAAATAAGTAAAATATAAATCATTAATATAATATTAGCTAAGTAATCGATAGAAAGAAAAAAATTAATTAACGAAATTAAGTATTCATTACAAAATTTATTAATGAATTTTAAAAACAATTAAAATATGAATGATAAGTATATTGTCTTAGTAATCGACAGTCAAAAGAAAATTTGTTAACAAAAATAAGGTGTTCATTACATTATAGACAGTTAATTAAATAATTTGAAAAACGATTAGAATATGAATCAAAAAGATATTGTCTAAGTAATCGACAGTAAATAGAAAAATTCGTAATAAAAATCTTTACTTGAATAAAAAACCGCTGCGGCAAGTCCTTGGCACTTAGCTTTCTCCTATCCCGCTTTTTATCATTGTTCTAAACGTAATGTATAATTTTTTTTATAAGTGAAAGTGTGGGTATAAAAGTATTGTATCAAGCACGATCTGGAGGGCCAAACGAGAAAAAAAGATAATTCAATCCAATCCTCTTTCAAATACGTTACGGCTAAATCGCTTGTAACCATAAAAAGATACAAAAAACGCCAAAAATAATTTCGAAAAATTCAATGAACGAACATAAAACAAAAAACTAGCTGGCAAAATTAAAAATAACTTCTTTTCCCTGATTTAGAATTAAAAAACGGATACACATGCCAAATTTTGAAGACGTTCATAGCCTCGATTCGAAAATATTGTGGTACACACACACACACACACACACACACATACACACACAAACATCCATACGGACACACATCTATACGGACACACATCCATATACAGACATTTTCTAAAAACACGTTATTTGAACTATACAAACCTCAAAATGGATTTTCAACCTATTTTTGAGAAAGTTGAAGATTTTACTATTACAAAGCCTCCTCTAGGAGGAAGCAACAATAATTCATATTTTTTTGGGCGACTTTACTTGTTTTATACATATTTTTAAATTAAAATGTATGCTCTTAAAAGTCGTAATATGATAGACATATAAATACAAAATATACTATAGCGATATAAATTTAATAATATAGAAATTCATCCTTAAGATTTTTTTCTGAAAGTATCATGTATTGATTTAATCAAAGGAAAGTCTGTTTCTCTGTTACTGGTGTAAAAAAGTAGGGAGTGCCTTGGGTTGGTTGTTATCTACCGCACCCTTATAGCAGCTTGGCAACTTCAGATACTGCTTAGTATTCCTGGTTCAGTTTTTGAACGACCTGCTATTCCAAATCATAGTGACTTAGCTATGACGATAGGAACTTCGTTTCAGCACTATTCTATTCAATTGTATGAATTCTATTTTGAGTAATTAACAAAAGTAAAAGAAATGTGTAAGATATGATATTATTTTTAAAAGTTTTTTTAGTAATTAAAAATTTTTGATTGACCAGCAACCATAGTCATTGAGTTTGATATTAAATATTAAATAAAAATTCTAACACTTTACTTACAATGTGTTTATTCTACAGAATAGATCAAGTGATAAAATGGATTCAACAAATAAATTATTAGATTATTCTTCATCAATTCCTCCATGCATTGAAGGTAACATTAACTTCACTCAAGAATGTATCGAGCAGGAGAGAGAACCAGAATGGTTAGAAAATGAAGTGGCTGGAATCAGAATTTGGCAACTAGTTGGAATGATATTATCAATTATATTAGCTATAACAATAATGATTTGCTGCTGTGTTAGATTCAGAATACCAAGGACGAAACAAGAAATAGAGGCCGATTATATAAGGAAAAAATTAACTCGTAGTTTCAGGAATGAATTATCCAAAATTAATGATAAAGAAATGGATGAAATGGACTTGAAAATAGGTAATTTTTTTTTTTTTTTATATATAATGTATATTGTATTTTATCTCAATAATAAATCCATTAGATTCGAAGAGGTATCATTATTAATGCTAGAAGTTTAGAGTTTACACAAAATAGAGGAACGATGAAGACTAACAGTATATTGATATTATACTCAAATCGTATTTATTAATTACAATAATATAACAATGTTACATGTGAATTTTAAATTGAACTATAATATAAATTCTAATTTAAGAAAACAAATTTTCTCTACCCTAGTAGAAAATAATCCAACCAAAATGATACACGGAGAGAAACTGTGCAGTAAAATTTACTAAAAGTATAGGAAATTTTACTAAAAAGTACAGTAATCTGATCACAGACTCGAAATAGTGGGCAAATTACTGTACTGTACAGTAAAATTTACTGTACGTGTAGTAAATTTTACGGTAAAGTATAATAAAATTTCTAAGACCAGTACAGTAATTTTTATGGCGACTGTTCGTTTGTACTAGACTAGGAAATTTAAGTGCGCTTCGCGCACCTCTTATTATACCATCAATTATGTCTTATTCTAGAATTATTTTAAATTTTGCCGCCTGCTGAACACTAACAGTTCAAAGCGTTTGTAGGTTATGTAATAATATTCGCGTTTCTAATTCGCGTTCCTAAATTCTTATACCAGGCGACTGGACATCAATTAAATGCTTCACATCACTTTTTTAAGAGAGGACTACGTGAAAAATTTTACTGTATTTTTTCGTAATTTCAATGCCATTTCTCGACTTTCAATAATCAGCTGTTCAAACGTCTTGAAGCGCCACCATGCAGATATTTTTAACGGATGCGGTGGCGGAATGAATAAGTGATCCGCCTCTCGCCCCGAAAGTTTCAGGATCGAGTCCCAGTCGGAGCAGGATTTTTTCAGCGGTTTTTTCTAAGGTTCTACAATTTCAATTAATTTGGAATAAATAAAATCGCGAAAAACGTTGTAACAACCTGACTTAGTGAGGCCGGAAATTTGAATTTTTATGATTTTCAATGCTTCCATAAAAATTACTGTACTGTCTAGTAAAAGTTACTGAACCGACAGTCTGTGACGACATTACTGTTCAGTATGGTAAAATTCCTGCAGAAAAAACTAAAATTTACTGGATGATTTCTCTCCGTGTATGACTTCTCGTTAACCAACAGTTACTGTTTACCTAGTTAACCAGCAGTTACCTGTTTAACTAATCATTACATAAAATTTTAAAGTAAACATATAACCATATTTTTAATAATAATGATCTGCCGCTGATATGCTGCATTTATATGTATAAATTTTATTCCATTATAAACAGTAAATTTCATTTAGAAATCACTTATTTAAAATCTTATTCCTTAAAAGAAAAATAGTACTGACCCTGCTATTTTTTAAATATATTTAACAAATTTATTTGGTTAATCAATCAAGATCATTATTCAATAAATTTTGAAATGGTTTTAATGTAAATCTGTAAGAACATAGCTAGAATTTCAGGCCATCCGCTGGTAAAAGTCTGATAAAGTTTCTGCTAGGGCAAACATACCTATTAATCAATAATTTATGACTATTCATAATGATCATTCCTTTTTTTTTGGTTTAACAGCTTTAGATCGCATACGTGAAGTTTTCAGCGCCACAGAGTCACGCAATTCGCAATTAAAGGACGAAATAATCTACAAAAAGACGAATTCAGGATTTAGAACAAAATTTAATGCGCTTTTTCATGGTATGCGAGTTAGGTTTAATAAAGATGAATCCATAGAATTTAATGCTACAATCTAGATACTACAAATTTTTTTTCTCAAGTGTTACAATCACTTTTTTCTTGTCCAATAATCATAAATATATTCTTTTCATATTGTACTTCAACTATTTTTGTATTTTCAAATAATTTTTACAAACCTTTCGAAATGTATTGGGCGCATTCCGAAACTCGGGCGTCTGTGTCTCTCTTAGATACACGCAATTCCTATGAATTTCGGAACGGTTTTGCACCGGGCGCCCGAGTTTCGGAATACACGGATTATATATATATATATAAATTTACGATGTTTAATAAATGTGCCAGTAGTATTTTAATATTTTTAAACAATAAATAGATAATTATACATGTGTAAAAATTTTAGAAGTCAAACATATTTTACATATAATTATAATTGCACGATATCTTTACAATATGTTACTTTTATTACATTAATTTTTTACAAGTAGGCAAGTCATCCTGTAATATAATTGAATTATATAGTATTTACTGGTTATATAACTAACATTTAATACCACCTTACCAATTGAAAAGAAGGACCTGCGTTTGTACATTATGTATTTGTCTTGTATATTATGTGCTGTATTTCAATGTATTGCGTCATTATAATACTTTTCTTATATATTTTATTATAAAAAAGACAAAATTTCATTGCAAGAGTAAAATATAAATTTTATAAGGTATATTATTGTTGTTTTAGATATTATTTTATTACGCATCGAACTACTACTACTGCTAGAAAACTTTAATGAAATCTGATTTATGAACCTTAATTTTTCGCTCATTAATACGTATACATTCTCTTTTTTTTTTTAATTATCATCTTTATCTTTGTAACATTCAAATTCATTAACTAACGCCTTAAAAATAAAATTTCTATCAATTAAAGCAGCCCAGCTCCTGTATCACAATTATTTTTTTAATTTTATTCTTATGACAATATAAGCATCTTGCAGGTGATTTATTTCACTCACCTTTATTTCGTTTGGTTTATTAAACAATAATCAATCAATGGATAAAGTTTAATGACAATAGTCGACATTATTAGTATTATTCTACTACAAAGCGATTTAATAAATTAATGATTTGACATTTTTTCATTTTGTGAAAGATAAAGTTCATTTATTATAATATAATTTTTTCGTTTGGTACTATCATATTATACCTAAGTATAAAAGAATTTTCCTACATCTTACATGATAAATAATAATGTCGAAAAATATGCTCAAGATTGTTTTGATATAATAAGAACCGTAATAAGACTAGCCAAAAATGAGATTATGAATTTCCTGGTAATTTAACAATTTTTCTTATACAAATTTAGTACTAGATAATTTTTATAGAAGTGTTTTTTTTTTAATTTAAAGGCTTATCATGTGAAACACGTTTTTTGATACAACGCTATCGTCTTTCTGCTTACTTTTTAATTATTATTTTGCATTATCTGTTATGCTTAACAGATTGATTGTTGCATGACACCTATGTGACCCTGCAGGATCCTTATGAATGTATTCCTAATGTACTCAGACCAACAAATATCTCTAAAATCATGTGCTTAACTTTTACATTATTTATATTTTAAAATATTTTCTGCAGAATTTAGCGATAGACTATTGTTTTTTACTGTTAGCGCTTAACCTGCTAAAAATGTCTACTTAGATTTACCTGTATTATTAGATAATCAAAATACTCAAATATGTGCAAATTCGTGACCAAATAGAAACAACTCAGGTGCTAAAATTTACTTTTAAGGGCACACCTCCCAGACAAATCTTTTTTTGATCCCTTGAACAATCCGTTGCGTGAAAATGCCTGAGGATACGCCCGATCGCTTGCTCAACTTTTTTTCCGGAAAGTTTAAATTCTCTTATGGGAATCTAACATTGGGAAAATGAACGAAAACTAATGTGCCAATGTTAAACGTCATGTACTCAATGTCTGCAGTATAATCAAAAAATGCTTAATACTAGGATCGAAGTATCAGAAGAGAACTTCAATTTTAGGGCTGGCGGGTTAAAAATGATAAACCAGGTAAAAAGTTGTCTGCGTTTAAAAATAGCGAAAAAATCTGTGATTTTTCATTTTTAAAAATCCTCTCAACTTTTAATCCGGGAGGTCAATTTCAACCATCCGGGGCTTCAATTGAGGCTCTTCTTTTAACTTTTATCTTTACCTTTTTTTATTTGCCATACAAATGTATATTTGTCAAGAAAAATGAAATGTTACTCTTAATTTTTAAAACGAAAGTAGAAGAAAAGAGCTTCAATCAAAAACCCAGATGGTTGAAATTGACTGCTCAGACGAAAAGTTATAAGCATTTAAAAAAAGGAAAAATATCACAAATTTTTGTAAAAAATGGAAAAAAATGGTTTACTCACAATTTTTTGCTATTTTAAAATGATAGATAACTATTTACCCAAGTAGTAATATGCATTTTCCGAAGTTCATAACGTTGAACATTGGCAAATTGGTTTTCGATTATTTCCCCAATGTTAGATTCCCATAAGAGAATTTATACTGCACGGCAAAAAAGTTGAGCAAGCGATCAGGCGTGTCCGCGGGCATTTTCGCGGATTAGATGATTCAAGAAACCAAAAAAAAATCAGTCTGGTAGGTGTGCTCTCAAAAATAAACTTTCAACTTTCAGCACTAGAGCTGCTTCCACTCAGTCGTTGATTAGCACATATACAAACTATTTACGATATATTTTTCATACAACATGAGTTGTATGGAAATGTTTGCTATTCGAGCTCGATTATCATGGCACCCGCGTTGGCTTTCTGCTCAATGGCAGATTTCACATAGTTGCCTTTCCCTAACCCCCCCCCCCCCCCCCCCCCC
>CM053168.1:45815705-45860330 GCA_012977825.3 Pteromalus puparum
CCCCCCCCCCCCCCACCTACTCTATCGCTGTACTTCGTCCGACTTTGACATAAACTTTTTTTATCTTTATGACTATGTGCTCATCGGAGAGCTCGATAGTGAAAAGCGTATCTATATTCATACAGGAACTATCGTAATAGCGCTTTCACAGTGGCGGGTGGGTTAAGTAATTTTAACTCCGACGTGTAGGTACATGGCAATTGCCGAGGCTACGTTAGAGAGGTGTCGTTTTGTCTTCAAGACTCAAGCATGAAACCATACTTGCCAAATCAATAATTCAAAACCTGAAAATACCGACATAATGTTTAAGCACCACAACATATGCTTGGTTCGATGCTCTCGGTGAAAGGCTATACCAATGTACCTGCGAATCGCCGCAAGCATAAAGCAAGATTTGCATTTTTATTTCGAGTAGGTGCTGCCCCTGTGTACAGTATTGGGTGTGCCTCCGTGCATTTGCGGCGCTTGAGGCTACCTCAGATATACTGCCATCTTGCGTCAGCATTCGCAAGCAAGCAGCGGCAGCGACGCCGGTGGTCGTCATACGGCTGCCCTCGGACCTCAAGTACTCAAAGGTATCTTCGAGTATACCAAGGATATACCGAGGATATGCTGAGGATATATACCGAGGGTATCCCGGAGGTATACCAAGAGTATACCAAGGGTACCCGAGGATATACTGAGGATACCCGAGGGTATAACAAGGATATCCGAGGGTACCGGAGAGTATCCAAGGGTATCTGAGCATACCTGCGAGTATCTGAGAGTATTCGAGGGTATCCGAGGATACCTGCAAGTATCTGAGAGTATCCGAGGATATCCGAGGATACCTGCAAGTATCTGAGAGTATCTTGAGATGGCAGATGGGCTACCTTCATGTCAGTGCGGCCAACGCGACAAATATTGCATGTAACTGCAAATATTGCGCAAATGTACCTTCGGATACCCTCGGATACTCTCAGATACTCGCAGGTATCCTCGGATACCCTCGGATACTCTCAGATACTCGCAGGTATCCTCGGATACCCTCGGATACTCTCAGATACTCGCAGGTATCCCCAGATACCCTCGGATACTCTCAGATACTCGCAGGTATCCTCGGATACCCTCAAATACTCTCAGATACTCGCAGGTATCCTCGGATACCCTCAAATACTCTCAGGTACCTTCTGATGTCTTTGGATACTCTCAGGTACCCTCGAATTTCCTCGGTATACCCTCGGGTATCCTCAGCATATCCTTGGGTACCCTTGGTATACCCTTGGTATACCTCCGGGATACCCTCGGTATATGGTATATATCCTTAGCATATCCTCGGTATATCCTTGGTATACTCGAAGATACTTTCGAGTACATGAGGTTCGAGGGTAGCCGTATAATCATCGCCGGCGTTGCTGCCGCTGCTTGCGAATGCTGACGCAAGATGGCAGTATATCTGAGGTAGCCTCAAGCGCCGCAAATGCACGGAGGCACACCCAATACTATACACAGGGGCAGCACCTACTCGAAATAAAAATGCAAATCTTGCTTTAGGCTTGCGGCGATTCGCAGGTACATCGGTATAGCCTTTCACCGAGAGCATCGAACCAAGCATATGTTGTGGTTCTTAAACATTATGTTGGTATTTTCAGGTTTTGAATTATTGATCTGGCAAGTATGGTTTCATGCTTGAGTCTTGAAGACAAAACGACATCTCTCTAACGTAGCCTCGACAATTGCCATGTACCCGCACGTTGGAGTTAAAATTACTTAACCCACCCGCCACTGTGAAAGCGCTATAATAGATAACTTGCACTTTTTATATACGTTTTAACTGTTCATTATATCTTTATTACATTTCGAAATTTGGAGTAAGAAGAAATATTTATAAAATAGCAAATCTATAGTTCCGCATTTCGCAATCCAACTATCAGATGGGCATGAAGTTCCGTATAGGTGATGACTAAGTTAGACAAAGGACGGCTACAAGGTAAGAGTTAGGGAAAGATCGGACTCATGGCAGCTGCACCAATAACATAAAGGAGAATGAAATATGTGTTAGTCTGTCCACGAACTCATCACTATAGTAAAGAGAGCATAGAAGGGGATCGTAAATAAACCAATATTATTTTTCGGAGAATTGCTGTAAATTTTACATAACTCAAGGCATTTTTAGAATTCGCAAACAAATTGCAATCGTTTTGTGCTAGTGCAAGGGCGATACACAGTTTTTATATAGAGGATGTTTTCCATACAAGCTCGTGCTGATGGTGCCAATACGCGTCTCGACAGTCATGGCCACCACACCTTTCTTTTTTTTGTTTATTGGCCGTGGGATGCTTGTCCGTAGACTGCAACTCCAATGTGCCACCTTACATGTTTACTTTGTATTTTTATATATTTTTTGGTGGAAACCTACAGATAGTCGGAGGACACACTACCACCCCGACTAAATGGACCTATCATCTTTAAGTGGGATATGAACCACAAAGCACATAGTCAAAGAGGCACAGGAAAATTATCCAATTTTTGGTGGTGTCGGTTTTTTAGGCTGCAGATGGGCCCGAGAAACCTTCAGGTTGCGAGTCTAACGCTTGACCGCCTGAGCCACCGTGGCTCTACCGCCATACCTATGACATAGCTGAATACATGTAGCTGTGCACTTAAACCAACATGATTTTTCTCGTAATTCTTGCAAATTTTACAAAATCCAAGGCAGTCTTAGAATCTGCAATTAGATTGCAAACGTTTTGTGCTACAATGCTACACTTATACCAATATAGAAGCTATTATCGGATTTCTGCTGTATAGAAAAAGTAAGGTAGCCTATTTATGCTATATGAAAACTTTATATTGGCCTATGACTAGCACAAAACGTTTGCAATTTAATTGCGGATTCTAAAAATGCCTTGAGTTTTGCCTTCACGCTCTTTACATTAGGCACATGAGTTCCCAGCAGACGAGCACAGCTATTTGTAATCAATTATTTTGACAGCCTTGATGCGTACTTGTGCCAACTGGAACAAGCTTGCAGGGCAAACATCTTCATATAGAACTGATCCAGTATTCCTGCACGCACCGCGCGTAGCAGACATGTAGGTATTAAATTTATTTTTCGAACAAAATAGCAACGCATTTTTTTGGCCTAACGCTCTGAAGTTACGTAGCTCTAAGCTCTAATTTCGATAGACTGTTTCCTCCCTTTTATAGGTGGACTAGACTCGACAGCGCGCGCGCAAGTGCGCGCACATATTTTTCTTCGATCGTTACGGGTATAATTGCTCATGAAAATCTCGGATTTTGAATTAATAAATTATAGAGTCTGTCTTGGTAGTTTAAATTTTAACAGTATTTGAAAGATTAATTCAAGGTTGTCACAATATTTTGATGTATACTTTTATTTTTTTAAGATAAAATTTTAATTTGATAGTTATACTAAGATGCTTGGAAAAACACAACTTTCTAGGCCTGGTGGACCTCTCGAATCGACTGCCAAGGGGTCCATCCAGCCCGATTTCGAGAATCCGAAAAATTTTGATTTTTGAAAAATCCTTCGCCGTGGCCGAACCGATAGCGTGAGCACGTTCTAACTACTCTCATTAGATTCCTTGCGAAAAAACAAAACTTTCTAGGCTCGGTGGACCCCTCGAATCCCTCCTTGAGACATTCACGCGATTGCGCGCCTGATCTGACTCTAGTGTTTGTTTATTTACTTTTGCGATGAACGTTAACTTCACACTCGTGATTCGATTGAACGATCTTTGAGATTCACTGCAAATCGAGATATCTTCTCTCTCTCACTTGTTTGGAGATTTCGATAGGTGGACTTTATATGCTTAATTTTATATCTTACTAGGGTTTGATCAGGCACGCAAGCGCGCCATATGTCTCGAATTTGGATTGTGTAATGCACAATTAGTAGCCTACTTACTACCTTAGCATCATTTGCATATACATCTTTCAATATTTAACATATAAAAACTTAACTCGGAAATATATATTTTAGTTATCAACTATTGGATGTAATCCATTCTTTTAGTATTTTTTGTTGACTTGATTAACTTATTTCTAACACTTTTAAATTGTTCGACAAAGCATTAAACGTTGATATCGCCTTAATATAACAATTCTTATTACTACTAATTCTTTTTTTATTTATCGGTACAATAATATACTTTTATTTCTCGTAACACTAGATGAGTTGAGGTATTACGCTTTGAGATCATTATAGGTACATTAAGGCCTCCAACGTAAACGGATTAATGAAAATTGTATTTGGATTTCTCGCATTCGAAACTCCCTGGTCTAACGACTCTCACTTGATCGCTTGAGAAAAAATACAATATTTTAAGACGAACGTACACAAAGGGGTCCATCCAGCCCAATTTCGCGAACCGGCTAGATCTCGACATTCAGAAAATCCTTTGTAACTTTTCTCTTAAACAAGACTTCCTGTTCTAACCACTCCCATACGATACTTTGCCAAAAAATAAAAACAACGTTCTAGACCCTGTAGATCTCATGGGTTGTTTATGTACAAAGAGGTTTATCCAGCCTGATTACGCGAATTTGCAAAATATTGATATTCAAAAAATCCGTCATAACTTTTCTCCTGATCGAGGCTTCTCGTTCTAACCTCTCTCGATCGATTTCTTGCGAGAAAATGCAACTTTCTAGGATTGGTCGGTTTCGCGGAACGTGCGCAAATGCGTCAACCCAGCCCGATTACGAAAACTCGATAGATATTTTGCGATTCCTTGCGAAAAACACGAATTTCTAAGCTCGTTGGTTTCCCCGAATCCAGCACAAAGGAGTTTATTCAGCCCTATTACGCCAACCAGCAGAACCTCAGTATTTAAATAATCTTTGTATAATCGAGGTGAAATTATTTTAGCGTACGCGGGCATCAGTAATACTCATTCTAACCATAACCGCATTTGAACTCAGCCATCAGTTTGTTTATTTACATTTGCGACTTACTACACTCATTCGTTTCGAGATCGCTTTCGAGATCTCCTTCGAGATCGAGATATCCTCCCTCCCTCACTTGTTTCGAGATTCGATAGATCGCTCGCTCAATTAATATAAGGGACTTATTTTATTGTTTTTATAATTATAGAACAAATAATGTTAGTTTAGTAACGACCCCTCACCCCTGCTTTCTACATTTGGCACGTGAGTTGGCGGACAGAAAAGCACATATGAAAAGGTCAACGCGTATCTAGCGCTATCTGGATCCAGCTTACAGGACATTCTTATAGCATCGTAGGAAAAAATGACGTTTATTTGACTTGAAAAACATTATGAAAGTGCCTGAAAAAATACTATGAAGTTTGTCTGCTTAGCGCTGTTTTAAAGTTCCTCAATGCCTTCTAATGGCTATATTTTATTAAGGTCATATTCTTATAAGTTAATGTTACAAGTTCATGTTATTTTGTTATATAATTAATAAACATTGATATACTATACATCGACTTGGTGATTATACTTATTTGAAATACATACATTTAAAACACTGCAAAATTTGCCATGACGAGTATTGTTTCTTCTGATTTAAAGGTATAAATAAAATAAAAAATAAAAAATAAATTTTTTTTATTGTTTTAAAAATGAAAAAAAGAACGTATGAAAAACAAATATGGCAAAAAATGTTAAAGACCTCAATAGCTTTACTACTTAAACGTCTTTTCTCTTCTTTTGTGTTTGATTGACATTGTTGATAGAAATTAGTGAACAAAGAGCGAAATCTTTGTATAAAACCACAAAATTATTCTCAATACATCGTTATTTCAGATGTTAGGTAGATATGACACATTGTATTTTAAATTTATTGTAAAAATATGACCCTACTTCTTTTATTATACATTTAAATATTATATCATAGTTCTGAAAAATCAAATTTTTGTATAGTACAATAAGAATTTTGAGGATAAATCTTCAAGAGATACTTTATTTATACATATTTATTTGTGCCGCCTTATTTAGATATTTGTCGCATCTTTGTACTCCTGTTGAAAATATTTACGTAATTTTTCGATGAATTAAAATTACCTATTTTTTCGTGTCATTTGTATGTGTCATTTGTGATGTGATGTAGTTTTATCACGTGATTTTAAGATTAATTAAAAACTTTGAAATTCTTTAGCGCTATAACATTTTTTTCAAGTAATTTTAGTATGTTATTTAATCACATAAATATTAAGTTTTAAATACTTATTCCTTTTTAAAAAACCTTTTAAAAATGGGATACTGTAAAAATGAAGCCGAAAATGGATTGGTTGATTCTGATGAATCGAGAAATGTGATTGGTTAATGGCAGCACTGTAGCTAATATCTAAAAAATTACCACGATTGGTTGTTTATGGCGCTAAATTAAACAATTCTAACCTTAAAAAGTAACGCGCGTGCCAGCGCGCTTAAACGCTCTAACGCTCCTGGAACTTTTAAATACTTTAAATTTGTTAAAATAAGTCACTACTATGCAGATGGCGGTAGTACGAAAAAATGGAGCTAATGCTTAAGAAATAAATAAATAAAAAATATTTAACAGTACAAGTATTTAGAACTAAATATTTATGTGATTAAATAATATACTAAAATTACGTAAAAAAATTTCATAGCGCTTAATGATTTCAAAGTTTTCATAATAATTCTTAAAATTATGGGATAAAACGTTAGAAATTAATACAATTCTACATTACACATAAGAATTATGTAAACGAATATGTAATTTTAATTCATCGTAAAATTAGATCAATATCTTTAATAGGGATGCGAAACATATTACAATGAAAGATAATTATAAATATAATCGGGATTGCGTTAATTTTGTAACGAATATTTATGAAGTAAATCTTATTACACAATAAAAAAAATGAACACATAATACTAGAATAAAGAGCATAAATTTTGGCGTACAAATAATACGACTATACAGTAATAGAAGTAATCTCTTGTATCTTATGCAACGTGTAGTTGAATATATACAGAAAATAGTGTATGAACATCAAGAACACCTATTTTATTAATAGGCCTTTTCAGACAGAGCACCAAATTTGATCTAAAATATTAAGGGCCGAGTTCACTACATGTAATTTAGACGTTTCAGTTCTGTAGAATACTCAATAAACTTCACAGTTTTTTCAAGGTGTGCGTAGATTTATAAATTCTAAAATATTCTTTAGAAGACAGTCGTAATATTTACTCAATATTATATGATTACTCGTTATTCAATGATTAAGGAAGTATATAGTTTTATTTATCAAGGAATTTGAGGTGTTACTTTTTCCCTTTGGTCGTCCGCTTGTACATAGAAAATCGTGTTTGCTGACTTTTACAATCTATTTATATTGAAGAATAACGTTCTATTTATCTAATTGTTTGTTGATGTAAAAAACACTGTATAATATTAAAATGAGTTATTTTATTAATATAGGAACTACAAAACAGTGTTTTCTACTAATTTATAATGCGATATTTAATGATGTTTCTGTCAAATATGTTAACGGACATACATACTTAAAGGAATAGGCAAGTAGATATATAAAAAAACAGTTTGTCATTTACACATTCAACGCCGAATGGTGCTGGATAATATCTTATCACAACAATTTAAAAACATTATCTACATTAAAAGAAGGTGTATATTTAAACTTTATTCTTAGCATATACATTTTTTACCGCGTGCTTTATACTAACACACATATATGCACTTAGTAATTAGTAATCATGCAATGAGGGTAGACATCACTTCAATCATCGTAAAGCAGTAAGGAATTGAAAGACTAGAAGAAAACAGTAGACGAATTAACGTTCCTTATTTAAATAGAAGGTAACCAATAATACAATTATAGTGATCATCTGATCAGGCAATATATAATGTGTAACAAAAATGTAGCCTTTACAACGACATCTTAGTAAACAAGAAGCCAACCTAAAAACACAGTCTTGAACAATCATTTGTCTAGGCGTGTCTTCACGATATTTTGTTTCTCCACCATGAGAATTTCATCTTGGGAGTTGGGTATTGAAAACTTATCACTGTATGAGGTATAAAGGAAAGAATGGGTAAGAAGTTGGCGGTACAGCTTTTGACCTTGGAATCTTGCTTGGTCTGGTTATCCTGTTGTACGACTGATTCATTTTTAACTTTATTTTTATTCAGATGCTGCTGCTGTTGAAGATGATGGGGAAATTGGTGATGGCGATGAACTTGTTTGTTGCGTTGATAATCGTGTTTGTCGTTGTTATTACTGCCATTTTGAAAAATTGGAGAAGGATAAGGATAGCAAGCGCTAGATTTTGAGAGATCCAATCGTTCTTTACCGTACGGCTTATAGTTGGTTTTAGCGCTCTGCATGCTTTCTGGAATTTTGTCGTTGTTGTTATCGCTACTAGAGAGCTTGACGATTCTCGAGTGAAGTGGCGAGATTGGAGCTGGCAAGCTACTGAGAGATTTGAGCGAAGCTCTGCGATAAACTTTGGATCGAGTTTTAGCACTCATTAGCTGTGGTGATGAAGTAGACCGGCTAGATTTTTGTGAAGATATTGACGTCGAAAATGAATAATGAGATGAGAGGGGCGAATTATTAGCTGTGGAGGAGGATAAACTGGAGTTAACTGTTAGAAGCTGGGGACACGTTTGCAAATAATAGGAAGGTGGCAGAGAGGATGAGGAGAGGGGCAGGGAAGAGGAAGCAAGGGCGTTCGCCTCGTCAAAGCCGGCGGCAAGGGCGCTGTAGCTACTGCAATAAGCAATGTCGGCCGGCGACGGGGCGTCCATGAACCCTCAGCTCGGAAATTTAGAGTAGAACGCGCAAGTCAGGTCGTAGTTTTTGAAGCGACAATACTGTACGTCGTTGCGCACGTAGTCCACTTCGAAACCGAAATTATCAGACTGTTCGAGTTCGCGTGGACAGTCTGCAGCCACTGATTCCTTGTTGGCGAAGATGCTAACGACGAATTTTCCAGGCTTAAAAGTCCTCAAAACGCGCTCGATTACCTCCTCGTACGATGCTTCAGGAATGTTGGACTCGAAAGAGACGTATGAAAAATCTGGCTCCGGTGTTATATGGATGGTCATATAGCTTCCCTGCAAGAAAAATAAACATGAATGAATGTTTTGCAATAACAAAAAAGATTATAAAAAAACAACAAATAATAAGTGCACTAACACTTTTTGAGACACCGTTCATTGAGTATCCGCAAGGCTCGAAGAGAAAGTCATCTATGAGCATGTTAGGTATGAGCATATCAATGCCAGATTTGTGAGTTGCTTCAGAAGCGGAGGAGCAAATCTCACGAGTAAAGATTGCCATGACTTCAGGGTCAAGATTCGTCATCAGGATTTCAAGTGTTTGGTCAGGCTCACAGCCATGCTGCAACTGCGACTTTGGCTTCTCACGATTCAGCGTGTATAAATACCAGCAGTCGTTGTCCTCCGAGCCCAAGCAGTAAGCTTCTCCATCTACGAAAATTTATAAATATTTATAAATGATACTTTTGAATGTCTGGCTGATAAATCTAACAAGGGGTCACCAGAGCCACAGGGTAACATATCTTACTCAAAATTCTTGGTAGGCTACTTTTGACTAAAAATGACTATATCTGCAGGAATTTCGTCCTATGGGTCTTGGTGATTAAGATGCCTATTCAATTATCATTATTTATGCACTTGTCATTATTGCTACATAGATATCTACGGCATGCGTTAAAAAAATACAGCTATAAGTATACGTTTCGGTTACAAAGACTCATGAGATAGGATCCTGGCAAACTTCGTTTTGTATCAAAGTAAGTCCCCCAAAAAATGCTGAGGAAGACTGATCCGCAAGCTCTGATGTGCCCTTGTAAGTTTAAATTAATCATTAGAATACAAATTTTATCGATAAAGTCGTCAAAAGTTTTCTATAGTTCTCTATTCAATTTTTTTTACTAAAGGAAACTCAATAAGTTTTTTTTAAAGAACATTTTTGGATAGATTATATAATATGGTTAATGAGTATTAGGTATATTTAAGAATTAATTAGATTCTAAGTTAAGCGTGCTAAGCGTGGATGAACACTATTTTTTTTCCTTGATTAAAACAAATTCTTGTACGTCCTGGCCACTGGGGTACGTAAAATCATATATGCACCACGGAAGGTAAAATGGCGAACCCATAGCTCATGTTTGACAATTTACACGGGCCGTAGACTCGCCAATTCTTTACCTCCATAGATGCGAAATGTACTATAATAATGTTCTAAAGTTGGCTCAAAATAGTACATTACGATACAAGTGTCCTATGAGGTACATTCTGGCACGACTGGGGTTAGCACCCGAGCGTAGCGAGGGTGCTTACGCCGTGTCAGAATGTGCCTCGTACGACTCGAGTATCGTACAATATTTTATAGTACTGCTTGGCTAAATCCGCCAAGTCACGCAAATCCGTGGCGTATGCAATTCTTTCTGGCAGCGTGAGGTTAACGCACGAGCGTAGCGAGTGCGATATACACGGTGCCAGAAAGGGCTAATTAGGCCACGGATTTGCGTGACCTAACGCGGATTTAGGCCACCCAGTGGTATAAACTTCAATTCGAGACTAATCGCAGTCTCCTATACTTTTATTATTATATTTGCACTTCAAAATAGTACATTTCGGTACTAAAGTAAAATAGCTGATACTTGCAAGGGTAAGCTAGTTATCCAAGCAAATAATCTTCTTTTGCGGGTGTATCGAACGTTATTTTTTTCATACACTGAGAAAAATTAAATGCTAAAAATTACTATCTGAAATAGTAAAGTGAGGACAGACTCGGATGATTGTAATTTTTACTACTTTTTATAGTAAAATTTACTATAAGGAATTTTAGTATTTACCATCTCAGCTGTCTTGGATTATCGCTACTTCGTTTTATTTCACGATTTTCGTATTTGTATTTTGTTGCAAGGGGACAAGGTGTTCTATTCTTTCGTCTTTTATCATTTGACAAATTAATATAGAATGAGTTGTTAGGTAAAATATGCGTAGTTTATTTTGAATCAAGAAAAATTTTGCATAATACTCTCCATGTTTTACGAAAATTTAAACACAGGAAGAAAAGTGAGAGTTAACCCAGGAAAAAACAATAAAGAAAAATCTTCTTTACTTGGCGACGTTTCGTCTATAGTATTGGAGCTTCTCAAGCCTTTAATGGCCTTTATTATAATAAATAAATTGGCTGCTGGCACATACTTTTCGGCTTTATATACTTATTAGATATGTTGACAGATTCCTTCCTAAGGAAGCCTTGTAATAGTAATTTTTTGAGTTTGTGTAAAAACATGTATGAAGTGTGTTTTGATGCATTTTTAGTCGAAAAAATAAATTTAAAGTCGAATAAAATTACCTATCTTTTTACCGCGGAGAATTTATATTATCTTTCGTCGTTCTTTTATTATACACCACAAAGTGCAATTTTTTGAAACCGTTATAACTCGAAAACTAAATGTCGAACGTTTCTAAAAAAATATATGATTATTGAAGGTAATTAGAACTATATACTACTTTAATTTTAAGTAAGTTCATCGGAGAAAAACATAAAAAACTAAAAAAAGTCGTTTTTCTATAACACGCGAGAACTGGAGTAAAAAGGCATTAATCAAGTTCAAATTTTGGATTTAGTTAGCATTATATAGCACTTCTTTTGAAACCAGTCAGTTTCAAAGATATTAAGCTTCAAAATATTTTTTTCTCACCCTGTAACTCATAGTAATGAATCGTTATTTTTACGTGACGCGATAACTGGAGTAAAAAGGCAATAATCGATTTAAAATTTTGGATTTAGTTAGTATTATATAGTATCTTGATCCCTTTCTTTGGGTTGTTTATGATACCAGTTAGTTTCGAAGATATGAGAGAGGAAGAGAGAGAGAGAGAGAGAGAGAGAGAGAGAGAGAGAGAGAGAGAGAGAGAGAGAGAGAGAGAGAGAGAAAGAGAGAGAGAGAGAGAGAGAGAGAGAGTGAAAGAGGGAGAGAGCTTTAATTATATATATGTAATTGATTCAAAATAATTGTATCCATTAAACAAACAAAAAAAAAAAATTGATACCCTGGTAGAAAAGCGCTTATTTAAAATGGTGGTTAAGGCAGAAACTGGCTAAGTAAAATGTAAAAAAAAACTAGGCATTTTAAATTCCTCAAAAGTAGCGATATCTTGTGTATTTTTCATGGGTGAGAATTATATTTCAAGAAAGTATCAATAAATCAATTAGTTTTTTGGATGCAAGATACAAAATTATTAATATTTAGGCGTAAACTGAATAATTTTAATAATTTAAACATATGTCGAAGCTCGTAGCGCTTGTGTGGAAGAACGTCTGCGTGGCCCAGTCGGTTAAGGCGCACGACCGTACTTATTTGTCCTCGTGCAGGGCGTGGGTTCAAATCCCCGATCAGACAGAATTCTTTTAGATGCAAATAATTATTCTATACTTTCCTATTACCAAAAAACTCGAATCGAAGCCTGCTAGCCACGTCTTTTCAATTCTAACCTCGAACCGCGATAAGCCACGTGTAACTCAGCTGTGTAACTCGACCAACTATAATGGGCAGTTTGTACATAAAAACAAGGTAGGCAGATTGAATCCAAGAACTGCCCATTAAGTGGGAGAAAAAGCGTTACATTCTGCCTAAGAAATGGCAAATAAAACTGTTTAGTTCTTAGATTCTATGCCAAGAACTGGCCATTAAGTGGGTTGCCGATTCTACCAGGGTAGATTTATATATGAAGTAAAAACAATTATTATATTAAGCAATACATAATGTTGAAGGAAGCTACGTGCCAAAGAATTGGCAGCGGTTTTTGATCTCGTAAAGATAATATATCTTGTTTCTTTTTGACAATAATCTCTCTATATTAAGGGGTCAAGCCTGGGTTAAATCTTGCAAAGAAAAAAAAATGTGGCTGTCTCGGGGACAGCCGATAGAAGTGAATACTTAAATAGATGGAGTGGAATTTTGGAAAATTTTAAATAGTTTCGTAGCCAGAGAATCAAATGTATACGTAGTGAGAAATGTACTTAGTCTTCGCAGCGGGATTGCAAATGTACTATATGACGCAATCTTCGACGCAAGAGTTTAAAAAATATATACTACAGTCTTCCCGGCAAAACTGAAATGATTTAGTCTTCGACGCAAATTCAAATGCGTCTTTGTTGTGTGCAAAGTATTAATATAATCTATAAGGATAAATTAAATTGTGACATTTTGTTAAGTTTTAATAATTTTTTGATTTAGTGATTATGGTGCATAAATCGTCGCCATTTTCTTATTTTTCCAACTTAATCGCAACTTTGACAGAAGATGTAGAAAATCTTAGAAGAAGTGAAATCTTAGGTAATCATTGATCAACTAGTAAATTTAGGATAGGCAGAATATAATACAAATAAAGCAAATATAATAAGAATAGTAGCATGTCACGATATTTGATGACACAACGTGCATAAACCAAGATTTAGCAAGTGCATTTTTGCACGAGCGTGCGGTAAATCGAGGTTTACGCCACGGCGTGTCATAAAGTAATAAAGTTTATCGCAAGTCAATAATATTGACCTGCAAACTTTTCGCGCATATTAAAAAAGTCACGTCGTCTAGTTTACGCAAAAAAATTATAGCGCCATGAAAAGGCGCCGCTATATTAGTGCGTCGAGGGGCCCAAAATCTAGCGGGAAGAACCGAGAAAACCCGATAGCCGCTTGCAGTGTATGTGTAAAAGAGTGCGCTCCCGTGTAAAAAAATTAGTCTGGGCCAAGTCTAGATAAAATCTTGCAATCGTCTTACTTGAATAGTCTGGCTGCAGTTTTGCTAGTGGGAAAATCCCAGACTTATTCTCCAGACTTCTGAATTTGACTATTTAAGGGGGTCTCAAACCCATTTCTGCGATTTTACCGATCTTACGGCCGGTAGTGCAGGTAGTGCTTATAATAACCTCTGGCGCCATCTGGCGTCAACCACTACAAAAATTTACAATATCGAAACTCACACTGCGTGTTGCCGTACACGCAGATTTGATATAACGAAAAATGCCTATACATAATGATCTGTATTTCGTATATACATCACACGTGTTTCGACTACACGCATTTTTTACAATAAAATAACTGTGCATTTCGCATATACACGCGTGTTTCGAATACACGCTTTTTATATTATAAAAATTAATAAATAATTACGTGTATTTCGCATATACACACGTGTTTCGAATACACGCTTTTCTTATGACAAAAAACTACTTTTGAGATGTGCAATTTTTTTTCCCAGAAATTTGAAAAAAATGAGTTTATTTATAAATGATGCATTGTATAAAGTTGAAACTTGGTATAAAAGCCCTTGTTATGTCTTTCAACAAATTTATACAGTTTAGTGACTTAAGCGTAACCAGAAGATCTAGTGTGTTCTAAATTGTCGCTTTTAGCGCAAGTGTTTTCGAACAAAGTAGATCATCTGATTGTAGTAAGTGCATCAAACTGCTGAAATATAGTGAAATACATTACGAGGGCTTATTATATCAAGTTTCAAGTGTATACAATGCACCACTTTTGAGATATGCAATTTTAGTCAAAGAAATTAAAAAAAAATTGAGTTTATGTACAAGTGATGCAATGTTTAAACTTGAAACTTGGTATGCAAGCCCCTGTTATATATTTCAACATATTTATACAGTATAGTGACTTAAGTGTAACCAGAAGATCTAGTTCGTTCTAATTATACGCTTTTGGCGCAAGTGTTTTCGAACAAAATAGATCTTTTGGTTACACTTAAGTCACTAAACTGTATAAATATGTTCAAATACATAACACAGGCTTGCATATCAAGTTTCAAGTGTATATGTTACATGAGGTTTGAGATATATAATTTTTAACCACACAAATCTTAAAAACATAAATTTATATAGATGTGCTATACAGCAGATAGCAAAAAGCTTTGAGGAACAAGAACGCAGAAGCTACTTAATTAGCCGTATAAAAGGAGATGTACTAGTATAAGCAGCAAGTTGATCTTGGTCGAGGTCCAGTAGGGAATCCTGAACATACAGCTGTTGCAAGAGTTGCTTGTATAGCAGCAGCAGCAGTTGAGCAAGCCCTAGTAGCAGCGGCAGCAAAAGTTGTATGAATATAAGCAGCAAAAGCTGCACACACAGCAGTCGCAGCAGTGGCCCCTGAATACGCAGCTGGAGTACACTGTAGACCAGTAACTCCAGCAGCACTGGACTCCGTACTAGTAACAGCAAACCCTGGTCGAGGACTTACTGTAGATCCTTGATGTACAGCTGTAGAATGTATACCAGCAACTTCCAAATTCAGGGTCGTCTACAGATGATTGAAACAGGTCAGCAATGCTAACCTGTCCAACAAACAGCGTGAATCTGATTCCAAGGTCATCCTCAGATGACTGAAGTCTCCAGCAACCCCACCCAGTAGCACCAGAGAGCGTGAACTTGGTTCCATGGTCGTCCTCAGATGTTCGAAGCCTCCAGCAACGCCAGCCAGTACCACCAGTGAGTGTGAACATGGTTCCAAGGTCCTCCTCAGCTGATTGAAGCCTTCAGCAACGCCAGCCATCACCACCAAAGAGCGTGAACCTGGTTTCAGAGTCGTCTCCAGATAACTGAAGCCTCTCGAAACGCCAACCAGCATCAGTAGCAGCAGACGGTTTTATCCAGCTCCAGAGTCATCTTGTTTGTAGCCGTCAATGCCAACCTATAATGCACAGACAGTGTAAATCAGCTATAGAGTCATCTACACATAATAAAACCACGTAATCACTGATTTCACTGCACATAACACAAGAAATACTTGTGAATTTTGAGTGTCGACGATTCTTCATCCAGACAGTATGTCGGAGGAAGGTATCAGCACAGCCGTAGAAGTAGCAGCACAAACAGTGATAGTCCATCCACATCTAGAATCCATCTTGAAAGTTGAATGTATACGCAGAAGTGGAAGCAGCAAGAGCACCAGCAGCAGCAACAGAAGCAGACACCAAAACAAGGGATAACCTCCAAGCGCAAAAAGTCAAGTTTCTTGCTGGAGTTGCGTATTTTCCTCTACTGCAGCACTCCTTGACGGACTGACACTCACACACTGCATCGTAGCTGATATTCCGGAGCATCACTTTTATATACTTCTCGCACTGCATTAGAAGTAAACGAAGCACTGGCGAGTCTCGCCGTGAACAGCAGATCCGCGAGCGAGATCGCGCTGAGCGGAGGCTGCTTGAAAACATATGCGCTTTTGATTAGCACACTAACACTGCTGTATCGCGTCGACGTGCTGCACTTATACAATTAATACCTTTGAATAACTTGAAGTTGAACCGAACGAGCGAAGGCCGGGATGCAGCTTCAAAACGTCAAAACACAAGGCACGGCTGGCGAGTGGCGGCTGCGTGAACGTGTCGCCGCAGACGCCAGTAGGTCCCCAGATCGATGCGCACAATGTATGCGCAGTCGTCGTACTCACTTCACCAGAGCCGCGGACAGAGCAACGAACAGCTGTTCGGCATCGCTTGGATGATAATAAAACTATTTTTTTTTTTTTTTTGTTTTGTTCAAATTATGGAAAACCAAGACATAGTTGCCGTTTCTCTCATCATTTTATATCTATGTTCAAAGTTTCAACTCGATCTGTCAACGCATATAAAAATGGCATTTGAACGAAATTTTCAACATGCACACGCTGCAGCTACTGGTTTTTGTTCAAATGCCATTTGTTAACGCATTTAAATATTGACTTGAAACTTTGCATTATGGTAGATGATTCCGAGACGAAGGGCAACTATGTCTTGGTTTTTGATAATTCACCGTATTTATTTAGTTTCAAGCAATTTTCTACCGAGTACTCGTTCTATCGACTCGGTCGGTAAAAATTGGGTTTGAGACCCCCACTTGGATATTTCAGCAGGTCAGTTTTGTCCTCCGATTCTGAGCATTTAGGCAGCAGAGAACAGCTGTAGTAGAGAGCGGTGATGTCTTAGGCGTCGATCGGTGGCAATGCGTTTTCCGCTGTGGCTGCGCTACCTGGTTGATCTGCGAGCGGTTACCTGAAAATGATGAAAATCGAAAACAAAGTATCTAAACCTTTAATTTAGAGTTGCATCAACATACGGGAATAAAGATACCGATTGAAAAAGAAAGAGAATGGAAATAGCAAAAGAGTGAGGTTAATAGGTTACTTTCCATATAATGAGACCGCTACATTGCAATTAATCTCAAAAAAATATTTGAATATAAATTGAAACATCTTTAAAAACTTATCTGACGTGCTATCCATATGCTTCAGAGTCCGTTCCAAGCGGTATACGAAGCCCGACGATGATTTGTAAAAGCATCCGCGGCGACAGCTTGCGAAAATTTTCAAAGTCCGAATTACACTGAAGTTGTATACTGAGCAGTTCATGTGAGTGAAAGAAAACACCAACGCAACTTCAGTGTAATTCGGACTTTGAAAATTTTCGCAAGCCGTCTCCGCGGATGCTTTTACAAATCGGCGTCGGGTTTGGTGTCCAGCTTGGAACGGACTCCAGAGCATAAGGATATTACATCAGATAAGTTGTTTGAGATATTTAAAAGTATATTCGGATATTATTTCGGGGTTATTTGCAATGTAGTAGTCATGTTTATGCCTAACGTAACCTATTAACCTCACTCATTCACTATTACTATTTTCATTCTATTTTGGTAGAAAGTATCTTTCTATTCTTGTATGCTACAATCAGTTTTAAATCAAAAGTGCAGATACTTTGTTCTTTGCTTTTTTTCATTTTCAGGTAACTGCTCGCAGATCAACAAGGTAGCGCAGCCACAGCGGAAAACGTATTGCCGCCGATCGACGCCTAAGACATCACCGGTCTCTACTACAGCTGTGCTCTGCTGCCTAAATGCTCAGAATCGGTGGACAAAACTGACCTGGTGGAATATCCAAGTCTGGCTTGCTTTTTCCAGTCTTCTTGCGAGATTAATAACAATAGTCTGGGATTTTTAAGTCTGGGACTTTCCCAGACATAAATAGTAAAAATCAGAAGTCTGACTATAATCTGGGATTTTCCCAGACTTAAATAGTCAAAATTAGAAGTCTGGGGAATAAGTCTGGCATTTTCCCACTAGCAAGACTTCAGCCAGACTATTCAAGTAAGACGATTACAAGATTTTATCCGGACTTGGCCCAGACTAATTTTTTTACACGGGCTGTGCGGCTGATATGTAACTAGTAAATATAATATGAATATTAAATGTAATATAAAAAATATAATATAAAGGGGAGAGCTGAGCTGTGCGAGCACGCTAATATGCGCGGCGAAGAGTGCGTGGTGGGGGGAGAGAGCTGCCGCTGCTTCCGCGACGAATTTATCTGTCGCGCCGCCGTGACGCTCGCCGCTCGCCGATTCCATTCCCCAGCAAAATGTACCCAACGGGCCTATAGAAGTATTCACTTCAAAAAATGTTGTTATAAGTAAAACTCCGTTTTATGATATAATATTGAAAACATTTTTCTGCTGAAAATATATATAATAAACACTACTTTTACTGAATGAAATCATGCACAAACGTTATAAAATCACTGACCAAAAATCATGATATTTCACTGCATAAATCCGTGTTTTGAGTCACTTGCCATAGCTTTCTGAAAGATCCGGGCCATATTCTTTATTCTATTCAGGCTTACGGAGCGGCCGTATATCTAAAACCGCTGTTTTTCTATTGGGTATAGCTTTTTAAATAAAACTTACAATAAAAAACCAATAACTTTCCGGTATCATGCTTACCCTACTGAAAAATCTCACATGAGATCTCAAGTGAGATCTCATGTAAAATCTCATGTATAATTCTGTAAAAAAAATTAAAAATGGGAATATTCGATCTGAAAAACTTTAGTACCCCCATTTTCCGATGTATAATCCAAATGGTAGCACCAATATGGCATGTCAATTAACACTTTCAGCCGATTTATTAGGTTTTTCGATTGATAACTAACTTTGCCTTCCTTATTTAGATGAGATTTTGGCGTGAGATCTCATGTGAGATTTTTCAGTAGGGTTAGTTCAATGAATCATTCTATCAAAATTAGAGGTCGAATGAACTTTTAGTTTTTTTTTTTATATTGGAAATACATAGGCATATTTTTCGTTTTTTTGCAAGATTTAACCAGGTTTGAACCCTTAAACATATTTTTGTATTAATAATGGTAAATGTTTACAAAGCAATGTGATATCTTTATTTATTTTATAATATTTTATAATGACTTATATATTTTTTCTAAGAAAGGCTTAAGAAGGTCAAATACCATGGACGAAATGTTGACAAGTAAAGAAGATTTTTAATTATTGTTTTTTTCCTGGGTTAACTCTCACTTTTGTTCCTGTGTCCAAATTTCCGTATTTTGAATTAACTTGATATGTGTAAGTGTTTAGACGCGAATGGAGTTGTTCGAGTGGGAGGGCGATTGAAGAACGCCGACATCCCTATAGCTAGTAAGCACCCCATACTTCTGCCCTCAAAAAATCATGTCACCGACTTAATTATCAGAGAAGCTCACGATTTGAACCTCCACTCTAGAGTTCAAAGTACCCTTTTCTCGTTACGACAACGTTTTTGGTTGATCGATGGAAAAAATCAAGTCCGTCACATCGTTCGCAGATGCATCACGTGCATACGGCACAAACCCACCCCAGTCCATTGCAAAAAGGCTGATCTTCCGACCGCTAGGGTAACAGAGTCTTATGCCTTTTCCCATGTAGGTGTAGATTTTTTCGGCCCACTTCTCATCAAAAAGAAGAAGCGTTACAATCGAACGACCCTCAAGGCGTACGGGTGCGTTTTTATTTGCATGGCTACAAAGGCGGTAACCATAGAAATAACCAGCGATTTGACCACCGAAGGGTTCTTAGGCGCGTTAACTCGATTCATAGGACGTAGAGGCATTCCTCATCATATTTACTCTGACAATGGGACGAACTTTGTTGGAGCGAACAATCAGCTCAAGGAGCTCTCCGACTCCCTCAGATCGGAGNCGACTTCCTCAGATCGGAGGAGTTCAAATCCGAGGTCAGTGCTAAAGCTCTCGCTTTAAACATCCAATGGCACTTCAATCCACCTTTATCGCCGCATTTCGGGGGTTTGTGGGAGGCCGCGGTAAAATCATTCAAACAACTTCTTACGTGCGAGGAGCTTTATACCCTCGCTGTAGAAATAGAAGCGATTTTAAACTCCAGGCCTCTCTGGTTGATCTCTGCCGATCCCAACGATCCGATAGCGTTAACCCCAGCGAATGTTTTGATAGGTAGGCCTCTTACTGTCTTACCAAGTACTAATTTGACCTCTATTCCAGATAACCGCTTGTCCGCTTGGAAGTTCATCACCAAAGCTCGTCAGGACTTTTGGAAGCGTTGGCATTTGGAGTACCTCCATGAGCTTCAGCAGCGCCAGAAATGGCACGACTCCACAGGGGAGTTAAGCAAAGGGATGGTCGTTCTCCTGATCGATCGCAACCAACCTTGTACGCAGTGGCAGCTGGGAGTCGTCCAAGAGGTGCACCCGGGGACCGACGGACTCGCTAGAATCGCCACGGTCCGAACTTCTCGGAACGTCCTGAAGCGCAACATCACGCAGCTATGTCCTCTACCGACTTCGCCCATCGACGAGAAATCTATTGAATTATAATTATATACACGCCACAACACAAATATACATACACACACCTAGTTCACGAACTCGGTGAGTTTTGCTCGGTTCCTCGCAACGGGGGGAGGCTGTTCCGTCGAACTCCGGGTTCAATTCCACCAACAAGAGACGGTGTCGAACGAGCCCGTGAGAACCGACGTAGAGCACGTGGCGCCACCTCTCGGCGCTCGACGGAGAGCAAGGCTCATCGAGACTCGCCGTTGGCGCTAGCGGCGCCGCTGGCCTCGTGTCGCGCGCTTGCTGGCGCGAACATGGCGCTTCAAGTTCAGTAGCTACCGAGCAGCTAAGCGAACGACATCGGCAGGCACGCTCCCATGCAACTTCTTGAAATCACGACACGAATCCGTACGCTCGTCAACTCGCCGATAGTCAACGCGCCGTTTAGTAGTGGGTGTAGTGCTCTGTCTCTCTATCTTTGTTGTGCTCTACCCTGTCTCTTTCTATTCTACGCTTGGTGAAGGGAAGGAAAAACGTGTTCGGGTCGCGTTCGGTTTGAACATCGCGCTCGCGCGCGAATCGATCGACTTCTGTGGCGTTGAGGCCACAGTCTTTTGCACACGACTCGAAATCGCTAGCACGACACACTATTGCACACACATACACCCTCGCACACGAAACACATCTTTCTTTGTGATCCGCAGCTTGTAAATTTCATCGAGAGGGGTTTTATGCCGCGAGGCTTTCCCCTCTCAAATTGGAGCCATTAAAACACATTCTTGTTCCGCTCAATCGACGTCTCAGTTTTTCGCACCTTTTCCACACCTCCTCCTCGAATACATGAAAAAACAAACAGCGGGAATATCCGCCTAATGAGCTTCTCGCGCGACATTTCAGGGTTCGAAAACAGTGTGCAAAAATTAATTTTGCTTATATCTCGAAAACGGCTTAACGTACAGTAAAATGGCCTGCACCAGTCGAAAGAGCGTTCAATTTTGCATTGGAATCGATTTTTTTCTCGATTTCGATGAGTGCAAAGTTCCGAGATAATAAATAAAAAATAAATTACCTAAATGTAGAAAGAGGGGGAGGCGCGAAACGCACATACCGTCTGCGCGTCTAGTACTAGGCGAATCTTGAGATGTCGCCGTGAGATCGGTTTCGAACGGGCAGGAATTAACCGCTGGTTCACCAGGACGTGAGCGCATGACCTGGGGAATCGTCGGCGGGGCTCTAGTTATTTCCTCAGCCCTGTGTGCTCACGGTGGCGGAGAAAACAACAAGTCCCTGGGAACGGGATTCAGGAGCAGGTGGTGACGTCTGGTAGCGGCTACGTGTGCTCACGTAGGCGAGACTCGGCGTTGTTCGGCATTTCCTGGTTGTCTCGTGTGCTCACGACGGCAACTCGGAGTTCCGGGTTTTGCTGACTCTGTCGTCACGTGTGCTCACGAGGCAACTTCGTCGGCGTCGGTCTATCTCTGGCCGTTCCTTGCGGTAACGTGTGCTCACGATGCCGCCAAGAGTTAAGCTCGAGTAGAACTGCCCGCTGTGCCGCGCGGCCTGTCTTATATAGGTGTGTTCGCGGCGCGCCGCTTGCGCCGCCTTGCGCGTCGCCGCTGAGTTGCTTGTTGGCTCTCGCGCTCAGGGTTGGCAACTGGAAGTGCAGAATATTGCACCGAATAGTTAACTTCAGACCGAACGGACATTCGGCGTACAAAACTATAGCAAAATTTCGCTATTGTGCGTGATATGAAATTGTTCGGAAAGATTGTATTGACTATTCATTAATATACTTGACAAAGAACAAGAATAAGAATTATAATAATATAAAAGGAATTTCCTACAATTAAGTTTGCAATGAAAATAGACAATATAACCTGTTTTACACTTTTATCGATAATAACCGTTTGCAAAACCATGCAAGAATAAAAGAGAAAACGTATTGAATTAAAAGTTTTGGTGTTCGATAAACATGAATCTGATATAATAATCATTAAAGATATTGTTTAAACGGTTTTATTTAAATATCTAAATAGCAACAAATCTAAGACCAAAGCCCTCAAACCCCTGCCCGCAGTGAGTTTAATAATAAAATATATTGGCACATCGAAGGAAGGCGTGCGACTGTAAGAAACAAATCCAAAACCGAAATGCGCTTAAACCCACCTGCCCCGCGTGCAGCGAGTTTAATAAAAAAAAATAAGTCGACACATCTGGGATAGGTGAGGGACTGCAAGAAATAAACCTAAATCCGAAATGCTTGAACCGAGCTAACAATGTGATGCGTGTTTTAATTTCTATTGGAAAAATTTGTTGGCTTATAAATGCTTATATTTGTTGCTTATATATGCCGTCATCGGCTACCCTGTACACCTAGACACCGCCCTCAAATGATTTTTACACCTAAACACAAAAAAAAACACGGTGTGCCCCGCCCAGATGTCGTCATCTGGGTGGGGCACACGGGCTACCCTGGCTACCTAGTTACTATTACTGTTCCAGAACGCAGAGCATGCACCAGCAACCACTATCGCGCCACTTGATATTGCTGGCAGCATGAAGAAAAATGTGGGAAAGCAATGTTTCTCATCAAGCCAATACACCAACTTCACGGTCCTACCACTGGTTACACTGAACAAAAAAGAGATACTGAAATCGAGCATTTGGAAATACCGACTCGATTATTTTGTAAAAAAAAAAACGACTTGTTGGCCAATATTTTTGTTGAAAATCAAAGTTTATCGCACGATATGCTAATATGCATAAAATAAGTGAGGTACAATAGAAATAAACATATTTTTCTTTACAATGAAAAATTGCGACATCAATATAGAAGTATATAGTGTCGCGTGCGCCGAAGTGTCGTCTGCTTCTCAAACTTGAAACGGTCACGACTTTTCTCGGTCCTGTAGTAATGTAGATTTATGCAAAAAATAGGTAATTTAATGATTTTACTAGAGAAAAGCAGTGAATGTTTACTAGTCTGTGTCGTCTTTCTGACAGCAGACTAAATAGAATGATTTTATTTAATATTTATATTTTTTAGTCAGGTCCGGGATACGAGGTAGTGGAAATTAACACAATAATAAGATTATGATTTTAACAACATAAATATATTCAAATTATTAATAGAACTTAGAATATTGCATTGACTGTTGCATATATTCAATATCACAAAAAGAAATAAATTAATAAATCCGCTTTTGGTTTTTACAAACGAAAATATAAATAGATACGCGTTTAATTGCGTTATCTGTTTGGATCGCTGATCAAAGTCGTATTTTTACAAAGAGTAGTTTTTACGCTTACGCTAGTGTTTACGCTTAATTTGCGTTATCTGATTGATTCGAAGTTTTACAAATGTTTGATAATTTGTGAAATTTGTGTAAGTCTAGGACAGATAAGAGCTTGGTCAACTGCTGCTGCTGCTATATCTGTGGCTTCTACAACAGCTGTGTATTCAGGATCTACTACTGCTCATCGACCAAGACAACTCGTTGCTTCTACTGTTACATCTCATGTTATATGGCTAATTGAGTAGCTTCTGACGCTACTTGTTACTTCTAAAGCTTTTTGCAGGCCAAAATTTTGACGCAAGTCTATATGATGATATATCAAATCTATATAATTTTATCTTTTCAAGATTTGTGTGGTTAAAAATTGTATATCTCAAACCTCATTTATCATATACACTTGAAACTTAATATGCAAGCCTGTGTTGTGTATTTCAACATATTTATACAGTTTAGTGACTTAAGTGTAACCAAAAGATCTACTTTGTTCGAAAACACTTGCGCCAAAAGCGTATATTTAGAACGAACTAGATCTTCTGGTTACGCTTAAGTCACTAAACTGTGTAAATTTGTTGAAAGACATAACAAGGGCTTCTATACCAAGCTTCAGCTTTATACAATGCATCATTTATAAATAAACTCATTTTTCTCAATTTCTGGGACTGATAAATTTCATATTTCAAAAGTGGTACATTGGATGCACTGGAAACTTAATATACAAATCCTTGTAATGTATTTTTACATATTTATTTTATTTGATGAATTTACTACAACTAGAAGGTGTAATTTGTTCAAAAGCACTTGCGCCAAATGAGTATATTCAGAACAAACTAGATCTTCCAGTTCTATTAAGGGGGTCTCAAACCCATTTCTGCGATTTTACCGACCTTGCGACCGGTAGGGCAGGTAGTGCTTAACCTCTGGCGCCATCTGGCGTCAACCACTACAAAAATTTACAATATCGAAACTCACACTGGGTGTTGCCGTACACGCAGATTTGATATAACGAAAAATGCCTATACATAATGATCTGTATTTCGTATATACATCACACGTGTTTCGACTACACGCATTTTTTACAATAAAATAACTGTGCATTTCGCATATACACGCGTGTTTCGAATACACGCTTTTTATATTATAAAAATTAATAAATAATTACGTGTATTTCGCATATACACACGTGTTTCGAATACACGCTTTTCTTATGACAAAAAACTACTTTTGAGATGTGCAATTTTTTTCCCCAGAAATTAAAAAAAAATGAGTTTATGTATAAATGATGCATTGTATAAAGTTGAAACTTGGTATAAAAGCCCTTGTTATGTCTTTCAACAAATTTATACAGTTTAGTGACTTAAGCGTAACCAGAAGATCTAGTTTGTTCTAAATTGTCGCTTTTAGCGCAAGTGTTTTCGAACAAAATAGATCTTTTGGTTACACTTAAGTCACTAAACTGTATAAATATGTTGAAATACATAACACAGGCTTGCATATCAAGTTTCAAGTGTATATGTTACATGAGGTTTGAGATATACAATTTTTAACCACACAAATCTTAAAAACTTAAATTTATATAGATGTGCTATATCATCATATAGACTTGCGACAAAATTTTGGCCTGCAAAAAGCTTTAGAAGGAACAAGAAGCGTCAGAAGCTACTTAATTAGCCGTATAAAAGGAGATGTACTAGTATGCAACGGCCACATTTTGGGTCCGTGCAGGTACAGCCCTGATCTACTAGCTCAGGTGCCGCGGAGCGTATGTACAGGGCTGCCTCGCTCTCTCTCTCTCTCTCTCTCTCGCACTTACACGGCTCCCATACGATTATCGATCGTATGAGGGCCGCCGACGCAGCAGATCTACGCCGCAAACGAGATTTTGTCCACTGCGCATACCCCTCTCCTAGCGGTCCCGCTTCGCTCGTCGCTTCGCTGACCAGCTCGAGCGAAGCAGTGTATCAGTACATTTCCTTCCTTCAACAGACTACAACACTCCACATGATGCTTCTACAGACGAAACCACGTGCCAGAGTGTTCCAGAGAAAGCCAGATCCTAGCATTTTACCTTTAACTTAAAAAACTAACATTTGTTCTTTTATTGTATTTCTCGCACCCGGGGATCTCTACACCAGACTGATCCGGGGAGTCTATTCCTCCGGGAAAGACTCATGCTTATATAATTCACTAATCCTGCCACCGACGGGTCATAAAAAGATAGCTATATGCTATCCTACTGGGCTAGCTCAGTAGGTCTCTCATGGTCGCATCTCGCGAATTATATGCAAAATAATCTTATCATCGTAACACCTCGTAAAACTAACCAAATAATCTACGACAATCACGAAGATCACATATCATCTTTTTTCATCCTTAATGTGTAACCCTTTGCAGATCATTTACTCTACATTCGTCAATCTCCACCACAATATTTTTGTTCAATAATTTCTTATATGTGTAGTAATATTCTTCTTTTTCGTTCATCAAACCGCGTTAGTATTTTCGAGACTTATTTCCCACATAATCTATCCGTTGAAAGCCGGACACGTGTCTGGATACACGGTAGTGGAAAATAAGTCATCCTATATACAATAAAATCGTGTAATATAATTTTTTAGACATATACTTAATAAAATCATAATATTCGCCGCGTATTTTTTCGAACAGTAAAGTCAAAACATCATAGCTCAAATATATACTTAATCTTTTCCGTACCAGCTTTCATTTGTTCCAGGACATTTCATCTAACAACTCATCCACATTTTACTAACTATTATTATAAACTATCTTTTCCTGCGCAATAGGTTCTTCTCGATTTATATCAAAAGGAGTCAATATTGTGACATGTTCGAATAATATTATAATCCGTGTTTATAAAGTGATTTAATATGTCGAGTCGCCGCAGTTGTTGTTAGCGAGTTTTTGAGTTTTTCTAGGTGTCGATTTTCTACGCTTAGCTCATTTCAATATAAAGGCTGTTAGCCACAATCATTTTCTTCAACCATAAATCTGTGTAATATTTTATTCGACCTACTGCTCCTTATCTACTCCTATACTACAAAATAATATCTGCGCCACAAGTCCTTAAACAATTTTATTCTTACGAGCTCACGAATCTTATTTTCCGCGAAAAATCTAGAGTAGAAAAATAAGATTCTTTCAAGTATAAGCAGCAAGTTGATCTTGGTCGAGGACCAGTAGGGAATCCTGAACATACAGCTGTTGCAGGAGTTGCTTGTATAGCAGCAGCAACAGTTGACCAAGCTCGAGTAGCAGCAGTAGCAAAAGTTGTATGAATATAAGCAGCAAAAGCTGCACACACAGCAGTCGCAGCAGTGGCCCCTGAATATGCAGCTGGAGTACACTGTGGACCAGTAACTCCAGCAGCACTGGACTCCGTACTAGTAACAGCAAACCCTGGTCGAGGACCTACTGTAGATCCTTGATGTAAAGATGTAGAATGTATACCAGCAACTACCAAATTCAGGGTCGTCTACAGATGATTGAAACAGGTCAGCAACGCTAACCTGTCTAACAAACAGCGTGAATCTGATTCCAAGGTCATCCTCAGATGACTGAAGCCTCCAGCAACCCCACCCAGTAGCACCAGAGAGCGTGAACTTGGTTCCATGAGCGTCCTCAGATGTTCGAAACCTCCAGCAACGCCAGCCAGTACCACCAGTGAGTGTGAACATGGTTCCAAGGTCCTCCTCAGCTGATTGAAGCCTTCAGCAACGCCAGCCATCACCACCAAAGAGCGTGAACCTGGTTTCAGAGTCGTCTCCAGATAACTGAAGCCTTCCGAAACGCCAACCAGCATCAGTAGCAGCAGACAGTTTTATCCAGCTCCAGAGTCATCTTGTTTGTAGCCGTCAATGCCAACCTATAATGCACAGACAGTGTAAATCAGCTATAGAGTCATCTACACATAATAAAACCACGTAATCACTGATTTCACTGCACATAACCCAAGAAATACTTGTGAATTTTCAGTGTCGACGATTCTTCATCCAGACAGTATGTCGGAGGAAGGTATCAGCACAGCCGTAGAAGTAGCAGCACAAACAGTGATAGTCGATCCACATCTAGAATGCATCTTGAAAGTTGAATGTATACGCAGCAGTGGAAGCAGCAAGAGCACCAGCAGCAGCAAAACAGAAATAGACACTAAAACAAGGGATAACCTCCAAGTGGAAACTCAAGTTTCTTGCTGGAGTTGCGTATTTTCCTCTACTGCAGCACTCCTTGACGGACTGACACTCACACACTGCATCGTAGCTGATATTCCGGAGCATCACTTTTATATACTTCCCGCACTGCATTAGAAGTAAACGAAGCACTGGCGAGTCTCGCCGTGAGCAGCAGATCCGCGAGCGAGATCGCGCTGAGCGGAGGCTGCTTGAAAACATATGCGCTTTTGATTAGCACACTAACACTGCTGTATCGCGTCGACGTGCTGCACTTATACAATCAATACCTTTGAATAACTTGAAGTTGAACCGAACGAGCGAAGGCCGGGATGCAGCTTCAAAACGTCAAAACACAAGGCACGGCTGGCGAGTGGCGGCTGCGTGAACGTGTCGCCGCTGACGCCAGTAGGTCCCCAGATCGAAGCGCACAATGTATGCGCAGTCGTCGTACTCACTTCGCGAGAGCCGCGGACAGAGCAACAACACAATAAAACTATTTTTTTTGGTTTAAATTATGGAAAACCAAGACATAGTTGCCCTTTCTCTCATCATTTTATATCTATGTGCAAAGTTTCAAGTCGATCTGTCAACGCATATAAAAATGGCATTTGAACGAAATTTTCAACATGCACACGCTGCAGCTACTGGTTTTTGTTCAAATGCCATTTGTTAACGCATTTAAATATTGACTTGAAACTTTGCATTGTGATAGATGATTCCGTGACAAAGGGCAACTATGTCTTGGTTTTTTGATAATTCACCGTATTTATTTAGTTTCAAGCAATTTTCTACCAAGTACTCGTTCTATCGACTCGGTCGGTAAAAATTGGGTTTGAGACCCCCTTAAAGTCACTAAACAACATAAATATGTTGAAATACATGATAAGACCTTGCATATCAAATATTAAGTTTGTATAATACATCACTTATTTACATAAACTTATTTTTTGTTTTTAGTTTTTTAAAAGTGGTGCATTGTAATAAATTATTTTTTTGGAATAAGAATGGCGTGTAGTCGAAACACGTGTGTATATGCGAAATACACATAACTATATTATAATAAAACCGCTGCCAATTCTTTGGCACGTAGCTTCCTTCAACCTTATGTATCGCTTTAATATCTAAATTGTTTTTACTTCATATATAATTCTATAAAATTTTTATGCTTTTTCGTTTGATGGATAAAATTATTTCGAAATAATTATATTACATAATCAATGCGTAACTGAAAATATTGTTTTTAACGATTTAATAAAACAAAAAACAGAAAAAAAACTAGCCGATAATCATGATGTTTTAACGAAAAGTTCAAAATTTAGTTTCCGAGATATAATGATAAGGATATAGTTCGCGGAACGTATCTAAAATCACCAGTGATCGAAAAATCGCCATGAATATACGCACATGCGTAACTGAAAATCTTATTTTTAACGAATTAATAAAACAAAAACAGCAAAAAACGAGTCTAAGTATAGATTAAAATCCATTAATGGAAACTGAGATCGAAGCGATACAGTTTTCAGTATATAGAGTATACAGGTAAGAAAACAAAATTATTGAAGCTTAATATCTTTAAAACTAACTGGTATCATAAACAACCCAAAGAAGAGCATAAAGGTGCATATAATAATGCTACAACTGGAAATCCCAAAATTTTTAAATTGATGATTGCCTTTTTACTCCAGTTATCACGCACGTAGAAAAACCGATTTTTTTTCATTTTTTGATGTTTTTCTCCAGGTCTGCCCCATGAAATGACTTAAATTTGAAGTGCGTATATAGTTCTAATACCTTCAATAATTCATATATTTTTTTAGAATGATTCGCTGATTTAGTTTTTTGGATTTATAACGATTTAAAAAAATTAGGCACTGTATGGTGTTAATAAAAAACGGGCGAACGATATATAATTTTTCACGGTAAAAACATAGGCAATTTATTTTCCTTTCAGGTAGCATATTAAGCAATCTACTCTATTATTTAACTTTTCCGATAACTTGTGGCAAAAACAAAATCTCAAAACTAAAAAATCACTATAAAAAAAAACGCGTATATAAATTGTAAAAACGGACTTTCGTCCCACTATCGTTCTAGCAAAAACAAAGAAAATGAGACTTGGTGGGTTAAAATCCACCAAGTAGAAGCTGAGAAACAGGCGTATACAATACGCGCACACACACACACAGCCACACACAGCACAACACACATGCACACACACACACACATACATCCGTACGGACATTTTCTAAAAACACCATTTTTCGACTAAAAATTCATCAAAACACACTTCCCACATGTTTTTACACAAACTCCAAAAATTACTATTACAAGGCTTCCTTAGGAAGGAAGCAAAAATGCGTGTTTATGTTTAACGCGCATTATTTGGTTATAATAATTAGTTTTAAGGGCCCTTTTCATGCGCACGCTGAAACGCCAAAACGCGGAATACAGTAGTGATGTACATCCTTTCTAGGTAGTTTTTTATTCCATGACTGAAGAAAACATGGAGTTTCGAGCCGTTCGAGCCTCGACGCTACAAAGTTCAACAGTGTTGAACTTTTTGGCGTTCACGCTATTCGGCTATTTGCATCTTTATTTTAAATAAATTTCATCGATCCATACACGTTTTCGAGTATACGGTTTGTTCGTTTTTGCCTTGACAATTGTTGACATTGACAATATAACTGCTGTATTTATATTTCTCTATCGTTCATTCTCCTTTTCAATTATTCTCACACACTCCTTAATCCATGCGTAATATTTATACATGTACATAATTTTCTTTTTTTCCTTTTTGGAACTTATTGTCTAAACTTTGTCAACTTGATATGGTGTCTCTCATTAATCAACAAACTAGCGTATAAATACACGAGAAATTAGAGGTTATGTTTTCTAGCATTCTAGCCTCAGATTCTAGCGTCGACGCTCGAAACTCCAGTTAGCTTTAGTCATAGAATAAAAAACTACCTAGAGTGAATATACATCACTACTCTGTTTTTGCGTTTTGGCGTTTAGCGTGTGCATGAAAAGGGTCCTTTAGACTTGACATAAATTTTTTTACGCCTGGCGTATCCGTAAGCGTATCTTGGTTTTATGCGCATCTCTGGCGATCGTCGCCAGATGGCGCCAGAGGTGATCATAAGCACCACCTGCATTACCTGCGCTAGGCCGATAAAATCGCAGGAATGTGTGTGACACCTTCTTAAACATTACAGCTACTTCTTTATCATAAAAAGGTATCTTTTTACTGTATTGAGGTGGTCGGATTTCATCGGACAACGATCGGACAACAATCGGACAACACTCAGATTTTCACATTTAAGGTTTGAAATGCAAACAAGGTAGCCTAAACATATTTATTGTAACGGGACAACAACTGGCGAAGCCGCGCAGCCGCGAAGATGCCGCACGTCACGAGAAAGTTAATAATAACACGTTCGGATAAAGTATAGAAAAAGAGAGTATATTGTGAGAATGTTCAAAGTTTATTTATTTCTTTAACTCTAGAGTTACAAAACGTTTGCATTCGTTACAAAGTTGATATTATTCGCACAATAACACATTATAACGACGCAATCCTGCAAACGAAAACAATATTTCCTGTTCGCGGGTCCGGACTAACAATATTAAACAATACTAAAAATACTTTAGAGTACTGGTTGGTTATTGCTGTATCTCCAGCAATAACAATACCCATTCATGCTTAAGGATAGCATGGGACCATGTCGGACTTCCAGACACAGTTCATACCACCCTTCTCATTCATACGAACATAGGTCAGGTTACGAGAATCCTTAGACACTCTTGATCCCAACTCTGATAATAATATATATTATATTCTAACAATAAATTTAACAGTGACATATAATCCTTTTAATGATATTATATAGGAAATTTGTTAACATTTTCTTAAGTATTAGTAAATGATTCTATTATTTGGTCTTTTGTATGAGTAATGTTACGACAACATTAGTGAAACATTAAATAAGATTATATTGCACAATTTTTTTGATTTTATGTTTTTGTGTTGTAATTTGGTATTGGAAAAAAGAAAAACTTAATATTTTAAATAACAGATTCTAATTTTGTACAGTGGCACTTTTCATAGTTTTCAAATTTTGATCTAATTCACCAGTTCCGCACTAAAATTTGTCTTGCAGTCATAAATCTATCCGTTGTTGCATTTTTTTTTTCTGATGAACGACATTTTCTCTGTTGAGGTGAGCCTAGCCGGGCATGTGAGTCCAACTGCACAGGTAACTCTATAGTGTGGGAACATTTCTTTGTGCTGGTTAGATGAGTCACACTTACAGTCTGACGTGAAAACTATTTGATCTATTATTACTATGTCTTTAAACGGTGGTTGTAGTTTAAGAGAAGACACTGAGTTTGTAAAAACCTGTTTCTCTCTTATTCCTCTGTCAAAGTAGAAAGAGGCTTTGTTCGATCCTAGATACTTAATATCGCCGTAGGTCATTCTATGGCTAGCTGATTCCGTGATTTTCTGTCCAGGTGCGGCAGCCGCTTCTCTATTTCTTGCTTTGTTGCTATTTTCGGCAGCCATTCCATCTATCACGGAGAAAATCGTTTCAATTGATTTATATTTTTCAATATTAGAATTTTTTATGTTTTCCAGATCATTGCATGTTCCTTTAATACCCTTTATTTACCCATAGTGACTCTCCGTATACTGTTTTGAGCATTTTGGCACTGCCCGTACGATTTCATGTGACCACATGGTTTGATTGGGCTAAAATTTTAGGAGCATGCTTTTTACACTTGTACTTTTGGTATGGATAAAGGGATTTTGATTTAAATGCTTAGACAACGTTTACAATGAAAATACTGAATTTTTGGCCTTTTTTAACCTATTTATGCACCTTTTTTTTCATAAAAAATTGTCTAAGCATACAAACAGTATACGGAGAGTCACCATGGGTAAGTAGGTACTAATATGAATTTATCTTGGTAAAAATACAGGTAATATAACCTAATATTAGTATAAAAAATATATAACAATTATAATTTATTTTTGTAATTATTTATAAAAAGTTTATTTTTCAGAGTTTAAAAGTGGTGTGTCCGCTTAATGAATTTGATGTTTGCCTTATTGCTTTTTGTTTCGAGCATCCAGGTATTTATAATATCGTTTGTTATATTGTCTAGACTATTAATGATATTTGGGTATGTATTAATAAGTTTGTTGTAACTGTATATGGAGATACGACGATGTTTGCGTATTTTGTATGAATTACATTCGCCTTTTGCGCAAATGTAGGTTCTAATATCTAAATATACAGAGTTTTCCGCAGTTACTTGTCCATTATTATTCATTTTTTTTCTTTGCTTTATATCCTGTATTTTTGTGGATATTACACATTTTCCCTCATTTGGGTCTTGGTTGCATATCTCTGAAAGTCATATTTTAAGTTGCTGGCAATCTATTGTCGTGGAATTTGTTTCTTCACTCATTAATTCTTAACCAGTCTTGTATTTTACTGATGTTTGTTTTTCTCCGCATGTCTAATATTTTGAGGTCATTTGGTAGTTTATTATAGATGTTGATAGCCTTGATGTAGTTATTTTTTGTGCTAACAGTTTTATTACACCTCGGTATGATTATTGGTTTATTTCTTGTTCTGCTTGTTGAATTAATAAACTCATCTTTAAGTTTATTATAAATATTATAAATTCAATTTTCTTTGGGACGCTGTCGCAATAGTTTCCAAAGGTAATATATACTGTTTTTTGAATATTTAATGTCAATTTATCGAGCCTGAGCCATGTAGAAATATCTTCAAGGTGTTTGTTCATTTTTACTTAGTTTGATTACATAGAATTTGCAGTGGTTCTCGCGCGCGTGCTGGCGAGAAGAACGCGCACGGGTTTTACAGGCAAGGGCCGGAGACTCGGTGGTAGTGTTTAGTCGCAACATTTTTTATTTTATTATTTTTTGCGCCTGCGCGCGCAATGTGTGTATGTATGCGTGTCGGGAGCTAGAGCCTACAAATCTAGCGCGGTGGCAGCACCTCTCGGTATTGTCGCCGCCATCTTGAGCATCTCTCTCCCGCCTTTCGGCCGGCTCGTTCGGCAGTTTAGTACTAACTCGTACAGCGTGCGGAGCTCCCTCGCAACTCTTACCGTTCATCTGACGGTGTGCATACTTTGCACCTTATCGTAATTCGTATCTCGCTGTTAACTGACAGCGTGCTTTCGAGCACATCATCATTTTGTAAATTCGTTCTCTATTTTATATTAATTAAGTGTGAGTGAGAGTGAAAATCATATCACGTATCAATCATCAAAAGCACGTGTGTGCATATATCGCGTGCATTCATTGTTCTACGCGACGTCACATCGAAAGCTTTCAGCTTATTTCTTTGTAATCAATCTCAAGTGTATTTGTTTCAATAAAAGGGTTTTTTATGCCGCTTGGCTTTTTCCCTAAAGTGTAGTGTTTTTATTTGTATTATACCGGATAAATCTTGCATGCAACATTCAATTGATCTCAATTCAAGAAATAATCAAATTTCTCTGAACAAGGCTCTTTGTGCCTCCCACAAAGAAGCCAAGATTAAACATGGTGCCTCCTGTGAGGTAGAGACTCTACCTATCGTTTCTTTGTTCTCTGCATTAAAATCATAAAATCAGTGAAAGGTGACGCGGCAGTGCAACGCGCGAAAACAAACAGGTCGCAACGCGACTTTGTCTGGGCATTACCGCCCCCTTTGTTCTGCGAATTCGCATTTCGCGCCAGGACATATACACGAATCATAGGCGTAGCAACGAGCGGCATAGCAAAACGTGTCCAGTGGCCGTCTCAACATCACGCCTTGCCATCGCTTCCGACCAGGGATACACACGCTGCCGGCTATCGATGTCGCTTCGGCGAATTTAAGATAAGTATTTGTTTTCTTGTCTGCACGGTAAACGCTTGTACCATTCCACGTATTTCGTCAATGTGACGGTTAGAATAACTATTCCGAGTCAAGTGTTTATCTCGTAGCACTAACTATATAAGTGTTTATTATATTTAGCATAATTAATTCACTTCAATTTAATCGCGTTATTTAGAATTAGTGTTGAGTTTAGTTTATTCTCATACGTGTTACGTGTTCGAATTAAAAGCAAAACTTTATTCGTGCGGGATATTATTAATTATTCATGCTAAATGTCTCGTTGATTTATTGTTCGTTCAGTTCGTTAATATCAAATATAACGTTAGTTGATCTATTCAAGGATTTACTTAATTTTTAATTAGCTCTTGTTGAACAATTTGAGATCGTCAAAATGAGCGGCGAAGTAGAAAAGCGTGTCCAGTACATTGAAATCAAGGGTCAATCTTTGGAAAGGTCAATTAAATCTCTTCAAGAATTTTTGAAAGAGAATCCGACTGAAGTGGTCAATGCGGAATGTCGTTTGAAACTCATTCGAGATTTATTCAGCTCCTATCTTCCGAATCACGAGGAATTATTAAAGGTTCGACCGGCTAGTCCTCAAGTTGCTGCGTTTGCAAAAATCGAGGCAGATTATTATGCGGTATCGGCTCAGGTGAGCAAATTACGAGAACCAGTGCCTTTGGCGAATTCGACTGCGTTGAACTCTACTCATGTAAAATTTTCTGAAATGCAGAATGTACCGAAAACTGCTGTCGTTGAAATCCTTAAATTCGATGGTCGTCATGAAGGTTAGACTTCATGGAAGCATAGTTTCCAATCGTTAATTCACAATCGTTCCGAGCATAGTGGTTACGTAAAACATGCTCATCTTAGGAGTGTCGTTCAAGGATTAGCCGAGCAGGTGATAGAATAATTCGAGCCTAGCGACGAGAATTACCCTCTCGCTTGGGAAGCTTTGTGCAGCGTTTATGATCAAAAGCGCATTATCGCCAATGAGCATCTAGACAAGCTTCTTACATTGCCTGTGCTCACGGAAGCCAAGCCAGATTCGTTAGCGGGGCTCTTGTATACTGTTCGTCAAAAGGTCAAACTATTGACCGCTTTGGAAATCACTGTTTCGGATACAGTTTGGGTGCGCATTTTAGAACGCAGCTTACCACACAGTGTAAGTTCGCGATGGATAGACCGTTTATCGAGCGATAAATTGCCTACATTACAAGAATTGTATGATTTTCTTCAAAACACGATTTTTAAATTGCGCCAGATAAACGGTCGATCTTAATGACTTTTAGTTTCGCATCACGTTTACAATTACCGACTAATCAATGTATAGTAAACATCGAAGCAGTTGACAGTGCGAGCACTGTTTCGAATAAATTCGCTAAGGTCATTTTTCATTCAACTTATAATAACAGTAAATTTCAATTGAACTTCTTGATTGTACCGAAACTCGCTGATAGAGTGCTTAATGAAACTTTTCCTCGGGATAGACTTAACACACCTAAAAACATCAGATTAGCTGATCACCAGTTTCACATTCAAAGGTTATTGACGTTCTGTTAGCCTCAGGTACGACTTTATCGTCTCTCGCAATAGGTCAATTCAATCTAGGTGGCCTTCAGTCACAAATTACTCGTCAAAAAACATCTTTGGGAGGGTAGCTGCAAGATGTTCGACGAACTCCATAAAATCTACGAGTTGCACGCGACTTCAGAATTCAAAGACGCAATTCAAAATTACGCTGCGGTAGAACGGATCGAATGGCAGTTTAATCCACCACTTTCTCCGCACTTCGGCGGATTATGGGAAGCCGCGGTTAAAGGTTTCAAACATCATCTCCACCGCGTGATGAAAGATCAAACGCTCGCATATGAGCAACTCGACACTTTGTTAAAGGAAATCGCTGCTATTTTAAATTCTAGACCGTTATACGAGAATTCTGCAGATCCGAACGACGCGTTAGCGATTACACCCGCTCATTTGCTAATCGGACGTCCATTCCATTTTTTACCTGAACCTGATTTTGTTTCAGTTCGGGACAACCGTCTAACCATTTATCAACGCATCTCCAAGGCCAGACAAGATTTTTGGAAAAGATGGCATAAGGAGTATTTGCATGAACTTCAAATTCGCAAAAAAAAAATGGCTACAATCTACATCTACCTTGACAGTCGGCTCTTTCGTCGTATCCATGGAAGATAATCCTACTTGCGCAAAATGGCCGTTAGGTGTGGTCGTGGAAGTACACCCTGGGAGCAATGGCATTGCTAGGGTAGCAACAATCAGGATGGCTTCAGGACTATTCAAGCGGAACATCACTCGACTTTGTATTTTACCTATAGATCAGGGCATTGCAACAATCGTAAATTGCCCCAGATGTGTGCTCGGTGGTTTGCCCTAAACGAGTCGAACCATCTGGTATTCTGGAAGTGCAGATCAAAAGCCTGGTCCGAGAATGGTGGAATCCGGAAATTCTACAGCCAGAAGTTCGAGAATCGTGCCGAGAGGGCGATTCTTGTGACGCGATACCTGGTCCGGAAAACTAGGTTCCTCCTCTAGTTATGCGAAAAATGTAATTATAATTTCATGTAGACTTAATTACGGCTTATTATGTTCAGTTCAATTGTTTGCACTTCGATTTCAAATGTAGAATTGTTTTAGATTACTTCATTCAAATGTTATAACGAGTCTAATCAACAAGGCAGTCCCTCCAACGGAAACTGACCTTTCTCGAGTCTAGTTCGACGGATCCAAAGATCGCAAAGCTTTGTACATAGATTTATCTTTTTAGTTGATTTTGTTAAGTCTAACACTGCTCTACTATTGTGATTCAAAATTCAGAATTTCGCGCACGCTACGCAGCTAAGAGAAATCGAATTTCGCACACAGAGTGTCAAAAAATAGTATACGATACTCGTGCGCGTTGGTGATCATCACACTTGCTTTTTTGCGTGCATAAATCACCTACTTCGTGCACTCGTATCGTAATATACTATTTTGGGAGTCAGGTACAACATGTAGAACATATATATATATACAGTTTGGGCAGAAATGAACATTTTCATCTTCTATTTCACAGAGAACCACCCATATATATATATATATATATATATATATATATATATATATGGACAGTACAATCTTAAAGATTTCATAAGTGTGAATTGAGCAATTTCAAATGCTTAAGGTGGTTCCTTCGGTAAGAGAGAGACAGATAGCTTTGTGTGAGAGAGATGGAGAGTGCATGCTACTGAGCGAAGTAATCGTGGCAACGTCGCACACATCGATCACTACATCGGCCCATATGCGCACCGCGACATAACCTCCAGATACTCTGACTGAACAACATCTGCAGTCTCGAGATTATTTTAAATAAAGTCTAATCAACTAAGGTACAAGGGAATGTTTATAAATCAAAATCAGTTAGACAGGAAAAACAATTGTGCAGAAGGTTTGCAAGTGTGCAAGTGTGCGACGTTGCCACATCTCCTGCAATACACATTCCTTCTCTCAAAGAAATATTTTCAAGACACCGTATTTTGATAATAAAACGGTCAATTCAAGTGACCTTGCACAAAAATATTATTTATTATATCTTTTATATACATATAACATTTCAAAACCGATTTGATTTTCATTCGTGAGATATTGCTACCGGCAGCTACAAAACGTAGCAATTTCGATATATATATAGGTATAGCTGCTGTGTAATTTGTCAAACTTTAAACAACGATTACTCAGCAACAAAACGGTAAAATGCTTTAAAATTTTAGTATGACATGTGTGATGTCTTTATTGACTTGCGTATGAAATATGAAGTGCAGCTTGATAAATCATGGCTCTCGAAGGAACCACTTTAAGGCAATAAATCGTTTAGGAATCAGCTCGAAACCTTGACACCTAGTCGTTCAACCGCAAAAACGTTTGGGCGGTCAAATACTTGCTAAAATATATGTAAATTCATTTAAAAAGATACTTAGAATAGACCAAGATCTACATACCAGGAAAGAAAGTATCTAGTAGCGTTACTTCCTCCTCGAAGGCATGATGCGGAGACATTTGCAGTTCCGGACGTTTGTAGTTCTTTCGTGAGTAAAATAGATCCTAAAAAATACGAAAGTGCAATCATTTAAGAAATATTATATTGTCTTTGCATTATTGTTTTTTATGTACATTAGGGTGGTATAAAATTTCCCGACTTTCGAGTTTTCAATTTGTAACCCCTTGAAAAGCTTAAATACTTAAAAAAAATAAAGTAGCTGCAAGGAGGGCGCTGTTCGAAGAATTTTAAAGGTCTCTATCTCCGAAAGAAAATCGTTATTTCTCGTTTATTTCAGTATTTCCGTCCTTTTTTCGATTTTTGCTATTAAAGCTATATAAAAGTTTTCTTAGGTCATCAAAAGTGTTTTTTTTTCGATACACTATAACTTATTATATAAGTTCCGACCACAGCTACCCCAAGACAAAATTTTACCCGTTCAAAATTGATCATTTTTGTCAATTTTGGACGAAAAATGCGGGCAATGCGACAATTCTCCGCTCGTCCATTCTTGTTTCTTAGTCGGAACAGGTAAGGGCTCGTTTAGAAGAGAATTTGTACTACTATTTACTGAAAAAATGCAAGAGAATGCGGGATATAATATTTTTGAAACGCCGAACGATTGATTATATTCATTTTGTAACCATCAATGGTAATGTATTTATATTTTTTTTTTGTTTTGTTTGATTTTCTACGAATCAGTTTGTTCCATTCATCAAAGAGCTTTCTTACTTTGACTAGGAATGAAGTCGCGCATCGCGCGCTCTTGATTCTATCCCTGTCTGATAACTCTGGGTTATGACTGTTTTGAGGTTATGAATTTAAAGGGCACGGTTCTGATCTCGTTGCGAGTGTGCAGTAGGCAACCAACCAGCAACTAATCAGAATCACGTATTAAATGCTTCACAACAAAGGCCATCATTTTGCTTCCTCCTAGAGGAAGCTTTGTAATAGTAAAATTTTCGGTTTCGCTAAATCTTTATAGAAACATGTTTTGAGATGTTAGAAGTTCGAATTACGTGATTTTAGGAAATGTCTGTATGGATGTGTGTGTGTGTGTGTGTGTGTGTGGATGTGTGTGTGTGTGGATGTATACCGTCATATTTCTGGAACTACTTCGTCAATATTAATCAAATTTAACATGCATATTTATTTTTGAATTCTGAATTCGGGAAAAACATTTTTTTTTTAATTTTTTTAATTTTTTTTTTTTTTATGGCGATTTTTTGATTTAAAAAAATTTTTTTTTCCGTTTTTTTCAATCATCCCGTTGTTACAAACAATTCAGCTAAAATGCATTTTAAAGATAATAAAATTAACTACTTTTCCCCGTTTGGTCCTCGGGATCGACCGCTCCGTTCGGCAGATAAAATGAAAAAGGTGATTTTTTTTTAAAAATTCATATCTCTGAAACTAAACATCATAACCTCACGAAAAAAATCATGTTGATGGGTCACATGTCAAACTATATTTCATTAAAATTTCAAGTGATTTGTCTACGTATTTTTTCAGTAATAAATCGAAAACTGAAAAAAATGAGTTTTTTTTGTGCCTCGATTACGGGCGTAAAAAAGCCTAATTGCACTTGAGATTTTGGGAAAAGGTAGATATTTTATTTGTCTTGGTTAAGTTCATTGCGCAGCTTTTAAACCCCTATGGTTCTCAAGATATCAAGGTTTGAATTTTTTTTTTTAAATTTTTTGATTTCTTATATCTTTAAAACAATGTAGTCAAATGCCTCAAAATTTTATGTGGTGATTCATCATAAACAAAGCTATCCGCTGTTAAAATTTTAAACGATTTTGTTGAGCAGTTCTCAAATAAAGAGCTAAAATGTAAAAACCGATTTTTTCAAAAATTTGGCTTTTTCTTCTAAGGGTGTGGTTGCACGTTTTAAAGTCCCTCCCTATGAATTTATGTTATACTGATATGTATATGTATGTATATATATATATATATATATATATATATATTGCTACGCGGGAGGAATTAGGTAGTGTGTTGCGTCGTGGTGAGGTTTTCAGCTGTGCCGTCTAAGGATCAAACCCAGGGACGTGGAGAGGAGTGCGGGGTTAAACTAAAAAGGCCAAGGAGTAAGCTTGAGTAGTTTGTTTCTTGGCTTTTGCCATGCTACGCACGTTATTGTGCGTACATGACAATATATAAAAAAAAAATATATATATATATATATATATATATATATATATATATATATATATTCAAAATATTTAATTCAAATTAAATTTAATTAACATACATTGTATGTACATTAAGACAATATATTTAAAATTTTTGAATTATAATTTAAAACTTCTTCGACGATTTCATCCGTTTCAGATCCACAAGATTTGGAACCTGATAAGCTGATTGATTTCGTATTCGGAGTTCTGATATACAACCTGTGTATGAATAATGGAAATGGTGAATAAACGTTACAAAAAAATGGTGTACAGTAAAAATATTTTATTTTCTTTAGTTTTTTTTTTTTTTTTGAAGGGGGTGAGGAGGTGGAAATCTTCTAAAAGACACCTTTTAGATGGAGATAAAGGTAGTGTCGGATTCATCACATTAAAGTGATGCCTACCGACTAAAACCACCTCCTCAGGGGGCTAACTCAGAGGTTATATGCCCAGGTAAAAAAGAAGGAAGTGAGAATTAGATGAAAGAATTAAAGAGATTTGTATGCTTCGCAGTTTAGAAAGTCACCTCACTTTTCATAGGGTGGAGAAGAGGAGAATATGACGCTATAGTAGCGAAGCTCGGTTTGATTTAGCAGTGAAGCTTTCAGAAGAAAGGTGATGAGGTTGTGTGTATATGTAATTGTATCAGTGTGCGCACGTTGTGGTAAATGAGTAGGTGAGGATGTGTGGTGTAATTGGCTGTAAGTGTCGCGGGGCTCACATATTACTAAACAGCTTTTAATTACATTACTTTATATTTCATCCTTAACCTACTAGTGAGAATTTTACTATTATGAAGTGAACTGCATTTAATATATAATCGGGGTATTTTATTGTTGTGAGTCTCTTTGCCACAGAGTATTAAAAACATCGTTTATTCACATTATTTAACTTTACTCTACTAATTTTTTTGTCATAAGTAAATTTTAAATTACTTAGTATTATTTTGTTGAATTTCTTCTAAAAATATAATGTACATATCTTTACTGCATCTTGGCCAGCTACTTTTTGTTATGTTTAAATCATCTACTCTATACCATGTATTATTCAATGTCACCATATTTGTGTAATGTCCCGAATGAATGCTTAAACCGTGGTGAAAGATTGCATTAGTAACTTTATATATTTTGTTATCTATGTATAAATTTGTGTTAGACACATTTTTAATTTTACATTCAGTCAGTTTTATTATATTTTTTGATGCATTGATCCTAAATAATATCAATTGTATAATAATAATTTTATTGTTAGCAATATTTACTCTAGTAAGTAAGTAGTCTCAATTTTTCATTGTTTACGTACGAGCCGCTAAAGCAGACAGAACCAAGAATCGTCCGATTTCTATAACTTACAGCAATGAATATAGACCTTGTATAGAAGAACACTCATGGGTTAGGAAATCGGGGACGAGAATTTGGAGGACAGGCCATTAGTTTTGTCCCCCATCCGCTAGGTGCGCTACGTTAGCTACGTATGGCATGTAAGTGCGAGAGAGATAGCACTATAACCCATATAAGCATATGGCTAATGCTGACCACGTGCGGGACTGTTGACACCGGCATTTTTAAGTCATTCAAGAAATTTAAAGTGCAATTGATTATTTAAGTGTGTGCAGGGTGTAGTGATAGCCTCCAGGAACAACACCGTCTTCAAGGAGTATTTTAGTCTCATCGTTTTTAAGATTATAAACTATAAATCGAGGAGTTTTTTAACGTGATTTTTTAAATTAGGATATCGTTTATTCATTCAAATTTATTGTTAAATATAAATATAATTGTAAATAGTTCTTTTTTTCAAATATAGCTATTAAAATAATTAATTTTATGATGGCTACTAAAATTTTTATAAATATATCTTTAATTATTGACTATACAGTTTTAATCAATATTCTTTTAATTAATTCTTTTAATGTCGCTCCCAACAAAACTATAATATTATTTCTTAAAATCATATTTCACTTGAGACTTTGGATTTTTCAGAATAAAACAAGCTGAACCATTGCATGAATGAACAGGTTTCAACGCGTAAATAACACCATTTCGTTGTCTTTTTTCTAAATGTTTCATCAACTTGATGGTATCACAACTGAAAAAGCAAAAGTCATGTGTATAAAAATATTATAAAAGTCATATATACAAAAAAAGTATAATATAATACTTTTTTTCTCCACACGGCGCGTAAAGTGCGTACTGTACGTCCTCGTGGAGAAAAGTAGTATATTCACCATGGGAGTAAGTAGATAAAGCTGAAACGGTCACGTCTTTTCTCGGTCCTGTATTCTTTTGAAATATATATATATAACTAGTGATTTTATTATTGAAAAGAGGTGAACATTTACTGCTCTGCGTCGTGATTCCGACGACTGGCCAAGTATAATGAGTTTATATTGTTTTGTTAAATATTTTAAATATTTAAATAAGTAAAATTTATAATAATAGGGTAGGTCCGGGATACGAGGTAGTGAAAATTTACACAATAATAAGACTATGATTTTAACAACATAAATATATTCAAATTATTAATAGAATTTAGAATATTGCATTGATTATTGCATATATTCTATATCACAAGATGAAATAAATTAATAAATCCGCTATTGATTTTTACAAACGAAAATATAATCCGATACGCTTAATTTGCGTTATCTGATTTATTCGAAGTTTTACAAATGTTTGATAATTAGTGAAATTGTCTAAGTCGTCAAACTGATACACTAAAGTTGGGATATCTGCTCTGACTAGAAAATTTTAAAGTATAAAATATTAGAAATTTCTTGAGTCTTTGAAATGAATGAATTTTTCATCTAAAAGACTGAATCATCGTCCTAAATGCGATATTCGTTTGCCGACAATAAAATTTTATAAGCTCAAAAGTGAGAAAATATTTAAGTTCTTCTAGACCTCAGCGGCGTTATGGTTGCTTTGAAGGACTAGTGCCGCTGGATAAGTGACTGAAGCTAGTGGCCTGGTCAAAGGCCGCGCAGGTCCTATAAAGCACAGAGAGGCGCGGCTCGTAGCCGCCGAGAAAACTCTCCCCGAACAAACTAGACACATATAGCTTCACACGCTATAAACCAATAACCATCATACTAGCGTACGGAATGCGCCGCGTTGCCGCCGACTGTGCGTCCATCTGCCACTCTCACGCTGACGGTCCGCCCTGCGCTAACACATCTAGATAATCGCGCTCGCTGCATGCCGCGGGAGTGAGCTTTGCTGCCGTGCGCTACTGTCTGATAGCGTTGCGTTGTTGGCTTGTAGCTGGGCTGATCAGCTGATGGCCTAGCGTTGACGACAGTGGAGAGTACGCTTATTTCGTGTATTTGTTCTAAAAACAAGTCGCGAGACGTTAGTTTTTATAATTTTAATGTAAACCCTGTGGAGGTGGTGTGGGTTACATAAGCTCAATCG